>CP139504.1:219435085-220136544 GCA_021014915.2 Artemisia tridentata subsp. tridentata
ATTCATAATCACAGAAATCACATCATCTCACAAGACACGTTCCAAGAGTCGATCAACCTCTTTTTCTAAAGCTTTCTTTTAACACTTTTGTTTTGCAATTTTGTCATCTTTAGCTTTAAAAATACTCATCATTGATCCAACTTCAGTCTGTAGTTCCTCTTCCCACATTGTTGCAAAAAGTCTCAGGTGTTTAACATGTGGTAAAAATTGATTCTGAAAAATTTCTCTCTTTTCTTCTCAGCAGGAGAAAATAAAGAAGAGATTTTGATTTAGGAATTAAATTCTATCACTTGTTCCAAAAGTTTAATGTCATCGATATATGTCTTAAAATAACGAAGGATTCGACATTGTTGAGGCATTTGTGGATCTACAGTATCGTTTGGACCATTGATTTGTGTAACAGGAGTGGTAACAGGAGCAACTTCAGAAGAGGGATTTGTTTCAGTTATTGACAGTGTTTGTTTTGGTTTGTCCTTAGGAGGAACAAAAGATTTACTGATGTGAGGTCTTGCAGAATAATCATATAGAACTCTTGAAAATTCTTTTTCTGACTTTGATGGACTCTCAATCTTAAGTTCAAGATATTCAGTTTCTTCATCATTACTAAACACAACAGTACGTTGAAAAGTATCATCAAACAGAAATTTTGCATTGTATAACTTAGGATTATCTTTGAGTGCTTTGTGTAAAAAACGTGGTTGGTCACTTCCAAGTGCAAAACCAAATCCTTTAGGAATCGGTTTCACAGTTAGTCTTTGAATTTGTGTCACTGAATTACCCAATTTATATACAACATTCTGAAATTTTTTGAGCTTGGATTCCAAGTCCACAATCTCCTCAAGATATGAGTCAACTTGTTTCCTAGTGGCTTGCTTTTCTTCAAGAAGATCATTTTGAGATGTTGAAAGCTCTGTTTGAGTTTTTAACAGCTCAGAATTCAAGATGTCAATTTGTTTTTTGAATTCAAATTGCTCTTGTTCTTTTTGAGAAAGCAAATCAGCCTTGGAAACAGTTAGCTCACGAACTTGAGTCTCTAAATCCTTGATCTGAACATATGTCTTTTGGAATGCAACCTCAAAGCCTTTCTCACGTTGTGCTTGTTTTTCATAACTTGAAAGTTGTATTTTATAGCACTCATTTTCCTTTGTTAACATTGCAGTTTTAGCTTTTAAGTTCTGGTTAATCTCATTGCATTTGTCAATCTGTGACTTTTGTGCATTCAATTGTGATTGGGTGGTCAGCAATAAGGTCATAATCTCTGGATCTTGATCAGGCATAAGATCATGTTGTTCAAGACGATCATGATTATCATCATCAATAGGATCATCAAATGAAACATTGATGTTATCATCATCGAATGAAACAACAGTGTTTATTTGATCATCTTCTTGAAACGGGAATGATGAATCATTCTGAACAAGATTTTCTTGTGAAGATGAAGATGCAGATGGTGAAGCAATCTCATGAATAAGGCATTCTGATTCAAGTACCTGAGATAAGCCATCGGTATCATATACCGGGCCTGTCTCGTTGACATTAATTTCCTGCATGTTGGCCATGAGCATCACTGCAGCATTTGCTTCCAAATCTTGCATCTCATCATCAGATTCAGCATTGGCCATGAAACTTTGTTCTTTCCCAGTCATAGATCCACCGGCCTTTTCATCTTTGAGTGCGAGGAGAAGAGCTTCCTTATGGTATGCACTGCCCATAGTTCTTGGTTTAGGGCAAGCATTTGCCATATGACCATTTCCTCCACAATTGTAACAAGTGATTGACGTGTTTGCAATTCCTTTTTTGTTAGTGCCGACATTCTGAATTCCCCTTTGTGCATTCCCCAGATTATTTCCACTGCCCCCAGCTGTGTTGAACCTCTGACCCCCTGAGTTAAACCTTGTACGATAATTTCCCATGTTTCCAGACCCAAATCTACCAGACGACCGATTCTGAATCTCAACTCGACCATCATTTACGACTGCTTGGTTCCTGGTGTTTGATGAAGAACGAAGACGGTTGTTTGACTTGTTAGAGAACTTGTTGAATGCTCTTGCAATTAATGCAAATCCTTCATTGAGAGAGTTGAACACATCATCTTCTTCATCATAATCAGCATTGGAATAGAACATGGAGTCAGTATTGTTGTATGGGACCAGTTGATGATCAGAATTTTGAGATGGTGCTTCATAAGGAACAATCTGATTGTTTGGTTGTGGTTGGAAACTTGGTTGAGAGGGTGGTGGAACAAATTCTTGGTTTGATGGTGGAAAATATGATTGAGCTATCAAAGCAAGAGAGTTTGGATTTGGTGCCTGTGAATAACCTCCTCTTGCTGCAATGTCCTTGTCTATCTCAGTTTGATGTTGCTTGAGATAATCATACAAAAGCCCATATGAAACTTGATTAATCTTTTTGGCTTGCCTCACGAATGTCACATACTTCTGCCAGTCTGGTCCAAGACATCCTAGAAATTTGGAGTTGATAGCAATCTTTGGTAGAGGTATGTTATGACGTTCCAGATCATTGACAACATTGGTGAAGCGGTGATAGTATGATTCTAAGGATTCCCCTGGTTCCATCATGAAGTTATTGTATTCCATGTAAAGTTTGGATTCCATATCCTCTTGGTTCAATTCAGTGCCTTCCATCAAAAAATGCACATGCTCCCACATGTCCTTGGCTATTTTCTGAGCATCAATACTCCTGAAGATTGGGTTAGGAATCCCCTGTAGTATGTAAGCCATGGCCATCTCATTAGCTTCTTGCCATAAAGTCTGTTCATTGGTATATTGAGCTACTGGAACGGGAGTTGTGGATGCTTCTCGTGGAGGTATAGCAGTTAGATCACCTGGAACCACTGTTGAAGGAACTGGATAAGGTCCTTCCATGATGACCTTTTTGAGATATGGACCATGAGTTTTTCTTAGTTCAACAAATCTAATAAACCGACTAGACCATTGCACATAGTTTCCTGGTGTCAGCATTGGTGGAGTTTCAAACGATCCTGCTTCATGTCTAGATTGCTGACTACTAATAGCTTCACACATCTTTGTAAACCAGTGAGGTTCTCTTGATGATGGTTGGTAGTTTTGCATCTGAGGTTGTGGCATGAATTGTTGCTGAGGTGCTGTTGGTTGAGGGAAAAACTGATGTTGTTGAACAAAAGCATGTTGTTGTTGATACTGAGGATGAAATTGATGTTGTTCTGGATATTGCTGTAGCTGGTAGTAGTAATTGAAGTGTGGTGGTTGAGACATGTTTGGATCTTGAAGATAATTAAGATTTGTGTTATGAGTTATGTGAAGTTCGTTTTGGTTAACTTAAGATATTTTCCAATTTCGATAACTACTGTTCACCCAATTGCGATAAGTACTGTTCACCCAATTGCGATAATCACTGTTCACCTAATTCCGATAAAAAAATGGAAATTGCGATAAAACTTAAAATTGCGATAAAATATGACAATTTTAATAAATTATCTTAAATTGCGATAGAAAAAGGCAATTTTCGATAATTTATCAGAATTGCGATAGATATGGAAATTTCGATAATTTTATCTAAATTTCAATTTCGATAATTTCTCAACTCTTGTACAAGAGATGAGAATAAGCAACCAAGTCGATGTATTTCACTTTCTTATACAAGGAAGTAAAATACTGAGTTCCAATTACGATAATTCCAAGATCTGCCAATTGCGATAAACCCTAACTTGTCAGAATTCAACCAGAAGCAAAATACTCACTTTTCATCAACTTTCCCAATACGCTAATTATGTGGATTTCACTAAAACAACTAGAAAATCAATGGAAACCGATTGTGTTTGATTTCTAGCGATTAGTAACCACAAAATATGAAGAAACTTAAGAGTGATAACGTACGAAATGAAAATTTGATGAGATTTTTGAGTTTTTCACGAGATAAAACTACCAACGAGTGAGTATATCGATCGAACTTTTGAACAATAAAAACCGTACTTAAGCTAAAACCAATCCTAGATAACGATTAAAGCTACTCAAAAACACGATCCTAATTACCTTTTTGGCGATTGATACCACTTGTAGGTCCTCTTTAACTCAAACCCACACACGTAACACACTAGATCTACACGAACTACTACTTATATAAATAAGCTACGAATGAAATAAGCTAATAAGGTAAGATAGAAAATGAGAGATGAAGAGAAAAGCTGAAGATTATCATTCGAATGACTTAGTGACAAAGGTTCGATACAATGAATGAATAACCAACAATAAACTTAGCACCCCATGCCTTCTATTTATAGGCTATGGATTAGGGCAACGTGCACATGGGGTGTTTCTAGATATTTCTTACAATGCTACACGGCCCATGGATCACTAATGGACCGTGAGCTTAATTTCTAACATATGATCCATTTTGAGCAACATTTTATAGAAAATGAACAAGACTTGAAATGTAAACAAAACGTATTCCTAACAATCTCCCCCTAAGTCTTGGACATCAATGTTGCTCGACGTCGTCTTTGCTTCTTTGGCTTCTGACGTCTTGATAATCTTTGTTCTTTGTTCTTGACTTGAAATGTTATGGTGTTGTCTCGATCTGCCAATCTCCAACGTCTTCGCGTCTTTTCCATCGTGCTCATATATCTTTGACTTTTGTTCTGCAGCTTGTTCTCACTTTTCAATCTTTAACTTGAGAAAGGTTGTAGTGCTTGAACTTTTGACTTTACTATATCATTTTTCGAACTTTTGTTATTTCTGAGTCTTTGAGAGAACATATCTTCAGGATATGAGCATAAGGAGTCTTGATGGTTGAACTCCAGATACTCAGCAGCAGTAGCAGCAGTACGAACCAACCGGCACTTACAGGCTCAGACTTCGAGATTGTCAATAGCGTAGTGTGAAGACTTTCTCTAATCCTCGCCCAGGCCGTTCTGAATCGGATACCCCCGAAAGGGCTTACACAGACACACCGAAGTGCACCCACGATTCAGTGAGTCGCTGGAGATCACCCCACGACTGTAGACCATTTGGAGCAAACACTAAGCGTAACCCACAAGGAGTTACCGAAGTGACCTGCTGTCAGGGCTGTTTGATGTTGACCCTGGCAGGATTTCCATTCAATCATTGATAATCACAATTCTGACTTTTCTCATGAGTGTTCTAGGCAGATTGCTAAGATCTGCGAAGGACTCTTTCTTAATTTTACAATTGCTGCCCATGATGTAGAACAACAGAGTAATACTAAGTGTTCCTAAGAGATCTTTGATGAATCTCATGGCTCTAGACTCAATTAGTGCATATTTGTTTGGTCGTCGGAGGCGTGGAGCAGAGTGCCTCCTTTTCAATATCAACACATCTCATAGTGAGAGGTCGATAGATGAATAAGGGTTCTCCGTGTGAAATGAAACAAGTGTATTTTGAGATACACCTGAGTGGCTAGAAGGTTTAGTGCAGTGCGTCACTGGGTCCATGATGTCTTTTGTCTTCAATACCGGTGATGCTCAGTCAACCAGTAGATTATGAATTGAACCTGGTGTCTGCCTTAAGGTTGAACAAATGGAGGGCTATTTCTTTTCACCCTTTTCTTTGCTTTTCTTTTTAATTCTTCAACCCCTTCTTTCTCCTTTCATTTCATTTCTCCTTTTTTGTATCATACCTAGGACTTCTAGTTCTAAACTATGGGAATTGTCCTTGGGTAGATCCCTCCGGCTCTGGCGGATCATAGGACGGTTTTTCCTAAACCTTAGTCACCTTATAACTCCATGACTATCCTAATGATGCCATAAACCAAACCATTGAAAACCTCTCAAAGTGTCGAAGATTGTAAAAACATTTTATTGACACCTTGAGAGTTTTGTGTTTTTCAGAAGGACTCCCCCTTAACATGTGCACATAAGTAATTAATTTGAAATTTGCACATGTCTGGAAGAGTTGGCACTTTTGAATTGATTGATTTTCAAGGAATATGATCATCGTGAGACACGCTTACATCAATAGTAAACTAGCTTGAAATTATTACCCGTCCAGATCACATTCAAGGAAAATCGCTCGAAATCGGTACATTCTACTCAGACACGTCCTTTGCGAGACACGTTTACATCACCAGATGAACTGGCTTGAAATTATTACCCGTCCGGGATATGTCATTTCGACTACTGACTTTTGCTATCGTTAATTCGAGAGTCAATTCTGAGTTGAGCACTTATGAGATTCCAGCATTGAGACACCATATTTTGATCATATTTTACTTCTCCCCCTCAAAAATTGCATACTCATGATGTTTTTGAAAAAAACTTTATGATTAAAATATGTTGTTTTTGAGTTTTAGGGAAGAATTTCAAGAACTTTTTTTTTCAGAACAAAGATTATTTTTCAAATAATCCCCCTTGACGAGGGAATACTTGTCCTTATGAGCAGAATGTTTGAAAAACTTAGAAAACATTCAGGTTTCATTCTACTCATAAGAAAGAAGCTTTCGCTCCTTTGATCAGGATTGAGGCACTGAAGCGTACCTCAGGGTCCTTTCTTTAGGGTCCGGGTTGTACACTGTTATGTGTGCACAAGCCGTAATGTCACATTCATATGATAAGAATAGTGAAATAAGAATTATGAATAATAATGAAATCAAATTCTTACATCAGCCCCCTTTTGCAAATGTGGTGAATGTTGGATCCGTCCTTTGAAATGTTCTGATTGAGAAGGGTGGACGACCTCCAACATAAGTTTCCAATCTCCGCATCTGATCTCTGCGGAACAATCTTCTTTCAATCTTTAATATAAACTGCTTCACTTGTCTCAGTTGATCACTGTTCCATCTCCTCGTTATCCCCAATTCTTGATCCCGAATCCAACTAACCAACCCGTCTCGAACATTCTTCAATGTGTCATCACAAAACTTGTGGATTTCGTGAAATGACATGAAGCATAGTTGTGTCAGTTCACTTTTGTAGACAAATCCAAGCGTTGGTCGGTACTTCATGTTGTATTGAGTTTTAGAAGAAATGTCGTCAGGATAGAGTATGGGCTGTTCTAGATTTAACTCCTTCTGATAACTTTCTACCCCCAGTTGAATATCTTCCACTCGTTCTTTGATGACAATTCTTCGGATGAAGTGGCAGATTGCGGTACTGAATGCATATTGAAGTTCGGGTGTGAGATGAGTAAGTTTTCCTTGTACCTTGATGAGGTACATGTCTTCAATATCATTCAGACTTAGATCAGGGAAATCTGCCTCAGAGAATGTGTAGAGTTTTTGGTCGTGTCGTCGGACTGTGATCTCAGACAAGTAGGTGTAGTCATACCGTTTTGCCCCTGTCACACTTGTTACAGCCATAATCCTGAGGTCACTGTATACTGGTTCGCGAGACTTCTCAGTGAGTTTGCTTTTGTACCATGTTCTTCTTTTCTCGAACCAGTGAAATATCCCCAACTCAGCATCACGATCATAGTTGACCAAGTGTTTGACGTATAGGTGATGATGACTGGCAGTTTCCTCGATTGCAGGTTGTGTGTAATCTGCTGCTGGTGTGAAGATGATTGAAGTAGCATACTTTGTCTTTCCTTGTGCTCCGATTCTAAGAAGTTCAAGATCATTATTGAAGAAGAATTGGAGCGGGATCTCTGAAACATGATGCTTGCATATCACGGGGAGTGGTTTGGTCCAATCTGTGATGTATGGACGGTTTTTGCTATCACGACCACCAACCCTGAATATGTCTGGATTAGTCCAGTCAAATTCACTTGACATTACACGAGCAATGTTTTCAAGATGATACTCTAGTTCAGCAGCACTATGAGATTTGTCTTTCAGAAGATTGAAAGCATCATTCTTGATCCTTCGAAGCTCCTGTTTGGTCATTCTTTTGATATTCAGAGAACTTTTTATTTGTTGTGTGACCGCAAACGTGCTATCTTCAACTTTATAATCTTCGTCTGTTTGGATCTGAGCATTCACAAGTTGATCAAACCATTCATTTACTTGCTCATCTTCATCTTCATCAAGCCATGTCACGACAGCTGGTTCTTTAGAAGATTTCTTGCTGCTTGAGGGCTTTGATTTTGAAGGTTTTGATTTTGGTGGTGACGGTGTTGGTGAGTGTGGTTGATCATCTTGTGGTTGAAATTCAACATTTTCTTCGTGAAAGTGCTCATAATGATGTTCTGTTGCAGTCGGACCAGATTCTGGATTCTTTTGAGGTGGAGGTGAAGTTGTTGTTCCTGTGGGCTCTGTAATGTGAATCCCAGATCCGCTACCAGGCCTTTGTTTCTTTGTAGTGGTGTCTGGATCTTGGTCATCATTATCACGTTTACGCTTGCCCTTGTCTGCTGCAGCCTTACATGAGTCCATGTTTGCACGGATTGCATCAACAATTGGTATTTCAGTGTATGACATTTCGGATTGTGCAATCAGTTTTGTGAGGAGGGCGTCTTGGAGCTCTTCAACGGAGTACTCAAGAAGATGTTTCTGATTAATTGCATTCTCTTGGATCTTCTCTTTTATTTGAGTGTCAACGTGTTCCTCAATATTTTTTTGAAAATCAGGAAGATACTTCTTGACGTAATGCCTCGTATTTGCTTTCATTTTATCATCGATATTAGAGGCTAGAAACTCATCCATTTTCTGCTTTGTTTGTTGCAGTTCTCCCATTTGTTCAGATAAATTCTTGACTAAGGTTTGCATCTCAGTTAATTGTTTACTTGTTTGATTATCCTTCTTGGCTTGTGCGAGTTTCACTGATTGTTTGAGTTTCTTCGCAGCAGGTGAGACAACTTCCACTCTGGTTACTCGGGCAATTCTTCTCACATTCTTACCCTTTACGGCTGTTTTGATGCTTTCAGCCACTGTTGGCTTTGCTTTTGGTGATGGTGATCTTGTTGGTGATGGAGTAAGTGAGGGGATTGATGATGATTTAGGGTTAGGTGTAGAGTCCTTTGGAGATGAGGATGGTGGTGTTGGATTCTTGGGAGGTGACACAGGAGGTGTGGTAGGTTTTGGTGATGGTACTGGAGGTGAATCAGGAGGTGTTGGATTCTTTGGAGAGTGAGCTGGTTGAGGAGATTTTTGAGGATTAAAGATGATGAGAGCATTTTGTGGAGGAGTCTGAATGTAGCTATTAGCTTCTTTGTTTGCTTCTTCATCTTCCTTTTCTTCATCCTTTCCTTCTAATTCTGCCTTAAATTTAGCCTCAAGTTCTGCAACAGCTTCCAGAGATTTCTGTCCAACTATTTCCCGTTCTTCTTCAGGGTTCCAGTCTATACCATCATCATATTGTTGTTCTTTCTCCTTGTCACTATTATACACTTCATCAGGAATGTCTTCTTCTGTAAGAACTATTTTCTCTCCCTCTGATGTTTGAGTTTCCAAGTCGGGTTGATTCACCAAGCTTGGTGGAGGAGTAATAACAGATTTAGCCATATCGGGTTGATTAACCGTATCATGCTGAACTGTGGATGTAGCTGCTCCAGACCCTTCGGATTGATTAAACGGATCAGTGTGGGTCGGAGTGGCTTCTTGTGCAGTTCCAGATCCTCCTGCTCCATTTTTTTCTTCCATCTCCCTCATCTTTTCTATTACCAATTTTTCTCTTCTCTCTTCATCCTCCTTTGTTGACTTCATACTGGCCTTTGTGGCATTAAGAATATCGATCTCATTTTGAAGTTCAATTTCTGCATCAGTCATTTTAACTGTTACTTCTTCTTCTAATTCTATTTCTTCTGAGTCGGTTTCTTCAACATATATTCCAACGGCTTCATCTTTGGGATTGGGTTCAGTTGGCACTCTCCTTTTGAGTGTTCTGGGATGTTTCTTTGGTTGTTTTGAGGCACTTGATGAACTTCCTGCTTTACTTATGCTGCTTCTAGAACGGGTCCTTGTTAATCCTGACCCTTCTACAAGTTTAGAGAGCCCCACTCGACCTTCACTGAATGCCTTGTCATAGTCATGATAGGCTTGTGTTTCCTTCACTTCTTCAGTCATCAAAAATTCTGGCAGCCTAGCTCCTTGTTTATGTGTGCTTCCTTTGGGAAAGTAGACATTACTGAAAGTCTTGTCCATCTTGTATAGATGCATTTCTCTATCATTAGGACGTGGATTAATGTCACTGTGTTCGTCAATCAGAAGACTAATGAGTAGTTTGGTGTAACGAACGAAAGGGATCTTTGTGAAGGCTTTGCGCATTTGAAATGTCATATCTTCCCAAATAAGAGCAGCAAAATCAATCTTTGCTTCATTCACGAACCCCCAGAAGACTTGAAGATGAGGTAACCGTGGATGTTCAAAGCCACTATCTCTTCCTGATATTGAGCGAGTCACGATATAGAAGAGAATTCTCCAAGGTTGTGGGATGAATTTAGCATTGACTTTTGAGATTTTGGTTAATGGTGTATTAGGTTGAACATCATAACCAATATCTGTAAGGAACTGCATGACTTCAGATTCAGATGGGGTCGGGTAGAATCGATTGGCAGGTTCTGGTGCATTTGGAAGACCCAAGGCTCTGCGAAGGTGACTTGGTGTGACTCTGACCTTCGTACGATCCAAAGTGCATGTGAAGTATTTGTCATAATTGTTCAGCTCGAAAGTTTTCCACAATTGGTGAATGTATAATTCGGAATACTATCTGAACTGTCTAGGAGGTTTCTGCACTTGTGTTCTTTGAGAATTTCAACAGCAATTTGGCAACTTGGTTCGGAGCACTTGATCTTCTCAAGTTCTACCCGTGCATTGTTGCAGCCAATCTCTAATGAATACCCTTGAGGAAGAACATCAACTTTAGTGAGTAATGGGAGTGGATGCTGTTGAGGTGCAGCCATTGGAGATTTCTGAAACATCAATCAAGTACAAATATGCAGGATACATAATTGTTAGCAGATGTTAGAACTTGATGCAACACATGAGATCCTTTTGTAGCTATGATTGGGTTTTTACATGTTTGAGCACAGAATTTATCATCCTTAATAAAAAATTACCAATTTCTATAGAATTTGTTCTATTTCGATAGATATGGAAATATCTAAGGACATTGATCAATTTCTATAGAAACCACATTTGCGATAATATGGCATTTGCGATAATATAGCATTTGCGATAATCATAGCATTTACGATAATCATAGCATTTGCGATATTTAAGGCATTTGCGATAATTAAGGCATTTTGCGATAATTATGGCATTTGCGATAATTATGGCATTTGCGATAAAAATCACATTTGCGATAATTATTGGCAATTTTCGATAAACTCTTGTATAAGAGTTTCAGATAACGACTGAAGATGAACAGTTTCTCAGATTTATCATAACTTGAAATTTTGCAACCACAGATTATCTCAAATATTTTCTATGATGATTTTAGGTAATCTGACCAAGTTATAACAATTTTTGTCCACAAAATCTCAAGATTCAATCTGCTAGTGTTCATACGTTCTTCTTAAACCCTAAAACTCAATTAACGCTCTTATGGTGTTTCTGGGTTCAATCAAAGCATGCAATCTTTCAATTCAAATCATAACAACAACATCTCAACACATGAATTACACTATAACACTCACATACGATTTGTACGCTTAAACCCTAAAACAAGATTATGACTATTTGATGTTTCTGGGTACAATTAAGCATGCAAACGATGTTTATAATCAATATCTAAGCACAATCGTACAAACAAACACATCTTAAACACTCAAAATCGAATATCCCTAATTTAACGCAAACCCTAGATCTTAAATTCACACTTGTGATTAAACTAGCCGTTGGATCGGGATATAATTCAAAACCGTTTGTTAAAATGACACATTAAACACGAAAGTACTCACAAATTTGGATGATCTTAAGCAGATTTGCAGATTGAACAAGGGCCGTTGATTATGGTGGGTGAAGGTATTTAATTGGGTGGGTGATGTATGTCAGTAAAATGCAGAGTATTAACTGCGGTTGTTTTTAACTTTTATATAGATTAGTTAAACTTTGCACTCATTGTCACGTCTAGTCCCCTAACCTTGAAACATTTTATTCCTAGTCCTAACCCACCATTCTACTAATTCTTAGTCTCAAACTTAGCCAAATGTGCACACAACTTATCCATCTTTATGATCTTATCACCAAAAACTTTCTAAAGCAACAAATTTCAGAAAGCATGCAAGTATAAATTTTAAAAATTTTAAATTTTGTATCTCCCCCTCAACACTTGTTCGAAAATAATATTTGACATGTTAAAAAATGAACAAAGTGTTGTAAAAGGGTTTGTACATGCATTTTTTTTTTAAAAGATATTTACATGGATAGTTTAGATGTTTGACTCATTTAATTGTTTTTGAGAAAATTTTCCAAATCACTCGGAGTCAAACATCTCATACCAATCCGGTGAACCAGATCCACAAATCTTGCATGAGGCAAGGCTTTTGTGAACAGATCCGCCAATTGGTGTTCAGTACCCACAAAATACAGTTCAATAGTACCCTTCTCTACATGCTCCTTGATGAAATGGTATCGGAGATCAATATGCTTGGACTTGGAATGCTGCACGGTGTTGCATGAAATGGAAATGGCACTCTTAGAGTCGCAATACATAAGAATCTTGTTGAATACGTATCCGTAGTCCATCAGTTGTGATCGCATCCAAATGACTTGAGCACAGCAGGCAGACATGGCTACATATTCAGATTTTGTTGAAGACAGTGATGTGCAATCTTGTTTCTTTGACTGCCAAGAGATGAGCTTGTCACCCAAAAACTGTACTCCTCCAGATGTACTTTTTCTCTTGTCTAGACACCCTGCATGGTCAGCATCTGAAAATGCAACAAGTTCAAATCCAGAAGCCTTTGGATACGATCCCCAAATTAATGGTTCCCTTTATGTATCTAAGGATTCTTTTTACGGCTGACAAATGCCGCTCAGTTGGTCTTGACTGATATCGGGAGCATAGATACGTGGCAAATACAACTTCCGGTCTGCTAGCTGTGAGATACATGATTGACCCAATGATACTACGATATTTTGTAGGATCAATGGGTGTCCCATTTATGTCAGCATCTAGCTTCGGGGATGAGGAGGACATAGGTGTATTATAGGTGTCACAGCTGGTCATACAATGCTTTTTCAGGATTTCCTGAGCATATTTGGACTGACTAAGGAATATACCACGGGGTGATTGATGAACTTGCAGTCCTAAGAAGAACTTCAGTTCACCCATCATGGACATCTCAAAGTTATTTTTCATTAGTTTTGCAAAAGCATTTGAATATTTTTTATGTGTTGATCCAAAAATGATATCATCGACATAAATTTGTACGATGAGAATGTCCTCCTCGTGTTTTTGTATAAACAAAGTCTGGTCCAAAGTTCCTTTAGTAAAGTGATTGGCAAGTAAAAACGCATATAACTTGTCGTACCAGGCCCTTGGGGCTTGTTTAAGGCCGTAAAGGGATTTCTTTAGCCGATATACGTGATTCAGATGTTCTTGGTCCACGAAGCCTTCTGGTTGAGAAACGTACACCTCTTCCCGGAGTTGGCCGTTGAGAAATGCAGTTTTCACATCCATTTGGTAGACAGTAATGTTCTTGTGAACCTCGTAAGCCAGGAACATGCAAACATCCTCAAGCCTTGCGACTGGAGCAAACGATTCTTCGAAGTCGATTCCCTCTTCTTGGCTTAATCCTTTTGCGACCAGGCGGGACTTGTTACGAATCACAGTACCATCTGCATCTAACTTGTTTTTCCAGATCCACTTCAATCCAACGACATAAACCCCATCTGGTCTTTCTACCAATTCCCATACTTCTAACCTCTTGAACTGATCCAATTCCTCTTGCATTGATTCAATCCAGTTGTCATAGGTAAGGGCTTCCTTAATGTTTTTGGGTTCGGATTGACAGACAGTAAGTGCATAAATGCAGTGTTCACCATCTGTGTGGAGTCTGTGTTGTGTCATGACTGGGTTGTCTGGATTACCAAAGATGTTTACCAATGGGTGTTCCTTTGTCCATTTATGAGTGGATGGATAGTGTTGATAATTGTGGTGCACGTTTGACGGTTCCAAATTGCGTGTTGAGGATTCTAAGTTTTTCAAAACATTCTGCTCATAAGGACAAGTATTCCCTCGTCAAGGGGGAGTATTTGAAAAATAATCTATGTTCTGAAAAACAAAAGTTCTTGAAATTCTTCCCTAAAACTCAAAAGCAGCATATTTTAATCATAAAGTTTTTTCAAAAACATCATGAGTATACTATTTTTGAGGGGGAGAAGTAAAATATGATCAAAATATGGTGTCTCAATGCTGGAATCTCGTAAGTGCTCAACTTAGAATTGACTCTCGAATTGACGATAGCAAAATTCAGTACTCGAAAGGACATGTCCCGGACGGGTAATAATTTCAAGCCAGTTCATCTGGTGATGTAAACGTGTCTCGCAAAGGACGTGTCTGAGTAGAATGTACCGATTTTGAGCGATTTTCCTTGAATGTGATCTAGACGGGTAATAATTTCAAGCTAGTTTACTATTGATGTAAGCGTGTCTCACGATGATCATATTCATTGAAAATCAATCAATTCAAAAGTGCCAACTCTTCCAGACATGTGCAAATTTCAAATTAATTACTTATGAGCACATGTTAAGGGGGTGTCCTTCTGAAAAACACAAAACTCTCAACGTGTCAATAAAATGTTTTTACAATCTTCGACACTTTGAGAGATTTTCAATGGTTTGGTTTATGGCATCATTAGGATAGTCATGGAGTTATAAGGTGACTAAGGTTTAGGAAAAACCGTCCTATGATCCGCCAGAGCCGGAGGGATCTACCCAAGGACAATTCCCATAGTTTAGAACTAGAAATCCTAGGTATGATACAAAAAAGGAGAAATGAAATGAAAGGAGAAAGAAGGGGTTGAAGAATTAAAAAGAAAAGCAAAGAAAAGGGTGAAAAGAAATAGCCCTCCATTTGTTCAACCTTAGGGCAGACACCGGGTTCAATTCATAATCTACTAGTCGACTGAGCATCACTGGTATTGAAGACAAAAGACGTCATGGACACGGTGACGCACTGCACTAAACCTTCTAGCCACTCAGGTGTCTCTCAAAAGACACTTGTTTCATTTCACACGGAGAAACCTTCTTCATCTATCGACCTCTCACTACGAGATGTGTTGATATTGAAAAGGAGGCACTCTGCTCCACGCCTCCGACGACCAAAAAAATATGCACTAATTGAGTCTAGAGCCATGAGATTCATCAAAGATCTCTTAGGAACACTTAGTATTACTCTGCTGTTCTACATCATGGGCAGCAGTTGTAAAATTAAGAAAGAGTCCTTCGTAGATTTTAGCAATCTGCCTAGAACACTCATGAGAAAAGTCACAATTGTGATTATCATTGATTGAATGGAAATCCTGCCAGGGTCAACATCAAACAGCCCTGACAGCAGGTCACTTTGGTAACTCCTTGTGGGTTACGCTTAGTGTTTGCTCCAAACGGTCTACAGTCGTGGGGTGATCTCCAGCGACTCACTGAATCGTGGGTGCACTTCGGTGTGTCCGTGTAAGCCCTTTCGGGGGTATCCGATTCAGAACGGCCTGGGCGAGGATTAGAGAAAGTCTTCACACTATGCTGTTGACAATCTCAAAGTCTGAGCCTGTAAGTGCCGGTTGGTTCGTGCTGCTGCTACTGCTGCTGAGGATCTGGAGTTCAACCATCAAGACTCCATCATGCTCATATCCTGAATATATCTTCTCTCAAAGACTTAGAAATAACAAAAGTTCGACAAATGATATAGTAAAGTCAAAAGTTCAAGCACTACAACCTTTCTCAAGTTAAAGATTGAAAAGTGAGAACAAGCTGCAGAACAAAAGTCAAAGATATATGAGCATGATGGAAAAGACGAGAAGACGTTGGAGATTGGCAGATCGAGACAACACCATAACATTTCAAGTCAAGAACAAAGAACAAAGATTATCAAGACGTCAGAAGCCAAAGAAGCAGACGACGTCGAGCAACATTGATGTCCAAGACTTAGGGGGAGATTGTTAGGAATACGTTTTGTTTACATTTCAAGTCTTGTTCATTTTCTATAAAATGTTGCTCAAAATGGATCATATGTTAGAAAGTAAGCTCACGGTCCATTAGTGATCCATTGGCCGTGTAGCATTGTAAGAAATATCTAGAAACACCCCATGTGCATGTTGCCCTATTCCATAGCCTATAAATAAAAGGCATGGGGTGCTAAGTTTATTGTTGGTTATTAATTCATTGTATCGAACCTTTGTCACTAAGTCATTCGAATGATAATCTTCCGCTTTTCTCTCCATCTCTCATTTTCTATCTTACCTTATTAGCTTATTTCATTCATAGCTTATTTATATAAGTAGTAGTTCGTGTAGATCTAGTGTGTTACGTGTGTGGATTTGAGTTAAAGAGGACCTACAAATAGAAATCATATATTTTTAAGTATCGTGTTTAAAGAATTTTAACATTTTATTTACAAAATCATGATTTTTTATAAGGTTCTGACATGTATAGTGTCCCATTCATGTCCGATGGAGATGAAAAAGACAATTTCATTGATGACGCGTCTCTAATGTATTATTCTATCGATGATGAAGATAACGATGATGATTTTTGATGGTTGAGTTTGTGTTTGTGTAACCACTCGTAAAATTCCACTCAGTAATAAACTATTTCATATTCTATATAAAGAATACTTATCCTATTTCTACGTGTGTATATATATATATATATATATATATATATATATATATATATATATATATATATTATATATATATATATATATATATATATATATATATATATATATATATTCTGATCATAACTACTATCTAATGTGACGTAACTCACATCCTTGATAAACGTGCTCACACGCGGACCGACATCAACTTATCTAATGTTTATTTCACATAAACATTTACATATGTCAAGTATAAAACTTTACGATATTTCATTGCCACTTTACGTTAATTCGTTAACGTACGACTAATAAACGTTCAAACTAAACATTTCTTATCTATTAGAGTTTCTACGAAACCCTAAACCATTATAACAATGAATATGAGTAACTAAACCCTAAATCACTAAAGTACAACTCATCAAAGCTAAGGTACAAGCTTCTAAAGCACATAAACCCTAAATTCACTTTAACTCCCGATATAAACCCTAAACTCACAAAACTATAATTTTATTTAATAAAATCACAAACCCTAATTAATATATATATGTTTTCTACAAATTATAAATGTACAAGTCTTTCTAGCCAAGGTACAAGTCATTTATGCATAACAACATAATAATATATATAAATCACATTATAAACCTCAATGTACTCATTTTAAAGCACATTATCCAAGTCTTTTATGAACCAACCTCAAAAATTGATTTCTTAAGCATACTAAACATAAGTACAAGTTGCTAAACCTAATGTACAAGTGTCTAATGCATAAAAACCTAAAAACTACATTTATGTACTTTTAAACCTAATTAACCAACATATAACTTAAGCAAACCCTAAAAATATATTTTCCATATTTCTTAAACCTTAGCACAACCCAAATGAGCCTATGGTACAACCCTTTAAAGCACAATGAGACTCCTTTTCTTCAATTGTACAATTTGACACATATATGTAAATAAACAAGCCCTAGAATTTCTTCTACCCAACAAATACTTAAACCTAACCCTAAACTAACCTAGTTACTTCACTTAAAGATGGAAAAAAAGTCAATTATATTCTACTAACCCTAAGTACAACATGCCATAGCCAATGTACCATCCTTCACAGCCATTCGATCCATATATGTAAACCCTAGTTCAATCCTAACTATTCTTAAACTAAACCATTTTCACACTAACTACCTAGCCTATAAGCCAAAAGACTTCTTCATGGCCTAAAAGACTCCAACACCTCATGTCCCCTAGATATTTACTTTGGTAGTTAGTTTCTTTGGTCTAGGGTGGGACCACATCACCGCTTCACGCCATCTTCATCAACACCACACAACCTTAAACTCAACACATCACCATGTCTCCCTTCCACCTCACATGATGACTTAGAACCCTTAGCAAACATAACTCCTCTCCTATATATAAATCGACATACCCCTAGTTCCATATTCATCCCATAAATTCGAACCCCAAAAAAATAGCAACACTCTCTCTTAACCCATGATCAAATAGCCCAAATATAAGCTAAAGAAAGAATCTATGGAGGCTTAGAAGGAGGAGGAACATTGGTGTTCATCTTCCAAGTCATTTTCGCCAAAAATACTTATAATCGAATAAGAGATCAAGTAAGTAACTGAGACCTTGTTCAATACTTTTATAAGTTTTAAATACTCTTAAATATGTCACAAATTAAGTTTTAGTAACAAGCTAAGGTCAAAAACAAGTTATGAGAAATTATATGTTAACTTTGGTTTATAAATGTTAAAATAATAGGCCGTTTTATTAAAATTTTCTACTAAAACAACCACATATAGATTAGGTAGTTTATATATTGTTGTAGACAAAATTAAAATGAAGATATAGCAATTTGAATCACCTAAAATGAGTACACGAATCAAAAGATACGGCAAATTGAAATTTCATAAAAATCTGTCCAAAACAATCTGTTACAGAAACGTAAATCACGCAAAACGAGGCATTTATGGTCCGTTTCGTCAAAAAGCTAAAACACAAAAGTTGTCCGGAATGACATTTTCTTCAAAACTTCAAGTGCACGAGTCCTAAAAGCGTACCACAAGGGCTGTGCATTAGGGCCTGTTTTAAACTCAAAACAAATATTTCTTTTCTTTTTATATCGAGCCAAACAAACACCCTTTATTTATAGAACAATAGGCTATAAAACACTTAGAGAAGCAATTAGATAAGTTGACAATATTGCTAATATGCTCAAAAAGTCAAGTCTTAAGTTTAAAAACCAAAATCCAACTCGTTTTCCTTTTCTGTTCTTTACCAAGAAAAATGCTCCAAACGCCCCACTTTGAACACTTATTTCGACAACCAAATGAACTCTATAAAATCTGGAATTTTGACCATCTTAAAGACCTTCCAGCATAGATATTAAAGAAATAAAAGGATCGTCAAAACATGGTCTCGCCCCGTCCTAAAATGAACCATGTTTTGGGTTGGTCGCTCGCTAAAAACAAACATCCTCTATATACCGTCCCAAACCCTCCTCTTTGAATAATTATTTTGAGAAAACGACAAAGGTTAATAACTTCAAATCTGAACCATTTAAAAGATCACCCAGCAAACTATTAGAAGGATCAAGAACGTTGTAAAATCATCGCACAGTCTCACCTATGTTTATTTTTCTTTTTGGCGAGTTAAACAAACCCAAGTGCACCCTTTTTCATTTCTATTTTTATTTTCGAGAAGGTATAAGCTAAAATATAATCGAATAAGCCCATATCAACTTATTTTCTAACTTATCATAACTTGTATAAATGAGTCGTAGCAAGTCGTGTCTTTTCCTAAGCTTAAAACGCGTTAAAATGAAATAAGGATGTCGAGTGAAACAATAAAAATGCTTTGAGGGTCAAAACTGCCAAAACTCTAACTACTTATATAACTAGGACCTAAACTAAAAACGAACTGAAGTTTAAGGTGTTGACATAAATAATGCCTAAAAACATTATCAATATTTATTCATATCTCTATGTTTTGATGATCACAAAATGTAAACTCATTAAAACATAAACTTATAAAATAAACAAGTACTTAGTTGTAAATATTCACTTCTACAACTAAAATCACTTAAGGTATGAATGAACTAATGCTTAATGCATTATATGATCAAAGAAACATTTTCTTAATAACTAGATTTTTTATAAAATGTCAAAAACATTTTATATCTTTTAGAAAAATATTTTTGGTAATAAATAAAAAGGTTTAATTCATTATAAATTTGGGAATTCAAATTTTTAACCAAAATCAGTAAAAATATTCCCCACAAAAAGACAAAACTGGGCAACGGACGGCTTGGACGGCCCCCTTAATTTTGCTAGGCGGCCCCCTTAAAATTAAGGGGACCGCCCCTTATTTAAAGGGGCCGGCCACGCTCCTGTAGGTTCCAGCTGTCCAGTTTTTCTGCCTATAAATACCAGCCTTCCCCTGGATTTTTACTCACCTTTTTGCACTAAAACTTTCTGTTGTAGATCTCATTTCATATCTTCAAAAAACCTTTGATCATGTAATCTTAAGCATTGGTTTCCCAGTGATCCAAGCTTCCACCATCCAAGTGCAAAAGAAGAATACTTCTATCAATGAAGACTAGAAGTATTACAACTTAGTATCATCTTGTTACTCAAGTTGTTTGTTTTGTATATTTTGTAAATCATTCATTCATTTGTGTAAAGTGTGTATATAAGTTGTAAACATAAGTGATTAGGCTAGAGTAGTGTGTAAGTAGTGAAGAAGGTGGATAAGTAGTTGTGGAGTAAAGAAGTAGAGTAGAAGCCTTGTAAAGTTGTGAAGTAGAGAAGTCTTGAAGCCGTTGTGAAGCCATAGCCTAGAAGTCGTGAAGCCGTAGCATAGAGGTTGTGTAGCGGTCGTGTTGAAGCCATGAAGTCCTAGTCGTGAAGTCCTAGTGTTGAAGTCGTGAAGCCGTAGCATAGAGGTTGTGTAGCGGTCGTGTTGAAGCCGTGAAGTCCTAGTCGTGAAGTCCTAGTGTTGAAGTCGTGAAGCCGTAGCATAGAGGTTGTGTAGCGGTCATGTTGAAGTCGTGAAGTTTAGTCGTGAAGACATAGTGTTGAAGTCGTGAAGCTGCATCATAGAGGTTGTGTAGCGGTCGTGTTGAAGTCGTGAAGAAGTCGTAAAGCAGTCGTGAAGCCGTTGTGAAGTAGTCGTGAATAAGTTGTGAAGAAGTTGTGTTGTGAAGTTGTGAGATTGGTTCTAGCTACGATTAGAACTCGACATTTAGCTTTGTGTCGTTAAACCCGTGTATGCCAAAGTTGTGTACGGTTTTCTCCGCCATAAGGGAGCTTATTGAAGTTTTGAAGAAAACTCTCGAGCTTGGTGCTCGGGGAGTGGAGTAGGGCAAGAAAGGTGTCCTTGTAGTCGAACCACTATAAATCCCTCGTGTCTCGGTTAGATCTTTCCATCTCTTACTTACATCTTTATTTATATCGTCATTACTTTTATAACATATAGGCATATATAACTGTTAGTAATAATTAGAAGTTGACTTCACATATAGATCAAATTGAAACTCCATCCAAGAAACCAAAACTTTTATAATCAATTTAAAAGAATACATATATAACTAATAATAAGTTTCAAGTTTTATTTTTCATACAAACTTGAATCTAAGTGTTTTACAAATAAACAAAGGTTTTCATAATAAAATTAAAAATACATAAAACTATTCAACCCCCCCTTCTAGTTTTCAACAATTGGTATCAGGAGCCACGTCAATCAAGATCTTTAAAATATACTGTATTTTAAAACTTGAATCGATCTATGGAATCCGAAAGATATTTAGAAGGGGAATCTATTTAAAAACCACCGCTTTTTGAAAACTATACTTTTCTTGAATGGAAAAATAGATTTGAAAATTATGTGAAATCAATTGATCTAGATCTTTGGCAAGTCATTTCGATTGGTGATTTTCAATCAACAAAAATGGTTTTTGAAAGTCAAATAAAAACGGATTTTGAAAGTCAAACAAAAGCGGATTTTGAAAGTCAAGCAAAAACGGAGTTTGAAAGTTAAATTAATTATTTGAAAACAAAGAATGACATAAATAATAAAGCTAAAATAATTATTTATAAAACCTTGCCGAAAGTTGAATATGAAAGAATATCTTTCTGTAAAACGGCAAATGATATTTGGAAAAATCTTTTAAACTTTCATCAAGAAAAATGTCAAGCCAAAGATGAGGATTTTGATCTTGTACATGAATTAGTCATCTTAGAAAATTTAATAGATAAACATTTAGATAAAATAGATACATGTGCTACTAGTTCAAATGTTGTTAATGAAGGTGTTAACGACGAAGACTACATGAATCAACTCCAAAGTGAACTCAATCCAAAATCATGGAGTGACACAGACGAAGGAGAAGATCATCATCCGACTCACCTATCATTCACACGTCGATCATCATCTGAGACATTACGAAGAAAAGCTAGGACGTGAGGTAAGTTCTCTTTTTAAATTTCATAAGTAATTACTTCATGCATATAATCTTATTAATGCCTTAGGATACGCTTAGTCTGATAGGTTGCTTTGCCTTTACACTTTAGTTATATTCGTTCTGTGGCTTAATGAACTAGAAACCCTTTAGTTAGCCCCCCTAAGTATTAGTAAACCAAGCAATCTTCATATTTGGTACTCTTCGATAGGTAAATTTAGGAACTTAATTTCTTCTAAAAAGATAATGACCACTGGAGAATCTATTGACTAGAAACTCAATTTGACCTAACGGTTGAATTGCTTCTATGTGAGAAGTTGGGTGTGTGTAACCCGTAAAAACGGTCGTGTTTAGCCTGAATTGAGCACCGCTAGTAATAGTCTCATACTCATTCTCCAACTTGAATACATTATTCTTCCTAAATATACCTAACGATAGTTTACTATTATGAACTTTGCTTTTCACTAGAGCTTTTCATTCCTAGATTTATGTCATCTTGCATATATAATATTTCTAGATGTTTACTTGCTCCTATGTGATTTGACTGCATGCCTTCGTAATTATTTGTTTAGTTGGTGAATGCATTGTCATTATAATAGCTTTTGTTTTTCTCTAACTACTCTGATATGATGTATTTTTGTATTTAGTCATAATACATGCTTAAATGCCACAGGATATGTAGAAAGAGGTAGCATGTGACAAAAGACTTAACCCTTGAGCATGAGATCTTTTATAAACCATTATTTTTAAACCTATAACTAATGGGATTTGCTTTTAAATTTGCAAAAACTTCACATTTTGGAAAAATGATTTTTCAAAAGATTATGACACATTTCTATTAAACATGTTTCACCATCCTACCTTTCTTCCAAACTTGTGTCCATAATTACGTGTTTATCAAAAACCAAAGATTGGAAAAATATGTTTTCTTTCCTCATAAAAACATTTTGAAATAAAGCCAAAACTATTTCATTAATATATTTTTCACATCCACATAAAACCTACTTTCAAACATTGTTGAATAATGCCAAAAACATTTCTTTAAATCATGCATGGTGATCTCATATCTGTCATCTATATTTATGTATGTGACATTTATAAGTGAACTAAATTTGAAAATAACCATAATTTATTCACTAAGACCTCACTTGGTACAAGTCTAGAAGTCCATGCTATCACAACTCCTCATTCCCATGCACATAGATATTCATTAGGATTATTTAACTTGCTTATTAATCTTCCTAAATATGATACTATGAATTACTTGGTGCTATGTAGTGTTTTCTTGTCTAACATATATATGTTACATGCTAAATGAGTTGTTTGCATGCTAGATAATAATGTCTAATGAATATGCTTAGCATACATAAGTTATTAAATCCTAAATTGCCTCAAAAGAAGTTGGACTTGCTTGAAACTAAACCCAAAAACACAACCCTTTCAACAATTTTCTGCCAAAAACCCATTTCCAGTAACCTAGAAATCAGCATATGGGCAGCCCCCTTAATATTTAAGGGGACCGGCCCCTTAATTAAGGGGACCGACCATCTGATGGTCGAAGGTGCTGCTCCCTTTTTCTATTTTTAGCCCATTTTATCCTATACTTCCCAAAATTCACAAACACATTTTGTCACAAACCACCCACCAAAATTTACCTTCCACAATCACATCATCACTACACCATAAATACCCAACTCCATCATAAATGCTCATCCATATCATCCATCCAAACATGTCATCACCTAACCACCCAAGATCCAAGCCTTCAAGAGTTTCTAAAATCTCAGTGAGGCCCATTTGGAGGAGGAAGCTTGACATTTGCCATAACCCAACAAATGATGTTGTTCAAACTCAACCAACACCTAAACCTCATCCTAATGAACCCTTTCACACACATAACCAATCATCCATATGTCTACCTTCATTCACTCATAATTACCCAAGTTCACAAATGTCTCCACCACCAAGAGTGTCACCACCACTTCCACCAAATAACAACCACTCTCCATTATCATCACCTTCCACTCAACACTTGAAGTTCATTGAAGAACTCAAGGAAGCCCATGAGCTTAATGCTCTCCTTGCTTTGCACCTTGCTCAAAGCAACTTAGACCCATCACCATCCATCTCACCATCATTACCATCATCACCACATCACTTGAGTCAAATTGAGAAACATGTCAACAATTGTCCTTGTTGCATCTTTCTCCAAAATCAAACCATCACCTTAAATGAGCGTCTCACTTGGATTGAGTATCTTCTCACTAGATCTAATCCAACACCACCACTTGAACAACATCAAAACCCTCATTCAACATGGTCAAGTCCAAGCTCTCCACCTCCAATTCCTCCATCAACACTCTCTCCAACATCCATACACCCAAACTTACAACCCCATTAATCCAACATTTTTACCCCCTCTTTACCATCATCCATCCAAAATAATTCAAGTTTTTCATGTCTCAAGCAAGTCAAATGGATCTCTTAGGCAATTTAAAATTTTCTACTTATTGTATGCTATAAGCAAAATATGTGTTGTATCAATAATTATGTTTTTAACATAACTATTTTCAACTAATGAATGCTTTATTTCTTGTCTTTAATATATGATTGTTATGATATATATACATGCTTGATGATTAATAACATGCTTATTCCATAATATGTTTTAAATGTATGCATGCGTATTTAACATGTTTATGCCACTATTTAATCATTCTTGATGTACATGATTCAAATGGAGCTTGCTGCAAAAACACCCTAAAAATGACCCTTTTCTGGAAATTTTTCAAATTTGGTCGCCTGGGAAAACACCAGATGGGCGGCCCCCTTAATTCCCTAGGCGGTCCCCTTAATTTTAAGGGGGCCGGCCTACAATTAAGGGGACCGGCCATCTGGGCAGTAAAATTTACTGTTTTCTTTTGCATCTTGCGACCCCTTTTATCTAGCCCCAGCTACCATTTCTCTTAAAGGACGAAATGGTATTGGAATTTTACCACAAAACCTCCAAACCTTACCTAAATCAACCATCACCTCCATCAAACACCCATTTTCATTCACCATGCTATCACCAAAATCATCTCTAAGACACCAAAACTCCATCACCAACACCTCAATGTTCATCCCCAAGTGCACCAAATGCACCATCAAAAACACTCTCCACTCATGGCACATCATCTTCATCCATACTTTCCACTTCATCCATCAATAACTACATCAACTCACACCTATCATCACCACCATCAAGAGCATCAACTCCACCTCCTACTCAAGAACCTCCATTCACCTAACTTGTCATTTCCATATCAACAATAACACCTCTTGATGCTCATTTCTCATCATCACCAATACCACCACCATGCTTTCCCATCCCTTGGGCTTTACTTGAAGCCCATGGAGACAATTGCCTTTGTTGCATCCACAACCGAACCATCATCTTTGGTCTTAGAGATGAGATACACTACATGTTTTCATCCCTTGAACACATGCTTAACAACCAACCTCCACCACAACCTCCACCATTTTCACCCACTACACCACCACCACCTCCATTCTCACCAAATTAAGCATATGCAATGCTTAATCAAAAATAATTTTTCAAACCATTTTGTGTGCAAGCCCCATGGAAGATCATGTACTCCTAGAATGATTATGTAGATTGCATTACTTACTAGCTAATTTAGGATTGAATATAATCTTGGATGGTTTTGTATTTATACACAATATTTTTAATGAATGTCTTTATATGAATGCTTATTTTTGCTATATATATGTTTGTGCTTATAATATCTTTCTTGCAAGTATTCCATCTATCGATTCCTTGGTGCCCTCAAACGAGGGGGAGCACACATCAAGGGGGAATTCTCGTCCCGACAAATTTTGTCTCGAAAACTTGTCGGCATAACCTTTTTGATGCAACAAAAAGGGGGAGAAGTGAATATAAACTCACTAAATACTTGTCCAAAAATAATTTTTTGGATTTAATGAGTTTTAGTTTTGTAATCATCAAAAAGGGGGAGATTGTTGACATAAATAATTCCTAAAAACATTATCAATATTTATTCATATCTCTATGTTTTGATGATCACAAAATGTAAACTCATTAAAACATAAACTTATAAAATAAACAAGTACTTAGTTGTAAATATTCACTTCTACAACTAAAATCACTTAAGGTATGAATGAACTAATGCTTAATGCATTATATGATCAAAGGAACATTTTCTTAATAACTAGATTTTTTATAAAATGTCAAAAACATTTTATATCTTTTAGAAAAACATTTTTGGTAATAAATAAAAAAGTTTAATTCATTATAAATTTGTGAATTCAAATTTTTAACCAAAATCAGTAAAAATGTTCCAGAAAAACCTTCCCCACAAAAAGACAAAACTGGGCAACGGACGGCTTGGGCGGCCCCCTTAATTTTGCTAGGCGGCCCCCTTAAAATTAAGGGGACCACCCCCTATTTAAGGGGGCCGGCCACGCTCCTGTAGGTTCCAGCTGTCCAGTTTTTCTGCCTATAAATACCAGCCTTCCCCTGAATTTTTACTCACCTTTTTGCACTAAAACTTTCTATTGTAGATCTCATTTCATATCTTCAAAAAACCTTTGATCATGTAATCTTAAGCATTGGTTTCCAAGTGATCCAAGCTTCCACCATCCAAGTGCAAAAGAAGAATACTTCTATCAATCAAGACTAGAAGTATTACAACTTAGTATCATCTATTTACGCAAGTTGTTTGTTTTGTATATTTTGTAAATCATTCATTCATTTGTATAAAGTGTGTATATAAGTTGTAAACATAAGTGATTAGGCTAGAGTAGTGTGTAAGTAGTGAAGAAGGATAATAAGTAGTTGTGGAGTAAAAAGTAGAGTAGAAGCCTTGTAAAGTTGTGAAGTAGAGAAGTCTTGAAGCCGTTGTGAAGCCATAGCCTAGAAGTCGTGAAGCCGTAGGATAGAGGTTGTGTAGCGGTCGTGTTGAAGCCATGAAGTCCTAGTCGTAAAGTCCTAGTGTTGAAGTCGTGAAGCCGTAGCATAGAGGTTGTGTAGCGGTCGTGTTGAAGCCGTGAAGTCCTAGTTGTGAAGTCCTAGTGTTGAAGTCGTGAAGCCGTAGCATAGAGGTTGTGTAGCGGTCATGTTGAAGTCGTGAAGTCTTAGTCGTGAAGACATAGTGTTGAAGTCGTGAAGCCGCAGCATAGAGGTTGTGTAGCGGTCGTGTTGAAGTCGTGAAGAAGTCGTGAAGCAGTCGTGAAGCCGTTGTGAAGTAGTCGTGAATAAGTTGTGAAGAAGTTGTGTTGTGAAGTTGTGAGATTGGTTCTAGCTACGATTAGAACTCGACATTTAGCTTTGTGTCGTTAAACCCATGTAAGCCAAAGTTGTGTACGGTTTTCTCCGCCATAAGGGAGCTTGGTGCTCGGGGAGTGGAGTAGGGTAAAGAAGGTGTCCTTGTAGTCGAACCACTATAAATCCCTCGTGTCTCAGTTAGATCTTTCCATCTCTTACTTACATCTTTATTTATATCGTCATTACTTTTATAACATATAGGCATATATAACTGTTAGTAATAATTAGAAGTTGACTTCACATATAGATCAAATTGAAACTCCATTCAAGAAACCAAAACTTTTACAATCAATTTAAAAGAATACATATATAACTAATAATAAGGTTCAAGTTTTATTTTTCATACAAACTTGAATCTAAGTGTTTTAAAAATAAACAAAGGTTTTCATAATAAAATTAAAAATACATAATACTATTCAACCCCCCCTTCTAGTTTTTCACATAAGGGTAAAACTTGCCAAATCTGAAAGATAGAGTTTTCTTGGGCCAAAAGTGTAAATATTTCAAAGTTTTTAAACCAAGGGTCATTTTTGCCAACGAACCATAGTTGAAGGTTTAAATTATCATTTTTGAAACTACAAGGGTAAAAACTGTCATTTTTCCAAAGTTCAGGGGTAAAAATTGTCATTTTATGAAAGTTCAAGGGTAAAAATTGTCATTTTAAGAAAGTTCAGGGGTATAAACTGTCAATATATGAAACTATAAGGGTAAAAAGCGTAAGATTTTCTAATTATTATTAGAAATATATTTCGAATCGATTTATAATAGAAACTAATAAACGAGATATATTTATCTCGATAACAAACAAACGAAAGCATAAACATAAAAACATGAAATAAGATAAAATCTTATCATCCACCAACTTTTGAAGAGACTTCATGTTGTCTCATTTAAACATTTAACAGTCAACCAAAACGTTACGAAACGAATACTAAAACTTACGTATATTTGAATACGAGTACTAAAAACTTGACATACCAACCCAGGTCACGTGCCGGAGACGTTTATCAACTATATTTAACTTGTTTTCCATCTAGACTGCTAAGGTGAGTTCATAGTCCCACTTTTTATACCTTTTCCAAACTTGTGGGGAGATACATGCTACAAACCGAACACAAGTATTTTTCTATATGCTATCCTGATTGATATTGCCTAAGTTTAACTGTTGCCCCTAAAAGACCCTCTATCATGAACCATTAATCACTTTCGGGTGAACGTGAATATAGCGAATAGATCTATTGGCAGTTGACGACCCATTTGTGTTGCTGGATAAGTAGCCAAATGCACTTTATTTGAGATCAATAAAGAGAATGGAAAACTCCTACTCGAGGGCAGTATTACTACATTTAATTATGTAGTAATTACATCAATAGTTAATTGCTATGATGCCCATCCTGTTAACGTTTGCGTATCATAAGACTTAGGGCAATATACTGAACTGCAATATTACTAATTTACTTTCTACTTAGCTTGTGTTCAACTGATTATAACTTTAAACGCTATGGATTCACTCAACCTTTGTGTTGACTTTTTAGCATGTTTTATCTCAGGTAACTAAAAGCATGACTTGGAACGGAGTGGCAATGGACTTTCTTCTTATAAAAAGAGTGTCCATTTTGTTATAATTCAACAAATAACGTATCTTTCATAACATATTTTAGAACTTCCCATTGGGGCCTCTATCATGTAACTCTGATTTTAATAAATGAATGATAAAAACTTTATTTAAAACGTCTCTTTTCGAGTCGTTTTCTATTTTCATGACTACGATACCTGAAGTAATACCCCAACTTATATTCCGCTGCGTATATCGAAAATGAGGGTGTTACAGATTGGTATCAGAGCCATGGTTATAGAGAACCAAATGTTTTCAAACATTGGACTATAACCACATTTACAAAATAAATGATTTTATACCACACCATTTTACGCCCTCCGTGCCTGCATATTACCGTAATAAGAACATTACTTATTAGGATTATTTTACACTAATCTTCAATGTAACCACTGGTAAATTCTCACTTATATTAATCTAATACTTATCCATTTTCTACGTCTAAATTTTTTTTTTTAGATTAAACAACAACTAACTAATGTGACATAACTCACATTTTAATAAACATGCTCACGTGACACCAACGTGCCTTGCATTTAATACAAATAAACCTTCCTTATATATCAAGTATAAAAGCTTTTAACTTTTATTTACAGCTTACGTCATTACGTTAACATACGATTATTAAAAGTTCAAACTAAAACGTTTACTATTATTTTGAGTTTTCACGACACCCAAATTTATTATATGTATGATTTCATATATTTAAATCATAAAACGTTAAAGTACAACACTTTAAGGCTAATGTACAAGTCTTTAAAACACAAAACCTTAACTTTGTTTTATTTAATTTTACAACTCCAAAGTACAATATTTAAAACTTACTTTACAAGTTTTAATGCATTAATCTTAAACTTAATTGTCTCATAATATCGTAAGCCTAGTGTACAACTTTCTAAAGCTCATGGTACAAGTGTATAATAAAATATATTTATTTTATCTCGCGACCAAGTAACCAAACAAGGATTGCACCTCGCATATTTCAGGTATATTTTTAAATATTTAATACCAACTATTATTACGTTTTTATTAAATGATATTATTTTTAGTAACGATCACAAAAGTTTAATCGTGTAAATAATACTCACGACCAACACAAGATTTGGATGAGTCTATATGTTCAAAATACTCAAATTCATCAATCGTCATATTTTATATAAACTATTGTGACTTTGTCATTTTTTTTATTTTACATTATATGAATACTCAAACCTATTAGATTTTTATTAACGTATACGCTCTCTTATCATACGTCTAATATAATTAGTTGGAGCATATTAATAAACTTTGACATTTTTATAAGTATTATATTTTTATGTTGTCCTGTTTTAAGTTTCGTTACTTAAGGACTTAAAGTTAGTAAATACCAGGATCAAACTACACATTATACCCAACTTATGCTATATCCATATTTAATAAATAGCAATTGTTTCATATGTGTATGTAACACCCCGACCCGACAAGGGCAAAGATGTCACAATAATATGGTTTCTCATCAGAACAAGCAATAATAAAACAGCGGAAGTCTTAACATTAAACCAAAGATAATAAGCCAACGAGACTTATATCAAGTTCAACAAGACAAATGAAAAGAAATAAATGAAGTACTAAATAATCCAAGTGCCAAACCAGGCATAACAAGTCTAAAATTTCAATGGTAGAACTAAGATACTAAGGTCCATGCTTCACTCAAAGTTGCTCTCATCCCAAAGCAAAACCTAGCTTCCTAGCTTAAATACCTGCCGCAGGAAAAGAAAATGCGGCTGAGCTACGAGAGCTCAGTGAACAGATATACGATAACAAGCAGTAATAAAGGTTTACGAAACGTAAATGTAGTAAAGGTTATCAAGAGTAAAGGTACAGGAATAAGGTAATGGATAAATGTAAACTAAAATGAAAAAGGTAAAGGTAAAACAGCAATCCTCTACGAGCCCAGAATATATCATATCAATTAAGTAAACAAGTATACATGTATACGGAGGGGTGACCTCGGTATGCCAAGTATAATATGAGGGGATACCTCCAAGGGGTGGAGTTGCAAGCTCCCAAGAGATGAAAGACGTGTATCGCACACACCCATCAGTCATCTAATATAACAAGTAATATAATCAAACAAGTCAAGTCAAGTACAAATCTAGGATGCATCCATACGCCCCTGTAGGCTGCCACAATGTCTTCCTCTACGCGCAAGTTAAGTATCAAGTCATGGCAGGGACGGGATAGGGCATCACTCCCCTACCCAAAAGTCAAGACATTGGTGCATCAATGACAAGGACATGAAACCCTCATGCCTAGTATGGCTCGTAGTCTCAAACTGTAGGTCAAGGTCAAGGTCAAGTGTACAAGTCAAGTTCACGTTTCAAGTTCATGTTTACATATCAATGGGTTCAATTCAAGCTTTAGTTCAAGTAAGTCATATCCATATTTAAGTCAAGGTTCAAAGGCAAGGTTCATGTCAGGGTTCATGACAAAGGTTCAAGGCAAGATTCAAGAAAAAGGTTCAAGACAAGGGTTCAAAGCAAAGGTTCAAATCTAAGGTTCGCAATACAAGGGAAAACATAGCAATGGCTTTGGGGAATCCTAAACGAATCAAAATACAAAATCAAGAGAAACGAAGGCTCCTTACAAGAAGGGCAGAATATCTGTACCTTATTAGCAAGCACGAACAAAGACAAAAACTGATAGAGATCAGATTACTCCTTCCTCGAACCTAAGGAGTAGAGGACAAAATTACAAGGGTTTCAGTTATCTTTCCATTTTAAGTACATTTCCATCTTTTATAGAAAGTTTCCTTAATTAATAGGTTTTAAGTATCATAACTTTAGGTTAAGTCATTACTTTAATATTATAATAGAATTAGGGTTTCTTTTATCATCTTATAATATTTTAGGGTTTATTATGACAAACTTCCATACTTTAGGGTTTTAAATGTAAATATATAAAAGAATAAGGTTTAAAGTGAAAATACTATAATTTACTCTTTTAGCCCATAAGTTATCCATAATTACAACTCTAGTACTTTAATGTTAACCATTTACAAATTAGTCCCTTAATATAATTTCATTTACAATTTAAACCCTATAGTTTATTAAAATACAATTTAACCCTTATAATGATTATATATGCACATTAAGCCTCTAATTATTAAAAGTTACACCTTATACCCTCATTTAAGTATTTGTATGAACCACCCTATATTTTCCAAAAATTACAAAACTAGTCCCTCTAATTATTTATTTCACAATTCGAATTTCAAATTTAATAATTTGCCATTTAAACCTTCTAATTCCTAACTTTTACAAATGAGACCCCTAATTTATATTTTATTCAGTTTACCCCAGCCCCAGAACATGTTACAAAAATATCCCTCAAGTTTAAAAAGTTACAAAACAACCCCTTATGTTTTAAAAACCCAATCGTTAACACCCAAAACATGTATAAACCCTAACCTAAATTTACCCAATCATTAGCAATCATTATATAGCCTTAAATAAACATTAAATAATCAATAACATTCCCAAAATGTCAAACCCTAGCTCGTACGCTTTTATTTTAGTTTTTAAAACTCTTCTTTGAAAATCCGATTACAAGATAATTCAAACTAGGATGTTCTAAGCTTTTATAAATTCAAATAGCATTTTTCTAGTGTTACTAGTCTCATATGTGATCTACTAAAAATATGTACACACTCCATAAAATTATACACAATCGGTTTAAGGTTTTAGTTCGATTAGGGTTTATATGGTTCGAATAATTTCAAACGATCAACCTAACTTGCATGGGATGTTTTGGATATTTTATACTGATTATATAGGACATGAACAAGCTTAGAAAAATATCAGAAGGAATTAAAAACAATCGAACAGGCTGTAGAAAACTTTACCTCTCGGTAGGGTTTATCGAGTAAGAAAAATCAAAAACGCACGAACCAAGCCTCCTAAATTCGAACCACTATTTTTCTAATCTTCTATAGATTCAGTAGAACCCAGGAAAATTATAGTTTCTGCTCCAGAAAGTCTTACATGATCGAAGGGATTTTTGTGATGTTTAATCGGTGTTAGGGTTTTATTTTGGATCGTATATTATAAAAAAATAAAGGAACCGGATATATTATATAGGGAAGGGCATGGGAAGTCGGTTTGTGTGTTGTGATAAGGTAAAAATTTTGTTTCCTATTTATCTCTTATTATATGTATTTATTTTCTTAATTAGTTTAGATTTTAGTTAAGAAAATAATATGTATTTAGTATAAAATATATAAACCGGTCAAATAAATATTACAATAATTTTTATAACACTTAAAATGTCAAAATGTTCAAGTATAATTTATTTTACTTCATTTGGTACTTGATTACAAGCGTTTGGGATTTATTCGGTATTTTAATTAATTAATAAGTAAAATTTAAATTTCAAGGGTAATTTGGTCTTTTTGCATGTTTTAAAATTTCGGGTATTACAACTTCTTCCCCTCTAAAAAAAATTTCATCCTTGAAATTTGCAAGAAAACGGAAATGAAATAGAACGGAAACGAAACAATCACATACCAGACGCCTTGTCTGCCTAATCACGAGAAAGCATGAAAACACGACCGGTACTAGGAGTAGGAGGAGGAGGGTCAAGATATTTCCCAGGTATAGCATTCTTGGGGCAGTCCTTCACCATATGTCCAGTAGATCCACATCCATAGCAAGCACCAGAAGCCTTACGACAGACTCCCGAATGATATTTCCCACAATAAGCACAACTAGATGAAGTAGGTAGGTTCTCAGCTGATTCCTTTTGAGTATTCAATCCGGAAACCCGATTCTGCTGGTAATCCCTGGAAGACTGATCCTTCCACTGCCTCTGATTATCGCTGCGCCCGTGACGATCACTACCATGCTTAGAAGCTGACCTCGAATCCTGACCTCTCTGATAAGAATCCCGGTCCTGGTGACTCCTCTGCTCATGTCCCTGGTCCTGACGACCCTGCTCCCTGGAGTTCACACGATTACCATCCCTATCTCTCTTATTCCAACCTTCATTAGCATGCAACAACTCAATGTTACGGGCAGCATCCGCAACAGCAGCAACATCCTCGTACTCAAAGTTCACGATACGATCTAATACCCACTTCTTCACTGCCCACTTAAAATGACGAGCCTGACGATGAGCATCCCCAGTAACCTCTGGCCCAATAAAGCTGGCCAAACGTAAGAACCTCTGCATAAACTCACCCGACGACTCACGATCCCCCTGACGAATCGTCCCATACTCCCTCTCATACCTCTGCTGCTCCGATAATGGAATATACTGCTTATAGAACGCCTCAATGAAATCCGCCCAAGAACAGGTCTCAGCATAATCATCTCCCTTTGCCTGAACAAGAGCAGTCCACCAATTAAGAGCGTCACCCTCCAGCTTGAATGTGGCCAAACGAGTTTTAAACTCGTCAGCACATCCGAGAACCCTGAACAACTTCTCGACATGAGTGATCCAGTCCTCTGCCTCATGGGGAGTGGCAGCGGACTTGAAAGAGAGAGGCTTGAGCTTATTGAACCTCTCGATCCAAACATGAATACCAGCAGGTGGAGCAGTGGGTGGAGCATCGCCACCACCACCACCAGAAGAACTCGCACCATTTCTGATGTTATTGGTGACTTGGGTCACCAACTGAGGAAGAGCAGCAGCCATAGCAGCAGCTATCATGGCCTCGAAATCAGGGCCATCATTTCCATCAGTGTACTGGGTAAAACGCGTATTCACCATCTGAATGATTGTCAAAACGATTAGCAAGAGGAAACAGAATATGACAGAGCAGATCAAGAAAATATGACAGAGCAGGATAGGAAAAGGGAGTGCGCGAAAGGAAACCTAATGTCTACCCAATCTTCACAGGTCAATGGCCTAAGCCTAAGGGTTTTCGGGAAACCTAAGGGTCCAACCTGTCTCTGATACCATAAATTGTAACACCCCGACCCGACAAGGGCAAAGATGTCACAATAATATGGTTTCTCATCAGAACAAGCAATAATAAAACAGCGGAAGTCTTAACATTAAACCAAAGATAATAAGCCAACGAGACTTATATCAAGTTCAACAAGACAAATGAAAAGAAATAAATGAAGTACTAAATAATCCAAGTGCCAAACCAGGCATAACAGTGTAAGTGTATAATCCATTCACTTTTTGTGTCCTAATACCATCACACGTTTTCCTTTAATAATATATGTATCTCATAAACATACAACACATCTATTTCAAATTTACCATACATGTTTCATTTTAAGATCATGTAATACTATACTAGTTTTCTATAAAGCCTTGTTCCTTTTCCATTTCATACGAACACACTCACTCTTAAACAACACAAAAGAATTCATTTTGGTTCTTATATAAAACCGGATGGCATGCATGGTTAATCCTCACTCACTCTCAATCATATTCAACTCATACTACATGTTCTAAACTCAATTTGTTGAGTCCTAGCAAGCCAGAAAACCTTGAATCGATCGGGGTCAAAATATTCAAGTCGAAGGGTTAATTTTTGTATACGGGTTTTGGTTTTTGGTGTATTTCTTGTTCTGCCCATTTCCAACATGGAACATCTCTTTTCCCCTTCATTGTAAGTCTTTCTAACTCCGTACTAGTCTAATCCAACGTTTAAAAATACCGCATGCATTGTATTTTATGTTTCTCGATCGCATTTCCATTTTATTTATTTTAAAACGTATATACGTATAATATACTTCAAGTTAAATTGTCAACCCCTTCATAGTAGGCTAGAGATACAAGATACATCATCATATTTCGTATACAACCTCATTCAAAGTCAATTAGAACTCAAAACCAATAAATGTGAAACCAGGTAGAAAAGTTGTAAAAATAATCTAAGTGTTTTGCTTGTATTTCACTCGTCTCGACCAGGCCCCAAACCATGCAATTATTTCCGAATCCGTATTAACAAACCATTAATATTTTTGCACAACTCAATTTTTCACATAGCAAACTATAAGTTTCGTATTTTAAACTTTTCCTCATATGCTCGAATCAACCTTTGAATTAATCAAATCCTAATCGCAGTCGCTAGTTCTATATTTTTTTCAGAAAACTAATAAATCCGGTTTGGGCTTTAAGCAAATAAGCTGGCCCATTAAGCTTATGCGAGTAAGCTGGGTAATAAGCAGTTGAATATTATTTTTAGACTTATTATACAAGCCCAATACAAGGCCCATTAACCTTTTAAAGCACACGCAAGTAAAACGTTTAACAGGCCAAGTTAGATTGTTTTAAAAGCCCATTTACGCAAAAATAAGCCAAACGTGTTATAAGCAATTGATAAGCACTTCTTTAAACTTCAATAAACTTGTCAAAGTCTCGGAAACATTTTCCCATTTATTTTACACCAAAAGGACCATTTTTGCAAACAATTTCAAACTCAAGGACTAAAGTTGTCCATATCGGAAAAATAGGACATAAAGTGTAATTTCAGTAACTTTGGATATTTAATGATAAAATAGTAACTTTGAGTTCTAAAATGACATTTTTGAGAACTTTTGGACTAAATATATATTTTAAGGACTAACGATGCAAATATTACAACGTTAGGGCCAAAAGTGTAAAATTTGATAAAACTGCAGGGATTAATAGTAAACTTTACTTTATCTTATTTTCATTTTACATTTTATACATATTTCATTCATTACACGTGCATTTCAGTTCATTTCGTTCAAAGTTTGTTTTATAACATATATATTTATATTAAACGATTTTTAACGTTTTACTTGACGTTTTATTTAAACCGTTTTCGAGAAAATGATAATTATGATTTAAATAACATAAAAATAAGATAATATTAATTTTTGAACTTTAAGCATTTTTGGCATATCACACTCACGTCACCGATCAAATCGCTATACGATTTCTCATTTTCACACTCGTTATTCGTAGTAAGTCAGGATCTTAGACTTCCCTTATACACTAAAACCTCTATAAATTAATAATGTTGGGACCGAGATATTTTATTAATTTAGCGAGATATTATTATATCGATAAATAAATAATTATTTAATTTAAAGAGGTTTTAAGGTATGTCCTTTAAATTTTCAAGTCCAATATACTAGTTACAATTTATACTAGTTAGAGATAAAAAAATAAATTAGAAAAACAAGTTTCAATTAACGTTTTATGAATTCACATTCACAAATTAATTGAATTTGTCAAGTTCATTGTTTTTGAATAAGTAAAAAGTTAGTTACGTTGGGACAAGTTCCAATTACGTATGACTTTAATTGAATTTGTACAAGTTTCAATAATTACGCATGGCCTTTATATATATGGAATTTTTTTGTAGTTATTAATTTATAGTTTCGTTAAAACCAATATATATAAATTGAGATTTCAAAAAAATTATTATCTTATTATTTTATCGATTATGGTCCAAATTTGTACTATTCCCAAGTTGGGACAGGACAAATTATTAATTTTATCGAGGTTATTAATTTATCGAGTATTAATTTATAAAGGTTTTACTGTATTTAGGTCACGTGTTGAAGCTATTTCCGTAATCTTACTTAATTTCATATTCCATCCAGGCTACTCAGGTGAGTTTCATAGCCCCTACTTTTATACGTTTGAATTACTTTTTGGGGAGATACATGCTCAACTACTTTCATTTACTTTCACAAGTACTCTAAACTTTTACGGATTACTGTGAGTCATAGCCCCTCTTTTCTTATTTTAAACTCTTTGGGGGGGGGATACATGCTCGTTTTATTTACAAATCTTACTCGTTTTACTCGATTGATGAAACACTCTATATACTTATTGAAACTTAATACATGTTGAACACAAGTAAACTTTCTATATGTTATCCTGATTATTATTTCCTAAGTTAACTGTTGCCATTTAAAATGTCCCTCTATCATGAGCCATTAATCACTTGCGGGTGAACGCGAATATTGTGAATAGATCTACTAGGATTGACGACCCATTTGTGTTACAGTAACGTGACCAAATGCACTATATTTGAGATCAATAAAGAGCGTGGCAAGCTCCTAATCGAGGGCCTCGTTACTTTCATTTAATTATGTCAGTAACTTAAACCATGTTAACGTTTTGCGTGTCATAAGCTTAGAGCAATAATTATTACTTACCCATAATTGTATTCGTTGCAATTATCCTCTTAAACTTGAAACTTGTGTTAAACTGATTTGCTTACAAATATTATGGATTCACTTAACTTTTGACTACTGAAATCAATTGTTTTACTTATAAACACTATGAACTCACCAACCATTGTGTTGACACTTTTAGCATGTTTATCTCAGTTCCATAATGAACGAGGATGGCACGGAAAGGCACGGATACTAATAAAAGGCTAATTATCATTCGAAACGTATTTAATAAACTGTAAACCTACTGGGACCTCATTTTGTAAACTCTGATAATTAAAAAATTCGAATGATAAATCTTTTAAAACGACTCCATTAGAGATCGTTTTCTATTACTATAACTGTTGTACTGTCGAGTAACACCCAGCTTGAATTCCGCTGCGTATCACAAAATCGGGGGTGTTACATTCACACACTTGATATTTACTCTCGCACACTTGATTATTTCACTTTCACTCCCTTAATATTATTAATTACTTATAATTACTATTTACGGGTTACTACAGTACTATATCCCCCAAACCAGTTGATAATACCAAAACTATCCTCTGTACTACTCGTACATCACCTACCTATCAAAATACTCCGGATACTAAAGATCCCTATGTAAAACCCGAAAAATCTAAAACATGTAAAATGACCAAAATGCCCCTACAAGTTTAAAAATAAATTAAAAGCTTATAAAGTATCAAAAAAATTCCAAACTTCTGGCAATGCACAAGATATGATCCCAAATAATTTTGAGAACTTCATTTGACATTTATACAAGTGGAAAAATTACAATTTTACCCCTACCCAAACCGTATGAAATTAAAAGTATTATTATGATATTTTAAATTAGTAAATATGGTAAGTATTAAGGATTAAATCAATCAAAATCAATCCCAACTTAAATTCCAGCCATATTGCCGAAATTTGTGGTCCTATCCCCCCCCCCTTGACTCGGTTTCTTTTTTTTAAATCAATCACAACCTTTTTGTTTCAAACCCTAAGTGCCGAGAGGAATAACACACACAAACAAAATCATTTGGCCTCCATTCGACACCCTAAAAATCCAAACTCATTTTTCTGTGATCAATCATCATCCAAGGAGTACTAGAAAAATCATTTTGAAGGTGTTCATCGTTCAAATCGATCGTGGTGAATTTTTGTAAGTCGCGACATACAAAAGAGGTATAATTCGTTTTGATTCACTCGACCTTTGTAAAATTCGTCTCTTATTTTTCTTGTATTCCTCACATCATATGTGACCTGTGAAAATTGGTTTCATGATTTTTAGATCGTTTTTGAAGTCGTGGTGATTTTTGACCCGTTTTGGCTAATCGCGTACAAAAGAATTCGTACACCTCATTCCACACGTTCAAATCTTGATTTGGTATTTTTCTCAGACCCTATATATGTTAAGAACATCAAATAAAATGTGTAATTCGATCCATTCATGTTATATGAATTATTTGGGGTTTAAATCAATAAAACAATGCGTAATTCATTTAAAATACCATACGAATTATAAGGGCTGTAAATATATTTTATTTTCGTGTCTTATAATCATATGAAGTCTGGAAAAATGATTAAATGATTTATCATGGCTTGAATATGGTTTTACGAATTTATTTTGTTATTAGGGTTTTAAAAATTAAAAGCGTATAAAGTGTATAGAAAGTGTACGATCTGATTTGGGTGAGTTAAGGCTTGTTCTTATGATTATAAATGAGGTCAAATGATGAAGCAAGGATTAAAAATGATTAGAGAATGTTAGGGTTTGATTTTGTGAAGTTAAAAGTGTTATCTTGTGGTTTTTAAAAGTTTAGGGTAGATTATGTAACTTCTAAAACTCTTGGGTTATTTTTAAAACTTATTTTGGAACATGTACCTACTGTATAAAATATAAAAAGAGGGGGTCTTGTGTCATTTTTGTATTTTAAAGGATTAAAATGTTTCTAGGGTTTAATTAAGGTACGAATTATAAAATAATTAAATGGAGGGACTAAACTTGTAATTTCTGGAAACTTGGGGCTGTTTTGAGTAATATAATCTATTCAGGGGGTTATGTGTAAATTTGGTGATTTAATGGGTTATTATGTAATTATTAATAATATAAAGTTGAAATTGTAAAATAAGGGACTAAATATGTAACTTTGAAAACTAGAGGGGCCTATTGTGTAAATTCTGTAAAATTGAGGATACATTTTTATAATATGATAAAATGAATGACCATTGTGAAACTTTGATAAATTAAGGGTCTAAAGTGTAACTACGAACAATTGAAGGGTTAAAGTGTAACTTTTGAAATTAAAGGGGTATAAAGTGTAAATTATGAAACCTAAAGGACTAAAAGAGTAACTTGATGAATCTAAAAGCTAAAATGGAAAGTTACTTAAAAAGGAAGGGTTTGTAATTCTTGTCTACCCTCTAGGTGTGAAGAAAGAGAGGTCCTGATCCACTCTGTGTCATCCATTTCTGATTTGTGTTTGCTTCTGGAATAAGGTACAGATATTCTGACCTCCTCTGTAAGGTTTCCTATGATTCTTTTCTGATCTGTTAAATCTCTGATTTGATACTCTGTTACGATCCTTTGCTATGACACCTTTGCTTCGACCTTTGATCTCTGATTTTGGACCTATGATATAAAGACCTTTTTGATATGAGATGGAAATGTTTTAAGTAAAGTATTTTGAAAGGGTTTTTCAAGCATGATATATTGACTTTAAGAAAACTATTTTTGAAGTTCGTTTTATGAAAACTATTTGAAAGACCATGTATGAAAACTATCTTGGAGGATTGTTTTAAATAAACCTTAAGAGAAAACCTTTTGAAAAGTACTTTTGATATTGAACCTTTTGAAGATTTGACCATCTGATACTTTGACCCTTTTGTATATTGACCTGGGACATTGATCTTCTGATATGAACCTTCTGATATGACCTTTCTGATGTGACACTCTGATTATGATATGAACCTATGACCTGGACCTTTGACTCCCAGTTTGATACCCGAGCAAAATTTGTGACCCTAGCCATGAAGGTAACATGGCCGTGTCTGTGATGCACCACTGGCATGACTAGTGTGTAGCCCTAGTGATTTGGTTACACCGTCCCTTTGATTTGGTCTGCATGTGATTGGGTAGGGGCGTATGGATGCATCCTAGATCTGTTCTGTTTCTGATATATCTGGTATGTCTGGTGACTGGTACTGTGTGCAATACATGCCTTTCACAACCCTGGGAGCTTGCAACTCCAACCCTGGAGGTATCCCCTCAACCTTGTCTTGGTATGCTGAGGTCACCCCTCCATACACCCTGGTATGTGATTTGATATGATATGTTTCTGGGCTCGTGGTGGATTACTGTCCTAAACCTTTACTCTCTCTCTGTACCTTGACTTATCTATGTCATTATGCTATATCTGTTCTTTTCCTTTTACTTTCATTTCTTTTGCTTTCGTTTCCGTTTATTATATATATCTGTTCACTGGGCTTTGTAAGCTCAGCCGCACGTTTTCTTTTCGTGTGCGGCAGGTTTTAGTTGGAAGCTGGGTCGTTATTAGAAAGAGCCTTGACTTAGAAGACCTTGCTAGCTAAATTGGATTTGAGATGATTTGAAAAGTTATATTCATAGTGATTATTGTATATCTCACTTGTAACCTTGTAAATTCAGATTTTGGTTTGTAACCCTTGGAATCCTATTGTATTATTTAAGTCATAAGCTTGTGTTTGTTCTGATAAGAATCCGTATCTGTGACACCTTTGCCCTTGTCGGGTTGGGGTGTTACAATACTAAAGATCCCTATGTACTAGTATCTCAACCACAGCCTAATACGGAACTTACCCGGATACTACCATCGTCACCTACCCACTCGCCTCCACGTCAGAAACTTAGGAGAGCTACATCAGATGAAGAGTTGATTGGTTGTCCGACAACATTCGAGGTTGGACAAAATTCACACCAAGAAACGATTCTGAAAGATGTTAAGCCACTACCTGACACTCCAGATTCCCCAATACCCGATATCCCAGACGACGTATCTACACCTAATTCCCCTGACTATAATTTAAACCCTCGTGATTCAATATGGACACTTCTTTATCAAAAAGCCAACACCCTAGACATTCACACTGAACAGCTGGAAGGGTTACAACCATTTCGTTTCGAATGGTACGACCGTAACATTAAGACTCTGTTTAGAAGACCCGATGCCGAACCGTAACATTAACACTCTGTTTAGAAGACCCGATGCCAAGAGACGAGCAGTGTTTGACTTAGGAATGAAGGTTTATAAGATGAAGGATACTTACAACCATAAATTTAGGAGTTTAGATTCCAGAATCCGCTGTTCGAGAAGGGAAAATGGTCAGACACATGGTTGAGTGGAAGACACTGAAAGGACCCTATGGATGGCCAGAGATACGGCAAGAAACCAGGGTCAAAAGATTTCCGCCTTAGAAATCATGTTGGCAAATCAGATAAGGATGTACCAGGAATTTCAGGAACGCTTCTCAGGAATGAAAGCCGCACAACTAGAACTTGAGACCAAAGTTAAGCATCTACGTCAAGGACATAACTGATCTTAAATTCACGTGTATCATTGTTGTGCCCACTAAACCAAATAGTATTTGGTTAGTGTATCCTGTATTTTCCAATAAGTTCGAAACTTTCAGAACTTGTAACCAACTTTTAAATCTATGGCAACCCCTTTGGTTATATCTATCTGTTGCGAATAAATTCTTTCTATTATGCCCTACTATGATGCTATGCATGCATATAAGGACTTCTCATGACCTCATGCAAAATCTAACCATTTGTTACGCTCCTTAGTAACAAATGGCTCCACGCAAACCAAATCATACTTGAAACGCAATAAAAGTCACTTTCCCTTTCCTCCGAACCTAGTCAACCGACCAACTTGTAGCATAGCAAGTGACAGAAATTAGGGCCACTGTTGTCAACAAATGACTAAGCACTTATATTAGAGACAGATGATCCTTAACCTACCATATAAGGCATTAATAAAAGACCCTGTATCAATTGTTTTGCAAAAAAAATCGATCAAGTTATTAATATCATGTTATTTTCAGTAATTATACCCATACCTACCATGATATTACTTACGATTATTATGATTCCTTATACCTGCCATAACTAGGCTATAACCATAGAATCCTCTAAGACAAATATCGGAAGAAAACTTGATGAATGAAGAGAAAGTTGCTGAATTTCAGCTTTTGTTGATGAATTAGTTTGTTCCTTAGCAGTTCCATACCAAGAGTTAATCATTTATCTACGATACTAACCAGAAACATCGTAATTTTATGATTCTCAATTGGTTATGATTTTGCATTATGACCACTTGTTAGGACTAGTATGCCACATATGTGGTGGAAAAGGACACTACAAGAATCACTGCCCAAACTACAATACCAATTGGAAAGCCAAGACTAGTGTAAGAGAATGAGAACTCGTTAAGATCCCAACAACGTCAAAGGATGAAACCCATGTTTAAACAGAAGAGAAATTCCTGTTGTAGATAAATAAACCGTAGTTTAAAACTTTCTAAGTGTATTTCATCTTATACTCTACCTTAGTTACGATGGATGTAACCTAAGTGTAACAACTACTTTTCTACCATAAGAAATCTCTACCTTGTAATATTTCGATAATAAACACAACCTACGTCTAATTTCAGCTTCTATTCCATTTACCCTGTTCATAGTCATTATGTAACAAAACACTGTTATACCATTAGAAATTTGGTTAATATTATTTCTGACCGAACAATAAACTATTACCACCCTGTAAGATTTTCACACGAACCCTAAGATTCATTTCGAGGATACCCTATTATCACCCTAGAAATTTGTAGGATCGAGTACTTCGAGCTTGATTGAGCTTGGTATAAACAAGAACCTCTGCAATACAAGTGTTTATGCGGAAACTAAACAGCAAGTATTATAAAGAAGAAAAACTCTAAAAGAACAATGATCCTCTATGGATCAAACTATTGAACTAAGAATCGTTTATTAAATATTAAAAGATGTTCAAGGCGTGTATAAACTCATAGACGGGTTTATCTTTTATACTAACAAGATCACCTAACCCTAACCCGTTCTACAAGAAAACGTGTAAAGAGATTAACAACAATCTCTTCTAAAAATAAATCATAACAAACATTCTAAATATACGGATAACAAATAATACTATCCGCAGCAACAACACTATCGGCAGGAACAAGATAACACTGTCGGCAGCAATGAGCTTTCAGCAGGAACCAAGCTATCGGCAGGAACCAACTTTACACTATCGGCAGCAACAATGAACTCTTATTTCCCAGAGATCCTAACAATCCTCCCCTAATCTTGAGGTTGACTAGGTTAACCTGCAAGATTCCCTTGTGATAAAGCTTTCATAAACTCAGGCTTGAGGACTGCGACTTAGCAGCAACAATAAGAAGTAACCAGCAGCAACTGCAATAACTTCAAGATTCCAACTTCTATAGCATCCAGCAGCAACTTCAATAGAGCAGCAGGAACATGAAATCTTCTTCAAAATAGATTTACTGGTCACCATAACATCACTTGAACTTGGCTGCTACTAATGACAAAATTTACATCAAATCTCTTTAAGTTTCATACTATTCTCATCACATCCAGGTGTGTTAACTCCTGTGAGAGGTGAATCATTGAAAATTAATGGATTTGATGTCTCTTTACCAATAGCCATCACTACTGGAGTAGCCAATGTTTAGGTGTGTTAGACCATGGTACATTGATAACCATCTGATTTATTAGCAAATCAGCAACTATAAACGGATTTGACTTGTCTTTACCTGTAGCCGTTTGCTCAGGACTAGCCAATTCTTAGGTTTCAACTGAACCTTGGTGAATGGAATACCAAATATGGATACCAATTGTCTTTACCACAAACCATACTTTTGTGGACTAGCCAATCCTTTGGATCCCATAAGGGTTACATCCATGGTGAATTGAGAACCATTTTCAACTCTCAGAAATGAATCATGGGTGAGTTAAAGTACCCTATAGCTTTGAGCAAGCTATTATAGCTATCAACGGATTTGATAATCACACCAGAGCCGTACCCTCATGGTGAGTCAACTCTTTCTTGTCTGCAAGACATGGTGAGTTGAGCACCATTTATTGTGCAGGTGTAAACACCAACACTGTACCTGCAAGGTGTTGCTCAAAACCAACTTATTAGCACACAAATATACAATAATAAATTTTTTTTTTTTTTTTATTTTTTTTATTTATTTTTTTTTTTTTTGAACTAAGAAAACAAACAAAAACACTCCAAAAGAAAATAAGAAAAGAAAATAAGAAAGAAAGATCGAAATTATACAACAACAACAAGAAAAATCCTCCCCTTAAGCTTCATTCCTCCCCTTAAGCTGCAATCCTCCCCTTAAGCCCTGTAGCTAGGGATTGACCATCCCAATATGAACCACCAAATGCTTAAACCTTGGTCCATCAAAAGCCTTAGTAAGCAAATCAGCCACATTATCATCCGTGTGAATCTTTTCCACCTGAATAAGATGCTTCTCATAAGCATCTCTTATGAAATGGTGTCGAATTTCAATATGCTTTGTCCTTTGATGATAAACAGGATTCTTAACAATACACATAGTACTTTGATTATCAATAAAGATCTTAGTGTTCATGAAGTTAAATCCATAATCCAACAGCTGATTTTGCATCCAAAGAACCTGTCCACAGCAACTAGCAGCAGCAACATATTCTGCCTCAGTAGAAGATGTAGCCACTATAGTCTGCTTCTTGCACTGCCAAGAAACTAACCTTCTACCCAGAAACTGACAACCTCCAGTTGTAGACTTCCTATCAAAGTTAGCCCCAGCATAATCACTGTCACTATAGGCTTCTAACACAAAAGGAGAGTCTTTGGGATACCAAAGTCCCAATTTTGGCTGTCCTTTCAAATACTTAAAGATTCTCTTGACTGCATTAAGGTTAGAAGTCAATGGTGTAACCTGATGTCTAGCACATGCACCAACAGCAAACATGATATCAGGTCGTGAAGCTGTTAAATACATGAGGGAGCCAATCATGGATCGATATAAATGAACATTAACAGCAGCATCAGGTTCATTATTGGACTTAGGCTTTGGAGGTTCAAATGGAGTTACAGCAATCTTCCCATTCTCCATATCAAACTTTTTAAGCATGTCATAAACATACTTCTCCTGAGAAATAAAGATCCCATCTGATGTCTGCTTAACCTGAAGACCCAAGAAGAAAGTCATTTCACCCATAGCACTCATTTCAAATTCACTCTTCATCAATTCTTCAAACTCCCTGCACCAAGCTTCATTAGTGGAGCCAAAGATGATATCATCTACATATACTTGTACCAGAATGATATCTTTGAAGTCCTTTCTGATAAAAAGAGTTTTATCAATAGCCCCTCTTCTGTACCCATGTTTTAGCAAGAAGGCTGATAATCGTGCATACCAAGCCCTTGGTGCTTGATGAAGACCATAAAGTGCTTTAACCACTTTGTAGACCAAATTAGGATTCTGAGGATCTACAAATCCCTGTGGTTGAGTAACATAAACCTCTTCCTCAATCCTTCCATACAAAAATGCACTCTTCACATCCATTTGATAGACGACAAATCCCATAAATGAAGCAAAAGCCAAAAACAACCGAATGGCTTCAACTCTGGCCACAGGTGCAAACACCTCATCATAATCAATCCCCTCCTCTTGTCTATGACCTTGAGCAACCAGTCTAGCTTTATTCCGAACCACAATTCCCCTTGCATCTCTTTTATTCTTTAGAATCCATTTAGTTCCAATAGCATGTTTGCCAGCAGGCAAAGGTACCAACATCCATACTTTCTGATTCTGGAACTGCTGCATCTCTTCTTGCATAGCCTCAACCCAATCATCATTAGCAAGTGCCTGAGCTATGCTAGTTGGTTCAACTTGAGATAAGAAACAAGCATACAGACAATGTAAGTAATCAGTATGATTGCTCCTCAATTGATCCTGTATATAACTGAGAAAAGCAGATTCTCCAAATTTAGATGGATGCATTTTACTCCTTGTTTGAACAGGGGAATTAAGATCTCCAAGAATCAAAGACTGAGGATGAACTGTATTGATCCTCTTGGTAGCAATGGGATTAACATCAATGGAGGATGCCTGATTAGTAATTGAAGGGTTGAAGTCATCATCATATGAGGAAGAAGTGAAAATGCCAGATCTGGACTGATGATGAGGATCATTAAGCTTATCTCTTGAAGAGACCGAATTTCCAAGATCAGAAGGGATTGGAAATCTTTCAGGGGAGTTATCAATTCCCAACTTGTCAACAGATGGAGAAGACACAGGAACATCAGCAGAAACATTAGAAGGATCGGCAGGAACCGATCCACTATCAGCAGGAACAGAATCAGCAGGAACAGAAATACTACTAGTTGTATTGAGTTCCCTTCGAACTTCAGCTTCAGCCTTTCTCAGGATCTCCTCTGTCTCTTTAGAAAATCCAGAACCAAACATCTCAGCAGCTCTTTTGGCATTAAACTCTTGTCTTTGAAGCCTAGCAAGATCTTCTGCAAAACTAGAATCACTTCCAGCCATATCAAAAGAATCTTTGAGCTTTGAACCTGAAATGTTGTTAGAGGGAAAAGAAGGAACAACTATAGGTCGTTCATCACTCTCTGCATCAGAATCATCATCTGAGGTACCTGCATTGTTAGTTTGAGAAACATTTGTACCACCAGACAGATTTGATTTGAATCTAGTATACCCTAAGGAGTCAGAAAGATAATCCAGATCAAAGTACCACTCTGGACCAGCACCCTGCAAATTAGGTTTATCTTCAAGATATCTTAAGTTGAGAGTCTCTTCTATTCTCTTAGAGGACAGATTATAAACCCTATAGGCTTTACCATGAGCAGAATATCCAACAATAAACCCTTCATCAGCCTTTCCATCAAACTTGCCTAGATAATCACTAGTGTTCAAAATAGTGACCTGACATCCAAAAGGCTTAAGGTAACTAATGTTTGGAACCTTCCCAGACAAAAGTTCATAAGGTGTTTTATTATGAGGACTAGTAATAGATACCCTATTTAACACATAACAAGCAGTGCAAACTGCTTCAGTCCAAAACATAGTGGGCATCTTAGATTCAGCTAACATAGTCCTAGCTGCTTCTATCAAGGTCCTATTTTTCCTTTCTGCAACCCCATTTTGTTGTGGAGTCCTAGCATTACTATAGTCCCTTTTTATCCCCTTAGACCTACAGAGTTCAATAAGATTAAAATTCTTAAACTCTGTGCCATTATCACACCTTATAGACTTAACCTTTTTATTTAGCTGATTTTCTATTAAAGCAATAAAGTCCCTAAGTACTGAATAAGTTTCATCTTTAGTACTCAAAAAGAAAGTCCAAGAAAACCTGCTAAAATCATCTGTAATCACCAGGCAATAATTCTTATGGTCAATACTTCTGATAGAAGTAGGACCAAAAAGATCCATATGAAGAAGCTGCAAAGGCTCAGAGATGGTGCTCACAGCAGTTATGGCCTTGTATGAAGCTTTGTGCTGCTTTCCTTTGTTGCAGGCAACACAATTGTGCTCATTAGAGAAGATCTTCAAAGGAAGCCCTTTCACCAGACCATTCTTAGCCAGCTTGTTAATGGTCTTGAAATTTACATGTGCCATTCTTCTGTGCCATTTATTGGATTCATCCACAGAAGCTTTTGCAACCAGACAAGCAAGTGACCCCTCAGGCTGAACATCACTAAGATTGAAGCTATAAAGATTGTAAGTCCTAGGAACTTTAAGTTCAACCTGACTTTCATCAGGCAACTTGAAGTCTTTGGACAACACAAAGCACTCATTCTCAGTGAATAGAACACTGTTCTTCTTGTCACAGATTTGAGAGACAGAGAACAAATTGAAGTCTTGGAGTTCCTTCACATACAGCACATCTTCAAAGTCTAACTTGGCAGTCTTGATAGTTCCTTTCCCTGAGATCATTCCATCTCCTCCTCCAAATGTCACAGTACCTCCATTCAAAGGAATAAAATCATGTAACCTTTCCAAATTCCCTGTCATACTCCTGGAACATCCACTGTCAACAATTCCAACATCTTTGCTTCTAAAAGGAAAAACCTGAGATAAAGAATACATATACAACATTAGATACAAGAGAGACTCAAGCCATTGCTGACTTGAGCCTGCCTAGTGGATCAATAAGAATTAAACCCTGGAGATTGATAAGATCCACCATTGATCTTGGATCCCATTTTCATATGTTGGTTATTGATTTTCCAAGACCAACCTGCTGAGGACTTAACAGCAGTGTTCCATCTTGCCCCTCCCTTGTGCATTGTGTCAAAACAAACAGGTCTCAAAGCATTTTGAAAGTAAGTACTAGTAGGTCTGAAAGATCTAATATTATTGTTTTTCCAACCAGCAGGATTGCTCCTGTCGGCAGGAACAGGAAAAGCAGCAGGAATAGGCCTATCGGCAGGAATGAACTTTTCAGCAGCAACAGGCTTACCAGCAGAAACTGGTTTGCCATAAGCAACTGAAGTTCTCCTAGCTGCTTGAGGAATATAAGGGGGAATATCATTTACATTTTTCCATACAGACCTATTTTTACAAGCATATAATCCCATCTGTTTTTCATAGTAGTCACAGTCTTTAATAAGATGATCATAACTACGACACACAAAGCAAGATTTCTTTCTAGGGGACTTTTTCTTAACAATAACATTCTTATTGCAAACAAAATTATTCAAACCAACACATGAAACAGAATTATCCTTAACAGAAACAAAACCACAACCAAAATTGTTTGAAACAAAACCACAACTAGAAACATTATTGTTCTTAAAATTATCAAAAGAAACATCTTCAAATGCAGCTTTCTTTGATTGAGATTCATCAGTAGCTGCTTCTGAGGAGAGGTCTTCTGACTTTATTGATGCAGACTTGTCACTTGATCCACATGTGGCATAGTCATCAGTCTTGATTTCTGAAGATTTGTCACTGTAAGAACAAGAGACAAATTCATTAGAGTCACAATCAAGATTAGGCAATTCATTTGCCTTTTTGCCATAGCACATTTGTGAATCATCAAAGTCAACAAAAGGATCAGCAGGTTTAAATGTTCCAGTTATGGGTGGAGGAACATCATTCATTCCTCCCTCCTTTACATACTTAACAGGTTTTCTATAATCTACAGGTTCAGGATTAAAAACACTATACTCATTAGGGTCATAATATTGATTTATCCCAATTAGGTTACTGAATCCTAAACCTTTTTTAGTTTTAGTAGACATAGAACTATCAATAAGCATGTTAAGATTTTTGGATGAGTCTTTCCACTTATCAAATCTAGCCAATGAGTTATCAAGCTTAGACTGAAGATCCTGATTTTCCAATTCTACCTTAGCTTTTTCTCTTTCAGAATGTTTAAACTCATTAGTGGCATTTTTTAAATCTCTTTCCAAAACCTTTACTTTTACTTCATATGCAGACAGTTGTTGTTGATACCAGACCTTTTGTTGTTCTAATGTCTTAACAGCCTTTTTATGAGCCTTAAGTTGAATAAGGTTATCCTTATTTTCACTTTCAATATCATCAAATTCCTGTTTTAATTTAGCATATATAGATTCACATCCAAATGGACAGTTTTGTACCTGAGATGGATGACCCATCATTCCAAACTGACCAGCCACTTGTTTCTTTTCACCATATCCAGCTACCATCCCAAAGACTTTATCTGATCCACTCCCAGCAGCCTTCTCATGATGCTCCCAGTCCACCAGCGAATCCACAGATACCAAAGCCTTGGGGTCGTCTGACTCCAACTCTTGAATTCTGAAAGCAGAATACCGTGCTTTATCATCCACCTTCTTGTCTGGGCATTCCCTGGCAAAATGTCCTGTTTGAGAACATTTATAGCACCTCACCTTCCTTCTGTCAAACCTAGCAGGCTCTTGTCCATCAAAATTAACCCTTCTTCCTGCCTTCTTTTCAAACCTATCCAACTTCAACGATATCATGGCCACCTGCCATCTTAAGTCCATCTCTTCCAGATCCAATTCATCAACCTGTTTAAAATCATCATACACAATCTTCTGCTGTGGTGTACTTTCAGCAACAAACGAGTGAAGCACATCCACTACAAGATTATCATATCTGGACTGAGTTTTTGGTGTAGGAGATGAGTAGGAGATTGAGGATGTTGATGGTGTTGGACTGTTTCCATATAATGCTTTGTTAGGACTAGAGTTACTAACAAAAGCAGTATGAGTAGAAGTATAAGGTGAATAGGTGGAATACCCTTTGATATCAAGTTCAAGGGTTTTCAGTTTGTTGTACAGATCATCAAAGCTCATGAAATCCAGTCCTCCTTTGGCCTTGAGGGTTATGGAAACCTGTGACCAGGATGGTGGCAAGGCCCTCAGAAACTTGGTATTACAATCTTCATCGTCCGGCCTAGCTTTCAACTGGTTAAGTTGGCTCAAGATCTTGTGGAATCTGTCATAGCCTTTGTGAATTCCCTCAGCCTCAGAAATCTTGAATTCTTGAAACTCTTGCTTGAGCATAGACTTTCGCATCTTCCTGGATTCATCATTCCCTCCAAATCTGGTCTTTACAGCATGCCAGATCTTTCTAGCATCATCCAAGTGATGAAAATCACTCATATGATCCTCTGGAATAGCTTGAAGTAGAAGAGTTCTTGCCTTTGTTTCCCTTTGAACAGCAAGGTGTTCCTCTGCTGTAACAGGTGGCTCTATATAAATATTGCCATCATCATCCCTTCCAATATTCTTCTTGCTATTTCCCTTAAGAATCACATTCCACAGATTGTAATCAGTGTTTGTGATCCAATACTCCATTCTCATAGCCCAGACTTCATACTCATCTTTCTTCAGATATGGGAATTTAGCATTGTTGGTGGACATGGTGGTGAGGACTTGTGTTTGGACTTGAGTGGTTTCTGGTTTGGGTTGTTGATCTTCTGGGTTAACGACATTGGTTTCAGGGTTATCGTCTGCCATTGAGAGAGGGTTTAGAGATATGAGATCGACCTTTTTCTTCTTTATCAGAGATCCTTACCAGGCTCTGATACCACTTGTAGGATCGAGTACTTCGAGCTTGATTGAGCTTGGTATAAACAAGAACCTCTGCAATACAAGTGTTTATGCGGAAACTAAACAGCAAGTATTATAAAGAAGAAAAACTCTAAAAGAACAATGATCCTCTATGGATCAAACTATTGAACTAAGAATCGTTTATTAAATATTAAAAGATGTTCAAGGCGTGTATAAACTCATAGACGGGTTTATCTTTTATACTAACAAGATCACCTAACCCTAACCCGTTCTACAAGAAAACGTGTAAAGAGATTAACAACAATCTCTTCTAAAAATAAATCATAACAAACATTCTAAATATACGGATAACAAATAATACTATCCGCAGCAACAACACTATCGGCAGGAACAAGATAACACTGTCGGCAGCAATGAGCTTTCAGCAGGAACCAAGCTATCGGCAGGAACCAACTTTACACTATCGGCAGCAACAATGAACTCTTATTTCCCAGAGATCCTAACAAAATTCCTAACTCATCACCGTAGTGTGAACCAAAATTTTCTTATTCTTTTGAAAAATAATTATGTTGTTATTTTCCAAAAACAACACGTTGAACACCATCTAAAACTTTTTGAAAAGCATAAATACCACAGTGACTGAGCCAAACATCACATCATTCGATCCTCAATTATACATAGCCTGATCAACTATGTCTAATTTAGGAAGAATCATGTCATAAATGGAACAGTTATCCTTTCAGACTTCCTAATAACAATTTTCATTCAAAAGCAAAGTCTTGAAACCAAACAAACTGTTCATACACATCCCTTTTGACCAACCACAATAGATGTCTACTCCTATTACCCATCACCTCTATGATAGGAAACTGACAAAAGTACAAACATAAGAACCCTAAGAATTCACAAAGATTTATGGAAAACACAAATAGCGTAAATTTTATTAGAATCCACGAAAATTCATACATAACGACATAATTAGAAACGGAAGTGCTAATGTTACAATGATTACAGGGAAAGGTATAGAATCGCCAATAGGTTGACCCGCCATAGCAACAAAGACTACCACCAACCCAGCAATAGCTAGAGCCACCACCAGATGTATTATCTTGATTATCCTGTGCGACAAATACAAACAAACCATTAAACACGATAGCAAGACTAGATCTTAGACATAAAGACAAACAAGTTTTATTTCACTTTTATTAAGGATTACATAGAAATACAACCAGGACTCATTTTAACAACCCTAGCGCGAGACTATTACCCCCATAACTTGTCCTCGCCGATAGCTAGGATCAAGATTGGCATGAGAACCGCTAGAACGCAAACCAAGAATAAGTTATCTTCATCAAGAACGTACGCCAAGTAGGTAACCGCAAGAACAACATACACGATTGCTAGGATAGTAACGAGGTGCGGCATATTGGAAGTAATAAATGAGAGATGTATGTTTGGTGGAAGAATGGAGATTAAAATGGAGTATATATAGGAGAAAAAATAGCCGTTGGACACAAAAACTAGCCGTTAGATTTCACTGTTCGCGAGCACTGTTCATAGCCGTTAGATTTCCTGTTCATGACCGTTATTTTTCACTATTCACAGCCGTTGGATTTATTTGGTGGCGAAACATTCAAATTTATTTCATCTAGTATGAATAAATCTAACGAAGTTACGTTTTCTTGAATATCGAATGGAAATTCCTCGACGACCCTTTTTCCATAACCTCTTACCCTAATAACCACATTAAACTTGAATTACAAGACAAGCTCACACGCGAATCACGGAATCAAAAATGTACACCCAATATTATCAAATGGGCTAAATAAATCTCAGCCCAACTCTTACAGTCATCCACTGTTCACAGTAGCCCAGAACAAGCCCAACTTCTTTTATATTTCACTTTTTCCCAACACCTCGACCAACAAAAACTGAATCTCGGGACGAGATTCCTCCAACGGGAGGATACTATAACCACTCGTAAAATTTCACTCTGTAATAAACTATTTCAAATTCTATATAAAGAATACTTATCCTATTTCTACGTATAATTTTTTTTTTCTGATCATAACTACTATCTAATGTGACGTAACTCACATCCTTGATAAACGTGCTCACACGGCGACCGACATCAACTTATCTAATATTTATTTCACATAAACATTTACATATGTCAAGTATAAAACTTTACGATATTTCATTGCCACTTTACGTTAATTCGTTAACGTACGACTAATAAACGTTCAAACTAAACATTTCTTATCTATTAGAGTTTCTACGAAACCCTAAACCATTATAACAATGAATATGAGTAACTAAACCCTAAAACACTAAAGTACAACTCATCTAAGCAAAGGTACAAGCTTCTAAAGCACATAAACAATAAATTCACTTTAACTCCCGATACAAACCCTAAACTCACAAAACTATGATTTTATGTAATAAAATCACAAACCCTAATTAATATATATATGTTTTCTACAAATTATAAATGTACAAGTCTTTCTAGCCAAGGTACAAGTTATTTATGCATAACAACATAATATATATATAAATCGCATTATAAACCTCAATGTACTCATTTTAAAGCACATTATCCAAGTCTTTTATGCACCAACCTTAAAAATATATTTCTTAAGCATACTAAATGTAGGTACAAGTTTTTGAACCTAATGTACAAGTGTCTAATGCATAAAAACCTAAAAAATACATTTATGTACTTTTAAACCTAATTAACCAACATATAACTTAAGCAAACCTTAAAAATATATTTTCTATATTTCTTAAACCTTAGTAAAACCCAAATGAGCCTATGGTACAACCCTTTAAAGCACAATGAGACTCCTTTTCTTCAATTGTACAATTCGACACATATATGTAAATAAACAAGCCCTAGAATTCCTTCTACCCAACAAATATTTAAACCTAGCCCTAAACTAACCTAGTTACTTCACTTAAACCCTAAGTACAACATGCCATAGCCAATGTACCATCCTTCACAGCCATTCGATCCATATATGTAAACCCTAGTTCAATCCTAACTATTCTTAAACTAAACCATTTTCTCACTAACTACCTAGCCAAACTATAAGCCACAAGACTTCTTCATGGCCTAGAAGACTCCAACACCTCATGTCCCCTAGATATTTACTTTGGTAGTTAGTTTCTTTGGTCTAGTGTGGAACCACATCACCACTTCACGCCATCTTCATCAACACCACACAAGCTTCAACTCAACACATCACCATGTCTCCCTTCCACCTCACACGATGACCTAGAACCCTTAGCAACCATAACTCCTCTCCTATATATAAATCGACAAACCCCTAGTTCCATATTCATCCCATAAATTCGAACCCCAAAAAAATAGCAACACTCTCACTTAACCCATGATCAAATAGCCCAAATATAAGCTAAAGAAAGAATCTATGGATGCTTAGAAGGAGGAGGAACATTGGTGTTCATCTTCCAAGTCATTTTCTCCAAAAACCCTTATAATCGAATAAGAGATCAAGTAAGTAACCGAGACCTTGTTCAATACTTTTATAAGTTTTAAATACTCTTAAATATGTCAAAAATTAAGTTGTAGTAACAAGCTAAGGTAAAAAACAAGTTATGAGAAATTATATGTTAACTTAGGTTTATAAATGTTAAAATAATAGGCTTTTTATTAAAATTTCCTACTAAACCAACCACATATAGATTTGGTAGTTAATATTTTGTTGTAGAAAAAATTAAAACGAAGATATAACAATTTGAATCACCTAAAACGAGTACACGAGTCAAAAGATACGGCAAATCGAAATTTCATAAAAATATGTCCAAAACAATCTGTTACAGAAACGTAAATCACGCAAAACAAGGCATTTTTGCTCCGTTTCGTCAAAAAGTTAAAACACGAAATGTCCGGAACGACGTTTCTTCAAACACAGGACACGTCCTAAATCGTACAAAAGGGCTGTGATTAGGCTATTTTAAACTCAAACAATACTTTCTTTTCTTTTCTTTTAACGAGCCAAACAAACACCTTTATTTATCAACAATAGGCTAAAAAAACTAGAGATAGCTTAGATAAGTTGACAATATTGCTAAATTAAAGACCTCAGCTAGATATTAAAGAAATAAAAGCATTGTCAAAACTTGGTCTCGCCCCGTCCTAAAATGAACCATGTTTTGGGCTGGTCGCTTGCTAAAAACAAACATCCTTTATATATCGTCCCAAACCCTCCTCTTTGAATAATTATTTTGAGGAAACGACAAAGGTTTATAACTTCGAATCTGAACCATTTAAAAGATCACTTAGCAAACTAATAGAAGGATCAAGAACGTTGTAAAATCATCGCACGGTCTCGCCTATGTTTATTTTTCTTTTTGGCGAGTTAAACAAAACCAAGTGCACCCTTTTTCCTTTCAATTTTTATTTTCGAAAAGCTATAAGCTAAAATATAATCGAATAAGCCCTTATCAACTTATTTTCTAACTTATCATAACTTGTATAAATGAGTCGTAGCAAGTCGTGTCTTTTTCTAAGCTTAAAACGCGTTAAAATGAAATAAGGATGTCGAGTGAAACAATAAAAATGCTTTGAGGGTCAAAACTGCCAAAACTCTAACTACTTATATACTAGGATCTAAACTGAAAACGACCTGTAGTTTAAGGGTAAAACTTGCCAAATCTGAAAGATAGAGTTTTCTTGGGCCAAAAGTGTAAATATTTCAAAGTTATTAAAACAAGGGTCATTTTTGCCAACGAACCATAGTTGAGGGTATAAATTGTCATTTTTGAAACTTCAAGGGTAAAACTGTCATTTTACCAAAGTCCAGGGGTAAAAATTGTCATTTTATGAAAGTTCAGGGGTAAAAATTGTCATTTTATAAAAGTTCAGGGGTATAAACTGTCAATATATAAAACTATAAGGGTAAAAAGAGTAACATTTTATAATTATTATTAGAAATATATTTCGAATCGATTTATAATAGAAACTAATAAACGAGATATATTTATCTTGATAACAAACAAACGAAAGCATAAACATAAAAACATGAAATAAGATAAAATCTTATCATCCACAAACTTTTGAAGAGACTTCATATTGTCTCATTTAAACATTTAACTGTCAACCAAAACGTTACGAAACGAATACTAAAACTTACGTATATTTGAATAGGAGTACTGAAAACTTGACATACCAACCCAGGTCACGTGCCGGAGACGTTTATCAACTATATTTAACTTGTTTTCCATCCAGACTGCTAAGGTGAGTTCATAGTCTCACTTTTTATACGTTTTCCAAACTTGTGGGGAGATACATGCTACAAACCGAACACAAGTATTTTTCTGTATGCTATCCAAATTGATATCGCCTAAGTTTAACTGTTTCCCCTAAAAGACCCTCTATCATGAACCAATAATCACTTTCGGGTGAACGCGAATATTGTGAATAGATCTATTGCCAGTTTATGACCCATTTGTGTTGCTGGATAAGTAGCCAAATGCACTTTATTTGAGATCAAAAAAGAGAATGGCAAACTCCTACTCGAGGGCAGTATTACTAAATTTAATTATGTAGCAATTACATCAATAGTTAATTGCTATGATGTCCATCATGTTAACGTTTACGTGTCATGAGACTTAGGGCAATATACTGAACTGCAATATTACTTATTTACTTTCTACTTAGCTTGTAAAACCCCAAAATTAATATAATCCGAAATGACAAAAATGCCCTCAAATTTAAAATTTTGAGAACTTATGAATATCCTATAAGTAACATCTATTATACTTAACCTAAGTGATTATGACTTATGTTATGTGATGAATTAAGCTACCAATAAAAACTTTACATTATAAGGTTATGTACAAAGTTAAAATCTCTACATCTAATGCTAAGACTAGTCGATCCATTTAAAGTGTTATGTACAAAAAAAATTCGGCCCAAGTTATGAGGAGATAATCATGCCTTAACTTTGATTGATCCAAGCCCATAATGGGATTGATCCCTTCCTTATTTGTGCAAATCAAATGGTCGGTCCTTCCTAATCCATAATACCGAAAATACTAAACCCTAAATCCCTCTCCATCAAAAAAAAATGCGGCTCCCTTTTTGTCCCTCCTCTTGTTCGATCCATTGCAGCCACCAAGTGAATTTTTAGTGTGTTCTTGTTCAATCCATATTAAGGTAATCATATTCACATGTTTTCTATACATTCGTGTTCTTGGATCAAGCCCTAAATCGTTTCTTTTTCCCTTTGTGCTGCTGCTGTTCGATCAAAAGAAGGAAGGAGAAAAGATCCATTGTGTGGTATTTTGATCTTGTGTTATCCGTGTTCTTCGTGGGATCTACGAGGGTATTGTATCACATACCTTATTCGATCCTTGTTCTTGTTTTCTTTTTGTTCTAGTCGAATTAACCACATAAAATGTCACATAAAATAATAAGTTATGAAAACCCTAAAAACTGTTATGTATGAATCGAACCAGGGTTTTATGGTGAAATTATTCGACTTGATTGTGTTAAGACCTGTTTTAGATGACCTAAATATGTTATGGACTCACCTAAAATCGTTTGGTGTCAAGAACTAATGAATGGAATGACGAAAACCCTAAGATAAACATGGTTCTGTGATAACTGATTCTGAGCTGGATTTTTATTCGACTTTAACCGGCTATAACTAAATGATGTGAACGTATATTTTGGTTTTTTAAGAGTCTAAAACTAATTTCAATGAAATGGATACCTGGTAAAATTTAGTTTGTAATTTTTAGAGGCCTGGAAGGTTACTTTTTGATTTTTAGAAAATTATGTGTCTGATCGGATTTGTGAGTCTGGAAAATCAGTCCGGGTTTTTAAATTTTAATTTCCAAACCATGTCGAATTAGGAGTTTCCTTTGAACTAGGTAATCTTGAGGATGTCTATTACTTCCTGGAATTGTTTTAGATTTTTGTGAATTTTTCTTAAAGGTTTTTAATTAATAACTTTTCGTATAGTAAAATTAATCAGAAATCTGGACAAGTTGGTTTAAGTGAATTTTAATCTATAGCTATGCTACTTAATAAAATTGGAAAAATTAGATAAAATATTTAAGACCTTTGACATCTCTGGGAATTTTTGGGAATTTTATTACTGAGTTCTTATACGGTTTACAATTTATTGAAAACCTAATGATTTCGTATATAAAACTGTGAGAAATTATAAAAAGGTTAAAAAGGAAATTAAAAGGTGTTTTGTGTTTATTTTATAAACTAAAGGGCTTAAATGGTTAATTGCTAAAACTAATGGACCTAACTTGTGAACACCTGTAACTTTATAGTAATTACACTTTACACCCTAAAGTTATGAGAATTTCATATTAAACCCTAAACTTATAATGATTACCTAATAAACCCTAAATCATGGAGACCTACTTTATGAACCCTAGATTTTTGTAAAAGACATCATGAACCCTAAACTATGAATACGATCATCTGTAATACTTTGAATGGACAAACGGGAATGTTATAACTTAACGTTACTAAATATAGAAACCTACTATCTTTGGGAAGTTACCAAAATAGAAAGACAACTAAAATGAAGCATTATGATTATGTGAAACTTATAAGTACCATTATGATTATTTGTAGATCGGGTGAAGAGGGAGTGATCTCCTGCTTGATTTGCTTTTCGTTTCATTCTTTTGCTTGCGTGTTTGTTAAGGTACGGATATTCTGTCTTACTCTAAGACACTTTGCTTCGTACATATATGCTTTCCCTTTTCACTAGGGATATTTCTTATGATCCGATGACTGCTATGATTCCCTTTTGTTTGATTCTTGGCTCTCATTGTATGACTGCCAATCCTATATGATTCATTCTGACATTTATTTTAAATGTCTCTGCTATGATATGATTATTTGTTGCCATGCTTTGTTGAGATACACTTTCGTTTCTCTTGCTATGCTTTGATTATGATTATGTATGCTATGATAGATCCGTGCCTGAGCTTAACTAGTTCTGGAGGTACCAGGACCATGTCTAGGATGGCACCCTAGGCATGACACTCCCGTAGAGGTGTGATAGATCTACGGCGTTCCCCCTTATGTGTATGTGTTATTTGTGATCACTATTGGCCATTTATGCGTGTGTGTGACCAGTCTAGTACTGGCATACATACTTTTGATGGGAGCGTATGGATGCATCCTAGGATTTATGTGTATGTATGATTATGGTGACCAGGTGGTGTGTGCCTTACACTCCTTCTTACACTTTTGGTACTTAGAGGTCTCCCCTCTTCGTGCACTTTTATGATATGATATGATATGATTTGACGGATTTTTGTATGGAGTTCTTATGGCACATCCTTATATGACATTTTCTTTATTCCCGTTTCGTTCTTATATTCAGTTCTTATTCAGTTCTCATGCACTCTTATCTTTTGATATGCTTTGATTCGTATGACTTATGATTATGCTTTCGTATCTTTCTTTCCTTCGTTGCTTATGCTTATTTACCCTTATGATTTGTTATTCGTGTATATTCGTTCACTGGGCTTTTTAAGCTCAGCCTCATTTCTTTTCCTGCGGCAGGTTTTAGTAGGAAGCTGGGTATGAGTGAAAAGTGTCTTTGACTTAGAAGCCATTCCGGATTAGAGATGACTAGAAGAGTCGATATTTAGACTTAGTAATTATTGTAATTCATTTGTAACCTTGTAGTTTCAGATTTTCTCTTTGTAACATTTGAAATTCATTTTGTATTATTTAGTCATATGCTTTTGTTTGCTTTGATATGTCACCATAATGTAATACTTCTACCCTTATCGGGTTGGGGTGTTACAATTATGGTATCAGAGAGACAGGCTGCGACTTGTAATGCATTTACCCTTGGCCTGTGTAAGTTTGGACCACTAAGTTTCCACTGTAGGCGCTCATAAGACAACCTTTGAGAAATTTCTGTAGGATCTCCCATAGGAACATAAGTTATAACCGGTGAGGAATGGGTAGACTAGGACATCTATGTAAGTATCATTGCTTCCGCATCACTCTGATTCGTGCCTATGCCTTTAGATATGCCTTGTAAGAACATTTGTTTCAGAAACTATAAAGTTTTTCAACTTGAGCTAGTAACCAAGTAAATTTGGAAATCCTCGAGAACTGCAAATACCTTACATCATTTAGGTTTCACTTCCTGATTTGACCTCCATCTCCGAGTTGTTTGATAAACAGTTTGATACCTTTCTGACCATTCCGAAGGTCATTCAACCGTCATGTGTTTGACACATTCTGTGAATTCATTACTTATGTTGGATATGGAATGTATCATCTGATACTACTTGAATCTGCATAATCCATTGCTAATCCTATGAGAACTCTGAAAATTTTAACCACGGATATAGGAAGATTTGTTTCCCTCCCTTAGAAAGACCTGTGAGGATATTGAGTAGACAATAGGCTTCTCGTTTGACACGATCTCTTCCTTCGTATTTTGATTCTGACGATTGCTTTGTCTTCATTGTTCGATTTGATCCCTATGTTCGAGTTCGTTTGAGTAGAAAAAGGTTGTGGGACCAGGTTCCATCTCCTCCATGTGTTGACTGTAAGAAGTTTCGTCTGGGTGATCGTGTTATAAGGCGTTGGATGCCGGTTTCAGTTGTAGTGTGATTGGAAATCGGACGAAAGAGTGTCCGAAGTGAATGGTAACAACCATAAGAATGAGAATGATTGATAGCAATCTGCCGAGGGTCGAGTGTTCGCTCTGACCAGGGACCAGGCTGCTGACACATCAAGTACCGTTTCGGTTATTCCTTACTTATGCGATCGTGTTGCGTGGTTTTACTTGATACGAGAATGACATACCATGTGGTGTCTTTTGCTTTTCCTATGCGCATTAAGTCCCCTCTGCATTATTAAATTGTTACTCCTAATTCTATTTCTATGAGAATCTTGTGACTATCCATTACGAGTGTAGATTTTCGTGTTCGGTTGAGGATGTTTGAAAATCAATTTCATTCTGCTAATCTGATTTCCTTGGGAATGTTCGATTCATTTTCATTCTGGTCATGTAATTGTTGACTGAGCATTGAGATGCTAACAATAGTTATGATTTTGTCACCTCTGATGACTTATGAAACTCAAATTCCGTGCCCAGGTTTCTGACCTGACATACTATGATGATCACCTTGCTTTGAAATTCCGTATTTTAATCCCTCGCGTTTGTGAAGATATTCCGTTTGATGTAACTCGCTCGAGAGTTTTCGATGTTGAATTTCGTGATGTATTCTTTGATGGACTACCAAGATTTCCCCTCGAATGTAATTGTTTTGATCCATTTATTAGAATGTGTTTCGTCCCGACTTGTGGTAGACTGTGATTGCAATAAAGGCATGTGTATATGATGCAAGTATTATGACGTCTGGCCAGCGTGATAATAGTTACATCATATACCTTGAACTTATTGGAATCATAGAATGTCTTGAGGAGTGCCTGAGGTCAGTGTGTATATTAGAATCAGAACGCCATTCTAGTGTAAGCGACGTTTTGCCTATTTCCGAAATCCCTTACGAATGACATACGTTGAATGAAGAATATTGAAGGACCTATTTCTAGGAAGTGGTTTATCCGTCTGTGTGCGTCTCTGTTTGTGTTTCAGTTTGGTTATGAAGAAGAATGATGGTGGTATGAGGTTGTTCATGGAATTCTGGAGTCTTAGTAGTATGGTGATTAGGCTGATACCGTTATCGACGATTTATCTAATCAACTTCAGGGTGAAGTATTCTCTATGATCGATTTGTAATCTGATTATGTCCACTTTCATGTGAAGGAGCAAGATGTTCCTAGCATTGAATTGTATCCGTTATAATCTCTATGAGCATTGTGATGCCAATCGTATTGGCTACTGCTCCGACTATTCTTGTGAACTTGATGAATCGTGTATTTCATGAATGCTTGGACAATTGTCATAGTATGACGATTTAGTATATTCAGGGACGAAAGAGAAAAACGAGAATCATCCTTGTATTTTGGTGTTGAAAATTCCTACGTCAGAAGAGCTTGATGTAAGTTTCTCGAAGAGTATAATTTTGGTTAGGGTGAAGAATATGTTGGATGTTCATGTGTAGAAGTGGGATTAGATCTGTCAGCAACTTTGTAACGGGATTTACGCGCACGTTGGGAAGGACAAAACGATGTGGTTTGTAGTGAATCGTTCGACTTGGCGGCTTACTTGGAAGGTCGGCAGAGATTATTTCAACTGAAGATTATTCAAGCTCCGTGGCGCACCTGCAGTGATCGTGTCAGAAAAATCGAGTTTTGTTTCACACTTCCAGAAGAAATGCAGAAGACCTCCAAGACCGGCTCGAGATTTTATGGCGACTACTCACCTTCAGATGGACGGACGGACAGAGCAACTAGGTTGAAATTGAAGATGTATGGGACGAAGAGTTGACAAGTGTATTGACATGATTGAGTTTACCTACGGAGATGTAGAACACCTTTTGGATTGGATTAAGTTGGAGATTTACTGGTTTCAGTTCCGGGATTGATTACGGTGATTGGTGGACTATGAAATTTGTATGTTTCGTACGATGTTCCCGTTGTAGAGAGTTAGATGTTGGGTGTATGACGAAGATCTGGTTCACGATGCGTTAATCTTTTGGAGTTGTTGTTTTCCATACGATTATTCGACCTATTCCGTTATGCTCTCCGATACGTTTCGATCCTCCGTTATGTGCTTAGTTATCGTCTGTACGACTACGTTAGCTCTTTGAGGTGTTTTATTCGTATGATTGTTCGACCTATTTTGTTTTGTTTTCTGAGGCGTTTTGATACTCCTACTTATACTCTATTGAACGTCGGTACAAATATGCTACTCATCTCATTATGTGTTTCAATACAAGTTGATATTTCGAGTTGTACTCGATTGATCATCCGTACAATTATACTACCTATCTCTTATAAAACACTTGATACATTTGATGATTCGTCACATGCTTCATTGACCGGTGGTACGTTCCTTAGTTCGATCAGTATCTGTCTGAAATTGATGAGTTCTTCTATGACGACGAGCTAGTTCCCTTTTCGTTAAGAATCTGGACCGAGTTGATGGGGTTCACTCTTTAGTACTACCTTCATATTTGCTCCCAAGCATGAATGTCTCATGCATCTCTGTGTGAGATTTAATCGTTATCCGCTACGTTCTTGTTTCGTATTCATTGGAACGAATTCGTTGTGAATTATGAAAGCCTAGGGCTTTTCGATGATTTTGATCAGGTTGGCGAGGTATCTCATCGCTTGGCGTTACCTTCCCAGTTATTCTTCGTATACGATGTATTCCATGTGTCACCCCTTTGTGAGTATGATTTATCATCCGCTTCATGTTGTGTTTTGCCCATTCGATCAGATTCGGGAAAATCTTTCGTATAGTAAAGAACTTGAGGCTGTTTTGGAGCATCAGAAAAGAGTCATGAGAACTAAAACAATTCCGTTCATAAAGATTCTTTGGAAGAATCATCCTGAGAGCGAGGCTACTTGGGAAACCGAAGAGTCGATACGATCCGATTATCCGCATTTCTCTTTTGGACTTGGTACGTATTCATTTTGATATCGCTTTCGATTCCGTATTTCTATTTCGATTTAGTACGTCAATTTTCGAGGACGAAAATTTTTTTTAGAGGGGAAGAATTGTAAAACCCCAAAATTAATATAATCCGAAATGACAAAAATGCCCTCAAATTTAAAATTTTGAGAACTTATGAATATCCTATAAGTAACATCTATTATACTTAACCTAAGTGATTATGACTTATGTTATGTGATGAATTAAGCTACCAATAAAAACTTTACATTATAAGGTTATGTACAAAGTTAAAATCTCTACATCTAATGCTAAGACTAGTCGATCCATTTAAAGTGTTATGTACAAAAAAATTTCGGCCCAAGTTATGAGGAGATAATCATGCCTTAACTTTGATTGATCCAAGCCCATAATGGGATTGATCCCTTCCTTATTTGTGCAAATCAAATGGTCGGTCCTTCCTAATCCATAATACCGAAAATACTAAACCCTAAATCCCTCTCCATCAAAAAAAAATGCGGCTCCCTTTTTGTCCCTCCTCTTGTTCGATCCATTGCAGCCACCAAGTGAATTTTTAGTGTGTTCTTGTTCAATCCATATTAAGGTAATCATATTCACATGTTTTCTATACATTCGTGTTCTTGGATCAAGCCCTAAATCGTTTCTTTTTCCCTTTGTGCTGCTGCTGTTCGATCAAAAGAAGGAAAAAAGATCCATTCGTGTGGTATTTTGATCTTGTGTTATCCGTGTTCTTCGTGGGATCTACGAGGGTATTGTATCACATACCTTATTCGATCCTTGTTCTTTTTTTCTTTTTGTTCTAGTCGAATTAACCACATAAAATGTCACATAAAATAATAAGTTATGAAAACCCTAAAAACTGTTATGTATGAATCGAACCAGGGTTTTATGGTGAAATTATTCGACTTGATTTTGTTAAGACCTGTTTTAGATGACCTAAATATGTTATGGACTCACCTAAAATCGTTTGGTGTCAAGAACTTTTGAATGGAATGACGAAAACCCTAAGATAAACATGGTTCTGTGATAACTGCTTCTGAGCTGGATTGTTATTCGAATTTAACCAGCTATAACTAAATGATGTGTATGTATATTTTGGTTTTTTAAGAGTCTAAAACTAAGTTCAATGAAATGGATACCTGGGAAAATTTAGTTTGAAATTTTTAGAGGCCTGGAAGGTTACTTTTTGATTTTTAGAAAATTATGTGTCTGATCGGATTTGTGAGTCTGGAAAATCAGTCCAGGTTTTTAAATTTTAATTTCCAAACCGTGTCGAATTAGGAGGTTTCCTTTGAACTAGTTAATCTTGAGGATGTCTATTACTTCCTGAAATTTTTTTAGATTTTTTTGAATTTTTATTAAAAGGTTTTTAATTAATAACTTTTCGTATAGTAAAATTAATCAGAAATCTGGACGAGTTGGTTTAAGTGAATTTTAATCCATAGCTATACTACTTAATAAAATCTGTAAAAATTATATAAAATATTTAAGACCTTTGAGCATCTCTGGTAATTTTTGGGAATTTTATTACTGAGTTATTTTACGGTTTATAATTTATTGAAAACCTAATGATTTCGTATATAAAACTGTGAGAAATTATAAAAAGGTTAAAAAGGAAATTAAAAGGTGTTTTGTGTTTATTTTATAAACTAAAGGGCTTAAATGGTTAATTGCTAAAACTAATGGACCTAACTTGTGAACACCTGTAACTTTATAGTAATTACACTTTACACCCTAAAGTTATGAGAATTTCATATTAAACCCTAGACTTATGATGATTACCTAATAAACCCTAAATCATGGAAACCTACTTTATGAACCCTAGATTTTTGTAAAAGACATCATGAACCCTAAACTATGAATACGATCATCTGTAATACTTTGAATGGACAAACGGGATTGTTATAACTTAACGTTACTAAATATAGAAACCTACTATCTTTGGGAAGTTACCTAAAATAGAAAGACAACTAAAATGAAGCATTATGATTATGTGAAACTTATAAGTACCATTATGATTATTTGTAGATCGGGTGAAGAGGGAGTGATCTCCTGCTTGATTTGCTTTTCGTTTCATTCTTTTGCTTGCGTGTTTGTTAAGGTACGGATATTCTGTCTTACTCTAAGACACTTTGCTTCGTACATATATGCTTTCCCTTTTCACTAGGGATATTTCTTATGATCCGATGACTGCTATGATTCCCTTTTGTTTGATTCTTGGCTCTCATTGTATGACTGCCAATCCTATATGATTCATTCTGACATTTATTTTAAATGTCTCTGCTATGATATGATTATTTGCTTGCCATGCTTTGTTGAGATACACTTTCGTTTCTCTTGCTATGCTTTGATTATGATTATGTATGCTATGATAGATCCGTGCCTGAGCTTAACTAGTTCTGGAGGTACCAGGACCATGTCTAGGATGGCACCCTAGGCATGACACTCCCGTAGAGGTGTGATAGATCTACGGCGTTCCCCCTTATGTGTATGTATTATTTGTGATCACTATTGGCCATTTATGCGTGTGTGTGACCAGTCTAGTACTGGCATACATACTTTTGATGGGAGCGTATGGATGCATCCTAGGATTTATGTGTATGTATGATTATGGTGACCAGGTGGTGTGTGCCTTACACTCCTTCTCACACTTTTGGTACTTAGAGGTCTCCCCTCTTCGTGCACTTTTATGATATGATTTGACGGATTTTTGTATGGAGTTCTTATGGCACATCCTTATATGACATTTTCTTTATTTCCATTTCGTTCTTATATTCAGTTCTTATTCAGTTCTCATGCACTCTTATCTTTTGATATGCTTTGATTCGTATGACTTATGATTATGCTTTCGTATCTTTCTTTCCTTCGTTGCTTATGCTTATTTACCCTTATGATTTGTTATTCGTATATATCCGTTCACTGGGCTTTTTAAGCTCAGCCGCATTTCTTTTCCTCCAGCAGGTTTTAGTAGAAAGCTGGGTATGAGTGAAGAGTGTCTTTGACTTAGAAGCCATTCCGGATTAGAGATGACTAGAAGAGTCGATATTTAGACTTAGTAATTATTGTAATTCATTTGTAACCTTGTAGTTTCAGATTTTCTCTTTGTAACATTTGAAATTCATTTTGTATTATTTAGTCATATGCTTTTGTTTGCTTTGATATGTCACCATAATGTAATACTTCTACCCTTATCGGGTTGGGGTGTTACATAGCTTGTGTTCAACTTATTATAACTTTAAACGCTACGGATTCACTCAACCTTTGTGTTGACTTTTTAGCATGTTTTATCTCAGGTAACTAGAAGCATGACTTGGCACGGAGTGGCAATGGACTTTCTTCTTATAAAAAGAGTGTCCATTTTGTTATCATTCAACAAATAACATATCTTTCATAACGTATTTTAGAACTTCCCGTTGTGACCTCTATCATGTAAATCTGATTTTAATAAATGAATGATAACAACTTTATTTAAAACGTCTATTTTTGAGTCATTTTCTATTTTCATGACTACGATACCTGAAGTAATACCCCAACTTATATTCCGCTGCGTATATCGAAAATGGGGGTGTTACAGTTTGATCTGTATTGATGTTTCAGCCCTTTAGTAAGTTGTGTTAGAATACTTTATTGTGTTCTACTTCAGTTTCACTTTTGAAATATGGTATGTGCTTAAACACATACCATTTCTCGACCAAAACCGGACCCAAATAGACCAAAAACCCGACCAAAATGCCAAATATATTGTGTTTTTGTGTTTTTACATATGCAGGCACGGATATCGAAGAAAAGGACAAAAATCAAGCAAAGACCGGGAAAACGAGCACGGGATACGGAAAAGTCTCAGAACCGAAGCCGGGAGAGATATGTTTGGTCAAAAGTCAAAATCCACCCTTAGATCAACTTTGATGAATTGGCAAGATCAGTCCCTTAAAACTTCAACTTATTCATTTATGATCCCTATAATCCCTAATCCTTAAAAACCTTTCTATACCCGGATCTATTACATAACTAACCCAACCTACTTTTCTAAATCCAACCCACACTTACCTTACACAAATAAACAAGCCCAGTCCGTTTACTAAAATAAACCCGAGCCCACCAAACCTTTAAACCGACCCAACCCTTTTACCGGTCAAACCATAACACCCACAAGTCAAATTATAGTAAAAAAAACACACACTCATACGCGCCCCCAAATATTCACTAAACCCAGAAAAATACTGTTACACGAACCCTAGCTATTTACCGTACCAATTTTACAGCAATTAAGGGTATATTCGACCAATCATTGGCCCTTCTAGAAGTTCCTGACAAGGAGAATGACACATGGCAGCGAGTGATTGGACCGAACACGCGTAAATTTTGATCAAACGGTGGGAAATGAGGAGTGTTGAGCAAGGATTGATCTAAGGGTGATGGATAGCTCAAGTTGCATGCGGATTGCCAGGGTGGAAGTCCCAGAAGGTTCATTCGAGCTCTATAAATAGGAGAGGATTTCTCCTCATTTCTGATGTAATTTTTAGTTAATGTTATGCTGTTGAATTGATTTTGTAATATTTTCAAAGTATTAATGAAAGTTTAATTTGTTTCAATTATTGTTTCTTCTTAATTTTCAAGCACTTTAATCTCTGCTTATTTACATAAGCTTGTTTAAGCTTATTGCTTATTGTTTTACTTATTCAGTTCCATCACTTAATCCTATTTTCATTTCTGTCATTTACTCTTTTCATACTAAACCAAAAATTCAAAAAAAAATAAAAATAAAAAAAAATATATAAAAATGCTTTCATTTACATAAATTTTAGCTTGCATACAAGCTATTTACTGAATACACAAGCTCATAAAGCTTTCTAGCTTGTGTGAGCCTGATTTGTTTCATTTTCCACAAATATAACAAAAAGTCAACACAAGTCAACTGTTTCATTGAACCATGGTGAAATCTGGTTTTGATTGATAGTCCAAAGGAGAAAGGGAAGCTTTTGGCCTATCCAAAGATAGGCTAGCTTAGTGAACTCCCTCTGTTCTTGCTGAGGGAGAAGTGTTTTGTAAGTTCAATCTCATTTTCTTATTCATTTTCTGCATCAGTAGATTTCTAATGATATAGTGTATTTGATAGTTAATAATTACTTGTTAGTTGTTAATTTGAATAGGTAATCATAGATCAGTTGGTAGTTAAGCTTAGTTCAGTTTGGTACAAGTAGATTACTGCATCAGTTGGGTAGAATAAGCCATTGTAGGGACTGTTTTTAAGGCTTTAGATCAAGCATTGTTCATTGGTCATTGTTTTGAATTTTGATTGATCACAGTTGGAGTTATAGTTGCTGTTAAGGTTAGATTTTATTGATGTTATAGTGCATTTGAGTTTTTGATCATGGTTGCAAGAATTTGATAAGCATAGGCTGCATAATAAGCTTTTTATAAGCTAGATAAGATCTGAGTTGAATAATAGGTGTTCTTGTTGTTAGAATTGAGTTTCAAGTTGTATTAAAGTGTTGGATTGATTTGTAAAAGGTTTGCACCAAGTTTTCCCAGGTCTGCTGCACAGATCTTATGTGCAGAACAGCCCCATCAGGCCTTTTTCTAGCTCTAATTGTGGTTTAACCTATGAAGTGCTTGACCTGATTTTTTGCTTTTTAGGAAGTTCACCTAGTAGGGTATAAGCACAATATCTGGTATTCAGATTTTTGGCTTATTTGAGTGCTTATTCAAGCCTGCAAAGTTTCCCCAAAACCTGTGCAGGTTTGCTTTTCATATGAATTAGTGCCATTAGCAGATTTTCTAGGGATCAATTGGACTTCAATTGGGTTATTAGATTTAGGGCTTTTATGCTTTTTGGATTCTCAGCTGGCCTGTTAAGCTTTTGCCCCCTTAAGTTTCATCTTTTCAGCTTATTAGGACTGCTTATTAGGCTGCTAAAGTTAGCTTGTTTTCTGCCTTATTCCCCCCATCAGTTCAGCCCATAAGTGGTAATTCCATTGTGCTTATTTGAGTTTTTTAAGTTTATTTGAGCTTAATCTAGTTGATTGTTGATATTTGAGCTTTTGACAATTTTTGGTTTACTTTTGCTTATTTTTGGCTTATTTCAAATTGCTTATTTCCACTGTTTAGATTATTTGGGCTGAATTAAGTTCTGTTCTTATTTTTCCTAGATAGAGAATTAAATTTTAGATTTTCCATAAATTTTTCAGAATTTTCCAAGTTTATTTGATATTTTTAAAGCATTTAATTAGTTTAAATTAGTTTTAAATTCATAAAAAATTATTAAAAAGTCAAAAAAATATTTTTCTTTTACTAAAAATTTTCTTTTATCAGTTTTAATTTAGGAAAATTATTTTTATATTTTTAGGTCTTAAATTTTAGAAAATCTTTTTAAATACGTTTTATAATTCGTCGCGTCCCATTTTTAAATTCAATTTTCGTTTTTAGGTTAAATGTTTAGTTTAATTATTCTATTAGCTTAGTTTAATCATTAATCTTGGTTGTTATTTTAATATTAGTAGTGTAATCCAAAATCAATCACTCTTATTCACATTCACTACACGAATCACAAATCCCGAATCACTAAATTCCATTCAATCTTCATCGGGACTACGACTCGGGTGTTGCATATTTCCTTTGCAATTTCTTGGACTATAATTGACACAAATCAATTTTTGGCGCCGCTGCCGGGGAAGGTTGACGCGAATTTGTGATTTTGTTTTTCGAAACGTGTTTTGAAGACCCTTCCTCGGAAGTTATCGTTTTATAAAAAATAAAAAAATACAAAAAGAAAATAAATAAAACACTTTTCCTAAAGTGTTTTCAAAAATACAAAAATAAAATAAATCCTCACTTTTCTTCAAAAGTGTTGTAAACCATTCCGAAATAACAACAAAACAATCGTGAAATCATTTGATTTTCGGATTATTTTTTCGATTACAACCTATACAAGTGGTTTAAGGATGGTCTTGACATTAAATTGCAGACCGAAAGATGCGGGTTTTTAATTAGCTTCGGCATACCTTTGCTTCTCCGCCAGTCTGCGCGTAATCGTAAGAGAAACGAATATTGATTGACGGATCGGTACCAAAAATAAATAAAAAAAAATAAAAAATAAAAAAATCCAAAAATATTTTCATTTTCAACTTTTGTTTTTGATTTTTCTTTTTGATTTCATTTTGGTGTATGCACACCCGTTCTTCTTCTTCTAACCCTCTTCTTTCACCACTTTCTAATCCCGAGAGGATTATCCGTCAAAATAACCGTATTCATTTCTCAACCGTTGAGGAAATGGATCAACACGATCAACACCCGCCGATGGGTGGAGATAATCACAATCAAGGGCAAGCTCCCGATCTCCGCACTATGCAAGAGTTACTCCAATGTCCCACCGTGGGATATGGAGACGCTATTGTTATACCCCCGATTCAAAACACAAATTTTAAACTCGAAACCGGTTTAATTCAACTTGTTACGGGAAATCAATTTCATGGTTTTGATCGGGAAGATCCTCACAATCACATCCGATGGTTCAACAAATTGACCTCAACACACTACCATAAGGATGTTCCTCACGACACTATCAAATTGATGTTATTCCCATTTTCCATCGAGGGGGCGGCCCGAATTTGGCTCGAGAAAGAACCCCCTCAATCAATCCATACTTGGGAAGATCTCGTCCATAAATTCGTGAACTATTTCTTTCCTCCGTCTAAAATGACCAATGCTAGGAATGAAATCACAAATTTCCGGCAACGATTTGATGAGAATTTCGGTGAGGCATGGGAACGATTCAAGGATCTCCTACGGAAATGCCCACATCACGGTTTCTCAGAATTGCATCAAATCGATACGTTCTACAATGCTTTAACTCAATCCGATCAGGATTCACTCAATGCAGCCGCCGGTGGCAATATCTTGAGTCGAATGCCGAGAGAAATTCTTTCAATTATTGAGAACAAATCCAAGGTACCCACCTCAAGGAACAAACCGGTTGTTTCTAAGGTAAGTACCCAAGCTTCTAGCAGTGATGCTAAGATCGACAAGCTTGCAGATATGTTCGAAGCTTTCCTTCTCTCACAAAAGAAACAATCTTCTCCACCCGCTCAAGTAAAAGCGGCGCAAGCAAATTGTGTTATATGTGGTGGTCCTCATCCTTATTATGATTGTCAAGCTACTGATAGCCAAGTTTGCAATGCTACCGTAGCAGCTGCAAGTTACAATCAAAATCAAGGATTCCGTCCTCAAGGTGAAGTTAACTACCGAGTTAGTAACCAAATGGGACCACCCGGTTTTACACCCATTCAAAACAACCAAAACCGTTTTACTCAAACCAATCAAGGTTACAATCAAAATCAAAGCTACAACCAAAATCGTGGAAACAATTATCAGGCTCCACCGCAACAAGTTTATCAACAACCTCTTCCTCCGCAAGTTCAAACTTCACCGGAAGTCTTGAACTATATGAAGACAAGCGATGTTGCTATACGAGCCATGCAGAATCAGATCAATAACATGAAAGTTGAGTTTAAGAAGGAGATCGATACGACAATAAATCAACAAACAAACAAGCTTAAGAAAATGATGAGTGGATTTTTCCAAATGAATCAACCATCGACCTCGGGTTCATCTTCTCTTCCTAGCAACACAATTGCTAACCCGAGGGGTGATGTTAAGGCAATCACTACAAGAAGCGGTGTTTCATATAATGGACCCACGGCTTCGGCTACCTCTTCTTCTCTACCTCCCAAGGTAGTCGACCGTGAACCCGAGGTGACCAAGGACATGGAACCTCCTACTAACAACGGAGGAACCAAAGACGTCCAACCTACGGTTGTCCATCCATCTGAACCAAAGAATGTTGAGCCAAAAGAAATTCCATTCAAAGCAAAATTTCCATATCCATCGCGATTAAATGATCAAAAGCTCCGCGAAAAAGTTTCAAATCAAATGGAAAAATTCTACCAAATCTTCCAAGATTTGCATTTTGATATAAGCTTCGCGGATGCTTTGCTTTTGATGCCAAAATTTGCTTCTACAATCAAGAGTTTATTGAGCAATAAAGAGAAATTATTTGAGCTCGCAAAAACCCCTCTGAACGAAAACTGCTCAGCGGTACTCCTTAAAAAGCTTCCGGAAAATCTTGGAGACCCAGGAAGATTCCTCATTCCATGTGACTTCCCGGGGTTGGTTGAATGTCATGCCTTGGCCGATCTAGGTGCGAGCATCAACCTAATGCCGTTATCCGTTTGGCAAAGAATTTCATTGCCCGAACTTACCCCAACTTGTATGACCCTCGAACTTACAGACCGGACTACGACTGTTCCGCTTGGCATAGCCGAGGATGTCTTTGTCAAAGTGGGGAAGTTCCATTTCCCAGCCGATTTTGTGGTTGTTAACTTTGATGCCGACCCTCGGGTACCTCTAATTCTCGGAAGATCATTTCTGAGAACCGGGCGGGCTTTGATTGATGTTTACGGTGAAGAAATAACGTTGAGGGTGGATAATGAGGCCGTGACCTTTAACCTTGACCGAACTTTCAAATACTCCTCTAGTCACGATTCCGTCTCGGTTAATCGAATCGATGTGATTGATGTTGCATCGGAGGAGTATTCTCAAGAAGTTCTTGGATTTTCCGATAAATCCTCTAGTGGCAATCCCACTCCTTCTTCTCAGCCCATTCTTTCCGACCCTTCCCCGTCCCTCACTCCGTTTGAGGGAGGTGATTTCTTCTTGGAAGAGGTCGATGACTTTCTTGCTATAGAAACACCAACTTCACCGGAAGTTGATGGTTCTTATCTTGATCCGGAGGGAGATATTCTTTTGCTTGAAAAATTATTGAATGAAGACCCGTCACCTTCTCTCCCTCCGACAAAAGAAATTCATAAAGAAGAAATTAAAGAAGTTAAGCCGTCTATTGAGAACCCTCCAGAGCTTGAGCTCAAGGATTTACCTCCACATCTTGAATATGCTTTCTTGGGAGATTCCGATACATTTCCCGTCATCATTTCAAAAGCTCTCAAAGATGAGGAGAAGATAAAACTCTTAGACGTGCTTAAAAAGCATAAAAGTGCCATTGCTTGGCAGATCTCTGATATAAAGGGTATTGACCCTAAATTCTGCACCCATAAGATCTTATTGGAAGATAATTTCAAACCCGCTGTTCAGCAACAGAGACGGGTTAACCCAAAAATCCATGATGTCATAAAAAAGGAAGTTCTTAAACTTCTTGACGCAGGGATGATTTATCCGATCTCAGATAGCTCATGGGTTAGTCCGGTCCACTGTGTGCCTAAAAAGGGTGGAATGACCGTTGTAACAAACGAAGAAAATGAGTTAATTCCCACACGTCTCGTCACCGGATGGAGAGTGTGTATCGATTACCGAAAACTTAATGATGCTACCCGTAAAGACCATTTCCCTCTACCGTTTATGGACCAAATGCTTGAGCGTTTGGCGGGAAATGAGTTCTATTGTTTTCTCGATGGCTTTTCCGGGTATTTTCAAATACCAATTGATCCCCAAGATTAGGAAAAGACCACCTTCACGTGTCCTTATGGAACATTTGCCTACCGACGCATGCCTTTCGGCTTGTACAATGCTCCGGGCACGTTTCAAAGGTGCATGATGGCCATATTCCATGATATGATCGAGACGACGATGGAGGTCTTTATGGATGATTTCTCCGTATATGGAAATTCTTTCTCCTCGTGCCTCTCCCATTTAGAGAAAATGCTTGAACGGTGTGAAAGCACCAATCTCGTTCTAAATTGGGAGAAGTGCCACTTCATGGTTAAAGAGGGCATAGTCCTCGGCCATAAGATTTCCAAATCTGGGATTGAGGTCGATCGAGCTAAAGTCGATGTTATCGCTAAGCTACCTCATCCCACTACCGTTAAAGGAATCAGAAGTTTCCTTGGTTATGCCGGTTTCTACAGAAGATTTATTCAAGACTTCTCCAAAATCGCCCGGCCTCTGACCCATCTTCTTGAAAAAGATGCTCCGTTCATCTTCTCTCCCGAATGCATCGAAGCATTCGAGGTTCTCAAAAAGAAGTTAACCGAAGCACCGATCTTGGTTGCCCCCGATTGGGACTTGCCCTTTGAGCTGATGTGTGATGCAAGCGATTATGCTATCGGTGCAGTCCTGGGGTAACGCAAATCAAAATATTTCCAACCGATACACTATGCTAGCAAGACAATGACCGACGCTCAATCTCACTACGCTACTACTGAGAAAGAGTTGTTGGCCGTTGTCTACGCTTTTGAGAAATTTAGACCATATCTTGTCTTATCTAAAAGCATAGTGTATACGGACCATTCTGCTCTAAAGTATCTCTTAGCAAAACAAGATGCTAAACCGAGATTACTTCGGTGGATTCTTCTGCTCCAGGAATTTGATATTATCATTCGTGATAAAAAAGGAGCAGAGAATCTAGCCGCTGATCATTTATCCAGACTTGAAAATCCCCATCAAAGTGATCTCGAGAAAAAGGAAATCACCGAAACATTTCCTCTCGAGACACTTGGGATGGTATCTTTAAAGAATGATCCGAGTACCCCATGGTTTGCTGACTACGCAAATTACCATGCGGGGAATTTTGTGGTAAAAGGGATGTCGTCCCAGCAGAAAAAGAAGTTTTTCAAAGATGTTAAACATTATTTCTGGGACGACCCCTACTTATTCCGGATATGTGCCGATCAAGTGATAAGACGGTGTGTGCATGGCCAAGAAGCTGTTGACATCCTCACGGCTTTCCATAATGGACCCACGGGGGGACATCATGGTGCCAGCTACACCGCTAAAAAAGTCTTTGATTCTGGATTCTATTGGCCGACAATCTACCGCGATGCCCACGACTTGGTAAAGTCTTGTGACTCTTGCCAACGTCAAGGAAAAATCTCGCAAAAAGACGAAATGCCTCAAAATGCAATTCAAGTCTGTGAGATTTTTGACGTGTGGGGCATCGATTTCATGGGGCCATTCCCGTCTTCACGAGGGAATAAGTATATCCTCGTGGCCGTCGATTACTTGTCAAAATGGGTTGAAGCTAAAGCGCTCCCCACTAATGACGCCCGAGTGGTTGTTAAGTTCTTGAAAAATCTCTTCTCCCGATTCGGAACTCCTCGTGCTATAATCAGTGATCGCGGTACTCACTTCTGCAATGATCAATTTGCAAAAGTTATGCTCAAGTATGGTGTCACTCACCGACTTTCTACCGCGTATCACCCGCAAACAAACGGACAAGTCGAGGTTTCGAATCGTGGATTGAAACGTATCCTTGAAAGAACCATTGGTGAAAATCGAGCCTCGTGGGCCGACAAATTGGATGATGCTTTATGGGCCTTCCGAACAGCTTACAAAACACCCATCGGGTGTACTCCTTACAAGCTGGTTTACGGAAAGGCCTGCCATCTGCCCATTGAGCTCGAAAATAAGGCATATTGGGCCTTGAAGCATGCCAATTTTGACCTTAAGACCGCGGGTGATCACCGTAAGCACCAAATTAATGAATTAAATGAGCTTCGGGATCAAGCCTATGAGAACTCTTTGATCTACAAAGAGAAAACAAAGAGGATTCATGACTCTAAGATTAAAAACCGCATTTTCAATGTTGGTGATCGAGTCCTCCTCTTCAATTCTCGGCTAAAGATTTTCTCGGGCAAACTCAAAACCCGCTGGTCTGGGCCATTCACCATCACTCAAGTTTTTCCATATGGAACCGTCGAGTTAGCTCAAAATGACGGTCCAAACTTTAAGGTGAATGGTCATAGGTTGAAGCACTATTTTGGAGGGGACGTACCATCCATGGTTGTCCCGGATCTCCAAACTTTCCCCATGGACAAATAAATTCGGGGATCGAGTCAAGCTAAGTGACTCGGTTATCAAAAACAAAGCGCTTCGTGGGAGGCACCCCATGCTTATCCATCTATCTTCTTTCTATTTTCTTAATAAAGAGGAGGGGCTCCTCTTCCTTATCTTGTGTTTCGTGGTTTTTCTTGTGATGTGTCCAGGAATGCCCGATGATGAAGACTCTCGTGCTCGTAGTTTCCTTCACGCTACTCGAGTTTCATCATTCGCTGCTTATCGATATCCTAAAATCTTATCGTTTTACATTTATCTTTTGGCATAATTCATAAACGGCCTTAGATTTATGTAGGAGAACCCTTACCTTTAAGACATTGGGGACAATGTTTCGTTTTAGTCTTGGGGGGGGGTTAATTTGTCAATTTGATTTTTGCCTTGCATTTTTGCCATTTTCTCATGCAACCCCGTTTTTCCTTAAAAATTGAAAAAATCCAAAAAAATGAGAAAAATTTAAAAATTTTTGTGCAAAAATATAATAATTTTTGACATTTTTGTTGACTTTCCACTGGTGAGAGTAGGAATAAAATTCTGACTTGATCGGGCGTGTTGAGCCCTAGCTTGTTCCCTTAACCATTTATAATCTATAAGCTCGTGCTAGTCTTTTACACAAGGAGCTATAAAATGCGAATTCTTTTTAAGAATTTGCAAGTTCCCGTATTCGACTTTATATATGCATGGCTTGATTATAAGGCTAAGCATTCGCGGATCTTATTATTTAAGATTTTAAATTTGCGAAGAACGAGAAATGATAGAGTTGTTTATAAGTTAGATTGCTAAACGTGGAGTAGTTGGTTCTCTTTAGAGCTCATCGAAGTTACTTGTGGTTTTTTGTTCCCATAAGCTTGTTTCACTCAAAAATAGTAATCTAGGGATAATTAAAGGTATTTTAGTTTTGGCGATAATTAGTTTTTATTTCTTCCTTAGAGAATTCTTGCTTATGAAAGTTGGGTACACATCAAGGTACTGTCAGTGTTACGGTGTAATAGACTATTCCATCTTGCCGGCTCGCAACCGATGTTGGGATTGTTATAAAAGCCGTAGGACTTGGGGTTTGGCAACACAAATAATTAATGAATAATAAATAATAATAATAATCCAAAGCCATAAAAAGTTTTCTACATCTTGCCGGTTCGCAGCCGATGTTGTAGACTTCTAATAAAGGCAGAGGAAAAATTCCAAGGTCATAATAGACTATCACATCTTGCCGGTTCGCAGCCGATGTTAATGTGCTTAATAATGTTAAAAATGTCAAACTTCGACTCCGAGGGTATCCTAATAAAAGCTTCTGTCTCTGGACTCGTAGATGAGTTGTTTCGGTCGTATATAAAAGGGATATCCTCAAAATCGTGTTAAATCAGAGACCTTGATGTGGACCTCATTTTTGTATGCAACGGTTTTCGAGGGAAGGTTTGGAAACTACTTAGCGTCTAAACTAGGTATCTTTATCGGATTAAAAATTATCGAAATGAGAATTTGAAGAAATTCATTTCTCACCAAAAATAAAATAAATAGAGGAAAATAGGAATTTGGGAACAAAAAGTAATTACACAAGTAGCTTTTATGGGTAGTGTTGGCAATCTAACTTGTAAATGACAATGATTTCGTTTTTAAGCTTAGTTTGGGGACTTGTGAAAAATCGGGGATGACGAATTTTATCCGTATGGTCACTTCTTTATGAGTCGTGTTTCCTGCTCGAAGACCCTAAAAGTTATCGTTAGATAATGATTGTCGACAAAGCCGTCACATGCATAATAAGAAAAATTCAAAAATAGAATAAAATGGAAAATCGAGGAGTTTTTAGAACTTAAGATTTCTTGATCTCTTTTGAAAATTTTGCTACATTTCAAAGTTAGTAAAAAGTGATTAGAAATTTTCGGTTTCAAAAACGTGTTTTTATAACATTGCATGAGGACATTGCAATATCTTAGTCTGGGGGAATTTTGGTATGTGCTTAAACACATACCATTTCTCGACCAAAACCGGACCCAAATAGACCAAAAACCCGACCAAAATGCCAAATATATTGTGTTTTTGTGTTTTTACATATGCAGGCACGGATATCGAAGAAAAGGACAAAAATCAAGCAAAGACCGGGAAAACGAGCACGGGATACAGAAAAGTCTCAGAACCGAAGCCGGGAGAGATATGTTTGGTCAAAAGTCAAAATCCACCCTTAGATCAACTTTGATTAATTGGCAAGATCAGTCCCTTAAAACTTCAACTTATTCATTTATGATCCCTATAATCCCTAATCCTTAAAAAGCTTTCTATACCCGGATCTATTACATAACTAACCCAACCTACTTTTCTAAATCCAACCCACACTCACCTTACACAAATAAACAAGCCCAGTCCGTTTACTAAAATAAACCCGAGCCCACCGAACCTTTAAGCCGACCCAACCCTTTTACCGGTCAAACCATAACACCCACAAGTCAAATTATAGTAAAATAAAACACACACTCATACGCGCCCCCAAATATTCACTAAACCCAGAAAAATACTGTTACACGAACCCTAGCTATTTACCATACCAATTTTACAGCACTTAAGGGTATATTCGACCAATCATTGGCCCTTCTAGAAGTTCCTGACAAGGAGAATGACACATGGCAGCGAGTGATTGGACCGAACACGCGTAAATTTTGATCAAACGGTGGGAAATGAGGAGTGTTGAGCAAGGATTAATCTAAGGGTGATGGATAGCTCAAGTTGCACTGCGGATTGCCAGGGTGGAAGTCCCAGAAGGTTCATTCGAGCTCTATAAATAGGAGAGGATTTCTCCTCATTTCTGATGTAATTTTTAGTTAATGTTATGCTGTTGAATTGATTTTGTAATATTTTCAAAGTATTAATGAAAGTTTAATTTGTTTCAATTATTGTTTCTTCTTAATTTTCAAGCACTTTAATCTCTGCTTATTTACATAAGCTTGTTTAAGCTTATTGCTTATTGTTTTACTTATTCAGTTCCATCACTTAATCCTATTTTCATTTCTGTCATTTACTCTTTTCATACTAAACCAAAAATTCAAAAAAAAAATAAAATATAAAAAAATATATATAAAAATGCTTTCATTTACATAAATTTTAGCTTGCATACAAGCTATTTACTGAATACACAAGCTCATAAAGCTTTCTAGCTTGTGTGAGCCTGATTTGTTTCATTTTCCACAAATATAACAAAAAGTCAACACAAGTCAACTGTTTCATTGAACCATGGTGAAATCTGGTTTTGATTGATAGTCCAAAGGAGAAAGGGAAGCTTTTGGCCTATCCAAAGATAGGCTAGCTTAGTGAACTCCCTCTGTTCTTGCTGAGGGAGAAGTGTTTTGTAAGTTCAATCTCATTTTCTTATTCATTTTCTGCATCAGTAGATTTCTAATGATATAGTGTATTTGATAGTTAATAATTGCTTTTTAGTAGTTAATTTGAATAGGTAATCATAGATCAGTTGGTAGTTAAGCTTAGTTCAGTTTGGTACAAGTAGATTACTGCATCAGTTGGGTAGAATAAGCCATTGTAGGGACTGTTTTTAAGGCTTTAGATCAAGCACTGTTCATTGGTCATTGTTTTGAATTTTGATTAGTCACAGTTGGAGTTATAGTTGCTGTTAAGGTTAGATTTTATTGATGTTATAGTGCATTTGAGTTTTTGATCATGGTTGCAAGAATTTGATAAGCATAGGCTGCATAATAAGCTTTTTATAAGCTAGATAAGATCTGAGTTGAATAATAGGTGTTCTTGTTGTTAGAATTGAGTTTCAAGTTGTATTAAAGTGTTGGATTGATTTGTAAAAGGTTTGCACCAAGTTTTCCCAGGTCTGCTGCACAGATCTTATGTGCAGAACAGCCCCATCAGGCCTTTTTCTAGCTCTAATTGTGGTTTAACCTATTAAGTGCTTGACCTGATTTTTGGCTTTTTAGGAAGTTCACCTAGTAGGGTATAAGCACAATATCTGGTATTCAGATTTATGGCTTATTTGAGTGCTTATTCAAGCCTGCAAAGTTTCCCCAAAACCTGTGCAGGTTTGCTTTTCATATGAATTAGTGCCATTAGCAGATTTTCTAGGGATCAATTGGACTTCAATTGGGTTATTAGATTTAGGGCTTTTATGCTTTTTGGATTCTCAGCTGGCCTGTTAAGCTTTTGCCCCCTTAAGTTTCATCTTTTCAGCTTATTAGGACTGCTTATTAGGCTGCTAAAGTTAGCTTGTTTTCTTCCTTATTCCCCCCATCAGTTCAGCCCATAAGTGCTAATTCCATTGTGCTTATTTGAGTTTTTTAAGTTTATTTGAGCTTAATCTAGTGTGATTGTTGATATTTGAGCTTTTGAAAATTTTTGGTTTACTTTTGCTTATTTTTGGCTTATTTCAAATTGCTTATTTCCACTTTTTAGATTATTTGGGCTGAATTAAGTTCTGTTCTTATTTTTCCTAGATAGAGAATTAAATTTTAGATTTTCCATAAATTTTTCAGAATTTTCCAAGTTTATTTGATATTTTTAAAGCATTTAATTAGTTTAAATTAGTTTTAAATTCATAAAAAATTATTAAAAAGTCAAAAAAATATTTTTCTTTTACTAAAAATTTTCTTTTATCAGTTTTAATTTAGGAAAATTATTTTTATATTTTTAGGTCTTAAATTTTAGAAAATCTTTTTAAATACGTTTTATAATTCGTCGCGTTCCATTTTTAAATTCAATTTTCGTTTTTAGGTTAAATGTTTAGTTTAATTGTTCTATTAGCTTAGTTTAATCATTAATCTTGGTTGTTATTTTAATATTAGTAGTGTAATCCAAAATCAATCACTCTTATTCACATTCACTACACGAATCACAAATCCCGAATCACTAAATTCCATTCAATCTTCATCGGGACTACGACTCGGGTTTTGCATATTTCCTTTGCAATTCCTTGGACTATAATTGACACAAATCAAAATACTACTCATTTTGCTTACTCAATAATGTTTCACTGAATTTAAATTGATATTAGTTATAAGTCAATCAGATTAGAACTATAAATAATATTATTTGAAGACTTAATTCAAGAAATAATCAACAAAACATATGTTAAAAATGTAACAACCCACTAATGGAATAGAAAGTAACATTTTTAAAGAGTAGCACATTCATTACCATGATAAATGTACTAAACATATGGATAACACCTTAAACAGCTTAGGATAGTTCCAGCATATAGCCATTATCATGTATGATAACATGATCAAACTTAGCACATAACCATACTAGAAAAGACTTGAGTTTAACACATATTCGAAACAAACAAACCACTGAAACCTTAAAACTGATTCACAAGTCTTTACTTCAACAGCTTGAATCAACACATATCAAATATTGGAACAAGCACCGGAAACTCAGGATCAACTGTCTCATCCAAATCTGTCATCAAGTCAACCAGCTGGAACCTTATCATTTTGTCTTTCCTGAAATGGCACTGCCTGTTAATATGCTTCCATTTGTCCTGTGCAATCATGGTGACATGGTTATTCCGTATCTTGCGCCCCCGTTTCCTTTTGTGCCTTTGAATGTCCAGGTCTACCAGAAACTCCATGCCACCGTGGCGAACAATTGCAGAGTCATATGTGAACAACTCAGTCTTATCAACGTACTTGGCAGGTACAGTCTGGCAACAAAGATAAAACCACAACATTTAATATTTATTCCATAACTTAAAACGCATTTTAAATATACAATTAACTCACATCCGCCAACAATTATAACTACTTACCAAACGGTTTCTATCTAAGACATAGGCCAGCATTGGAGTATAAAAACAAGCATCTTCGTTCCTGTGCTGATCATGTCCTTCCTAGACACATATGTGGAACATCCTTTTATCTATTTTTCAACATATTAAGACAATATGTTAAACTTATGCAGTAATACTTATAATAGTGTATACCAAATGATGTTAAACTTTATAACAATACTTCCACGTACCTTTGTCTAGGGGACCTCGACATATAGGAAGAGCTTCATTCACTGGTGTTCTTGGAATGTTTTCAAAGCCTAGACCAAGCCCATTCATTGCAAAAATAGTCAACAACACTGAATTACTACCGAGTTTTGTGAATTTTTTTTTCCCAGGTTCCAAGTGTTGACTCTCAACAACGGTGTTCCAGCCATCTCTATAAAACATATTTCCGTATTTTTTCGGATTAGCTGTTCCTCGAATATGAACACGACGATGCCTAACGGTTGCTAAAATCATTCCACCCACCCTCAGATCGTATTCGTTAGTCACATTATCTTGGACAAAAATCTCCGGGAAGCAACTACATACATTTTTAGTAATCAACAACTTATCAACTAAAAAATACTTATATCAAATTCAATAATCGTGTATAAAAAAAAAAGTCATATCGTGCATACTCACCGGAGAATGTCCAAGATATTCACCCATAGTTACGAAACATCTCATTTACCTTGTGCCTATCTCCCTGCGGTTGTAGCCACCACATTCATAACCAGCATCATCGTAGGCAGTTACGTAATATGTGTCTTCTTCTTGACGAATGAAGTGTAAAACATCCACATTTGTGTACCTACTGTCTTTGAGAAAGTAGGCCCACTCTTCACCATACAATTTGTAAATATTTCCCGTGGAGTTCACGGGTTTGATACAAACTTTGTGCTTTGTCCCTCGATTAGGTATTAAGTACACCCACGGAGTTCCATTGTAGAAGCTTTCAGTGAATAGAGACGGTAAACGCTGAAAAGAGAAACGGTAAACATATATTATTTGTGTATATACAAGCTAACACTTTCACGAGTAACTCAAGTGTACTTTTACATTATGACCTTATTCGTATACCTGTCCTTTCGGAAATTTTGCTTTCTTCACAGCAAACACAAATTGAAGACTCATCCTGTGAAATTATCATTCAAATAAACAATATATTAGGTTAATGAGTAATTGGCCATTAACAATCAAAACACACCAAGAATCTTGGAAGATCAAAGCACGTGATGTAAGCATAACAAGTGGTAATGACAAAAACCACACCAACAATCCTGGAATAACGGAAGTCAATAAATAGTCAACACAAGGTCATAGATCGCTTTTCGCTCATTAAAACACTAACAACACGCACTGTAATAACATTCACAACTCCAATTGTTATAGAATCACAACTGCATTATTTCCAAATACATTACATTTAATCTCAATCGAAATCACTAGAAACTCTAAACAATCCAACCTTAAAAAAACTTCACATTTCCAACATAAATTCCAATGTAAACAACCCTAAAACTTACAAATCCATAAAATATATATATATATATATATATATATATATATATATATATATATATATATATATATATATATATATATATATATATATATATATATATAATCAACCAATCAAATAAAAAAATTCAAAAAATGACTAATGACTTAACTAACACACATATAGCTTATGATCCCAATTTTACTTCATAACAAACAGATCAAAGTCATCAAACACATGCAACTCATACACTCATTCAAACGCTAAAACACCAATTACTATATACATCAAATGACTGCATAATCAACCTCAAAACGAAAAAATATGCAATTATTAACCATAAACCTCAGATTCCAAAATGAAAACAGGCTTGCTTATCAAATATACCTTTTAGCAAATCAACATCAGCTTACTTATTTACAAATAATGAATATACATACACTTATACAAACAATAGTTACTCAATATGTTCAATTAATCTACTGGGTTTACATAGCCTTTGAAAGAACAAACTCATGTTCAAAGCCTTTTTCCAAAGACACATCAAACAAGTCTCTATAAAGACCGTAAAAATCACTACAAACGTAAGGGTTTTGAATCTACCTAAAATAACGGATATAATTCATTAAAAGACATGAATCTACCTAAGATAATCGTACAACTGTTGAATCTAACTAACATAACATTGTGTTAGGTGTTAACTATATTATTCGTTTGATTCTTACTTACATGTAGATCAAAATGAAATAAGCAATCAATTTTTTATTTTTATTTTTTTGGTTCGAGATCATTACCTGTGCTTGGCGCTGTTTTTTTAGCACTTGATGATGAACGATGAATGTGGTGTGTGTGTGTTAATACCATCTACCGCCGTTTCATTTAACATTACAAGCACAAGTTGCTCATTTTAAGCAATGCAACCATTACGTTTGAATAAAACACGGGTAATATCTATTCCATATTTACAAGAGTGTTTGTGAGTGTATTTTTAGTTGCTTCTTTAAAAGTCCAATTTTAGTCCATTTTGTTTACCGGAATTTAATTTATATTTACATGGGTAAGTATAAGTAAAAAAAATAAAACTTATAAATTCTTTAAATGAAAATTAGATGATACAATATATTTATTGGGCATAGTAAGTACACAGAACAAAATGATTCATGCAATATTATACTAAAATACTACTAACAAGATGTATACATTTACGTAATATGTTCAATGTACATTAAAAATGAAATTGAAACCATATCATTTCCTTAAATCTCAAGCTCTTCCTACTCTGTATATAATTTCAACATCACCAACCGAATGTCAACCTATATTTCTTTCATCTTCTTCCTTGCAAACGCAATGTTTCATCCGAAATCATCAGATGTAAGAATGCTAATTGTATTGTATTGTTTACAAGTGTTTTCCGACTTTTATTATTGCAACATCTATGTATATTCGTAGCATACTTTATTGAATTTTTATGAATATGTTTATGTTTATGACTTTTTAGGTTAGCAACAACCAAGCACAATCAAACACATCAAACGATGTAGGCAAAAAACATTTACCGGTTACCGTTCTATTTAACGATGACTTGGTATGTGTTAAAATATTTTAAAAGATAGAAAAAGGAATTGTTTTGTTATATAACCATGTTTTATTACTATACATACAGGATTTGCCCATCAACAACAAACGCAAATGATTTACAAAGCATCATGCTGCTGTTGGCAACACAAGTGTTCTTGATATTGTTTCCTCGGATGATGAGGACGTATTACCTGTATACAATAACAAAATAATTAAAGATCATGTTCCAAAGGAACAAAAATTGGTATGTAAGCATATGAATATTTATGTTTCATATTAATTTTCATTTTAAGCATCTTCAACAATGTTTCATTCATACCATATACTACTAACTTTTACGTCTATTCTGCCAAATTTAACATAGGAATTCGATGATGGAAGCCCGCTTAGGTTTAAGCGTACCAACAAGGCTAGACAAACTTCCATTGCAAAGAAACATTATTTTAGTGTTATTGATGAACCGACTAATGATACCGTTGATGAATCCAAAGAGTTTGATCAAGAGGATGAGCAATTCATTGAAGAATCTACTGATCATGTTCACCATTTGGATGACTTTGTTAATGACGTAGGTTTTGTTTAACAACTACACACTTCAGTAGCCAAAGAAGACAAGTATGCTATCATTGATGAAGATATTGGTAACAAGAATAGCACAAGTCAAGATGGCATATGGGTTAATATCAATGATCTTTGATTGCCAAGATCCTGAGTCAACATAATTGCCATTTCGTTGTTTTCTTTTTTTGTTTTTTTTTTTTTTTCTTGGACAATGAAAACTTGAATATTATGATTATACACCATTCACGTAGTAATTTACATCAGAATATACCACGTCACTTCATTGTTTGTTATTTTATTATTTTCTTGGTCAATGAAAACTTTAATATTATCATTATGCATTGCGATTAATGTACTACTTTACATCATGAATTTTGTATAATGGCCCTTATTCAATCTATAGCCACCTAAAACTCATAATGGGGAAAAACTTATAATGGGCCAAATCTTATTAAATCTGTAGTCACCTAAACCTTATAAGGGGCCAAAACGTATAATGGCCCAATCCACCCAAAATCTATAGTCATCTAAGTTTAAAAAAACTACACATGCATTTTTAATGTAGTTAGACCTCCAAAACATGAGTTTCCAACTAATGATTAAAAATCTATAAAATGTAGTAAATTGTTTCCTCACAATTAGCAATGACGTCAACTATGATCTGTTAGCAGTCCTATACATGCGTAATGCATCAACACGAGTATAAAAAATTTCATGGGCAGTCACATACAATTATGCCATTCTGATAGCAACCATTGGCTTACCGTTAACCAAATCATGTCAATAGTTACATGTACGTCAACAACTTTACCTAAACCTTTACCATGTTGAATCAAGAACCTCGAAAAGATTAGGTACAAAGTAATGATTGAAATTCAATCATATATTTACAAAATCAACTTAAATGAATCAAGAACATCTTATTTTACCATGTTACCTTTTAACTAATACACAATGATTATGATCAACAAACAATTAGCATTACTACAATCGCAAAACAGTAAATCGTTACCAAGTTTATCATTGTTAACTTATGATAAACTTTTGCCTAAAATAAGATCTCTTAATGCACATGATCTGTCAATGATATATGTTGCCTAAATAAATTAAGCAACACAAAAGTTGTAACCATCAAATTATGATACGTTTTTTGTACACTAATAGACATACTTATAATTAAACTATAATAATGGTTTCATTGTTACCATAATTGACACATAATATTGTTTCAAAATAGATGAATCAATATTAAATGTTGGTGAGAATGTATACCATTTTTTCTATAAATATCTTGGAGAAGGAACTCATTTATCACAAACACAGAATTTGCCAAATCTCTTCTATAGCATCACCTAGAGAAAAAAGTGTTCAGAAATGTTCGCAAAATTATTACGCACTAAATATAACGATCACTGCTCCTCTATAGATGATGAGGACCAAAAAGAAGAAGGTTCCAATCCCACGAGTGATGTTGAATTGAAGAGTGCAGAAAACAGTCAAGTTGATGTTCCAGTTGAATCTTGCACATCTCCAAAGAGTAAAGTCGCTGACAACCCTTTTGGAGAATCATTTTTTGAAGAAGGTGAATCTTCGAAACAAGATCAAGGTAATAAAATATAATGCATTGCTATACTTGACAATGTTTTAAAACAATTTAACACGTGAAATTTTTATTATTAGATGACTTCGACCCAGAGCCTATCATTGATTGGCTACGATTTAATGTTGGAGATCAAGAAGCATGTCAAAAACTTCTTAGCGGTTTGTTGTCAAAGATTAACAAGGCAAATGATTTAATCAACCAGCTTCGTGAAATGGGTCATGATATTGATGATGACTATATTGTTGACCTAAACTTCTTCGATGAAGATTGAATCGTGTTCAACATCAATGATTTCGTATGTCGGCTACATTTTCTTATGATGATTTCAATTAATAAGTGTAACGAATAAGAAATCACTATGATTATTTTATGTACTGCAATTTTCAACTTCCAACTTTGCTTTTAATAATAGTCCATGTCACACTCAATTTTAGGTTGTGGTTTTTATTGTCCTTATACATGAATGATGATGAATAGTCAAATTTTGATACAAAAAATGAAATGAATCAAATCAACAAACTTATTTTTAGTATCCCCAATAACAGCCGAAATATTAGTCCATTTACTATTGAGTAATTGCAAATAATTATAACCCAATAACAGCCTAAACATGTCATGCTATCTTCATAATTTCGGAAATGATCGGGTCTTCAAAACGTTTTATCAAACGTATGTGGTAATATACGTTTCATTATATGTTCTCCATTTTCATTAACATCCTATACTGATAATCCTCAATAAAATCACCATGGCTGTTGAAAACACTTCAAAAAATTCAACAAAGCGCACATCTTCTAAAAAACTGTCCAACAAGAAATTTCAACAAGACCTGGATACTTCCACCTCCAGTAACAATTCAAGATCCTTTCAATCTGCTTCTTTTGTGTCATCAGACAATGTTCCACAACCCATGTTGGTAGATTCGCCTTCATCTAAAGGAAGAGTTTCTTTGACACAACTATTGAATTGTAAGCTTCTATTTCGAATAATGTCTTTTTCAATAGATTCCTACTTTTTTCACATCATGTTATTCATTTTGAGTTTCCATTCATTAGATGATCCACTAATTGTAAATGTCGCTCCATGGACTTTTTCCAATAGATCATCCCCATTACAAAGCAATCCTTCAGGTATGTTCATTGTTAATAAAAAAGTCTTCTTCTGTTTGGAATTTTGTTTGTGTTTCCTTTTTTTCCTAACAAACATGAATGAACAAGACGCTACACATAATCCTGTAACAAAATATTTCTTTACATTGTTTCCGTTTTAATACCTTCTTCATTTGATTTTTTTAATTCATAGGTTCCTCTATTAGTTCTACACGACTCAACCAACAACTTATCAAACGCTACCACTTTCAGACGTGACTAATAGTTAGTTACCTATCCATTTTATAGACCCAGTTCAACTTCTTTTGACACTACTTATATAGTATTTGTGTTGCACGTACACTAACTTTTTCTATGCATGTTTCGCATAGCTCTTCCACCTAGACCTGCCACAAATTCATTTTTAGGAAGGCCAACAACAAGTTCGACAGTTAATTTGTATCGATGTTTGGTTACTCTTACTTTATAAGTATCTTTCAATGTTTAGTTAATTTCTTTACTTTTGAAGAAGTTTAACGATTATACAATTCATTGTGTATTCTAATGTAGGAATGAATGCGCATAATATTAGTTTCGTGTCTGGCAACAGTAGTCAAATGACTCCTTCACAAAAAGGTTAACTTTAAACACATTGTTTTCATAATGTATTCGATTAAAATGTCATTATATTTATTATGGGTATTACTATGATAGAAAACATATCACCTACATCTCATGGTACGGTCTCTACTAAAGCAACACCACAAACTGGCACGGCAACAAGTCATTCTGGTAAACAAAGAAATTCACGAGTATCGTCGCAGCTTAGTGGTAAACCAATTCTATAGTTATATAATATGACACAATTTATTTACTACACTTTTTCTTTGCTGACATCATTATCCATGTGTATATAATATCAGGAATGAATCTCTACTCACGAAAAATACACTTTCTGCATTTGCCACCCTTTCTAAAACAGGTAGCGTTTAATTTAACTTAAGTATGTTTACTTTTTTAGTACATGTCATGCTTTTTAAAAACCAACAGTTCCATGTCTACAACAAATCTATAGGTACTGCTTCAGTTAATACAAACTACCAACCAAATGTTATAACTACTCCCATTACTTTAGGCGTTATCAGACATCAAAATTCAGAAAAATCTCCCGGTTAGTAACTGATATCATTATATTATACTTATTGTATATAACAACTATAATAAATGTAACATCGTTGTATTTATCGCATATAGTATCACAAAGGCCAGTCCGCCGCAACACGCTTAGTGACGAAAATATTCCTACACTTACACCAAACTCTGTTACAACAAGTAGTTATACAGTAACACCAGCTGCTAGCTACTGCAATGAGGAAACGACATTCTCCCTTGACTGACATCTCAAATGCTAGTACCTAAATATTTTAAGTTTCGTTTGCAACACAATGGTTGTATTTTTAACATGTGGTTAACATTCTGATAATGTGGTTGCATAGCTACTTTTCAAACACCGTTTGTCACTCCCATTAATGAATGCTCTAAACATACATCAAGGTCGTGTTCTGCAACCAACATTTCTGTGTTAACAACACAAAAATCAACTTACGAAACCGGAGAATCGTCAAGAAGGACATAAAGATCTAAGAGACATCCTTTACCAAGTCGCACGCCTATTGCTTTTAATCTTGATGGTGATGGGCATGTACGAAAAGTTTACGACAAATACGTTGGCATATCCGAAGGTAATTGCATATCTTATTTTTTAATCATCCCTAGAAAGATCTTATTGCTTATGTCAAATATAAAACAAGTTTGTTTTTATTTATGTAGATTACTACGACCATGGATATCCTACATTTGAGTGTACAGCATGTCACGCTTTGTTATGGGAAAATGAAGCGAGAACAGGAAATGCTAATCCGGCAAACAAACCTTACAGTATATGCTGTGGCAAGGGAAAAATTAAACTTCATGCCCCACCTCCGACTCCAAAACCATTGCTTGACTTATTTATGAACGACGACTCCAAGAGCCAGAATTTCAAAAACAACATCAGAACCTACAACAGCATGTTTGCTTTTAGCTCAATGGGTGGGAAGGTTGATGATTCAATAAACAATAAAGGACGTGGTCCTTATATTTTTCGGTTACATGGACAGACTTACCATAGTATCGGTAGCTTACTTCCTGAACAAGGTGCTCCACCCAAATTTGCACAGCTCTATATCTACGACACAGAAAACGAAATAGACAATAGAGCAAAGGCATTAAGGTAACATGTATAACAGATTTACTTCTTTAGTGTGTACACATTCAAAGACTGAGCCACCTGTTTTCCTACAATCTTAATTGTTTTTAATCCCAATACTGTTTTGATACGCAGCTCTTCTTCTAAGACGTCTGGTCCTTCAAACTCAAAGACTCCTGTCGATCGAAACATCATAAAACAAGTTAAAGATGTTTTAGATGAATCAAGTGATTTGGTTAAAGCATTTAGAAGGGCACGTGAGGCATACACAGAAGACAACGAGCAGAATATAAGAATAAAGCTAATTGCAAAGCGGGACAAAGACGGACGCCAATACGATCTTCCAACTGCCAACGAAGTCGCTGGTCTTATTGTAGGAGACTTGGATGCTTGTGTAGAGGATCGCGACATTGTTTTGCAAAAGCGTGATGGACCTTTGCAGTGTATTAATATTTTTCATCCTATGTACCTTGCTTTGTAATACCCTTTGTTGATGCCCTGTGCACAAGATGGATATACTTTGGGAATTCCGCAAATAAGTAGGACTGGCCAACCGAAAAGTGGAAAAAAGGACAAAACGGTTACTATGCGGGAGTGGTTTGCCTATCAAATTCAAGATTGTCCGAATTAAGAGAATTTGTTTGTACGTGGAGGTCGGTTGTTTCAACAGTTTCTTGTGGATGGTTTCACTATGGTTGAGACTGAGCGTTTGTATTTCCATCGGTCCAATCAGTCAAAACTTAGATGTGATACGTACTCTAATATCCGTCGAAGCATCGCATCTGGAAACACCGACCCTACCCAGCTTGGAAAGCCTGTCGTCTTGCCTTCTTAATATACTGGTGGACCAAGGTACATGCAGCAAAACTATATGGATGCCATGGCTTTGTGTAGGTGGTATGGTTGTCCAAATTTGTTTATGACGATGACATGCAATCCTAAATGGCCTGAAACTGTACGATATATGCGCGAGCACAACCTTTCATCTACAGACCGTCCTGATGTGCTTAGTAGAGTTTTTAAAATGAAACTCGATCAGTTGATAAAGGATGTCAAAGAATTACATCTATTCGGACGTATTCAAGCAGGTATTGTATGTATCTTTTATATACCAATTATTACATTCTTTAAATTCTACTTGTGCTACATTGTTTAAAGCGTGAAATTTATCTTCACTTCACACTAATGAATTGTATAAAAAAAAAATTTCATTGGCGTATACCGTTGAGTTCCAGAATAGAGGCCTTCCGCATGCACATATATGTTTGTTTTTGCATAAGGATGACAAGGTTCCAAATGTTGAACATATCGATAAATTCATATCTGCTGAGGTACCAGATCCAAACGAGAACCCCGACTTGCATAAATTAGTTTCTGATTTTATGATGCATGGTCCTTGCGGTATTGATGAACCAAATCAGGTCTGCACCACGGATGGTAAATGTACCAAACACTTTCCCAAAAAATTTATGCAACACAGTTCAGTTGACTCGGAAGGATGCCCTGTTTATAGACGACGTGAAAACGGAAACTATGTTAAAAAGAGTGGACACAGGTTGCATAACGGTTATGTTATACCTTACAATCCTACGCTTCTCAAACGTTATCAGTGCCACCTTAACGTAGAATGGTGTAATCAGACGGGATCAATTAAATATTTGTTTAAGTATATAAACAAAGGGCCAGATAGAGTCTCTGCACAATTGTATGAACCAGGTATGACGGGAGAGCATCAACAAACTGCTAAACCAGTTGACGAGATTAAGGCCTTCTTGGATTGCAGGTATGTATCAGCGTGTAAGGCTGCGTGGAAGATATTTGGGTTTGAGATTCACTATAGAACACTATCTGTTGAAAGGCTATCTTTTTACCTGGAAGGCGAGCAGCAAGTTGTATATGACGAGGACTCTGATCTTCAAACAATTATCAACAAGCCATCAGTAGGTGCATCTATGTTCGATGAATGGATGAAAATGAATCAGAAGTATCCTTCAGCAAGGGAACTTACGTATGCGGAGTTTCCTACAAAATTTGTATGGAATCCTCAAAAAAGAATGTGGACTTTCAGGAAGAAACATTACGCAATTGGGAGAATTCATGATGTTCCTATTTCAACCGGTGAGGCTTTCTATTGTAGGATGCTACTAAATAGTCAGAAAGGATGTAAGTCATTAGAACCTGGGACAATGTGGTTTATCCTACTTACAAAGAAGCTTGCTATGCAGTGGGACTCTTAGAGGACGACAAGGAGTACATTGACAGTATTAAAGACGCATCCCATTGGGCACCAGCTGAACATCTACGTGAGCTTTTTGTGACATTGCTCTCTCAAAAAGAGCTTCAAACACCTTTGACTGTGTGGTTAGAAACATGGCATTTACTTGCACAAGATGTCGAATACAAAAGAAGTCTGATTTTGAAACTACCAGGTACACCATTTACTATTTGTCAAATCTAATCCTTTAATACTTTTTCTGTTACTTGACTGCATAAAAAATATAATTCTTTTGTACAGGCTTGGGACTAACTGACGATGAAAAGAAAAATATTTCTTTGTTATGGATCGAACAGCTTATGCTATCCAGAGGAACAACGTTGAGGCATTTTCCTGAGTTGCCTTACCCAGATGAAAGATACATAAGTCAGTTCGGTAATCGACTTATATATGATGAGACACATTATAACGCAACAGAGTTGCAATCTGAATATAACCGCCTGTACACTACTTTAACTACTGAACAGAAAGGCGTATATGACACTATCATGACATCCGTTGAAACATGTACATAAGGTGTATATTTTGTATAAGGATACGGTTGTACTGGGAAGACATATTTATGGAAAACCCTTGCTGTTGCTATTAGAAGAAAAGGTGATATTGCCATAAACGTCGCATCAAGTGGTATTGCATCTTTATTGATATCAGGTGGCAGGACTGCTCATTCAAGATTCCATATTCCTATCAATATTGATGAGACTTCTACTTGCTCCATCTGCCCTCAAATTGATCTTGCATCGTTGTTAAAGAAATGCAAGCTAATTATTTGGGATGAAGCGCCAATGAAAAATGAGCTTTGTTTTGAGGCTTTAGATCGGTCATTGCGCGACGTACTACGTAATACGAGGTTTGACACTTGTGAAACGCCTTTTGGTGGAGTGACAGTGGTATTTGTGGTGATTTTAGACAAATTCTTCCAGTTGTTCCAAAAGGTTCACGCCAAGACATTGTAAGTGCGTCCTTAAAGCAATCTTATTTGTGGGATCATTGCACTGTTCTGAAGTTAACAGCCAACATGAGGCTAACTATTGGATCTCGCCCTGAAGATGTCAATGAGATACGTGAATTTGCTGAATGGATACTAAAAATAGGAGACGGGGAGGTCGGAGATGCAAACGACGGAGAGTTTTCAATAGATATACCCAAAGATATTCTAATAGACGACTCTTTTGACCCGATAACATCCATTGTAGATTTTACATATCCAAATCTTTTGGATAACATAGATGATCCGTCATATTTTCAAGAAAAGGCCATTCTTGCTCCGACTAATGAAGTGGCTGACAGTATAAACGACCATTTGCTTCAGACATTTCCAGGTGAGAAAATGGTTTACCTTAGTTGCGATAGTATTGATAAAACAGAGCGTGGTACATCAATCGATGAATCTGTTTTCTCAACAGATTTTATCAATGGACTAAAGTTTTCAGGTGTTCCAAACCATAGGTTGGTGTTACAAGTTGGTGTCCCGATAATGTTGCTCAGGAATATTGACCAATCTAATGGACTGTGTAACGGAACACGACTTCAGGTTTTACGATTATCACGGTCTTCTATTCAAGCACAGATCATTAATGGGACACATTTTGGAAATAAGGTAATCATACCACGATTGAGAGTTACTCCATCTGATAAATCTTTACCTCTAAAGATTGTGAGGAAACAATATCCCATTTCAGTGTCATTTGCAATGACAATAAACAAAAGCCAAGGGCAATTGATTTCAAAAGTCGGATTGTATCTGCCACGTCCTGTTTTCACACATGGACAGCTATATGTGGCTCTTTCACGAAGTCAAGAGAAAAAAATGTTTGAAGGTTGTTATTTCAGATGCAGATGGTAACCTATCAAACACTACTTTAATTGTTGTATATAAAGAAGTTCTTCAAGGTCTATGATCAAACGTTCACTAGGTATGTACACTATAGAAATAACATGTTTGGTGGCATTTTTCTTATTTTCACTTATTATAAATCCCAAAAATCTTTTACTTGCGTTTCTTTTTTACTTATTAGGTGTTCACGGAATGGAGCTTTTCTGCAAATGTTAGAATGTTCATGACATGGATTTGTTTCTCAAGACAAACATATTCAAGATCAAGAGGCAATCAACGTTTATTAGACACATATTTACAAGCATTGTATTTCATACTTTGAGTCACTTATAACTTATTTTTTGGTTAAAAGAAAATATTATAGCGTTTACGTTCGTTGTTATTTCTCACTATATTCACGTACATACCTTTTGTTGCACAAAAATCATCTAAAATCCCGTGGATTCCACAGGTCTATAAGCTAGTTAATTAATACATTTGAGTACACACAAACAAAAATGATAATTAATGGATGTGAATCTCATTTATATAGATATTATATCATACCATTTAATTACTTGTGCATAGTGTCGATAGTGTATAGTAACGTTAATTTGCGTGTGCAATTTTTTTATGCAATATATGGGCGTGGAGTAAGCGATGCTGAAAAACATTAGTGGTGTAAATTGTAATTCAGTATTTAAATATCTAATAAATTGTGTTGTCTTTTATAAGTAAAGTTATTTTTGTCTAAAAATATTACTCTTATTTAAAGTTTTTTATGTTTTAAATAAATATGTTTTCTTTTTATATGTGGTACGGCTAGTTAAGTAATCCATAAAAACTATTAAATTTTTATACCAAAAGGTGGATAAAAAATTTGTTTTTTCTTTGACCATTTTCTGTTTATATAAAGAAAATTATACTATTGTAAGATGCATATACATGCCAAAATATATTTTGTTTTTGAAAGAAATTAATAACTAAAAGTATCAAAAATTTATGAATTGTAAAGTTATAAGGATCAAGTTATTTTTTGTTAAGCATAATGACACATTAACCCCTTTACTCCAAAGAAAAAACATACTGATATGAGTAATATGCGCATTTATAGCTCTATTGTTTATGAACATTAATTTTTTTTATTTTATTTTTTATTTTATTATTATTTTTTTATTGATGATTGTGTTGGTAAAATGGTCAACATCTCAATTAAATTGATTTTCTGATTAATGACCAAATATTTTCCTTTTATTAACTTGTATTTCTAATTCATTGTTGCCATAAAAGGTGGGTTATTATTAACACAATCTTTTATAGCTAAAAGCATAAGATGATCATGTATTCATGTATCAATTTAAATTAGGATTTAAGCTATACTTTTACTTTTTCAAATGATCCATTATAATACGTGTGCCAAAACATGATACATGAACTTGATACTTTGTATTATAAGTTCATTTTATTAAATATATACGGAGTATTAACATATGCGTACTTTTACAAAATGTTTTTACTAAGGTACATGTACTAGGTTACAAGCGGGTATATTAGTAAAAAAAATAACAAATTCAAGTATGAGGTGAGTAATATTTTAGGTAAACCTACCATAATGAAACATTTGAAAAAGTACACATTCATTGTATAGCTTAATCACTCTAAACTAAAAGCTTAATCGCATTCATTGTACCAGACTTATGGGTATGAACAGATACTTACATAACCAGAAAACTCAATGGCAAAACCAGAAAACTACAAATTTCCAAACTCATAAGAAATATATTGCCTCATTTGATGATAACAATTAACCAGACTCTTCTTCCTCACTTCTCACAAAATGCTCAAATGCAAAATTCTTCAATCACAGAAAAAAGCATTTTCTTCTGGAACCTGATAAAACAACATACAGTATCATTAATATGTACAACATACTCTTCCTTATTTAACACCATATTAGATAACCTATAAAAAAAAATCTCATTATGGTCTGTCAATCGACCATATCATGACTATGCACATCGTAGTCCAAATTTGGTTGGATTTTGGATTAGATCATCATTGGGTAGAAATGATTATATCAATAAATTTGACCAATGTGTATGAGGTCAAAAGGGTCAACTTTACGTCTTGGCCAGGTCAGCTTAACAAACAAACATTATGCGCCTACTATGGTAACAATAACCATTGTGACAATTATGATCTAAACTTTTTGAAATTAACCCATCTAGAAAGTTGTATACATTAAAAGTACACTTCAACCGAATTTCAACCCAATTGACCTGTTCTAGCAAATTTTTGTATCTTGTACGTTTGACCTGTAAAAGATACCAAATCTACCCAATATAAGGTATGCCAGTTGAATCCGCCACCTTACCTAGGTCATTCTGCTCAGCTATGATGATGACATTTGATATTGTCATTAATGGATTTAGCGTACATCAATTCTAGAAACTGGCGAGCTATTAGCCTTCAAGATACTAATAAACACACCAAAAACCATTAAGAAAAATTTGATAAACGGCACCAAATGTTCATTATGCTCGGTGAAAGTTGATTCACATACCCATTTATTATTTGAGTCTTTGTTTTAAAACATGTTTAGGAGAGTATTCGGGTTTTTGCTTATACGAGTGATGTTTCTGGAAAATGGATTGCTATTGTCTTGTTCTTGACAGCGAGTTCCAATAATAATAAAGTTTGATTTATAGTTGGTCGATTAGTAGTGAATGCTACAGCCTACTATGTTTAGCAGGAATGCAAAGATCGAATACTTAAAGACAGAGAACCCGAGATCAAACTTTTGTTATCATGTATGAAGTGGTTCCATTCTAATTTCTGACAATCAGGTTAACAAAATCTACTCAAAAGAACTCGACAAAGGCAAAGTTGAAGATATATGAACCAGCAGGTGATGAGCTTTAAACCGTCATCAATTAAATGTAGCCATCCGTTTTTTATAAGGTTTTGGTTGGTTGATGATTGTTTGTTTAATTTCGATTTTGCTAGGTTCCTGGCTGTCATTTTGGTGCGCAGGGCATGTCTCATCCCTATGTTTGATGGGGTTACTCCATCAAATTTGTCTAAAACATTGTAATTGCTTTGGTGATTTTACAAATGTTTACTGGGTATCATCACATATCTATACTACTTTATAAAAGGTTTAGGACTTTCTAAATAAAGAAGTTTTAAAATTTTTAAGACCAAAACATTTCTTTAACAGGAAATCTCTACTACATTATGGAAAATTAAATGTTTTAAATTATAACATCCAAATATTAATCTAACCCATTTAAAAAAGTTGTAACAGCTCATAAGTGTCTTAAATTCGATACTTGTAACAGCCAATACTTGTAATAGCCCATTAAAAGCTTGTAACATCCTATTAAAATCGAACCTTAACTTTTAAACAACCTACTGCATATATAAGCCTATTATACACCAATGACCAAACACATAAAAACACACGCAATATATTTTTTCACTTATATTTCTCTACTCTCAAAACACACCAATCTACACCTTACCCCATCCCCGCCGCCCTATGCCGCCATCATCAACAGTATCGCCACCATTTAGTCACCGAGTATCCACCGCCGCATTGTGCGGGTACCATTCTAGATTTCTAGTACATATAACTTTAGCAAGAGGTGTAGCAAGTGTAAGAAAAATGCCTTATTTTTTTGCACGAGGGTCACGGCTAAGACCATGTTTCTTCAACGTGTTGATGTAATTTCTCATGAGGGTGAATTTATTGCTTCCAAGATGGTAAAAATAGTCCCATGTATATATCCCAGTTTTATGCAAGTCATCAAAAAGTAACCTAAAAAAGGCAATTAATAGAAATCAGTCCATTAGAATCAGGACTTGATGTACACTAAACAATTTAATGTACCCATATTAGGTACCTTACCCCGCAGTTTCCTACAGGTTCTGCAGACATGATCCCTACATGACGGCGTCCATATATCACCTGATTTAACACGGGGTGAGTTATAGCAACGGTCCCTATTTGGTTAGATTAACCCTCTCTACAATGAGAGGGTATTTGTTTATATTATTTTTTTTGTTATTTACCCTATTTTGTCATTTTGTGAATAGTGTTTTGTTTTTTTTTTTTTTAAATAGAAAGGATTATGTATGTATTATAATGTATTGTATATGTATAATGTTTTGTATATGTATAATGTTTTGTATAATAGCACGTTAAATATTACCACATTAAAAGTCGCTTAAAAGTTAAAAAAAGTATTTTGTTAAAAAAAAGTATTTTGTAAAAGTTAAAAAAAAGTTGTTGTTATAACAAAATACTTTTTTTTTATAACAAATTTTATAAAACTTTTTTTTATTACAACTAACTTTTTATTACAAAACTTTTTATTACGTTTTCGTCCGATTTTTTACGTTTTCGTCTGTCTTTTTACGTTTTCGTCCATTTTTTACATTTTCGTCCCATATTAAGTGTCCACTTTAAAAAAAAAAACTTACTTTATTTTTTTAGAAATAATTTTTTTTAGAAAAATATTTTTTTTATTTCAAAATTATTTTTTTTATTTCGAAAAATAATTTCACGATTCCATCGGCAAGAGATGAAGACATAATTTTTTTTTTTTTTATTTCGAAAAACATTTATTTTTTATTTTTTATAACTTTTACAAATAATTTTTATTTTTTTAGAATTTTTTTTTTATTTCGAAAAATAATTTTTTTTTTTATTTCGAAATTAATATATTTTTTTACAACTTTTTTTTTAACATCCCGTAAAAATACATTACACAAAATACATTACACAAAATAAATTACATTATACAAAATATATTACCCAAAAAAAAAAAAAAAAAAAAAAAAGAGATAGTGGGGGACAAAGTACTGTAGCAGCAGTAGGAAAAAAAATAGTGGGGACAAAGTACTGTAGCAACAGTAAAAAGGGTCATAGGGCTAGGGGTAGACCCCGTTTCCCTAACACAACCCTTTAACACTCTGAAATCAGAATATAGTTCATTGGAAATCCAAATTAAAAATCTTGATCCAATTAATGACCGCATTTTGGGTTTATAGTTGTAAGAGTAAACTATAAAATACATCCCTCTGGTTTGGTCAATTTCACACGATACATCTCTCCAAAAAAAGTTGCGCCATACACATCCCTCCGTTAGTAAAAGTCAGACACAATACATCCCTCCGTTAAAAAAAGGACTAACGGCGCAAACCATTTCTCCGTTATCTCCTAACGAGATAGAAAATGTTTACACCGTTAGTCCTCTGGGTTAACTCTATTTGCACCGTTAGTCCTTCTTTACGTTTTCGTCCGTTTTTTTACGTTTTCGTCCGCTTTTTTACGTTTTCGTCAATTTTTTTACGTTTACGTCCGCTTTTTTACGTTTTCGTCCGTTTGGTTTCAAGGATTGATTTAATCAGCTGACTCGAATCATTTATAAAAATTCGAAAAATTTATATAAATTCGAAAAAATTAATAAAAATTCGAAAAAACTAATATAAATTCGAAAAATTTATAAAAATTCAAAAAATTTATAAAAATTCGAAAAAACTTATATAAATTCGAAAAATTTATAAAATTTCAAAAAATTTATAAAAATTCAAAAAAATTTATATAAATTCGAAAAATTTATAAAAATTCGAAAAATTTATAAAAATTCAAAAAATTTATCAAAATTCAAAAAATTTATAAAAATTCGAAAAAACTTATATAAATTCGAAAAATTTATAAAAATTCAAAAAATTTATAAAAATTCGAAAAAATTTAAAAAAATTCAAAAAATTTATAAAAATTCGAAAAAATTTAAAAAAATTTAAAAAATTTAAAAAAATTTTAAAATTTAAAAATTCAAAAAATTTAAAAATTTAAAAATTTTATAATAAATTTTATAAATTTTTTGAATTTTTTTTCGAATTTTATAAAAATTTAAAAAAAATTTTTGAGTTTTTTCAAATTTTATAAAAATTTTAAAAAGTTTTCGAATTTTGAAATTTTTTTCGAATTTATATAAATTTTTCAAATTTTGAATTTTTTCGAATTCTGAAATTTTTTTCGAATTTATATAAATTTTTCGAATTTTGAATTTTTTCAAATTTTGAAATTTTTTTCGAATTTATATAAATTTTTAGAATTTTTATAAATTTTTTAGAATTTTTATAAATTTTTTGAAATTTGATAAATTTTTTCGAATTTTTATAAATTTTTTGAATTTTTATTAGTTTTTTCGAATTTTTATTAATTTTTCGAATTTTTATAAGTTTTTTCGAATTTATATAAATTTTTAGAACTTTTTTAAATTTTCGCGAATTTTATAGATTTTTTGAATTTTTATAATTTTTTTCGAATTGTTATTAATTTTTTGAATTTTTATAAGTTTTTGCGAATTTTTATAAATTTTTATAGATTTTTCGAATTTATATTAGTTTTTTCGAATTTTTATAAATTTTTTCAATTTTTATAAGTTTTTTCGAATTTTTATAAATTTTTTCGAATTTATATAAATTTTTCGAATTTTTATAAATGATTCGAGTCAGCTGATTAAGTCAATCCTTGAAACCAAACGGGCGAAAACGTAAAAAATGACTAACGGTGCAAATAGAGTTAACCCAGAGGACTAACGGTGTAAACATTTTCTATCTCGTTAGGAGATAACGGAGAAATGGTTTGCGCCGTTAGTCATTTTTTTAACGGAGGGATGTATTGTGTCTGACTTTTACTAACGGAGGGATGTGTATGGAGCAACTTTTTTTGGAGGGATGTATCGTGTGAAATTGACCAAACCACAGGGATGTATTTTGTAGTTTACTCAAATTTTTATAAAATTCGAAAAAATTCGAAAAAAATTTTAAAATTTTTATAAAATTCGAAAAAAAATTCAAAAAATTAAAAAATTTATTATAAAATTTTTAAATTTTTAAATTTTTTGAATTTTTAAATTTTTAAATTTTTTAAATTTTTTAAATTTTATAAATTTATTCGAATTTTTATAAGTTTTTTGAATTTTTATAAATTTTTCGAATTTATATAAATTTTTTTGAATTTTTATAAATTTTTTGAAATTTTATAAATTTTTTGAATTTTTTAAAATTTTTCGAATTTATATAAGTTTTTTCGAATTTTTATAAATTTTTCGAATTTTTATAAATTTTTTGAATTTTTATAAATTTTTTGAATTTTTATAAATTTTTCGAATTTATATAAATTTTTTTGAATTTTTATAAATTTTTTGAAATTTTATAAATTTTTTGAATTTTTATAAATTTTTCGAATTTATATAAATTTTTTCGAATTTTTATAAATTTTTTGAATTTTTATAAATTTTTCGAATTCATATTAATTTTTTCGAATTTTTATTAATTTTTTCGAATTTATATAAATTTTTTCGAATTTTTATAAATGATTCGAGTCAGCTGATTAAATCAATCCTTGAAACCAAACGGACGAAAACGTTAAAAAGCGGACGTAAACGTAAAAAAATTTACGAAAACGTAAAAAAGCGGACGAAAACGTAAAAAAACGGACGAAAACGTAAAAAAGGACTAATGGTGCAAATAGAGTTAACCCAGAGGACTAACGGTGTAAACATTTTCTATCTCGTTAGGAGATAACGGAGAAATGGTTTGCGCCGTTAGTCCTTTTTTTAACGGAGGGATGTATTGTGTCTGACTTTTACTAACGGAGGGATGTGTATGGCGCAACTTTTTTTGGAGGAATGTATCGTGTGAAATTGACCAAACCACAGGGATGTATTTTGTAGTTTACTCTAGTTGTAAACAAGACATTACTAATTAAAGTGTAGAAATAAATGGAAGCATAAAACTGGAGTAAATACTACATATATGCTGGGATTTGCTGAAGCTAAGCCATTTGTAATATTTAACCTTACTATTATAGTATCACTGAGCAAAGAACCATCCACACGAGTAGTTTATGAGAGTTTAAAGAGGCTGTACATTACATGGTTAAACAGGTCAATAAGATGGATTTTTTGGGAGCATGGACTTCAAGATATAGAACTGGAACGGGACATCAAATTATTCATAACTTTTACTCAATGAAATCCAAACACTCTTTCAGAAATGGAGTGGAAGTAGCAAGAAATACCCTGAATCTGCATATCTAGATAAACTGAAAGTGTAACAATGTAGCAACAATCATAATCTGGAGTTAAGTTATCTTATTAATTATCATGCAGATGAATGCATCAACTTATGCTAAGATAGGCACCCCAGATAAGTTATCCATATACAGAGAGGTCTTAAGACCTCAGAGCATCTCCAAAGGCGAAACTGAAGATGGGTTGACGAATTGGAGGTAAGGGCTGAAAATGGGTTGACGCATTGGACCTTAGAACAATAGGTTGATATACATCAAACTATTGTTAACTTTAGTTGTGGGAGTAAAAAGTAGGCCAGAGATTGCGATGAAAAGCTGTTTTGCATTTGGCTGAAAAATGGATTAATAAACTTGAAGAGTTATTGCATTGGAGATGCTCGTAAGGTGAACTTGAACAATCATAGGGTGTTTGGGGTACCAAAGATATCCAAAAGGACATACTCTCGTGAACCTGTGTAAGTCTTTGAAAAATTTGTGTGGAAAATTACGACATCAAGTTCGCCTCCCAAGTTCCAAAAACTCATAAATGTGTGAGAAAAACTGCTAACAAGTTTTTATGCTAATTTTACAAGCCTTTTATATGCTCTTAGCCAGAACTCTCTACTTTCTCCCAAATCTGTTGTTGCACACATCTATGTGCTTACATAAAGTTTTGTCATCTGATCTAATAATTAAATATTAGTAATTCTTAACAAAGCATTCTTTTTTATATTGATAACAATGTGATCATTAACTATGCAGGTCCATATGTGATCATTGCCTTTTGCGCACGATCATGCAAAAAACGTCCATTTTTCAGCATGAAGATAGTACTATAGATGAAAAAATGCTCTGTACTTCAAATATTATCACGTAGTTTTTCCAACCATAATATAATGATATGTGTACTCCGCTAAAATATCATATTTTACATAACTTATTTTAGATGAATGGGGCTACTAAGTTTTCTAAAGCCCAAAACAAAAGCAAGTTCAACCTGTTACATGTTGTTACCAATCATTCCAAGGGTTTTGGTAAGGATTAATAAAATGGAACTTGGTTTATAGAATATACTTTCTTAGAGTAATCCAATAACTTATAGAATATACTTTCATTATAACATTTCCACAAAAGTCTGGCAGCCAATCCAATACTGCAAAGAACGAACTTATAATGCTAAGTTGGCGTGTCACAAACATCTTAAAGAGGCAATCGGTATTGCATTCAAAAGAGACAAATTACCAACTTCATTTTCAAGTCCCATTTCTAGTGTTTGGGTTTAATATCATATAATCACATTCATTTTTGTGTTTTATTTTGAAAATTATCGGCTTATATAAGTTTCTTTTGTAAGTTTCAAAATAAGCCACAAAAGTAAGCTTATAAAACACAAGCTCGGAGCCACAAGCAGATTATATAAGCCGAAACAAACATCCCCTAAAGGGAATAAGCTTAATTATAAGGTGCCTACTTTATTACGATACCCGCATGATGCAGCGGTATCAAAGCAAGAGAAAACAATTGTGATTGTTAAAGCTAGATGGTAACAACTATATGACCTCGGTAGTTGTTGATGCCGAAAACACCAAAATGAAAAAGTTATTTCTTTGACTTACCTCCACCTATTGGAGAAGAGTTCATTTTATCACGGGACAACATTTGTTTTACTATATCAAAAAGTTTTACCTTCATCTTTCAAGACCCAAATAAATAGATAATCATAATCCAATATCTAATAAGAAAAAACATAACTGAAAATTCAGTGTAGACAAATGAAGTTTTCAAATTTACTTCTATTATTAAAAGATGCTTGAAATGTATTGCATTGTATGCATCAATTGTAGTACTACTTAAAATTTTAAGACAATATGATCTACTCTTTATAAAAGAGTAAGATTATTATTATTACGAATTTTCAACTTTTACTTTTATTTACACATTTTTTTTAGAAAGAGGTAAGATATATTATTAAAAATCTAAAAGGCTGAGAGTGTAAAAAATAAATAAATAAATAAATATATAAATAAATAAATAAAAATCTTTCGCAACTTAAAAGATGCCTCATGCAATAAATAACATAACCGGAACAAGATTCTAAAACACCTAAAAAAAGATTTTTTTTTTCTTCATGTCCTCCATACGTCGTATAGAGGAAAATCCTATAGGCCCTATAGCTCTATATGCCGTATATTGTTTACCCCTATATGCCGTATAGACATTCTGTAAACGTTTGCCACATTTTCCAGAAAAGGTACTTGCAAGACTTGATATTTCATGAAACTCATAATACACATTTCAATCATCATATATATTTTATAAATATACAAAGTTTTGACATTAAAATGCACAAAAGGCTGCTAAATCAAATTATATAAAAATATGGGTGTTATACCAAACACTCTATTTTTACCAATTGCCAAAATGCATACATAACATCATTTCAAACTTAACCAAATCTGAAAACCTAGACATAAAACAATTGAAACACAGTTTACAATACTTTAAACATTTGGGGGTCTAACTAATCCGAGCATGGTGTCAAGAGTCTACTTGCCAATTATACACAAAACGGGCAAGTAACTCCGACTTCTAACACTTCCAAACTTCATGCCTTCACTTTATCTTTATCCTTCGAACTTGAACCCACAAAACATATTCAACTAAACCATATAAGCATTACGCTTAGGGTGTGCTTTATAAAAAAAAAAAAAAAAAAAAAAAAAAATCTTACTAGCCCTCTTACTCTTACCAGTAAGAGGTGGTCAGACGTTTTGCTTGTTTGTTTTTTTCTTTTGAGCCAGACCCAATTAGACATATAACATCTTACTCAGTAAGAGGTGGGGGACTTGTCTTACTGCCTCTTACTCGATAAGAGATTGAAGACTCGTGTTAATATAATATATTTGATGGTTTATTAACTATGTTATATTTATGATAAAAAATCTTGTTTCATATCTATATAAGTTACTTAAATAAATTGCAGAAACGAGCAATTAAAATCATCCAGACAATTATAAAAAAACAAACAACATTATTTCGTTCAGATTTAGACTTTCTAGCCACCTCTTACAAATAAGATGTGGTAGTCAGATTCAGACCTAAAACATCTTAATGAAACAAACACACCCTTAGTAAGTAAATAACATAACAACTAGAACGCATCATCCATTACCATGGATTATCATAAATTCTTAGTTAGATAGGCAACTAACTATGCTATATCAAGTATAGGGAAGCACTATAACAACAATTCCTCTAACATAACGTTAGACCTGTAACGTACATTAGATAGTCGATTAACTAACTAACTATAACAATAACATTGGATCCAAACTAACTATAACAAGCTTCCTATACACTATAACACCTTTATTATCATAAAATATCATTAAGATAAAGCTGTAAAAAGTTATGACCATATTACTTACCCCATTTCCACGGCTAATCCACTTCAAAAGCCAATATCAATCACTTGATTCCTATACAAGAATCACTATCAATTTTAGTATATTTCTCATTACATGTAACACCCTCAAAATCAAGATATTGCAGAAGCATACACTTTGGGTGCTACTAAATCGATAATCACAACACAAGATATAGAGAACGGATTAAAAATCCGTTTTAAAATACATTACATATTCAAAGTCATATTGCCATACATCAAATTTAGTTCAAAAAAAAATGTAGTCCATTTAACAAAGCGGTCCCAAATTCAGAGTTAACGCAACAATAAAAACATTTCCAACAAATTTTATGACCATCTCCATGCCCTGCCTTTAGTAAACATGGACCATAGCATATATTCAACAAACAATTTAGCAAATCACACACTATCCTGCTACGTAAACGCTAAGCTCGTCCAACCAAACTAGAAAACAATAATAAAGGGTGCCCGCGAGTGTTGATCCCCAGACACTCGGCCGATTTCGATATGGTATACGTTCGCATTGACTATTTCGAGCCAACCGAATGGGGGAGTCACCCCCAACCATTCGCATTGACTATTTTGGTCTATGAAAACAGTTTTGCATGTTTCTCACCCCAAGGTTTATAAAACAATACGTATAAAAAGTAGGGCTATAAACTCACCTTAAAACAATAGAAATCTGCAAATTAATCAACAAAACAGTGCAACCGCTCCGATACGCGACCTAGTTCAGTATGGTAAGTCTTAGCGAAATATTCGTATTTTAAATGTCTTAAGTCAATTGAAAAGTTTACGTGTGACCAATGCTCGTGTATTTCTTACTTGCTGTGTGGTAATGTACATTTCAAAATATTTTATCGTATATGAATCTTTGGTGATGGCTCATGGTGAAAGTGTACGGTGAATATACGTGTGACGGAACTTCCGTGCTTTGCTTGTAGCAAACTGCGTAAGTAATATATATATATAATAATAATAATAATAATATATAATAATAATAATATAATAATAATAATAATAATAATAATAATAATAATAATAATAATAATAATAATTAAATATTTAATTAATTAAGACTTATAATTAATTAAATAATCATTGAATAATTAATTTGATGATGGTGTTAGTGGGTATTATTATATTATAAATTATTATATTTATTTATAATATCATAATAATTATAAAGAAAATTACAAGTATTTAATTTTTGAGAAATTAATAAGTGCGAGTGCATAAGTGCCAAAAATATTTTTATAAGTCTTATAAGGCCTAAAAATATTAATTTGGGAAAATTAATATTTTTCATAATAAAAATCTCCCACTTCGTCTTTTAGTCGGTTTTCGTCCAAAAAATATTCTAAGTGTCAAAATTTTTAGAAAAATCGGGCATGACCCATTCGTTTATTCAAGTTTTCCCATTTTTCTCAAGTGTTGCAAATTTCCTCAAATAATCCTTTTTTATCACTATAATTGCAAAAATAGTCCAAAGTGTATATTTATCGATATAACTATACTTATCGTTACAATTACTTCATAATTATAGTTTTCGTTACAAAAGTCAACGTTTAGTCAAAATTCCTTTAAAAGTCAACAAAAGTCAATGTTCATATTTCATGGGCCGAAATTCCTTTTATATGGCTTATTGGGCTTAAAATGCCAAAATAAGCCCAAAATGGTTTTTGTCGATATAAACCGTTCTATTTTGCAAAAATAATTATAGCAAGTCCAAAAATGTTCAAAAGTTTATTTTTGTCTCCTGAGATGTTTATTGGGCCGAATAGGCCACTTTTAGCCCAATAACACATTTTTAGTCCGATAACCAATTAATCCATTTTAGTTAAGTTATATTTTACGTTAAATATTAAATAAGCCAATAAGCACTTCTAATAAGCAATTGGGTCAAAACAGCCCATGTAGGCCGAGTAGATGATGGGCTCGGCCCAATTATGCCAAAATAATTTTTAGTTCATTTCATATAGTAAAAAATAAATAATCTAGTGCTTATTACAATAAGCTTACTATAATAAGCTAATAAGCAAAATCTTCACTATTTCACCACTAGAGCCAAAATTTTATGTTTTTCAAAACCACAATAATTATATATTTTATAAAGTAGCCGATCCATATATATATACTCAAAAGTGTATATTTCTTCTTAATTACGCGTAATTTGCACTAATCACTTTTGTACCATCAAATTTGTACCACAAGTAACAAGATTTACCACACAAGCAAGAAATAACATAATTTGTACAAAAAAACTTCATTAAAGTCGAGCATGTATATATAAGACATCAAACCCTAACTTGTTCATATTAACAAATCATACACATTTAACACTTTTTAACACTTTTAAACATTAAAACATCATGATATGAACAAGTTTTCAAGAATCCTTACAATGCTTTAAGAATTTCGAGAGGTTGAGGGCTCAAGAACACACCAAAATGCACCAATTTTACCCAAGACACGTTCTAAATAACCCGAAACACTTGAAAGTACACCCCGATTACTTATAACTTCAACAAAATTTTGTGGATCTTGAATGTTTTAAGTTGGCCGTGGGTTGTGATGGTGAAGAAAGGGAATTTTTGATCTAGGAAAGTATAGGCGATAAGATTGGGAGTGTGAAAATGTTTATGTGCTTATTAGGTATCAATACAAAATACATACATGTATAATCCACTAATACATGTATATTATATAAAATGGGTTGGCAGTACTCGACATATAGGAGGGGGAAATTAGTGGGTTTTTGATCCTCGTTGGTGTATCGTGTGTCGGTTTAAGCTTAAAAGTTACCATAAAGTCCTGGTTTGACCTTTTTGGACACGTATACGCAAAATAGAGTTTTTATAGGCGTTTCCGTCAGAAAAATAATAAAATATTATTATTTGCTCAAAAATGCATTTATTTGACTGCTACCATGTATACTATGCTATCGGTACGCGTGTGGGGTTGCTTTTTCAGTAATTACGAGAAAGCTCTCAGTAAATTACGAAACTTGTTAGTAACTATCAGAAAAGAAATAATTTACGCTTACTGACAAAAATAAACCTTTTCTGCATTGACTGTAAGCTACAATATGCGGGACAGCTCCCAAAAGTGCTAAAAAATACTCAGAAACATACAAATGCGCATAGAAATGCTCAACTTAAAAATAATAACTAACTAGTTATTATTAATTTAAAATGTGAAAATTACCGTTTGTCACTGTCTCCCCAGCTAAACAGGAAATCTGTCCCGGATTTCAATTTACGTTACTCGATGAGTTCGAAAAAAGATGAGGATATTTTCTCTTGATTTCATCCTCTCGCTCCCACGTGTACTCGGGACATCTAAGAGAGTTCCAATGGACCTTCACAATTGGGATACGACTCTGCTTTAGCCGTTTAACTTCCCGGTCCATGATTTCAATCGGTTCCTCGACGAAATTCAGTTTCTCATCAAGCTGAATCTCGTCCAAAGGAATGATGGCTTTATCATCAGATAAGCACTTTTTTAAGTTGCTGACATGAAAAACATCATGCACAACGCTGAGCTCGGACGGCAGTTCGAGTCGGTAGGCTACCGACCCGATTCTGGCAAGAATTTTGAAAGGTCCAATATAGCGAGAGTTCAGCTTACCACGCTTACCAAATCTGATCACGCCTTTCAACATCACTTTGTCACCCACTTGGAACTGAAGGGGTTTTTGCCTCTTGTCGGCATAGCTCTTTTGACGGTCACGAGCCGCTTGCATTCGGCTCTTGATCTGCACAATCTTTTCAGTAGTCTCGTGGACTAGATCTGGTCCAGGAAGTTGACTTTCTCTGACTTCAGCCCAAAATATTGGCGATCTGCACTTATGACCATAAAGTGCCTCATACGGTGCAGCCTTAATGCTGGTGTGATAGCTGTTGTTGTAGGAAAACTCAGCTTAAGGAAAATGCCTATCCCAGCCGTTCTCGAAGTCAATCACACAGGCTCTCAGCATGTCCTCTAACGTCTGGATGGTCCTTTCACTCTGACCATCAGTCTGAGGATGATAAGCTGTACTCATGTCAAGGTCGGTTCCTAATGCGTCCTGGAGCGATTTCCAAAAGATAGACGTGAACCGACTGTCTCGATCAGAGATGATAGAGACAGGCACACCATGCCTTACGATAATTTCCTTCACATATAGTCGTGCAAGTTTGTCCATGCTATCATTCTCCTTTATAGGGAGGAAGTGAGCTGATTTAGTGAGACGGTCAATGATCACCCAGTTCGTGTCGTAACCACTCGACCTCTTAGGCAGCTTGGTGATAAAATCCATAGTTATGCGCTTCCATTTCCATTCTGGGATTTTAGGTTGAACAAGCAGACCGGATGGTCTCTGGTGTTCAGCCTTGACCTTCGAGCATGTTAAACATTTACTGACGCACTCAGCTATATCAGCCTTCATGTTTGGCCACCAATATAAATTATTCAAATCTAAGTACATCTTGTCGGATCCTGGATGGATGGAGTACTTAGACTTGTGGGATTTGTGCATGATCAAATCACGAATTCCTCCATATAGCAGGATCCAACTCCTGTCCCCATAACACAAAAATCCATCGGATCTTTTTACGAAGCCAATTTCACTCTCTGGCATTCCGTAAATCTTCTCAAGTGGTCAGCTTTCATCCTTGAGTGTCTCGACCTGAGCCTAAAAAATTTTCACTAGAAGCGGCGAACTGATCATCATCCCTAACGATCTAACTCTGAGGGGTTTGATCCGCTCTTTTTTGCTGAGGGTGTCGACAACCACGTTTTCCTTGCCTAGGTGGTAATGGATCTCACAATCGTAGTCGCTAAGCAATTCCAACTATCGGCGCTGTCTCATGTTCAGCTCCTACTGGTTCAAGATGTGTTGTAGGCTTTTGTTGTCGGTATACACCACACACTTAGTGCCATGGAGATAGTACCTCTAAATTCTCAGTGCAAACACAACTGATCCTAATTCTAGGTCATGGGTTGTGTAGTTTTTCTCATAGGTTTTCGGCTGTCGAGAAGCGTATGCTATCACATTCTCTCTCTGCATCACCACAGCTCCCAAACCTTTGTGTGAAGCGTCACAATAAACAACGAAGTCTTCACTACCCTCAGGTAAGGCTAAAATAGGTGCACTATACAATCTTTCCTTAAGGAGTTGAAAAGCTTCTTCCTCCTTATCTCCCCAGTCATATTTCACATTCTTTTGTGTCAGTTTCGTCAACGACTTAGCTATCTTGGAAAAACCTTCAATAAACCTTCAGTAATAACCGGAAAGTCCTAAGAATTAGCGTATTTCAGTAGGCGTTGTGGGTGTTGCCCAATCCTTTATTGACTCAATCTTGGCGGGATCCATGCGAATTCCCTGACTATCTATAACGTGACCCAGAAACAGCACAGTCAATATCCAGAATTCACACTTCGAAAACTTGGTATATAACTCCTCTTTTTTCAATAATTCCAGAATTAGCTTGAGGTGTTTCTCATGCTCTTTCTCATTCTTGGAATATATCAGGATATCATCAATGAATACTATTACGAATTTATCCAAGTATGACTTACACACCCGATTCATGAGGTCCATGAATACAGCTGGTGCATTAGTCAAGTCGAATGGCATAACTTGAAATTCGTAATGGCCATATCGGGTTCGGAATGCGGTCTTCGGGATATCCTCTTCCCGGACTTGAAGTTGGTGATAACCTGATCTCAGGTCTATCTTGGAGTAAACTGACGAACCCTGTAGTTGATCAAATAGATCATCAATTCTCGGGAGTGGGTGCCGATTCTTGATAGTTAGCTTATTCAGCTCCCGATAGTTGATACTCATCCAGAAGGATCCATCCTTCTTCTTATCAAACAAGACCGGATCTCCCCAAGTCGAAGAACTCGGTCTGATGAAATCTTTTCCTGACAGTCCAGCTAACTGATCAGACAACTCCTGTAACTCCGTCGGTGCCAGCCTATAGGGTGCTCATGCTACAAGCGCGGCTCCTGGCACCAAATCGATTTGAAATTTGATCTGTCTGGCCGGTGGGAGTCCAGGTAGGTCATCTGGAAAAACTTCCGAGAAATATCTCACGATTGGCACGTCTTCTAATCATTTCTCTCCGGGCTCTTTTTCCTTCTTCTCAGTAACATGTGCTAGAAAGAGGTGGCATCCTTTCTCAATGTACTTCTGCACTTTCATACACGAGATGATGCTTAGCCTTGACGAACGCTTACGATCGCTCTGATCTCCTTCAATTATCAAAAACTCGTTCCCGTAGGGTACTCTGACGATCTTTTCATCACAGATAATGACGACATGATATTTCGATAGCCAATCCATCCCTATGATGACGTCAAAACTACCCAACTCTAATGGCATGAGATCGATGTTGAATGGGTGGTTTAATAAATTTAGAGTGCAACCCCTTATAATGGTATCTACTCTAAGTTTCCGTTAGCTAATTCTACGTCGAAGACATTGTCTAAGGTGGTTGGAGCAATATCAATTAAAGAACTAAAAGCAGTCGGCACAAAACTTCTATCTACTCCCATATCGAATAACACTGAAGCATAATGATTATTTAAAAGAAACGTACCCGTTACCACATTTGGGTCGTCCTGGACTTCCCTTCTGCCCACAGCATAAACTCTTCCACGGGCTCCTCCTCCATTGCCCTGGTTTCCATTGTTGACTATTGCTACCTGGTTAGCATGTCCACCACCATTTCCCTAATTTTGGGGTTTGTTGCACTCAATTCAGTAATGACCCTTTTCACCGCACCCAAAGCAGGTGACTTTTGGCCTACGATTGTTGGGTGGTGCTGCTTGAGCGGTGGCTAGGGGTCTTGACCTATAATTCTTTGCTAAGTGTCCCACTTTCTGCCAGTTGTGACATTTTACTGTGCATTGTCCCTTGTGGTGTAGCTTACAGCGGCTGCAAAGAGGTGCATTCCTGTCATACCCCCTCTTATCACCTGAACCAGCTGCGTAAGCTTTAGCTACTTCCTGCCTTTTGTTTTGAGAGTTGCTGTTACTACACTTCAAGTGGTCTTCCCACTTCCTCTTGTTGTTAGCACTCTTTTCTGGGACATCCTCCAGCTCATGATCCATCAACTTGTTTACTATCTCCATGGTTTCATGAAGATCTGCAGCCCTTGAGGTAGTCACATCACCTCTTATGGACTTTGACAAAACTCTGATATACCTTTCAATCAACCTCATCTTATTCTGAACCATTTCAGGACATAGCAAAGCCAGCTCCTGAAATCTCTGGTTGTAAGCAGCCATGTTGTTGTTCTGCACCTTCAAATTCCAAAATTCTATCTCCAACTTCATGGGCAATATTTCCTAAGCACTAATTCCTTAAAGTCGTCCCACGACATAGCATAAGCAACATCCATGTTGGCAGATTTCATGTAGTTGTTTCACCAGGTCAAAGCGGCATCCATGAATGTGAAAGATACGTACTTGACACTTTCGTCATCGTTACAACCACTGATGCGAAACACGGTCTCTAGCTTCTCAATACACCTAGTCAGGCCAACGGCTCCCTCTGTTCCTCCGAAACCTCCAACATGATCTTTCAGAATTCAGAGTAAGTTTAACCACGGCTGTTGGTCACTGGTCTCGACGTTCCGGTGTTGGTGGTTGAATTGTTTGCGGCTGCGAGAGAGGCGGCCACACGATCAGTAACGAGCTGATCTAGAGTTGCTCGATTCACCACAGGTGGATTTGCCTCGTCCCTGGGTCGGGGGGCGTTATCAGCAACTCGGCCCTGTGTGGCTCTTGTCGGGGCGGCATTTTCAGCAGTCCTTCCTCTTACTCTCCTTGTTGGGGTAGGTGTGTTAACAGTTTGTCCTCGTGTGACTCTGGTTGACTTTCGTTTAGGTGCCATTTATCTGCATCACAAGGAGATGACGATAAATGAGATTTCGATTATAGAAGGAAGGTGTCATATGAATATATGGATATCGCAAGCAGAATGCAAGAATAAAGTAAACCACAAAGGAAAAACGAACAATCGAATAGAAAACCAAGCTTATATATATATATATATATATATATATATATATATATATATATATATATATATATATATATATATATATATATATATATATATATATATATATATATATATATATATATATCGAGTGAATAGAGGTTTACAAAATTACAAGCATGGCTAAAAGTTAGTGCTGGAATACTAAATGATAACTAATCAGTCTAATGGGATACATCATCAACTACAACTACTCTAGGCTCGGTCACTATCTAGGCGTAACTGCTCCAATACTACAGTTATCCCTCCAATGGTAGTCTCCAATTGACCAACACGGTCTCTCAACTCCTGACTCTCTCTCATCACATCACTAATCGTATGCTCTGCAGTCATAATCCTCTGCCACTAAGTACGATCAGTACCTCTAGCTCTCCTTAACATTCCCTGAATCCTGGTTTGGCCTCTGCTCAAACCAATAGCCCTAAAGTCCATGTTCCTATGCTCACTACCATGTTATCTCTCCAAGGAATCCAATCTAGCTCTTAGTCCGATCATCACAGGTCTGTCAGAATACATCTCCTCAAACAACACACAGGCAGCCCGGTCAAGTGTCCCAATCCTCCTCTCACCACTCTGGATGCGGTCAGACTGCTCCAACCTCTCGATCTGGTCTGAGTGTACATTAAGTAAACTGGCCTGATTCGGCAGCTGAATCCATATCTGCTCCATCTTGGTGGGTTCCTTGAGCTCTGCAAGCGGAGAAACCACTGGCGATGGAAGCAGAGTAGGTATCAGAGATGGAGGTGGTATGAACGAACAAAATGATAAAGTGTACTCTGGGCTAGCTGCACCCACACCCATGCTAGTATCACAAGCAATATAATTCCACTGACTATCACTAACATCTTGTATCTGGGAAGCCCTAGAACTCTGCCCTACCTCAAATATACCCTGCACTTCCTCTATGATGCCCTTACCATCCCGTGGCATCGTTGTAACACCCCGAAAATCGGGTCCAGCGGAAGCATACATGTCACTGGGGTGCTACTCAATTGGTATCACAACACAAGGCACAAAGAACGGTTTTACCTCAACCGTTTAGAATAAAATTTATTAACATAAAGTGTTAAATTTACATTTTTCAAAAGTAGTGTGGAAACAGGCCCATGAAATAAGTAAAGCGGTCCTAAATATAAATATCAGAGTCGTTAATGACCATGCCCCTTGCCAAGCGCCTTCAGAAATAAGCTATAGCATTAAACCTGAAAATACATGCTAAAAGGGCCAGCTTACGCTGGTGAGTTCATAGGTTTTCAAAAATCAACACAGTGGACCAAAATCAGAAAATCAAGTATGCTATGAGTGACTAGGTCGAAATCAACCAAACCAAATCCCACACATGGGAGTATCCAATCATAATAACAGTTATCCTGTAGGTGCACACTACAGATGTCCAGGGCACAGGAGCCCTCAATATTAGGCACACGGAGCCTACATTAACAATAAGGCACAAGGAGCCTACAATAACAATAAGGCACAAGGAGCCTACATTTACGAACAGGGCACAAGGAGCCCTCATATAACCATAGTCAACTAGCATAGCAACTTATCAACAACATAAAATAATAGTTGGTCCATTCAAAAATGGTTTTGCATGTTTTCTCCCCCAAGTTTGATAAAAAAAATTAATAAGAGTAAAAGTGGGGCTATGAAACTCACGTAATGTCATCAACCAACCAGATCAAGTATATCAGCCAAAAAGTCAAAATAGAGCAAACAGTTCACGTATTCCAAATAAATAGTCATGAGTTTAGTTGAAAACGAGCATGTATTCTCCCCCGAAAATAGTTAGAAAATCGGTAAAAGTAGGGGCCATGAACTCACCTTAGTCACAGCAACGCAAGATCACAACTGACACGACTGGCATCGAGGAGCAAGACACAACAATCTCAAGACATACGGCACGACAGTACACGGCGGTACAAGCACAGCGGTACACAACGGTCTAGGATCGGCACAACCTAATACGTATACGATTATCTCAAAATATGTCTCGCAGAATAATAAACTCTATAAAAGACAATGTGTCATAGTTTTCGTGGATTATTCGTTTTCAAAACTTATCAAAAGCTTAGTTTCAACGTTTCGTGTGGTGTGGTAAGAAAACATAGACTCGACAGACAACTCACGCCGAAAAGAATAGACATCGACGTAGTCGATAGAATACTAAAGAGAACTCAAACAAGGAAGACAAACCTAGAAGTTTACGACAACCAAACACGTCAAATAAAATAAATTATTTTGTACGCTTCGACATTTACCCGTTTTCCCCAAATAATTTGTATATATAAGTTTAACTAATAAAACTTGTTTTTCTCGAGTCGTTGAGACTTGGGTTAATCAAATATGAAATTTCAATATTTAATAAGTTTATGTCTCGCTATTGTTCTTGTAAATATTAGTTTTGGTTTTATTGAAGATTTTGTGTCCGGTCCGAGTTTAATATATTAAAGTCTTTTCGAGTTTAATATATTATACCGTCTCAAGTCTCAAAATGTTCAATAAATCCGATATCTAATATTGTAAGTCCGATAACGATCCAATGATTGTCCAATGTAAATTTTCAATCCCAATATATCCGAAACTTACCAAAGTATACCTCGTCAAAATCAAACAAACATATTAGTCAAAAATTAATACCCGTAACATTCGACACATGATTAACTTTTCAAAAATATAACACACGTTAATTAAACACTTAAGCTAACACACCCTTTCTATTTTATACTTGTGGTCTTGTGAGCCCATTTAAACCAAACGCAACTCTTTCTTTCAATGGGCTTGGGAGCCCGTTTATGACAACACAAATGTACCCATCCTTGGGCTTTGAAGGCCAACCTACAAACGCACCCTAACTGTGAAAGTCAAACACACCCTAAGTTATTTGTTTCTCAAAATCATAACACCACTTATGACCATTCTTTTTAGACTAAACCTTAAAATCTAATGTCAAAATAATTTATTCTTAAGTCAAATAAGCTGTAAAACAACCAGTAAAATAAACCGAAACAAACCCAGCGAGCACACACTCTAAATAAAATCAAACCAGTCACTTCTAACATCTACCATTCGAGCCATTATTATCCACTTCGCCGAGATCACGAGGTCTCGGCTTCGAACCAAGACGAGAACCGAAACCAACAAGAATAACGCACCCTCTTGGGTTCACTGTTAGACCGAAACAACAATAACACAACATCCGCAACCAAAAATGGACCCTCGGGTTTGATCCGATCTGAGAACAGTCTGCAACAAATATAAGTCGAGACTTCAAGAATAGACAAATAACACCATAAGCAGTTCCTTACCACACGAAAAGTTTTAAAAATGTTATTATGTCCGATTTTCAAGTCACGAATTAACAGTTATATCCGGTGTTTAAAATCCACAAAAACATTAACAAAATAAGAATCGGTTATATATAAAAAAAAATATAAAGACGGGCTTTCTCGGTTTTACCATGACGAGAAAGAGATAAAGAGGAGGAGGAAAGATAGCAGCTGCGGTGGCTGTGGAATGGTGGAACGCTCGAACCGAAAACAACCCGAATAATATACCTTCGATCTATACTTCGAACGGTTAGAAGTTGGTGTTGCAGGAAAAACTTCGCCGGAAAATTCGTATGTTACCGAGAGAGAAACATAGGTGAGGGTGGGTTGAAGGCGCGTGAGCCATGTATAAATAATGAGGGAATCGAGAGGAGCAAGTTACTGGTGGCGGTGTAGCAGGGTGTGCGGCGGTGGAGCTCCGGTGGCCGGATTTTTGGCCGGAAAATGAGAGAGAGAACGGCGGGAATATTTTTGAAGAGAGGGAAGAGAGAATGTCGGCTGGAAGGTGAAAAAGAAATATACAACCCTTAAACTATTATAAGGAGGTATATATAATGCTAGGGTTAGGGTTAGAAATACTCTAGGGACCAATGTGCCAATAACCAAAGTTTAGGGGAAAAGGAATAAAATTTACTGCAGGGACGATAGTTGTAGTTTTTTCTAACTTTCATGAAATGAGGCTCGGGGCTCGTTTAAGATAGCAAATGATCGGTTCAAGACATGAGAATTTCACCACTGCGCTCAGAATAATATTTTTGATAAAAATGACTATTCATACGTCTCGTTTCTCACGAATAATAAAATAATCAAAACAAATGGTCGGTTGTGCCAGTACGCGTTGTGTACGAATTTCACATTTCGTGAGATAAATTTCATGTTTTTAAATCAAATAAGTTCGGAAAGGATTCGTTTATGAGAAAAAGGAAAAGTCTCGTATAAAAATATATTCAAAAAATTACGGGTGGTTACAGTCTCACCTCCTTAAACAGAATCGCGTCCTCGCGATTCAATTCATGTTACCCGTTACGGTTGAAAAGAGATGAGTATATACACACGAGGATTCATCGTCACGTTCTCACGTGAATTCAGGACTTTTTCGCGACCTTCGAAGAGCTTTGTCTATAGGGGTGTGACTTTACTAAAGTCGTTCGACTTCACGGTTCATGATTTAAATAGATTTCTCAACAAGGATTAAACATTCATCAATCTTTCCTGGAGGAATAGCAGTTGCCTCATCGGCAAGTCAGTTCTTCACTATGCGCATAAAAAACGTTGCGAACACTGCTGAGTCCTGTCGGTAGCTCGAGCCTGTGTGCTACCGGTTTAACTCTAGCAAGGATTTCAAAAGGATCAATACAGCGAGATCAAGTTTTCCACGTTTACTAAACGTATCACACCTTCTCATGGTGAGTCTTTAAGCATAATCTATGCTTTAACTTGGAATTCAAGACATTTATGTCATTTGTCAGCATAACTGTTCTGACGATTCGTGAGTAGCTTGCAACTCGGTTTCGATCTGAACGATCTTCTCAGTTGTCTCGTGAACAAGTTCGGGGTCAGTAAGTTGGGTACCACCAACTCCCACCCATCAAGTCGGTGAACGACACTTGCGACCATAAGTTGCCTCGAACGGTGCCGTTGGAATACTAGAGTCGTAAGTATCGTTATAAGAGTATTTGGTCAACAGGAGGTGTCGATACTAACTATTGCCAAATTACGCAGGAACACAACATGTCCTCCAACACTTGAATGATTTTTTCCACTTTGGCCATCAGTCTGGAGATGATACACAGTATTCATCTCCAAATATGTTCTCATGGCTCTTTGGAGTGATTGCCAGGAATTTGATGTGAAACAACTATCCTGATCAGAGAATGGTAAGAGTCGAAACTCTATACCGGGTAATGATTTCATATGAGTATGGCCGAGCAAGTTTGCCAATACTGTCTTTTCGTTGGTTAGCAGAAGGTGAGTAGATTAGAAAGGATTATCAACAATCACTCTGGTAGCGGCGCGAGATTTACTTCCAAAGTTTCGTTTATGATATAGTTCAATATCCGGTAAGAAAGTAGCAAGGATCACTGGTACTTCCGAGGCACGAGTGAGAAGTTGGGCGGTTGTCCCATGGAATCGCGGTTTCAGTTACTCTTTAGAGTCTCAAGATTTCTGCTGGGCGTGGAATCTCTGCCAAATAGAGAGTTTAGTGAGTTCAAGGTAATATTCTGAGGAAAGATGTTGATTGCCACAAGCAATCAGTTGATTGAATCAGTAATGTACAAGGTACTCAAAACGGAAGGTACAACATTGATTGAACAGCTTCGATTGAACAATCCCGATCGGAAAGATGAACATTATCGATTGAGCACAAGGCTTAGAGTAGCGACGACTGTAACAAGGCCACAACAAAACGGGGCCGAATAATAAATCCAAATCCAGGATGACGTCCAAAATCAAACAACTCGAGTTAAATCAGAATCAAGACTAATCCAAACACAGTCAATCTCGAATCCAAACGTAGTCAAAAATCGAATCCAAAAGTAGCCAGAATCAAATCCAAACGAGGCAAAAATTAAATCCAGACGTAGCCAAAATCAAACATAAGCGTAGATAAAATCAAATCCAAACGTGGCCAAAATCAATTCCAAACGTAGCCAAAATTTAAAACCAAACATGGTCGAAATCGAATCTAAACGTTCCAGTAAGTTCGGACGGCTTATAGCGCTCTTAAGAGGTTACAAATAAGTAACTCGGATTCAAACGGTGCCAATCGGATCTAACTCGACCCGATGCAAAAATACGGTCAGACGGCGGTAAACAGGATTTCCATATAATGGAGACGTATAGCGATGCCAAGGGCATTACGGTTCATGCGGTGTTGTGATGCCAGTGTGTAGTGTGTGGAAGTAAAATTCCAATGTCTGTGTACCCACGCGAAACAGTACCATTCCAAAATCCAAAAGTCAACCCGGACATAATTCCATTATAACTACTCTGAGTATTGCAAAATTCACCTCTGAGTCGGACATAGGTGATCAGGCTATGCCCCACTGTCCCTGGCTGAATATAGGTGATCAGTCTATATTCACCCGAGGTTCAATGAATTTTGGAATACTAAGCCTAGTTATACTAGTAGTATGTCCTTTACATCATAAATCATTCCCAAAACCACGACAAGTGTATAAACTCGACATTCAATAGTGAAATTACGCAAAGAAATAGCGTAACTCTATGACAAGTTCAGTGCGTGCATAAGCATATGGAAATGCTTATAGTGAACAGTTAAAACGAGCGGATATAAAATATCCAAGAGTCAGGCACACGTCTCAAACAAATATAAAATCAAGTATCTCATCAAACAACTCGTCAAATATACCATGAAAATCTCATCTAATATATCATCAATTATCTCGTCTCATCAATCATGTCCTCAAACAAAATCATACGCGAGGCATCAGCTTGGCAGGCAGGCACGTGTCGGTCATAGGGTTAAGTTTTCGCCAAAAGTGGTTATAGTCCAGGTTTTTGAAAATAAACCCAGTTCTCTATAACCTAGGCTCTGATACCAATCTGTAACACCCCGAAAATCGGGTCCAGCGGAAGCATACATGTCACTGGGGTGCTACTCAATTGGTATCACAACACAAGGCACAAAGAACGGTTTTACCTCAACCGTTTAGAATAAAATTTATTAACATAAAGTGTTAAATTTACATTTTTCAAAAGTAGTGCGGAAACAGGCCCATGAACTAAGTAAAGCGGTCCCAAATATAAATATCAGAGTCGTTAATGACCATGCCCCTTGCCAAGCGCCTTCAGAAATAAGCTATAGCATTAAACCTGAAAATACATGCTAAAAGGGTCAGCTTACGCTGGTGAGTTCATAGGTTTTCAAAAATCAACACAGTGGACCAAAATCAGAAAATCAAGTATGCTATGAGTAACTAGGTCGAAATCAACCAAACCAAATCCCACGCATGGGAGTATCCAATCATAATAATAGTTATCCTGTAGGTGCACACTACAGATGTCTAGGGTACAGGAGCCCTCAATATTAGGCACACGGAGCCTACATTAACAATAAGGCACAAGGAGCCTACAATAACAATAAGGCACAAGGAGCCTGCATTTACGAACAGGGCACAAGGAGCCCTCATATAACCATAGTCAACTAGCATAGCAACTTATCAACAACATAAAATAATAGTTGGTCCATTCAAAAATGGTTTTGCATGTTTTCTCCCCCAAGTTTGATAAAAAAATTAATAAGAGTAAAAGTGGGGCTATGAAACTCACGTAATGTCATCAACCAACCAGATCAAGTATATCAGCCAAAAAGTCAAAATAGAGCAAACAGTTCACGTATTCCAAATAAACAGTCATGAGTTTAGTTAAAAACGAGTATGTATTCTCCCCCGAAAATAGTTAGAAAACCGGTAAAAGTAGGGGCCATGAACTCACCTTAGTCACAGCAACGCAAGATCACAACTGACACGACTGGCATCGAGGAGCAAGACACAACAACCTCAAGACATATGGCACGACAGTACACAGCGGTACGCAACGGTCTAGGATCGGCACAACCTAATACATATACGATTATCTCAAAATATGTCTCGCAGAATAATAAAGTCTATAAAAGACAATGTGTCGTAGTTTTCGTGGATTATTCGTTTTCAAAACTTATCAAAGGCTTAGTTTCAACGTTTCGTGTGGTGTGGTAAGAAAACATAGACTCGACAGACAACTCACGCTGAAAAGAATAGACATAGATGTAGTCGAGAGAATACTGCGAGAACTCAAACAAGGAAGACAAATCTAGAAGGTTATGACAACCAAACACCTCAAATAAAATAAATTAGTTTGTACGTTTCGACATTTACCCGTTATCCCCAAATAATTTTTATAAAACATAAACGTTTTATAATAAAAATAAGTTTAACTAATAAAACTTGTTTTTCTCGAGTCGTCGAGACTTGGGTTAATCAAATATGAAATTTCAATATTTAATAAGTTTATGTCTCGCTATTGTTCTTGTAAATATTAGTTTTGGTTTTATTGAAGATTTTGTGTCCGGTCCGAGTTTAATATATTAAAGTCTTTTCGAGTTTAATATATTATACCGTCTCAAGTCTCAAAATGTTCAATAAATCCGATATCTAATATTGTAAGTCTGATAACTATCCAATGATTGTCCAATGTAAATTTTCAATCCCAATATATCCGAAACTTACTAAAGTATACCTCGTCAAAATCAAACAAACATATTAGTCAAAAATTAATACCCGTAACATTCGACACATGATTAACTTTTCAAAAATATAACACACGTTAATTAAACTCTTAAGCTAACACACCCTTTCTATTTTATACTTGTGGTCTTGTGAGCCCATTTAAACCAAACGCAACTCTTTCTTTCAATGGGCTTGGGAGCCCGTTTATGACAACACAAATGTACCCATCCTTGGGCTTTGAAGCCCAACCTACAAACGCACCCTAACTGTGAAAGTCAAACACACCCTAAGTTATTTGTTTCTCAAAATCATAACACCACTTATGACCATTCTTTTTAGACTAAACCTTAAAATCTAATGTCAAAATAATTTATTCTTAAGTCAAATAAGCTGTAAAACAACCAGTAAAATAAATCAAACAAACCCAGTGAGCACACACTCTAAATAAAATCAATCCAGTCACTGCTAACATCTACCATTCGAGCCATTATTACCCACTTCGCCGAGACCACGAGGTCTCGGCTTCGAACCAAGACGAGAACCGAAACCAACAAGAATAACGCACCCTCTTGGGTTCACTGTTAGACCGAAACAACAATAACACAACATCCGCAACCAAAAATGGACCCTCGGGTTTGACCCGATCTGAGAACAGTCCGCAACAAATATAAGTCGAGACTTCAAGAATAGACAAATAACACCATAAGCAGTTCCTTACCACACGAAAAGTTTTAAAAACGTTATTATATCCGATTTTCAAGTCATGAATTAACAGTTATATCCAGTGTTTAAAAAACACGAAAACATTAATAAAATAAGAATCGGTTATATATAAAGACGGGCTTTCTCGGTTTTACCATGACGAGAAAGAGATAAAGAGGAGGAGGAAAGATAGCAGCTGCGGTGGCTGTGGAATGGTGGAACGCTCGAACCGAAAACAACCCGAATAATATACCTTCGATCTATACTTCGAACGGTTAGAAGTTGGTGTTGCAGGAAAAACTTCGCCGGAAAATTCGTATGTTACCGAGAGAGAAACATAGGTGAGGGTGGGTTGAAGGCGCGTGAGCCATGTAGAAATAATGAGGGAATCGAGAGGAGAAAGTTGGTGGTGGCGGTGTACCAGGGTGTGCGGCGGTGCAGCTCCGGTGGCCGGATTTTTGGCTGGAAAATGAGAGAGAGAGCGGCTGGAATATTTTTGAAGAGAGGGAAGAGAGAATGTCAGCTGGAAGGTGAAAAAGAAATATACAACCCTAAAACTATTATAAGGAGGTATATATAATGCTAGGGTTAGGGTTATAAATACTCTAGGGACCAATGTGCCAATAACCAAAGTTTAGGGGAAAAGGAATAAAATTTACTGCAGGGACGATAGTTGTAGTTTTTGCTAACTTTCATGAAATGAGGCTCGGGGCTCGTTTAAGATAGCAAACGATCGGTTCAAGACACGAGAATTTCACCACTGCGCTCAGAATAATATTTTTGATAAAAACGACTATTCGTACGTCTCGTTTCTCATGAATAATAAAATAATCAAAACAAATCATCGGTTGTGCCAGTACGCGTTGTGTACGAATTTCACGTTTTGCGAGATAAATTTCACGTTTTTAAATCAAATAAGTTCGGAAAGGATTCGTTTATGAGAAAAAGGAAAAGTTTCGTATAAAAATATATTCGGAAAATTACGGGTGGTTACAATCGTCACCTGATCCAAATCTATAGGTGCAACCATGTCCCTGTCATCATCTGCACAAATAGGAGTGTGAGTGTGCTCAATAGGTGCTGACACTGCTTGAGTAGGCTCTACCTGAACCTGCTCTGGATCCTCCACTGGATCCTCATCCTCATCTGAATAAGACTCAATAGATCTCCTAAGTCTGTAACTGGGAGGGGAATGGTCTGGAGATGCCATGGGTGACTGAGATGGTGATGAAGTAGGGGTACCTGGGTAGTCATAAAGGGTCCTCCTAAGTGGTGAAGATAGCACAGATGATAACTGGAGGCGACTTCCATGGACTCATCTATACGAAGCCTGACATCTGATAGGTGGGGTATCCTGAGCATGATGGGTGATAGTGTAAAGCTGGGCTGGATATGAGCGGTGAGCAGTAGTGTAGCAGGGTAAGTATGGTGAGGTAGACATTGGAGAGGTGTGTGTATGCTGAGTTGGAATATGTGGCTGAACAACAGTTCTGACAACCTCCATTAACAGGTCATACACAAATGGAACTGGTCGTCGCAACGGAGAAGTGTGTCCAGCAGCAGATACAGGAAAGTGTGCACATAATGAGGTACGTGCATCTGAATGGAGAGACATAGTCTGTGACAAATACGGTGCGGTATTTGTAAGTATATAGAAAATAATTATATCATATATGTTAAGTAAATTACTCAAATAACATAGTATAACACTTAATCATATAAAGCAAATAACGCTCAAATCATAGCAAGCTAGGCAGGCAGGCATCTTGCGGTCATAAGGAAAGTTTTTCAAAAATTGGTTATAGTTTAAGGTTTTTATAAACCTAGTTCTCTATAACCTAGGCTCTGAATACCAATCTGTAACACCCCTAAAATCAAGATATTGCAGAAGCGTACACTTTGGGTGCTACTAAATCGATAATCACAACACAAGATATAGAGAACGGATTAAAAATCCATTTTACAATACATTACATATTAAAAGTCATATTTTCATACATCAAATTTAGTTCAAATAAAAATGTAGCCCATTTAACAAAGCGGTCCCAAATTCAGAGTTAACGCAACAATAAAAACATTTCCAACAAATTTTATGACCATCACCGTGCCCTACCTTCAGTAAACACAATCTCAATGCCCTGAGAAAAACATGCTAAAAGTCAGCTAACGCTGGTGAGTTCATAGGTTTAAAGTAAATAAGCACATATGGACCATAGCAAATATTCAGCAAACAATTCAGCAAATCACACACTATCCTGCTATGCAAACGCTAAACTCATCCAACCGAACTAGACAAACAATAATAAAGGGTGCCCGCGAGTGTTAATCCCCAGACACTCGACCGATTTCGATATGGTATACGTTCGCATTGACTATGCCGAGCCAACCGAACGGGGGAGTCACCCCCAATAGATCTATTTATATCACACGCATTTCCCAGCAGGAATTGACGGTTGATGATTGTAGGCACAATGGGATTCAGCTAACTTAGGTTTCTGCATACAAGTGTGTATAAAACAAAATCCATTTTTGGTCCATGAAAACAGTTTTGCATGTTTCTCACCCCAATGTTTATAAAACAGTACGTATAAAAAGTGGGGCTATAAACTCACCTTAAAACAATAGCAATCTGCAAATCAATCAAGAAAACAGTGCAACCACTCCGACACGCGACCTAGATCAGTATTGTAAGTTTTAGCGAAATATTCGTATTTTAAATGTCTTAACTCAATTAAAAAGTTTACGTGTGACCAGTGCTTTGCTGTGTGGTAATGTACATTTTAAAATATTTTATCGTATATGACTCTTTGGTGATGGCTCATGGTGAAAGTTTACGGAGAATACACGTGCGACGGAACTTCCGTGCTTTGATTGTCGCAAACTGCGTAAGTAATATATATATATATATATATATATATATATATATATATATATATATATATATATATATATATATATATTATCGTACATATATATATACTTAAAAATAAATATTTAATTAATTAAGACTTATAATTAATTAAATAATCATTGAATAATTAATTTGATGATGGTGTTAGTGGGGTATTATTATATTATAAATTATTATATTTATTTATAATATCATAGTAATTATAAAGAAAATTACACGTATTTAGTTTTTGAGAAATTAATAAGTGCGAGTGCATAAGTGCCAAAAATATTTTTATATGTCTTATCAGGCCTAAAAATATTAGTTTAGGAAAATTAATATTTTTCGTAATAGTCTTTTAGTCGGTTTTCATCCGAAAAATATTCTAAGTGTCAATTTTTTTAGAAAAATCGGGCATGACCCATTCATTTGTTCAAGCTTTCCCATTTTTCTCAAGTGTTGCAAATTTCCTCAAATAATCCCTTTTTATCACTATAATTGCAAAAATAGTCCAAAGTGTAATTTATCGATATAACTATACTTATCGTTACAATTACTTCATAATTATAGTTTTCGTTACAAAAGTCAATGTTTAGTCAAAATTCCTTCATAATTCAACAAAAGTCAATGTTCATATTGCATGGGCCGAAATTCCTTTTATATGGCTTAGTGGGCTTAAAATGCCAAAATAAGCCCAAAATGGTTTTTGTCGATATAAACCGTTCTATTTTGCAAAAATAATTATAGCGAGTCCAAAAATGTTCAAAATTTTATTTTTGTCTCCTGAGAAGTTTATTGGGCCGAATAGGCCACTTTTAGCCCAATAATGCATTTTTAGCCCGATAACCAATTAATCAATTTATTTAAGTTATATTTTACGTTAAATATCAAATAAGCCAATAAGCACTTCTAATAAGCAATTGGGTCAAAACAGCCCATGTAGGCCGAGTAGATGATGGGCTCGGCCCAATTATGCGAAAATAATTTTTAGTCCATTTCATGTAGTCAAAAATCAATAATCTAGTGCTTATTACAATAAGCTAACTATAATAAGCTAATAAGTAAAATCTTCACCATTTCACCACTCGAGCCAAAATTTTATGTTTTTCAAAACCCCAATCATTATATATTTTATAAAATAGCCGATCCATATATATATATATATATATATACTCAAAAGTGTATATTTCGTCTTAATTATGCGTAATTAGCACTAATCACTTTTGTACCATCAAATTAGTACCACAAGCAACAATATTTACCACACAAGCAAGAAATAACATAATTTGTACAAAAACATCTTAAAATTCGAGCATATATATATAAGACATCAAACCCTAACTTGTTCATATTAACAAATCATACACATTTAACACTTTTTAACATTAAAACATCATGATATGAACAAGATTTGAACAAGTTTTCAAGAATCCTTACAATGCCTTAAGAATATCGAGAGGTTGAGGGCTCAAGATCACACCAAAATGCACCAATTTTACCCAAGACACGTTCTAAATAACCCGAAACACTTGAAAGTACACCCCGATTACTTATAACTTCAAAAAAATTTTGTGGATCTTGAATATTTTAAGTTGGCCGTGGGTTGTGATGGTGAAGAAAGGGAATTTTTGATCTAGGAAAGTATGGGTGATAAGAATGGGAGTGTGAAAATGTTTATGTGCTTATTAGGTATAAATACAAAATACATACATGTATAATCCACTAATGCATGTATATTATATAAATTTGGTTTGTCCATTAGTGTTGCTTGGCTGTACTCAACATATAGGAGGGGGAAATTAGTGGGTTTTTGATGCTCGTTGGTGTATCGTGTGTCGGTTTAAGCTTAAAAGTTACCGTAAAGTCCTTGTTTGACGTTTTTGGACACGTATACGCAAAATTGCGTTTTTATTGGCGTTTCCGTCCGAAAAATAATAAAATATTATTATTTGCTCAAAAATGCATTTATTTGACTGCTACCATATATATTGTGATGTCGGTACGCTTGTGGGGTTGCTTTTTCAGTAATTACGAGAAAGCTCTCAGTAAATTACGAATCTTGTCAGTAACTCTCAGAAATGGAATAATTTACGCTTACTGACAAAAATCAACTTTTTCTGCAGTGACTGTAAGCTACAGTATGCGGGACAGCTCCTAAAAGTGCTAAAAAAAATACTTAGAAACATGCAAACGAGCATAGAAATGCTCAGCTTAAAAATAATAAATAACCATTTATTATTCATTTAAAATATTAAAATTACCATTTATCGCATTACATAACAAGGGGTGATATCCTACTCAATCTATATGCTAAACAACCCCTTACACATGTATGATCATCCACCATGATCATATGAAAAGTCCCGAATCATCAATTTAATCACATACCATTATTTGGACTTAATCCTCTAACCTCATTAATTCATTATTTTAGTTCAAACCCTTTTTACCGAAAATCCCCCATTTCATTTTTCATGAACCCTAAGTCATAATAAAAATAATAACAAGAACTAAGCATACTACTTGTGGGGATTATATCTAGAGACCAAACTCTTGTTATGAAACAAAATTTCCAATCAATTTGATCACTTCCAAACTTCTTGTTCTTCCCTCCTATGTTAACTCATGCCACATACACTTTTCTGCACAACTATGAAAATGATAGAAAGTCAATGGAAGGATGACTTATCAAAAATCTGGTGCAACTTTGGAAAGATGACACTTTTTGTCCCTCAAGTCTCATTTTCTTGATAATGGCCACATATAACTTTCTAAACCAAACACACATATATATTGACTTTTAGTTTGACTTTCACTTATTTTCCAGTGACTAACCAATCATAATAATTATTCTAATACTTATTTATAATAGTCACTCTAATTAAATATCATTATTAATATGAAAACACCTCATCGGATTTTGCAGTGTAACAATTCTCCTTCCTTAACAAGATTTCGTCCCAGAAATCTATTCTTAAAATAGTTAAGGATATTTATTCTTTATTTCCTCCTCCGGCTCCCATTTTAAACTTGAACGCTTACAGCGCTTCAGTTGAACTTTAACTAACGGAATCTTTTTTTTAATCTTCTTATCTTTCTTCCTGAAATTGCCTCCGATTCTTCTTGAAAAGTTAACTCGGGATCAATCTCAATGTCAAAAGATACTACACTCGTCTCATCCGCTAAGCACTTCCTTAAGTAAGATACATGGAAGGTATTATGTATACCTCTCATCTCTTCGAGCAAGTCTAACACATATGCTACTTCATGCACCCGTTTCAAGATTTAAGCAGTCCGATATACCTTTGACTTAGTGTAACACCCCAAAATCGGGTCCAGCGGAAGCATACATGTCACTGGGGTGCCACTCAATTGGTATCGTAACACAAGGTACAAAGAACGGTTTTACCTCAACCGTTTAGAAGAAAATTTCATTATCAAAACATTAAGTTTACATCATTCAAAATATAGTGAGGAATACAGGCCCATAATAATAAAGCGGTCCCAATATATATATCAGAGTCGTCTATGACCATGCTCCTTGCCAAGCGCCTCCAGAAGTAAGCTATCGCCTTAAACCTGAGAATACACGCTAAAAGGTCAGCTAACGCTGGTGAGTTTATAGGTTTATATAGTAAGTATAATAGTGGACCAAAATAAGTAATTTGTTACACTGGATTAAGATAGACATCAATCATAAAATACACATATAACAACAATCACAAACAAATCCAGTATCAATATGAGTAGCTTTCTCCCATATTGACAGTCACAGTAGGGCCCTATGTATATCTGACCTTAGCCCGGCACCACGTTATAGCAAAGGTATCCGGGTTATTTGCTACCCTGGTCTAAAAAAAATATCTGCTATATATATATATATATATATATATATATATATATATATATATATATATATATATATATATATATATATAAACTTAGTCAGGCACCACGTTATAGCAAAGCATAAACATGTTATGTTGCTACCCTGGTCTAAGACAAATATCTGCTATATATATCTAAACTTAGCCAGGCAACACGTTATTGCAAAGCATAAACAGGTTACGTTGCTACCCTGGTATAAGACAAATGTCTAACGCATATCTAACCTTAACCAGTCAACAAGTTAAAGCAAATCAAGAAGTAGTAGTGGGTCCGTCAAAATGGTTTTGCATGTTTTCTCACCCCAAGTTTTCAGTAAACAGTTATAAGTAAAAGTGAGGCTATGAAACTCACATTTATATATCACATAACACCTTCAAATAATCAAACCATTTATTTTAGTCCAACAATCAAATCTTAAATAATCATAATAAAATCATTAAGTTTAGTTAAAAACGAGCATGTATTCTCCCCCAAAATAGTTATAAAACTAGTAAAAGTAGGGGCCATGAACTCACCTTAGCCACAACAATGCAAAGATCACAACTGGCATCTAAAGCTAATCACAACGGTATCCAGGAGACAGGCACAATGGTAAGGGAATCGGCACAACCTAATACGTATACGCTTATCTCAAAATATGATCGCACAATAATTAAGTCTAATAAAAGACAACGTGTCGTAGTTTTTGTGGATTACTCTTATCATTACTCGTAACAGTTTTGTGTTAAAGTTTCATATGGTGTGGTAAGAAGATATTGACTCTAAATACAACTCACGCCAAAATGGAATAGACATTGACATAGTCGAGAAATACTGACTAAAACTCAAACTAATCAAAGAAAAACTAGAAATCTACGACAAATAGCTATACTAATACAACTAGGTCAATTGGTAGTTTCGGTGTTTTTCCCATATCCCCAAATAGCTTAGAAAAGTCATTCAGGTTTTATAATAAAATTCACTAGTAATATAGATATTATGTTGGAACGTTTTATAAATTTCGGCTTTACACGTCCATTTATACAACCTCCCTAAATTATCGTGACTTCACTAAATTCAATTTCCCAAGTCAATTTAAATAAAAAGTATTCATTGGTTATTAGACATTAATTCCTTATTGTATATTTGTCGCGAATCAAATATATTAAATTCCTCTTGAGTCTAATATACTGTATTCGTTTCAAGCCCAATAAGTCCATATTGTCCAACGTCCAATGTCCAATAACTATTAATACATGTCCAAATTGTTCAAGTCCGATATATGTCAAATATCCCAAGTATAATATGTGGAAAACTAGAAGGGGGGTTGAATAGTTTTTACCTTAAAATTAATTCACTTTGATTACTTAACGTGATTACAACTTAAAGAAAATAATCAAACAATATAAGTAAAGCAAGTAAGGAAAGAAACATTCAAACCACAACACGGATGTTTATAGTGGTTTGGTCTACAAGGACTCTCTTCCTTGCCCTACTCCACTCCTCGAGCCTCTAACTCGAGTGTTTTTCTTCACTAAGAAACAAGCTCCCTTCTAGGCGGAGAAAACCTTTACACGTCGCTTACTCTTTATCCGGTACAAAGCTAAATACCGAGTTCTAGTGCTAGGATCTTGGACACACGATTAAGGTGGTTAAACCTTGTGACTTTGTGTGTATGATATGTTGTGTTAAAATGATTAAGTGCGCGGAATTCACTCAACCAAACTTAGAAGGTTGTGTATGTTATGGAAATGGAATTGTTATGTTTGTTAGTTAGCAATGAACACATAAAGATTATCACCAAACGATTCAATATTATTAAGGATAACAATACGAGTGATCTTGAAATATCACTAGGGTTACAACCTTGAATCTTAAGTTTTTCTAACTTGTGATGTTTTTGTGTTTGTTCTTATCTAACAGTTATATGTTCTTGCAATAACATATGCATGAACTAACTTAACTCTCTAACTTCTAACATACTAAATATCACAACTAAGATCTCTTTTATAGTCAAAAGATCTTTACATATTGCTTAAAGTCTTAGCCGACTTACTTTGTTAACTTATCCTTTAGAGTGTCAGTACATAAGATACAACATGTATCTATGTATACAACTTGTTAACTAAGCACATGGAGTAAGATATTATCTACCGTATATTGTTGACCAAAATACAATAAATATCTTTTCGATCTTATCCAACCATCAGCAGAATGTTCACTATCAGCAGCAACGAGTTATCGCTATCAGCAGGAACAAGTATCATTATCAGCAGAATCAATCAGCAGAATGCTAAGCCTATCAGCAGAGACATTTATCACTATCAGCAGAGTGAAATGTTCTATCAGCAGAAACAACATTAACAGCAGGAACCATTTGTACTAGCAGCAGAATTACACTTAGAGTATTTCTTGGATTAGAACCCGATATTAGACATCTTGAATATTTAATTCCCAACAATCCTCCCCTAAACATGTGAATCCTTTTAAACATGTTTCTGAATTAAATCTTGGATTGAAGATCTTTCAAACACTTATGTTCTTCAAGATTGAATATCTTCTCAGTAATTCATCTACTTTGCTCTTCTTTGACTTTAACAATATCAAAACATATTGAACCAACCTTGGACTAAAAGATGGTGCAATTTCCTTGGATGGAGGAATTATAAGAGGCAATGATGCTGTGTATCTTGGATGCTTGTTTCAACAAGTGAAATCATCTAACCAGCATGTCTTTGAAGTGAAATTGAAACTTTTCTTCGTTTGATCTAGATAGAACTTTCTCCTTTGGAATGTTCTTGTCATTTTCAACCTCCTCATCATTTTGTATGCTCTTGTCTTCTCCTTCCTTTTATTGGATTATCTTCATTTTCTGAGCCATTATTTCCTCCCCTGAGATTGTTACCTCCCCTGAAGCAAATAACTTTTGTTTCCTCCCCTTGTTTGGAAGATCTCACTATGTACCAAAATATATCTTTTCTTATCATCTGATACAGCATTTAGAACTTGTTGTCAGACAATGTTGTACATGAAGCCATCAATTCCTTAAGAGTTTAAGTTACTGCCCTCATCACTTCTAGGTGTGTTAACTCCTATGAGAGGTGAATTAGTGGACATTTCGATTCATGATCCATCAATGGATGGTTTTTGTGAATCCTTGAAAATCCTTTTAAGAAATCATTTGACTTAGTAGTATGTTCATGATTTTAGAATTGAAAAATCATACTACTTTCAACCATTTTGAAGGAATCATGTGTATAACAGACACTTAATCAGCATTTTGGTTTAAAGCAACCTCTGGTTGTGTGAGAACCAATATTTTTTAGTTATAAATAACTGCCTGTGTAAAGATAAACTCATTCAAAGAGTTTTCCTGACAAGGTTTCCAGCTCATAGTAATTGTTGCCTCTAACACAAGTGTTAGATTCACTTTTACTAGCTGTTCTTTCTATTAGATGTCCTCAGACTTGCACATTATACTTAAAAGTATAAAATGATAGAAAGTGAGTTGCATCAGTTACTATCTGATCAACTAAGTCATCAATTCAATGTGAAATATCATAACTAGATTTCAAGAAATAAGTTTTAAGGAGGTTTGAATTCCCAAACTCAGTCCATCATAAACCTATTATGGTCAGCAGCTAATATCTCAATTCTGCTGTTTCCATTTCACTTGAAAACATCCTTTGTGTTTACATATTCATACCTGAAATTGTTAGTCTAAAACCAAAAGAACAAAATACAAAGTACTTTTCTTGCATTAGAATAATCATAAGACCAACTATATGAATAACACAATTTAAATTTTTACTTTGGCACAAACTTTTGTAATAACAGCAGTATTAGATAAATCTGTAGCAACAACAAAAATTTATTTACAAAAACACATCATATTGAAAATTTAAAGATTAAGCATTCCAATACTTGCTACCAAGTACTGAAACCTTGAAACATCAAAAGCTTTTGTTAGCAGATCTGCAAAATTATGTTCTGAAGCAATTTTAAGAACGTTAATTAATCTTTTCTCATTGCAGTCTCTTATAAAGTGATGACTAATTTCAATGTGTTTTGTTTTAGAATGTTGCACTGGATTTTTAATAATAAAAATTGTACTACTATTATCAATATAAATAACAGTGTTTAAGAAATTGTACCCATAATCAAGGAGTTGGTTTTGAAGCCATAGAACTTGACTAGAGCAACTTGCAGCAGCTATGTATTCAGCTTCAGTTGTTGAATTTGCCACACTTGTTTGCTTCTTACACTGCCATGAGACAAGTCTACACCCAAGGAATTGACATCCTCCAGTTGTTGACTTTCTGTCCAAGCTAGCACCAGCATAATCACTATCCGAATATGCTACCAAGTCAAAAGGAGATTCTCTAGAATACCAGATACCCAACCTTGGTTGACCTTTGAGATATCTAAAAATTCTCTTGACTGCAGTTAAATGAGAAACCTTTGGAGTAACTTGAATCTTGCACAAACACAAACAGGAAACATGATATCAGGTCTAGATGATGTAAGGTACATCAAAGAGCCTATCATAGATCTGTAATTGTGTACATCTACATTTTCTCCATCTTCATCTTTCAGAAGGTGCTTCTCAGAGTCCATTGGTGTGCTTGCTATTTTTGAATCAGCAAATTGAAATTTTCTAAGTATCTCTGCAACATATTTGTCTTGACTAATAAATATGCCTTCAGATGATTGCTTAACTTGCAAACCCAAAAAGAATGTAAGTTCTCCCATAGAACTCATCTGAAACTTATCTTTCATAAGCTTCTCAAATTCTAAACACATATCTTTCCTAGTAGATCCAAAGATAATGTCATCCACATACACCTGCACTAACAGAAGATCCTTCTTGTGCTGTTTGATGAACAGTGTCTGATCAATCTTTCCTCTTTGAAATCCATTTTCTAATAAGTAGGAAGCTAGTGTTGCATACCAAGCTCTTGGTGCCTGATGAAGGCCATATAGAGCTTTCTCTACTCTGTACACTTTGCTTGGATGTAATGGGTCAATGAAGCCTAGAGGTTGTGAAACATACACCTCTGGTTCAATTTTACCATATAAAAATACACTTTTGACATCCATTTGGTAGACTGTGAAGCCTAAAAATGAAGCATAAGCTAGAAACAGCCTAATTGCCTCAATCCTTGCTACTGGAGCATAAACCTCATCATATTCTATCCCTTCTTCTTGTGTGTACCCTTGCGCTACTAATCTAGCTTTATTCTTGATCACTATTCCTCTATCATCCCTTTTGTTCTTAAAAACCCATCTAGTGCCAATTACCTTCACACCTATAGGTAAATCAACTAGCACCCAAACCTTTTGAATCTTGAACTGAAGAAGCTCTTCTTGCATAGCCTCTAACCAGCTTGAATCATCTAGGGCTGTAAGAATTGTCTTTGGTTTAACTTGTGAGAGAAAACATACAAACAAGCAAGAGTTTAAAAGCTCATGCTGTTTTGAAGCATAAAGGGCATCAAGAAGCCCTTGTTGGTCTGAAGACTTCAATTGTTGTCTTGTCTTCACACCTGACTGTATATCTCCAATCACATGTTCCAGGGAATGAACTTTGTGAATTCTTGATTGTGGTGTAGTAGGAACTTGATAATTTGATGGAAGATTGTTGAAATCCACCTCATTATCTGAGAATTCTGCTTCTTTTGTTTCTGAAGGGCCAGCAGCAGAGTCATTTGACCGAACAGCAGAATCAGTAAGCTTATCAGCAGAATCATCATCAGAAACAGATACACTATGTTGTTCCTGAGTTCCATATTCTTTACTTTCATCTTCAACACCTTCTTTAGCTTTACTAGAAGAAGATTCATCAGTTGTCGAAGTTGATTCCACAATTGAACTTGACCATATTGGCATTATCACATCATTTTGATCTTTCTCTAACTCTGCCTCATTTGTTGTATAAGAACCTGCAAAATCATTAGTTTTTGCAACAAAAGGCACATAATTCATTGAATTTGTTAGATACTCTAGATCAAATAGCCATTTTGGTCCTTGACCTTCTACATTGGATTTGTTTTCTAAAAACTCCACATGTAGATTTTCTTCTACTATTTCTTTTCTTGTGTTGTAAACTCTAAATGCTTTGCTATTAAGAGAATAACCAACAAAGAAACCTTCATCTGCCTTACCATCGAATTTTCCTAAATGGTCTAAGGTATTGAGAATTGTCACATGACATCCAAAAGGTCTAAGAAATCCTATTGCAGGAGTTCTACCATTAAAAAGTTCATATGATGTCTTATTGTGAGGCTGCACAACTAAAACTCTATTTTGAACATAGCAAGCAGTGTTGATTGCCTCTGCCCAAAAATTTATTGGTAGCTTAGAATCAGCTAACATTGTTCTAGCAGCTTCAATTAGTGTTCTATTCTTTCTTTCAGTTACACCATTCTGTTGTGGTGTTCTAGCAACACTAAATTCTCTCTTAATACCTTTTTCTTTGCAGAAGTCATCCATAACTCTATTCTTAAACTCTGTCCCATTATCACATCTAATGACTTTTACTTTCTTTCTTACTTGGTTTTCTATCTGTGTAATGAAGTCCTTAAGGATGCTTGATGTCTCATCCTTAGTGGCTAAAAAGAAAACCCATGTAAATCTACTATAGTCATCAGTAATAACTAGACAATATCTCTTATGCATTATGCTCATCACTGAAACAGGTCCAAATAAGTCCATATGTAGCATAAACAAAGACTGATTGATAGAGTTAAAAATCTTGGGCTTACAAGTGGCTTTGTGTTGTTTGCCTTTTAGACAAGCAATGCATGTTTGATCATTTTCAAATCTTTTGTGAGGTAAACCTCTTACCAAACCATTCTTAACAATTTTATTTATGGTTTTGAAGTTAATATGACCAAGCCTTCTATGCCATTTCATTGATTCATCCAATGTGGCCTTTGCAACAAGACAAGTTAAATTCTTTTTAGGAATAATGTTCTTCATGTCTACACTGTACATATTGCCCTTTCTAGGAATTCTAAGAAGTACTTGACTTTCATCAGGCATCTTAAAATCAGGAGAAAGTACAAGACATTCAGTCTCACAGAAAAGAACATTATTCTTTTTGTCACACATTTGTGAGACACTAAAAAGATTATAATTTAGCTCTTTTACATAGTACACATATTGGTATCCTACCGAAATTTTGCCACGAACACCCCCTCCAAAGGTAACATATCCTCCATTGAAAGCTTCAAAATCTGAGAGATAAGACATGTTGCCTGTCATGTGCCTTGAACATCCACTATCTGAGTATCCTTGATCCTCTTCCTGATCATTTGAATGTTCCTGCACACAAATAAGAGTGTTAGTTTCTTTTGGGGATCCAAGCCATTACTGACTTGGATCTGCCTCTTGCATCAATGTAATTGAATCTTTTAAGGATAGTTGATGTAACATTGGATTTAAGAATCCAACATGCTGAGGCCTTAACAGCATTTGCCCTATTTCCCTTAGCAGCAGAATGAACCACACACTTATCAGCAGAATCTGCTAACTTTGTAGTTCCACCCTTTGGTTTCCAAACTTCTTTTTGGACCACTGCTTTTGTTTGAATGGTCCTTAGAACAGTTGTTGGTGCATGTTTGAAAAATGTTTTTGCACCCTTAGCTGTTGATTTTGGGTTAATAGTCATAAATGGTCGAGCAGCAAGAACAAGTTTTCTAGCAGCAGGATCATTTGGTCTATTAGCAGGATCAGATTTTGAGATAGACTTGTTTTTTACTACTCTGGGGTTTGATTTCTTAGAACTAGAGTGAAAGTGAGATTTAGGTGTTTGCCTTTTGTGGTTCACTCTATGGTTTTCATAACCAGATACCCATTGGTTGCAGAAAGCTGCAAGATGGTCAAAACTACCACATGTGTAACAAGCTTTATTATAAAAAGCAAAGTCATCACCTAATTGGTTAGACTTGAGGTTGTTCCAATTCCTTTGGTTACCTCTGGGCTTTTTGGTGGTTCTATATTGCTCACAATATCTAACTGGTTGCCAGACATGCTTAATGTTTGATTTAGGCCTATCAGTATTGTGTTTGACTACCTTAGGAACACTTGTTCCTACTTTCTTAACCAAAACAGGTTTAGACATAACCTGCTCTTCTTCATCATCATCACTATCAGTTGTACAATCTTCAACAACTATAGTTTCTCCTTTCTTAGCAAAGGACACCTTGTCCTGATAAAGTAAAGTTTTATCCAAACTTTTACTTATCTTTGCTACCTTAATGCTCTTACTAGCCTTAGAACCATATTCCATGATTGGTTCTTGAAACTCAGCTAAACCTGTATGTGCTAGGTCAACACCTGGAGGTGAAGGAACACCTCTATATGGTGGAGGGACAGTTTTGTAACCTACACCTGAATTAGCTTTGATCAATTACCTGAGCTTCCCCCAAAACTTATTCATTCCTTCTGAGGCATGTGCTAGAGTATCTATAGTTACCTTAACATTTTCTTTTTCAGTTTTGACTTCAGATAACTGTCTACTTTGATCATTAAGTAATTCATCTCTAAATGCTATTCCTCTTTTTAAAGCATTTAAGTCATCAGTAAAAGTAGATTCATTCTTTTTATAATGTTGAATATGTTTTTCTAAAACTCCTACACACCTCTTATGATTAGCTAAATTATGAAGGGCATCAATTAACTCTTCTCTAAAAGCATCAAACCTTTTTTTAATGTCCTCATAATTTTTAAGATTAGGACATGAATTAGTACAAGTAGGAATGGTATCTACCTCTGAATCAGAAGAAGCCATTAGAGCAAATTCAGTGGCCAAAAGAGCAGCATTTGGTGGTGCATCCTCTTCAGTAGCCATAGAGCTCCAATCATATCCAATACCATCAATAGCCAACATAGCCTTTGGCTCTTCCACTAGTACTTCCTTATTCCTCTCTTGTTTATACCATGTGTTCCTATTATCCTGCTTCCTTGGGCTTCTACATTGTTTAGCAAAATGTCCCAACCTATGACAGTTAAAACATTCCACTTTCTTCTTATCGAACCCAACAGTATCATTACCATTTATGGTAATTTCTTTCCAGTTTTCTGCCAAAACTTCTTAGCCCTCATGCTAAGTAAAGCAACTTGCCACTTAATATCCATCTCTTCCAAATCATCACCATCTACCTGCTCAAGGTCTTCATGATTTAGAAAAGAACCACTAGCTTGACTGGTTATAAAGGCATAAAATGTTGGATCTCCAAGTCCAGCAATATCCTTTTGTAAACTAGTAGAAGGACCACCATAAGTAACATTAGAAACACTTTCAACTTCATCTACCTCTTCTGTATGACTAACACTAGGAACTGATAAGAGTGCAGCATTCCCAGAACTAGTACCATAGTTTCCACCTCTCTTCAGACTTTGTTCAACAATTTTAAAGTTGTTGAACAAATCATTAAGCTTCATTGTTTCAATTTCTGGTTTGTTCATCCAGACAATAACATGAGTATGGAAATCAATTGGTAGACTTTTCAAGAACTTCATGTTGAGATCTTCCTTCTCAGTCTCAACACCCAACACAGCTAACTGACTGACAAGCTTGTGTAGTCTTGCAAATAGTTTATCAAGAGACTCATTACTAAAAGCAGTAAAGTTTTCAAATTGGTGCTTTAGTAAAGTCTTCTGTGTCTTTTTGGTAGTTTCATTACCACCAAACCATGCACAAATCTCTTCAAAAAGAGTTTTTGCATCAAGATATTTGTTAAAAGATAGCATTTGCTCACCAGGAATGGTCATAAGCAACAAGTTTCTTGCTTTCTGATCATTTCTCTTCTATATCTTTTCATAATTGGAAACTGGTCCAGTATTTCTTTTTCTAACTGTTTTCCCTTCAACAAGAACATCTGAATAGCCTAAAGTGAAGGAATCACCATACTGAATTATGTCCCAAAGAGCATAATCTTGAACCATAAAATATTGCTCAACTCTCATCCTCCATAACTCAAACTCGTTGGCTTTGATCATGGGTAACTTTGCAGCAACATTTGTTTGAACATCTTGTACATCCATTTCTTGTTTCTTCTAAAAACAACAATATCAACCTGAGCTCTGATACCACTTGCTAGGATCCTGGACACACGATTAAGGTGGTTAAACCTTGTGACTTTGTGTGTATGATATGTTGTGTTAAAATGATTAAGTGCGCGGAATTCCCTCAACCAAACTTAGAAGGTTGTGTATGTTATGGAAATGGAATTGTTATGTTTGTTAGTTAGCAATGAACACATAAAGATTATCACCAAACGATTCAATATTATTAAGGATAATAATACGAGTGATCTTGAAATATCACTAGGGTTACAACCTTGAATCTTAAGTTTTTCTAACTTGTGATGTTTTTGTGTTTGTTCTTATCTAACAGTTATATGTTCTTGCAATAACATATGCATGAACTAACTTAACTCTCTAACTTCTAACACACTAAATATCACAACTAATATCTCTTTTATAGTTAAAAGATCTATACATATTGCTTAAAGTCTTAGCCGACTTACTTTGTTAACTTATCCTTTAGAGTGTCAGTACATAATATACAACATGTATCTATGTATACAACTTGTTAACTAAGCACATGGAGTAAGATATTATCTACCGTATATTGTTGACCAAAATACAATAAATATCTTTTCGATCTTATCCAACCATCAGCAGAATGTTCACTATCAGCAGCAACGAGTTATTGCTATCAGCAGGAACAAGTATCATTATTAGCAGAATCAATCAGCAGAATGCTAAGCCTATCAGCAGAGACATTTATCACTATCAGCAGAGTGAAATATTCTATCAACAGAAACAGCATTAACAGCAGGAACCATTTGTACTAGCAGCAGAATTACACTTAGAGTATTTCTTGGATTAGAACCCGATATTAAACATCTTGAATATTTAATTCCCAACATCTAGTTCGCGGTAGAACCAACCTAACGTCGCTTACACTTTTTCCGGTACTAAGCTAAATACCGAGTTCTTTACAAGGGTGCAACCACTCCCGACACTCTATGTGTTTTGAGGACTAAAACACTAACCGATCACTACTGAATATTTGGTATAACAATAATGTGTGATAAACTACAAATCACACAGTATCTAACTAATCAAGACTTGCAACAGTGTGTTGAAGCTTGTGATTCTCGATCTCTTTGCTACAAAAGAAAGATCTCTACAAATGAAATGAATGAATGAATGGGTTAGTAAAGTAAGAAAGAATGTATAATGTAGTTTATGCTATATGAGTGATGAGTGAACTTGAATGATCAGCTTGCTATTTATAGGTAAACCGATCAAATAGTCCACGGATTTGGCTGAACCAATTCCCTGGGTCCGCCCTTTATGCTGTTTGGTTCCACTGGGACCTGACAACTATATCTTTACAAATCTTTCCATATCTTGCCAAGATCTTACACAATCCAATTCTCTGCTTGAAGACTTTCCAAAGTATTTACTAAATCTTCATGATATCCTAAAGATATCCAAATGATGTATGCCATGATGTCATGTATATATTTCCATTTTAAGATTTAAAATGTAAATAATGTAAATGTATATAGGTATGTAATATGTATCCTAGTAATCATGTAGTATGTATATGATGAGTTTTAAAAGCTTATTACTAAAAATGTAAAAGACTTTAACTTATATTTATGCTTTGCTAAAGATAAACTTTATAATTGTCGTTAACAAAATATAGCAAAGATCGTAAAATATAAGTAATGTTTTTAGGACGATATTTGTATTAACAATCTCCCGCCTTTTGTTGATGACAAAACATAAAGTTTATTTTTAAGCAATAGAATAAGTACAGTGTAAGTCTTTTAAAAATATAGATTAAAACTAGTTTTATGCAAATCTTGAATTCTTTTGAAATCAATTTTGTCATAAAACATGTATGAAATGCATGATGTATGAGTTTAATCTAATCTCCCCCTTTTTGTCAAAACAAAAAGAAGGAATGCATAGCGGAATATGGTAAATGGCCCTTGGTGATTACTCCCCCTAATTTGGAGTACCAAGTATGATGCATGGATTTTGAGAACTTAAAAGCTCCCTTTTGGATAATACTCCCCCTAATTGGAGTGCCAAGGTTATGATGCATGAGTGAACCTACAAAAACGATAGTTAGTGTATGATATGCTCCCCCTTGATCAATACTCCCCGTTGCTAGGGTACCAACGTATATGATTCAAGGATTATGAATGCTACCAAACAAGGATTAGTACATGATATGCTCCCCCTCGATCAATACTCCCCGTTGCTAGGGTACCAACGTATATGATTCAAGGATGGGAAATGCTACAAAACAAATGTTAGTTGTAGATAATTCAACCAAGTAATATGAGTTCAACCCGTTTGACTAAAAAAGTCAACTATGTATAACTGGGCAAACCAAGCACAAAAGTGAAATAAAGTCAATACTTCAAACCAACCATATAATGATGCAAATGTTAGTAATTCAATCCAACCAAGATAACGCACATATATTGATCACACATAAGCATTAACATAACATCCTTCCAATGAAAATTGTTTGTGATCAAAGTCACAAAACAAGGTGTTACAACATAAAAAGAAAATATCCTAGAAATTAGAAAAGAAAAGTACTAAAAAGTCCTAAGAAGTCCTATAAAAGGAAACAAAGGAGAAACTTCTAACGTCTATTGCGGAGGATGTGAAAGCGCATTTAGGCGCTCTAGGATGTGGTTCAAAATGAACCTCATTTTGTTTTGTAACTCGTGAACCAAGACGTTGGTCCGTTGAGTTAAGTGGGCGGTCCTCTCACACATGGAACATCCATGTCTAGGGTAGTTTGGTGGAAGGGATGGTTCATTATTAGTTGGTGGTGGCGGTGGTTGGTTATTTGATGGTGGAGGTGGTGGAATGTATGTTGGTGATATGATGGAAGCTAGTAGAGTGGATTGTAAATCCATGGCTTCACAAAGGTGGGAATCCACCATGTTGGAGAAGGCGTAGAGGAGGTTGAGTTCCTCATTGATCTCGAGTTTTTGGTTGGTTGATCCACATTGATTCATCAATGGTTTGGAGTGTGGCAAATAAATTTTTGGGTTGAAAGTTGGGTGAATAAGGAGGTGATGATGATCTTGTCACTTGGGATGGTGCAGGTGGTGGTTTGTTAGCTACTGGTGTTATGGTAGGTGATGGTGATCTTGTTGGCTGAGATGGAGCGGATGGTGGTGTGGTAGCCACGGGTGTTATAGTAGATAGTGAAGTGGTGACGATGATAGGTGGTGTTGGAGTAAAGTTCGGATTGATGAAACAGCATGGTCTGACACTTATTCTTGCTGTCCTTCTGTGTGGTTTGGATGTTGAGAAGTTGTTTGAGTTAGACATTGTGAGGAAGAAGGTGTATTTCTTAGAAATGAAGGTGAAGATGTGAATTGTGATTATTTAAAGCTTCTAATTTATAGGCTCTAAGTGTTATGGAAGAGTGTGTTTGGATGTTGCTTCATAAAGAGATGTTAGTTTCCAATGACTTGGAACAAGGAAAAAGGGGTTTGTCATATTATCAAAGTCAATCCATAGAGATTGGAAGTGATTAAGAGTATGAAGATATGCAGTAAATGCAAGGGTGAGTGGAATTCTAGTGATTTGATTGATCCATGGATTGCAAGGAACTAATTTAAGGGTTGCTTGTTTGTTACAGAAAGGTAACTTGGAAGAAAATTTGAATTTTCAAATTTTGGTGGGAAATGAATTTCTTATAGTTCTAGGTGTGCCTAAATGATGCTAATATGCTTAAATATGAGTAATAGAATCCTAAGCACTAGAATCAATGATCTAAGGTGCGGGATTAGACGGGAAATTTGAAAAAAAAAATTACTGTTGAATGGCGGATCCAAACGATAACAAATGCGGAGCCAAATTCTTGGTTCCGCGGATTCCGCTGGGCTTAATTTGGCGGAGCCAAAATTTTCAACAGACAGAACCCAAAATTTGGTTCCGCTATATCCGCCGATCGAAAAATCTTAACAGAGGCGATTTCTAACTACTCGAAACCCGTTGAAATCCCAAAAATTATCCTAAATCATATGTAATTAATTTGTTGTGATTGTTTAAAAACAAAAACACAGGTTCTAATACATGATAACACATAGATCAAACGGACGATTTTGAACTTACCATAAATGGAGGTTAAGCCAAACAGTGGCTTAAACACGGAAAATTGATAACATCAAGTGTTATCATCCTGCATTGTCAAGTTAGTTCACATAGATGTTAAGTAACAACATAATATCCTAAAAACATAACAATTCACCACATCATTGTTTGAAATTGTTTATACCAAACACACCCTATTTCCTCACTACTTGTTGATTTTCTTGTTGAGCTTCATTATCCAACACCCAATATTCTTCATCATTTCTCTTGTTTGTCTGAATTCCTCGGATTGGTTCTCGATAGGTGGAAGTTGGCTCATGTATTCGGGAGGAGGAATCCTAGAGTTGGGCAGACCATCATCCTCACTTACGGATGATGATGATGATGAGGTTGGAGGATGAGCACATTTACCTTTTGAAACCGCTACTCTATGGTCACTAAGAGGTACAAAGGTATGGGGAATGTCAGAGTAGTCCGGAAGGAAACCTCTAGCATTTGGATGAATGGGTGAAAAAGCTCTAAAGAGACGGGTGAGAAGCATCCCGTAAGGCATGGCGGTGGTACCCAATACCGGAATATTAGCTATTCTCTTGGCGATATAGTAAGCTAAGTTGAAGGGTTGATGGGTGGACACACAATAGAGCCTGTAGCAAAGGCTTTCATTAAGATGATCCCTATTTCCTATGGTGCACAAAACGTTAGCTCTAAGGATCTCTTCCAACTTTCTAAATTGAGGCCTAAGCTCGTTTAGCTCCATGCCAAACGGGTCTCGATCCACTTGACGACCTTGTCGGTTGGTCCTAGTTTGGTTGTTCCTAGGGACAAAGTGATGATCACGAATAGTTTTTTTGGGAGTCAATGGTGTGTTGTATGGAGGCATACGATCAAGGACGGAATCTAGGATTGACAATGACCACTTTTCGGAATAAAGGAAAATGCCTTGACCCGGAACTCCTAAGACTTTCACAAATTGGTTCAAAGGGATGTTGAATTGGTGTTGGTTGACTTTGAATTGGATGCTTATGTAACCATAGTCATTTGAGCTAAGACCGACACTAGCATAGAATTCTAGCACAAATCTAGGAACTATTGGTTCATCTATGTCTAGAAGACAATCAAATTAGATGGCGGCTAGTTTTTCTCGGATGTTGGTGCCTTCTAAGAATGAGGGGTCTACGGTTCTACCTTCGTGAACGTATCATTTTTCTAAAGCCTTAAAATTTTTGACTTGGTCGTTTGTGAGTCCTTTTGTCTTATGGTGTTTGGGTAGGTAATTGAGGGTTTCTTTGTGATCATAGTATGTTACGGGAGGCATGATGTTATCCTAGACACGAAAATTACATAGTTTAGTTAAATTTATCGAAGATACGTATATAAGTTTCTAGTGTGTGCCTACATGGGGACAATATGGAGGTGCAGTTATCTCAACTCTTTTTGATGCATGAAAATTTTGTTTATGCAAATTTTATAACAAAATGAGAGATAACCCAAACGCTCCTACTTCAATGTAGCTTCGATTAAATGTACCCAAAAATACATATTAGTTATGTATTCCCTTTACATTCAAGAGATATTATGCAAGTGATGTTTTAAAACATAACGTTTTTATTTGTATGAACAATGTGCAAAAAATCATTTTTCCTAGTCGTGAGAATATTTTTGCACGTATTTGACATGGGGTTTTTGATTAATTGTGATAATGCCTTATGGTATGCAATTCCTAACTATGAAAAACATGATTTGTAAAGTAATTCAGTGAACATGCTTCATGATTTTACAAAAATATGTATAAACACCAAGTTTTGAATATGCTTCATGGTTAAAAGCACAAATTGGTTGTGGAGGATGACCTAAATTCTGAGATTGGTTTGCTATGGGTCAAGTTCCAGTAGCTTGTGAGTTTTTGAGGAATGTGATAAACAGTACATGGGTATTTGTTTTAATATAAAAACTGACTCAGGAACTCACGGATTTGGCGGAACCAAAAAGTGGGTTCCGTGCTTGTTGTCGATTGGTTCCGTGGGAACCTTTTGACAATTGGTTATTTTTGACATTTTTGGTTAATCTAAGGTTTAAGGTAAGGTTCTAACTATATATTTGGTTCCATTAATCCTAAACCAATTCTAAGGAAGTTAAAGGGTACTCTCTTAAGAGGTTTTGTGAGAATATCGGCAATGTTATCCTCTGAGGATACTTTCTCGATTGAGATGTTTCCTTTTTAAACATTGTCGCGTAGAAAGTGGTGACGTATTTCTATGTGTTTGGTTCTAGCGTGTTGAATTGGATTTTTGCTAAGGTCGATAGCTCCTTTGTTGTCGCAAGGAATGAGAATGTTGTTGAGTTGAATTCCATAATCGATGAGAGCTTGTTTCATCCACAGTTCCTGTTGACACGCTTTTCCTGCAGACACGTACTCGGCTTCGGTTGTTGAAATTGCTAGAGCCGTTCGTTTCTTTGAGAACCATGCGGTAAGACAATGTCCAAGAAAAGTACAAATACCACTTGTACTTTTTCTATCAGCATAGTCACCGGCATGGTCTGAGTCATACACTATGGTTTCAATTCCCGTTCATTTGGGATACCATAATCCTAAATGTGTAATACCTTTAATATATCTAAAAATTCGTTTGACGGCTTCAAGATGGGATGTTTTGGGATCTTCTTGAAAGCGTGCACATAGACAAACACTAAACATAATGTCGGGTCTACTAGCCATTAGATAGAGTAGACTACCAATCATTCCTCTATATTTAGTGCTATCTACGGATTCACCTTCTTCATCCTTTGTGAGTTTGGTTTCGGAGGACATGGGTGTTTTCATGGGTTTGGAATCTTCAAGACCAAATTTCTTAAGCATATCTTTGATGTACTTAGATTGGTTGAAGAATATCCCATCATCTAATTGTTTAATTTGGAGTCCTAAGAAAAAGTTTATTCCCCCATCATACTCATTTCAAACTCGTCATGCATGATTTTTGAGAAATCATCGCATAACTCTTGACAAGTTGATCCGAATATGATGTCATCCACATATATTTGAACTATGATTATATGTGATCCATGTTTCTTAGTTAAAAGAGTGTTGTCTACTAGGCTCATGGTATACTTATGGTCAATTAGGAAAGTCTTAAGTCGATCATACCAAGCTTTTGGTGCTTGCTTAAGTTCGTATAAAGTTTTTTTAAGTTTGTAGACATGATTTGGTTTTTCAAAATCGGCAAAGCCGGGAGGTTGTGCGACATACACTTCCTCATTAATAAAACCATTAAGAAATGCACTTTTGACATCCATTTGAAAAAGTTAAAAGTCATGTGCACATGCATATGCAAGTAGTATTCCAATTGACTCGAGCCTAGCTACCAGTGAAAATGTTTTGTCGTAGTCTATACCTTCTTGTTGATTGTAGCCTTGAGCTACTAGCCTAGCTTTGTTTCTAGATACTACGCCATTTTCATCCATTTTATTCCTAAACACCCATTTTGTTCCAATTATGGTTTGACATTTAGGTTGAGGGACTAATGTCCAAACGTCATTTCTAACAAATTGATTAAGTTCTTCTTGCATCGCAATTACCCAAGATTCATCTTTTATGGCCTCATTTATATTTTTGGGTTTAATTGTTGAAATGAAACAAAAGAAATTACTTTGATTTTGAACTCTTGATCTTAAGGTTCTTTCATTAATTTCCCCTATGACGTTATCTAATGGATGACTTCTCGATTCTTTGATATTGACCATTTCCATATTTAAAGTTTCATCTTCTTTATCATTATCTAGATTTTCTTGGTTTTCAACCATTTGACTTTTGACTAAGTCATCATCCACCAAAGATGATATCTTAGAGGGAGGTGGACTTTCGTCGAATGTTACGTTCAACGATTCCTCGACTCTTGAGGTTTCTTTGTTTAAGACAATGTATGCTTTACTATCTTGTGAGTATCCAAGGAATACACCTTCATAAGACTTTGGGTCAAACTTGGTGAGGTAATCCTTAGTATTTAAAATGAAGCACTTGCTTCCAAAAACTCTAAAATATCCTAAAGTATGATTTTTGTCTCTATAAAGCTCATATGGTGTTTTCTTCAAAAATGGCCTAATTAAGACTCTATTTAGGATGTATGTTGATGTGTCAATGGCATTACACCAAAACTTTTGTGGTATATTTTGCTCATTTAGCATTGTTCGACTCATTTCTTGAAGTGTTCTATTTTTACGTTCTACTACACCGTTTGATTGAGGAGTTCGAGGAGCCGAGAAATTATGTGTTATGCCATTAGCATCACAAAAATCTCCAAATTGGGTTTCGTTATCAAATTCACGACCGTGGTCGGTTCTAATTGACACAATGCTATTTCCTATTTGATTTTAAATTTTCTTACTTAGAATTTCAAATTTATCAAATGCTTCGTTTTTAGTTTTCAAAAACTTAGTCCAAGTATACCTAGATTAATCATCTACTATTACCAAAGTATAGAAGTTTCCTCCATAACTTTCTATAGCGGATGGACCAAACAAATCCATATGCAATCATTCTAGACACCTGGATGTGGACACCATGTTTTTAGCCTTATGGCCATTATGAACTTGTTTCCCAATTTTGCAAGCATCACAAAAGTGTTGGTTGTATTTCAAATTGGGTAGGTTCCTAACGAGTTCCTTAGATGATAGAGATTGGATAAGTCTCATGTAGGCGTGGCCTAAGCGTCCATGCAACAGAGTTGAGTTGTCTTCTAAGGAGGTGAGACAAAGTTTGTCTTTAGATGTTTTGTCTAATTTCATAATGTAAACGTTATTTTTCAAAACAGCTTTTCCTACGGTTATGCCATTTTTAAGTATCTTACTTCCGTTTTCACTGAAAAGGACGTCATACTTTTTACGGCATAATTGACTAATACTAAGCAAGTTAAAACCTAAGTTATCTACATGAGCAACATCATCAACAGTGAGAGAGTCATGAGAGATTGTACCTTTTCCGATGATTTTAGTTTTAAGCTTGCTACCGAACGTGACATTACCTCCGTCGTACACTTGGTAGGTTGAGAAAAGGCTTTTGTTTCCCGTCATGTGTCTTGAACACCCACTATCTTTAATCCAGTCATCCGGTTCTAACCCGGCTTTCAAGCATACCTAAGTTAAAGAAAAACTCAAGCGTTTGGTCCCCAGTATCTCATGGGTCCATTTGGGTTAAACATTCCATTATCTTGATTCATAAATGGAAATGGTGGATATGGGTTCCATGGCATGTAGTTGGGACCTTGATAGTTCCTAGGCATATTTGCGTTCCAACTATTTTGATAATGATACTGTGAGTTGTAGTTACTCTTTCGAAAGGGGCATTTGGGAATAGACGTTCTAGGTCTTTGTTGAACTGTTTTAGTCCTACACTCATTTTTAACTTTATAGGTGATTATGAATATAAATAACGTATTATCAATAAACAAACGCATCAGATAAATCACCTATCAATGGATCCATAAAGTAATATGATCAATCAAAGTAAAACAAACAAGATTATACCCTTTGTAGCGTGATCAGTAGAATTCAATGGAGACCTTCTTCACACCAATCTACCCTTGAAATGAAATGACCAAAGTAGATCACCTCTATGATAGTCCACACTGTGCTTCACCGTATACCTCTTGGATGCTAGTCCTTAACTCCGTAACCTTGGAATCACCTTGAATGAACAATATTCAAAGTAAGAGATCAAGAAAACAAAACCTTAGATGGGAATTGTTTTTGTGTCGTGAGTTTTAGAGAGAAAGGAGGAGAGAATATTTGGTAAATTGATATCATAATAATGAGGAGATTATCATCATATATTTGACCAAAAATCAAACCAAAACCCCCCCTTGAATCCCTCCTTGGCCGGCTACCATATGGGCTAAATGGGCTTGCCATTTGTTTTCCAAGTCTAATGGATTAAGTACTTTACTTAGCCATTAGAAGCCCAATAGTGATCCCGAGTTACGTTAGGTTATTTATATATCATAAATACAATAAACACGATATATAAAGTGGTACCTCAGTGTATATGTGTGTGACCCCATAGGCTCACATATATCTAGCCATATAATTATTAATTATGACACGAGCATACTCCAACAGCTCCCACTTGCGACGTCACAATAATCAAGTAATTATACTAGCAAAGGTTAGCGTCTAGCAACACGCCAATGCCCCTAGAAATATGTGAGAGTAGTTTCTTAAACGTCTCATTTAAATGGTTTATATGTCATCTATCCTTTTTTTATAGATACCATGTTGAACATTAGACATGGATCAAATGTCATTCTAATTGTTCAACTATTATGTTTCTCGATATAGATATTGAACAAGATTACCAAGTGGATTAAGATTCATCTTAATCTCATTTTGGGTACAGCCATACAAACATCTGTCCAATTCATCGAGGGGCCCAATAGTATCTAACTCCATAACATGTGGAGAAACAAATCTTGTTTTGACTGCACGTGTCATTCATGTGCTTCATATCACTCCTGATGATGGTTTTTATAACTACCTTATTCAGGAAAGCGTTTAACCATATCAAGGAATGAAATTCCACACGCTCACATTTGCCTTAATCTGATGATACTCCCATATCGTCAACCGACAATGGACAATTTTAGAATAATTAAATCATTCACGGATTAAACATGCAAATATAGAATACAGTTGATATGAATGAAAACGATCATAACCAGTACATCAATTCATTATAAATATAAACTATTTAACATTCCAATTATTCTAATACTAAAAACAGATCTACATGAGACTACTAGCAGGTCGAAGCCCAATATTCCTAGCATGCTCGACATGTTTGGTACAAGGCATTGGTTTCGCAAAAGGATCAACTAAGTTGTCATCTGTGTGAACTTTGAGAAGACGAATATCACCACTTTCGATTACTTCTCGAATGTAGTGAACCTTCTGACGAAAGTGTTTGGCACCCATTAGAACACCTGGTTCATTGGCTATGATAATGGCATCGGAATTGTCACAATACTTATCCATAGCTCGTTCATTGCTGGGGACAACGCCAATCCCAGAAATGAATTTTCGTATCTAAATCGCCTCCATTGCAGCTTCAGAAGAAGCTATGTATTCAGCTTCTGTAGAGGACATTTCAATAGTGCTCTGTTTTGCACTCTTCCAATCAACAGCACCTCCGTTCATGATGAAAACATATCCTGTCTGGGATTTGGTGTCATCACGATCAATCTCCCAGCCTGCGTCAGTGTAACAAGTAACACTGAGCTCACGCTTGACATCACCACCATAAACAAGAAACATATCTTTAGTATTTCGCAGATACTTTAATATGTTCTTAACAGCAGTCCAATGATATTCTCCTGGATTCTGTTGAAATCTACTCGTTAGGTTCAAATAGAACGCTACATCAGGTCTAGTGCACCTAACCGCATACATTATGGATCCTACAGCCGAAGCATATAGGGTTCCTTTCATTATCTTCACCTCAGCAGGTGTAGAGGGTCCTTGAGTTTTACTCAATTCTGTATTTGGTTGCATTGGAAGACTTCCACGTTTGGAATCTTGCATCTTAAATCTATTTAGGATTTTTTCAATGTATGCACTTTGACACAAGCAGATTAACCGCTTTGATCTATCCTGATAGATCTTGACTCCAAGTATGTACGCAGCTTCTCCTAGGTCTTTCATGGAAAAGCAATTTGCAAGCCAGGATTTTACATCTTGTTGCATTGGATTGTTGTTTCCCATGAGTAATATATCATCAACATATAAGATGTAACACCCTGACCCGACAAGGGTAAAGATATCACAAATATATGGTTTCATATCAGAATAACATAGCATCCATAAATCAAAACAGCGGAAGTCTTAATATAACCAAACAGAGTAAGTCAACATGACTTATACCAAAAGTAAGACAGAAAGTAAATGAAGTACATAACAATATCCAAATGCCCAACGCTGGCATAACAATAAGCTAACTAAGACAAAGCTTCACTCAGGTGCACTCTTCCCAAATAGCCATACCCCAGCTCCTAGCTTAAATACCTGCCGCGGGAAAAGAAACGCGGCTGAGCTACACGAGCTCAGTGAACAGATATAACGGTAACAAACAGTAATAATGAAATAGGGAAATGAAAGAAACCGTACATGATATAAAAATAGTTAGGAAAGAATGTGAAAGTTATGCAGAGATATAAGAAAGTAAGGAACAGTACAATGGATAATGATGAAGGTAGACAGAAATCCCATCCCAAGCCCAAAACATAGCAAGTCCAGTATCATGTTATAGGGTATCAGTAATGAAAGGTGAAGGTCATAAGTCTATAAGGTGCAGGAAAACAGAAATCCTCTACGAGCCCAGAAACAGAAATCAGTAATCAGTATCATAACACCATGCAGAGAGAAGTCCTCTCACTAATCCCAGAAATCAGATAATGGAGTAGCTAGCTCCCAGAGTGTGAAAGACGTGTATCGCACACACCGTCAGTCACCAGAAATCAGTAATCAGTAATCAGTAATCAGTAATCAGTAATTAGTAATGAGAACAGTTCTAGGATGCATCCATACGCCCCTGGTGGCCATAAACCTCCCAACACACCAAATAAAATACAGAAAAGGGACGGAACAGGTCATCACTCTCCTACCCTAGAGTCATGCCAACGGTGCATCAATGACATGGTCATGAAACCCTCATGACTAGTTATGGCTCATAGTATCAAACTGTGGGTAAGTGGTCAAGTATCAGTATTTAGTATTCAGTTTAGTTTCATAGGTCAATATCCATTTCAGTATATCAGAAAGTTCATAATGAGAGGTTCATACCATAAAGGTTCAATATCAGAAAGGTCATATATCAGAAATGTTTAATATCAGAAAGGTTCATAACAGAAAGGTCATGTCAAAGGTTCATAATATCATGAAAGAAACAAGCAAGGTTCACAGAATCAAAGAACATGTCAGTGAATCAGAAATCAGAAATGAGACGAAGGCACCTTACTAAAGAAGGGCAGAATATCTGTACCTTATTACCCAAATAGCAGTATCACAGAAAAATCAATGACAGACATCCAATCACTCCTTCTTCACACCTAAAGGAGTAAAGACATAATTACTAATGATCCCACTTACCATATTAAGTAGCTTTCTATTTTTAGCAGGTTTCCATTTTTAGAAAGTTTCCTTATTTAGTAAGTTTTCAAAATTAGCAGGTTTCTATAATTAGCAAGATTTAAGTATTAAGATTTAGTTAAGTCATTAATTTGGTATCATTATGAATTTAGGGTTGATTTTAACAAGTTATAAAAGTTTAGGGTTAAATACGATAAGTTTACATAGTTGAGGGTTTTAATTGTAAATACATCAAGTTAAGGGTCTAAGATGAAAATATCATAAGTTACTCATTTAAATACATCAGTTATTTAGAATTACTTCTTTAGTCCATAATATTTCATATTTTACACTTTACACCCTTTATTTATTAAAGTTACCAAAATAAACCCTAAAGTTACATAATTTACAATTTAACCCTTATTATATCCTTAATTACACTACTAATCCTTATATTTAATCATTTACAGAATATACCTTCCAAATTAATGTATGGTACGAAATAACCCTTTAGTTTCACTTAATTACACATTTAGTCCCTATAGTTTAGAAAACTTAATAATTAAATCATAATTCCATAACAATTACACGTTGAGCCCGTAATTAATCAAATTTACAAAATACACTCTTAATATTATTATTTACACAAAATAACTTCATGTTTCCAGAAATTACATTTTTAGTCCCTTGATTTAAATTAATTTCAATTCGGAATTATAATTATATATATTTACTCTTTAAACCTCTTAATTTCAAAACTAACACACATGGCCCTTATTTTATATTTTTACATGATTAGTCCCTGATTATAACACCTTACAAAAATATCCCATGAGTTTTAAAAATTACAAAACACCCCCTTATCTTTTTATTTTTAAATAGGTAAATAAATAAAATAACACAAACCCTAAAATAATTATACCACTCATTGATCCATCATTAAATATTCCTTAAAATCATTAAATAACCAGATTCTTGTACCAAACCCTAGCCCTAGGTCGATTTAGGGTTTTTGTTTAATTTTCTTATTTCTTTTCTTTTTCTAAAACCCGATTTGAAACAAAATTCACAAAACATGTTTTAGACCTCTAAAATTTCGACCATCATTTTTCTCTTGTTATATGATGTATATAGAACCTAGGAAAAATTATTACACACCTCAGAAAAATCGCATGAATTATATATAGAATTATTACGTTTTTAGGTTTATAAATTCATTAATTCATAAACGGCTTATAGATCATGCATGGATTGTTTCTATCATTTTATACAAACCATATGTGATGTATAGAGCATGAGAAAAATACCAGACCAGATCTAGATCGAAGGGAATAGGCTGGACGAATTTAGTTCTCTCGGCTAGAATAAAAACGACACCGAAATTCTCCACGAGCACAAACGCGACCAGTAAACCTTGGAATCATTTTTCACAGATCATATATGATGTGAGGAACACAAGAAAAATGGAGAATGAATTTTACCATGATCGAACGAATTAAAATGGAATTGTTACCTTACGTGTGGAATAAAGGAAGAAAATTCGACAACACTTAATCCAGGCCTCCACAAATCAAAACACTATTTTTCTAGGCTTCCTAGCACTTGAATGAACTTAGGAAAAATGCTCTATGACCTCCAGAAAAATCGAGTGAATTATGGTGGATTTTAGGGTTCACGGTTTTAGTTTAAATGGAAGAAAATAGGAGATAAAATATACGGAATGAGGAATACCGGTTCTAGGGGAGGGAGAGCATAAGGATCGGCCTAAGAAGTTAAACAAAATCAGATTTTTAATTTCTTGATCATGTCCTTAATTAGTTTGTACTTATCTTGATCTTTAAATAATTTTAAACATGTTTTATTTAATAATAATGTATAATCGGTATTTTAAATATTTTGTAAGGTAGTAAAAATTATTTTGGACATGTAAAAATTATTACATAACTTGTCTTAATTTATTTAGCTTATATGTAATTTATTTGATAAGTTTTGAAATAATTAGAGGCTTATATAACTTTTAATTAAAATTTTAAGTTGTAAGGGCATTTTGGTCATTTTACATGTTCTAGATTTTCAGGTATTACAACTTCTTCCCCTCTAACAAAAAAAATTTCGTCCTCGAAATTTGCAAGGACATAGAAGAGAAAATAGGACAGCAACGAACAGGACATACCAGATCAGATAAGCCTTACTCACGGATGGCTTGGAATAATTTAGCAGGACGGATCTTATCGTAAGATAATGGAAACAAACGGATAGAGTAAAACCTATTAAGGTAGAGCAGAAGTGAAGTACACCATCGGTTTCGCCCATCGTATCATGATCATAAGAATTCTTAAAGTGAACAAATCAAATCAAAATCTCAAAATTCAACATGGAATAAAATTATTAATTAGAATTTAAAATATCCGTACGAGAAATCAATAAAGCATCTAATGTATCATAATCGTAAAAGAGAAAATGGGTATCAAAATATCCAAACAAACGGAATGAAGAAAATAACAAATCGTGAAAACGATCTCCTCACTGAGCTGGCTTGTTGTCCTTGGCACTCTTATTGTTGTCGTGGTTACCTCCAAACTTGGGACAATCCCTCACTTGATGCTCAGAAGATCCACATCTAAAACAGGTCCCATAAGCCCGACGACACTCTCCAGGGTGGCGTTTCCCACATGTAGTACAGATAGCGTAAGAAAATGAACCTTCAGATGAACCTCCCTGAGTACCAGATCCAGAAGCCCTGCTCTGCTGATGTCCCCTAGTAGTATGATCTCTCCACTGTCTCTGACTGTTGTTGCGTCCCGAGCGATCATCTCCCTGTCTGGTAACTGACCTAGAATCCTGCCTCCGATGATCATATCGCCGATCCTCCCGTTCGCGAGGCTCATAACTCCTGTCGCTCCGGTCCCTATAATCCCGGTTCTGCCCCTGAGTCTGAATCCTATCCCCGTCTCGATTCCTCTTATACCCAGAACTCTGATGAAAGATCTCGATATTGCGAGCGGCATCGCAACATGCTGACGGATCATCAAACTGATCATTAAGCATACGATCGAGCACCCACCTTTTGAGTCCCCATTTGAATTGCTTAGCTTGACGCCTAGAATCTCCAGCTGTAGGACCCACAAAGCTAACCAATCTCTGAAACCGCTTCAAATATTCCCCTGCGTTCTCAGAATCTAGTTGGGAAATAGTGTTGTACTCTCGAATAAACCTCTGCTGCTCGGAGTCAGGGAAGTACCGATTATAGAATGTAGTGCGGAAATCAGCCCAAGTACGACCAAGAACATACGGATCGCCTCCTTTAGCTGCCTTGTGCGCCTTCCACCAATTAAGCGCATCACCCTCCAGCTTAAACACAGCCGGACGAGTCTTAAACTCGTCCTCACAACCTAGCACCTCAAACAGTTTCTCCATGTGGGTAATCCAGTCTTCTGCCGCATGAGGAGTAGCAGCAGAACTAAAGGACAACGGCTTGAGTTTATTGAAACTCTCAAGCCACCCATTAATGGTAGTGGGTCGGCCCCCACCACCAGAAGAACTGCTAGCACCTCCCGATGAACTTGCTCCACCATTAATAAGCCGGTTGATCACCGCATCAGTGTTAAGGCCCGGTAGTAGGTTAGCTATAGCATTAGTCACCATAGCTTCCAAATTGGGGATTTCAGAATCATACTCTTGGTGACGCGTGTTAACCATCTACAGAATTATGAAAACGATTTGCAAGATCAGGTAAAAAAAATGTCAGAGCAGAATAAGGAAAAAGAGTACGCGAACGGAAACCTAATGTCTACCCAATCCTCACAGGTCAATGGCCTAAGCCTACGGGTTTTCGGATGCCTGTATATCTGATACCATAAATTGTAACACCCCGACCCGACAAGGGTAAAGATATCACAAATATATGGTTTCATATCAGAATAACATAGCATCCATAAATCAAAACAACGGAAGTCTTAATATAACCAAACAGAGTAAGTCAACATGACTTATACCAAAAGTAAGACATAAAGTAAATGAAGTACATAACAATATCCAAATGCCCAACGCTGGCATAACAATAAGCTAACTAAGACAAAGCTTCACTCAGGTGCACTTTTCCCAAATAGCCATACCCCAGCTCCTAGCTTAAATACCTGCCGCGGGAAAAGAAACGCGGCTGAGCTACACGAGCTCAGTGAACAGATATAACGGTAACAAACAGTAATAATGAAATAGGGAAATGAAAGAAACCGTACATGATATAACAATAGTTAGGAAAGAATGTGAAAGTTATGCAGAGATATCAGAAAGTAAGGAACAGTACAATGGATAATGATGAAGGTAGACAGAAATCCCATCCCAAGCCCAAAACATAGCAAGTCCAGTATCATGTAATAGGGTATCAGTAATGAAAGGTGAAGGTCATAAGTCTATAAGGTGCAGGAAAACAGAAATCCTCCACGAGCCCAGAAACAGAAATCAGTAATCAGTATCATAACACCATGCAGAGAGAAGTCCTCTCACTAATCCCAGAAATCAGATAATGGAGTAGCTAGCTCCCAGAGTGTGAAAGACGTGTATCGCACACACCGTCAGTCACCAGAAATTAGTAATCAGTAATCAGTAATCAGTAATCAGAACAGTTCTCGGATGCATCCATACGCCCCTGGTGGCCATAAACCTCCTAACACACCAAATAAAATACAGAAAAGGGACAAAACAGGTCATCACTCTCCTGCCCTAGAGTCATGCCATCGATGCATCAATGACATGGTCATGAAACCTTCATGACTAGTTATGGCTCGTAGTATCAAACTGTGGGTCAGTGGTCAAGTATCAGTATTCAGTATTCAGTTTAGTTTCATAGGTCAATATCCATTTCAGTATATCAGAAAGTTCATAATCAGAGGTTCATATCAGAGGTTCATACCATAAAGGTTCAATATCAGAAAGGTCATATATCAGAAATGTTTAATATCAGAAAGGTTCATAACAGAAAGGTCATGTCAAAGGTTCATAATATCATGAAAGAAACAAGCAAGGTTCACAGAATCAAAGAACATGTCAGTAAATCAGAAATCAGAAATGAGACGAAGGCACCTTACTAAAGAAGGGCAAAATATCTGTACCTTATTACCAAATAGCAGTATCACAGAAAAATCAATGACAGACACCCAATCAATCCTTCTTCACACCTAAAGGAGTAAAGACATAATTACTAATGATCCCACTTTCCATATTAAGTAGCTTTCTATTTTTAGCAAGTTTCCATTTTTAGAAAGTTTCCTTATTTAGTAAGTTTTCAAAATTAGCAGGTTTCTATAATTAGCAAGATTTAAGTATTTAGATTTAGTTAAGTCATTAATTTGGTATCATTATGAATTTAGGGTTGATTTTAACAAGTTATAAAAGTTTAGGGTTAAATACGACAAGTTTACATAGTTGAGGGTTTTAATTGTAAATACATCAAGTTAAGGGTCTAAGATGAAAATATCATAAGTTACTCATTTAAATACATCATTTATTCAGAATTACTTCTTTAGTCCATAAGATTTCATATTTTACACTTTACACCCTTTATTTATTAAAGTTACCAAAATAAACCCTAAAGTTACATAATTTACAATTTAACCCTTATTATATCCTTAATTACACTACTAATCCTTATATTTAATTATTTACAGAATATACCTTCCAAATTAATGTATGGTACGAAATAACCCTTTAGTTTCACTTAATTACACATTTAGTCCCTATAGTTTAGAAAACTTAATAATTAAATCATAATTCCATAACAATTACACGTTGAGCCCGTAATTAATCAAATTTACAAAATACACTCTTAATATTATTATTTACACAAAATAACTTCAAGTTTCCAGAAATTACATTTTTAGTCCCTTGATTTAAATTAATTTCAATTCGGAATTATAATTATATATATTTACTCTTTAAACCTCTTAATTTCAAAACTAACACACATGGCCCTTATTTTATATTTTTACATGATTAGTCCCTGATTATAACACCTTACAAAAATATCCCATGAGTTTTAAAAATTACAAAACACCCCCTTATCTTTTTATTTTTAAATAGGTAAATAAATAAAATAACACAAACCCTAAAATAATTATACCACTCATTGATCCATCATTAAATCTTCCTTAAAATCATTAAATAACCAGATTCTTGTACCAAACCCTAACCCTAGGTCGATTTAGGGTTTTTGTTTAATTTTCTTATTTCTTTTCTTTTTCTAAAACCCGATTTGAAACAAAATTCACAAAACATGTTTTAGACCTCTAAAATTTCGACCATCATTTTTCTCATGTCATATGATGTATATAGAACCTAGGAAAAATAATTACACACCTCAGAAAAATCGCATGAATTATATATAGAATTATTACGTTTTTAGGTTTATAAATTCATTAATTCATAAACGGCTTATAGATCATGCATGGATTGTTTCTATCATTTTATACAGACCATATGTGATGTATAGAGCATGAGAAAAATACCAGACCAGATCTAGATCGAAGGGAATAGGCTGGACGAATTTAGTTCTCTCGGCTAGAATAAAAACGACACCAAAATTCTCCACGAGCACAAACGCGACCAATAAACCTTGGAATCATTTTTCACAGATCATATATGATGTGAGGAACACAAGAAAAATGGAGAATGAATTTTACCATGATCGAACGAATTAAAATGGAATTGTTACCTTACGTGTGGAATAAAGGAAGAAAATTCGACAACACTTAATCCAGGCCTCCACAAATCGAAACACTATTTTTCTAGGCTTCCTAGCACTTGAATGAACTCAGGAAAAATGCTCTATGACCTCCAGAAAAATCGAGTGAATTATGGTGGATTTTAGGGTTCACGGTTTTAGTTTAAATGGAAGAAAATAGGAGATAAAATATATGGAATGAGGAATACCGGTTCTAGGGGAGGGAGAGCATAATGATCGGCCTAAGAAGTTAAACAAAATCAGATTTTTTAATTTCTTGATCATGTCCTTAATTAGTTTGTACTTATCTTGATCTTTAAATAATTTTAAACATGTTTTATTTAATAATAATGTATAATCGGTATTTTAAATATTTTGTAAGGTATTAAAAATTATTTTGGACATGTAAAAATTATTACATAACTTGTCTTAATTTATTTTAGCTTATATGTAATTTATTTGATAAGTTTTGAAATAATTAGAGGCTTATATAACTTTTAATTAAATTTTTAAGTTGTAAGGGCATTTTGGTCATTTTACATGTTCTAGATTTCCAGGTATTACATAAGACTAGGAACACGACAATACTTCCACTAGTTTTCATATATACACATGGCTCATCGAGATTTTGAGTAAAACCAGTTTTCTTGATTTCCTCATCAAATCTCTTATTCCAGCTTCTAGATGCTTGCTTTAATCCATAAATGGATCTTTGAAGCTTGCATACCTTAGCGGGATGTTTAGGATTCACGAAGCCCTCGGGTTGCACCATATAAACGTCTTCTTTCAGGTGGCCGTTCAAGAAGGCTGTCTTGACATCCATTTGCCAAATCTCATAGTCATAGTACGCTGCTATGGCTATAAGAATCCTAATTGCTTTAACGTCTGCAACAGGCGAGAAGGTTTCTTCATAGTCAATCCCGTAGGTTTGAGTGTAACCTTTTGCTACTAGACGAGCTTTTATAGGTGTGTACATTGCCATCCATGTCGGTCTTCTTCTTGAAGAGCCATTTACTCCCAACGGCTTTAGCATTAGGAGGTAGGTCGACTTCGACCCAGACATTATTGTCTTTCATGGATTGCATCTCCGCATTCATAGCTTCGATCCATTTATCATGTTCAGGACTCGATAATGCATCTCGATAGTTAGCGGGTTCACCATGACCCCCTAACTCATGTTCCTCAGCATCGACATAAAAACCATATCGCTCAGTTGCTTGAGGTATCCTTGCAGATCTATGATTGGGAGCAACATCTTGATGAGGTTCAACATTTTCATGTTCAGTCTCATTTTGATGTTCACTAGTGTTTCCAGAAGGTTGTGCATCTTCCTCTTGAATTTCATCAAGGTCTACTTTGCCCCCACTTGCTTCCTGTGAAATGAGGCTGTTCTTAAGAAACTCAGCATACCGAGCAACAAATATTTTGTTCTCAGGTGGGTAGTAGAAGTAGTAACCCATTGTTTCCTTTGGGTATCCTACAAAGATACATTTGATAGCTCTGGGCTCAAGTTTGTTAGGTGTGTCTCCTTTCACGAGAGCCTCACAACCCCAGACTTTCAAGTAAGACAGATTAGGGACCTACCCATGCCATATTTCGTATGGTGTCTTATCAACTTTCTTGGTTGGAACCATGTTGAGAATGCGTGCAGCAGAATCTAGAGCATAACCCCAAAAGGACATTGGCAATGTTGTTAGACACATCATAGATCGAACCATGTCTAGCAAGGTTCGATTTCTCCTTTCAGATACACCATTATGTTGTGTTGTGTATGGAGGAGTGAATTGTGAGACGATCCCACACCTTTTTAGATGATCTAAAAACTCTTGACTTATATATTCACCTCCTCAATCAGATCGAAGAGCCTTTATGGTCTTGCCGAGTTGATTTTCTACTTCATTTTAAAAGACTTTGAATGTTTCAAAGACTTCATGTTTATGTTTAATCAAGTAAACATAACCATATCTACTGAAATCATTAGTGAATGTAATGAAGTAGTTAGCTCCTTCCCTAGACGTTGTTCTAAATGGGCCACATACGTCTGTATGTATGAGTCCAATTAGATCGGTAGCTCTCTCTCCAACATGGGAGAAAGGATTTCATGCCATTTTACTAGATATGAAAGAAATGCATTTATCAAACGACTCGTGGTTGGTTGACTCTAAAAGCCCATCGCGTTGCAGCTTCATAATGCGTTTCTTGTTTACGTGGCAAAGACGGCAATGCCATAGAAAAGTGGAATCTAAGTTACGTTTAGATTTGTTTTTGCTAACATTATATATAGAACTATCATTTGAAATAGAATCACGCATATCAATTTCAAAAATACCATCATGAGGAATAGCATTAAAATAAAAAACATTATCCTTAGAAACTGAAATGCCAAAATCTGTAGAAGTATAAATGTAACCATCATCCTTCAAACGTGAAAGTGAAACAACACCTCTAGTGATAGTAGGTGCAAAATGGCAATTATTCAAAACAATAACTAATCCATTAGGGAGGATGAGATCAAAGCTCCCTATCTCTTTGACAGCTGCATGGTTGCCATTACCCACGTACAGGTTCAAAGCTCCTTGTTTCAACTTCCTGCTCCCCCTAAGACCCTACACATTATTAAAAATGTGAGTACCACAACCTGTATCATATACCCAGGATTTGTTAGGAAAAGTATAGAGTTCTATAGTGAAGATACCTGATGTACTAGCTCCGCTAGCTTTGTCCTTCTTTAACTCTTCTAGGTAGGCCGGACAGTTCCGCCTCCAGTGCCCCTTCACTCCAAAATGGTGGTAGGACGTGTCCTTAGCCGGGTGCTCCTTCTTGGCAGGTGGGGGGTCTTTTGGTTTAGTGGCGTAAGCACGCTTACCCTTGCCTAGGGCCGTTCAAAGCGCTCGCTGCTCGCCGATCGCTCGCCGGTCGTTCGGAAATTGCTCAGAAATTGTTCGCTCGATCCGTCGCTCGATTGTAAATGAGCTGCTCCGCTCGGTTCGGTTTGTAAATGAGCCAAGCATGAGCAAAGGTCTGCTCGGCTCGGATCGAATATTTTTATTATATATAAATAAATTATATATATTATATATGTATGTATTTATATAAATATAAATTTATCTTGTAACTATCATTCTATTAGATTTATGGATTAACATTTTTGTATTTAGCCCAAATAACATTTAGCCCAATTAAAAGTCCATCCAAAATCCAAAGATGTACACGTACACACTATCCGTTAGTGTTTTTTTTAAGGCATACTCGATAAGATAATAGTTGAATGTTTTAAATATAAAATAACATAAAACTATATGCAAACTAATTATTTCAACTCAAAGGATACTTTAAGTAGCTTTTAAAATAAAAGCTAATGGTCAAAAGCTTTTAAAACTAAGCTTTTGAAAATCGAACTCTAAAAACATAAACTCATCCTGAAGTCTAAAGCACACCCTTATACATGATTTTTTATATATTTGCTAAGCAAGATAATTGCTAGTTTCTGAAATCGTCAATCTTTTTAGTTACGTTTTTAAACAAAAGTGTGTATTTTATCATTTTAGTCGTGATATAATTCGAAGTCTTTGTACTAAATTTTAAACCAAGCGAGTTCGAGCCGAGCCGAGTGATGCGCGTGTGCGTATGCTCTAATTTATACCCACGGTATATCGTTGTGGTTTTGGCAGTATTCAAGTTTTAAATTTATATTTAGCCGACTTATCAATAACACACACACTTTAACGAGCAGTGTACCCGGTCAGTATGAATATAATGGTAAGTAGAGTGTCGATCACTAAGAGTGGAACGTATTATCTAGTTATTCTAATCAGTATTTTAATATCTTAAGTTAGCTATACAACCTAATTTAACGCAAGGGGGTTTCAGCCTGAGAGACTGGCACGGTTTGGTTATGATTAAATAATAAACTAAACTAATAAGCACGAATCAACGATTAGCACACACGTACACAGATAAATACTTGAGACAATAAGAAGATCTGTCCTGATTGTTAAGTAGCTTGTCACTTGTTTTATTGCTAGTTTTATATGAAGTGTATAGTTCGATGCAACGCACCGAGATTAATTCCTTTCTCGTTGGCTCTAATCTTATCGGCGAGTAAACCCTTAATGATCACTTAAGACTATCCTATTTATCTTTCTTCCTACTTTTCTACAGACGATAGAATGCATAGGCGATATAATGAATAGGCGAGGAAGGGGCATGGCGACCCAAGCAATGCTCAGCTAGACACAGAGGTTATCAATGCACTAATAAATGTCACCAAAGACATCAACATATAAACTTTAATTAATGGGAAAGCAATTTTAAGGGGAGTTGAAGTGCATGACTAAATTAATGACACAAGCCCATCAATCCTGACCAATTAAAGTGTACTAATACAATAAAACAAAACTACTTAATGAATTGAATACATGCAGGACCTTCTTACAGCTCTTGTATCTTCGTTCAAGGTGTGTCTTGTGCTGCTACTTCGTCTGAACTCGGCTTAGGGTTTCTGCGGTCTTCGGTCTTCTAAAAACTAGGCTTTCTGTCCACACCAAAATTCGTCTGACCTTGGGGTATTTATAGTTTCTGTCTGAGGGCTAGATGCGGCGCATAGGATAAGTAGATGCGACGCATTGACTTAACTTCGCGTGGGGTCCAAGATTAATATATTCAGGAATATTCGTACACCGCTAGAAGATGCGGCGTAACTCCATTCTTAGATGCGGCGCATGTCCTTGCTGTCTTGGATCGTAGCTTGTGAAATCTTGATAGTGATGCGCCGTATGTAATAAGTAGGATGCGGCGTATCTGGAGCAGAATGATCTTGATCTTGTACATTTCAGTAGACTCTTAACTTCTTGCTTGTTTTGCTCCATAATTAGTCTGAAATCGCCAAGTTTCACATAATACTTGTTTTTACCTGAGAATTACAAAAGTAAACATTAACGTATCAATTCTCACAGATAATATAATAAAACAAGTCAAATAAATAGGATAAATGATGGTAATAAAATGTACTTATTTGAGTTCATCAAATATCCCCCCACTTGAACTTTACTTGTCCCCAAGTAAACTTTAGAATTAATCTTATGAAAATGTATCATAAAAGATGTTAGGATTTATTTTTATATTTAAGCATGTATTCATTTTTGTCATAATCACACAACCAAACACTTAACGAATTAGAAATAAAATAAAATATTTTGATAAAAGCAAATCTAATCGTTTAACTGTCCAGTCGTGACGAATATTCTATCATAAGCTTGGCAAGTATACGCATCTCCCCCACTAAAGCCAAGGAATAACAAGTCTAAAGCGGTAAAAAGGGTTTGTAGGTTAAGGGTTAATCATTCTCCTTAATCTCTATCGATCTCAAATTCCAGAAAAGGCGACAAAATCACTAATACATGATCGAATCCACGAACACGATACTTGCAATTGCTCAAATCCTTAACTCGAATAGGCTAAAGATAGGACCAAGTAATCTTTACCAATAATATTATATCAAAAAGGGCGACAAAATCATAAATACATATCCGAATCCACGACTACGATACTTAAGATTGCTCAAATCCCTAATCTCAATAAATCAAAGGTTTGGATAAAGAATAATATAGGGTATGGATAATATTTGAGATATAAATTGGTGTAAAATGAAAAATAAACAAAACAGATAAATTAAAATCCTAAGTGTGGTAAATTGCTATCCCAACCATCCCATGAATAAGACTCATATCATAGAATAACTCACGCTTGAACACTTGAAACACACGCTTTAGGTAGACACGAATTATACTCAACAAGATCTCAATCAAAGAATAACCTTTATTGGCGTTCCCATAACGTTCAACTCCCAATCAATCCATAAATATAATATACAACAAATAGTGGTGATATTGACCACTTAATACAAAACTTTACATAAGTTGGTTAAAATAAACTTCCAACTTTTCTTTCTTCTTTTTCTTTTTTTTTTTTTTTTTTTTTTTTTTTTTTTTTTTTTTAAACTTGAAACATAAGCATAGCTGTGTAAAATTTCACCACATCACTATAACGATAACTCTAGATAATTTTTCCATACTTTTCATGACTTCAGAAATAACGGTAATAGTGAAAGTAGTAATCACACGAAAAATAAACTCAAAGATATACAATATTTACTTTCACTCCAATTGCATTGTGCAATTTCCTGACTCAACCAAAGATAACGAATTACGCACGCGAACACAGGTAATGTAAGGAAACACACTTTGCCTAAAGCAATTAACCAACCACGGATTTTAATCTACAGGGTAGGCTAATGTATAAGGGTGTAACGAAACATTATAACAAAGGTGTAAGAAACGAAAGGAATGGCTCTGAGTGTTTTTCTAGGGGTATCTTACTCTAAAAGTGAGAGTAACAAAAGGGTTTATACGGGGGTTAACTAACCAGTGTAGTTAGCTAATATCACATAACATATAAAGGCTATTTGGGTATAATCCTAGAAATTTACCAATTTAGACAAGTCATTCCAATTATATAAATAATACTTATTATGGTGGTCTCGAATAGTATACAAGCCAAGTTCTAAAGTTTACAAGTCACCGGCACACTCATAGATTTGTGAATTTTGAAAAGTTCACAATTTTTGAAAATAACGTCATGTGTGCAGCTATGTAATTTAGACTTAAACAAAAACATGCTAAAAAAAATTTTAATTTTGATATATTAAGCACACTTTAAGCATATTTTGAAAAAGTTTAGGACAAGTAAGTGTTCTAATTCTCCAATCCCCCCACTTAAGTTAAACAACGTCCTCGTTGTTTGTATCAAAGGTTAAAAACTGGAAAATAAAAGAATTAGAACAGAAAAACTCCCCTGAGATTTGCTCGGTATGATCCTCCATTATTTGTATAAGAGCAAAAATCATCTTTCTTGTGGATGAGAACGTTTAAGCTTCATAGTTGATGTATCCACAGGAAATGCAGGAATCTATAATACCACCAAGACTTTAACACACCTAAGTTAAGAAGGTTCAAACTTGCATAATACATTAGTAGTTAGTAAAAATAAAACATAAAAATTAAACTGAAAATCATCAGGTCAGTCGATACGCCGTATCTTATGGAAGAAGATGCGCCATATCGAGCCTGGAATAAGTACGGATCAGAATAGAAGATACGTCGCATCCTTAACCAGGGATGCGCCGCATTAAAATAAACTGACAAAAAGTTTTAAAGTTAAAAATAAAAATGCAGAAAATTAAATAAGATATGACCAGCGCAGGAGATGCGTCGCATCTCAGGATTGAGATGCGCCGTATCTAGTGCGGGCCTGACTGACTCGACACAGAACAGAATAGTAAAAATTTTCCGGGTTGTCTCCTGATCAGCACTTGTCTTTATTCCAGAGTCTTCAAGTTAGACTCACGTTCAGCTCCTTATTCAGATCTATTGATCCCCACATGTCCGCGCACGATGTAGTTGCGAATTACTTCGTCACGAACATTTTCCGGCCCCAATTCAAGTACACCTTTGTAGAATCCTTTCATCTTTTGGTACGGATACTCGATCCCTTTCTCAGCATCATTTTCATCTACAAAAAGAAATGGTGTATATTTGTAACAAAATTTGTTAGGGGCATGTTCAAACCTTGGGTGAGCACGAGGCATCATGTAAGTGATAACATTGCTTCCACTTTTAAAGGTGATCTTTCCTTCAAATCTTTTAGCGTTAATTATGACCTCCTTACAGAATGGCTTCCCAACGATCACGTCACCCATCTCAACATCACGATAAGCATCCATGTTTTCCACCACAGTGAAATCTGTAACAATAGTTAAATTCCCAACAAAAATAGGTACATTCATGAACATTCCAACTACGTTTTTCCCTCTATACTCAATTTTGTTTTTCATTATAGAATTATAGAAATCTTTTGACGTTACATTAATTGGTAAAATAGGGAAAAAGTTAGCACTAATTTGTTTAAATCCTATCATGCAAGGAAATTGTAAATTATAAGCACAATCTACATGGATCTTTCTACCATAATCACAGAAACTAGGATATCCTTCAAATTCATCATAATTCTTAGTGTTGATCATATTGACTCTAGGTATATCCATAATTTCTCCTTCTGCAATTTCGGGTTCAGAATCCTCCATAAATTGATCATTGATTCCTAATGGTAGATTAAGATCATTTAATTCAATGTAGTCTCCACTATAGGTCTCAAGTTATTCATTATTTACCAAGGTTTCTCCCATAAAACTAGCTTCTAGATCGATGCCCACATGTTCTCTTAATCCTAGCACATAGACGCCTCTAATTATGCTTTTAACAGGATTTTGGCACTTGTAGACTAGTTTATTATTCCCTACCCTTAATGAGATTTTTCTTTTAAACACATCAATCTTAGCACGGGCGGTAGACAAGAAAGGTCTTCCAAGGATTAAAGGAATCTTAACATCTTCGGGCATATCTAATATAACAAAGTCTACAGGGAAAACAAACTTCTCAATCTTAACTAGCACATTATTAGCAATCCCTTCAAGTTTTTTTACCGTTTTATCAACCAATTCAATAAGCAACTTAGTTGGTGCTAATTTTCCTAGTCCTAGGGTAGTGAATGTCTTAAAGGGCATAACACTAACACTAGCTCCTAAGTCAGCTAACACATTATTGAAAGATATATCATTAATTGAACAAGGTAAAGTAAAACTTCCTGGGTACTTTTCTTTATGAGGCAAGGCATGTAAGTCGGTTGCAGAGCTCTCTTCTTTCATTGTAGCCTTGATCTCCTCTTCAATCTTTGTCTTCTCTTTGAGTAGTCTCCTTAAACTGATTGAAGAATTAAAGAAAAGTTCGGGTCTTGCACCATCATTACCATTCATCAGTCTTCTAGGAAAAGGAATGTTAGGAGTGACTTCTTCAGTGGTGCTTATGGCCTTGACATGATCTCTTGGGTTGGTTTCAGTTGAGCTAGGTAAACTTCCATATCCCCTTTCTTGAAGAACTTTGCTCATTTGTCCAATTTGTTGTTCCAATGCTTTGATCGAAGCTCCTTGATTTCTTGTAATAGTGTCTGTTGAAGCTCGGATTTCTTTGATCATAGCAGTGTTCTCTTCATGTCTTTTAGCAGCATCGGCCATAATTTGCTTCAAAGTGTCATCTAAAGTCTGCCTCCTTTCTTGATAAGCGGGATTAAAGTTGTTCTTTTGATAGAATCCCGGAGTAGCTTCCCTAAATCTTCCTGAAGGTCTGAATGGTTGTCCAAATTATGTGTAGTATGCTTCTTCAAAAGTCTTACTTTCATTCTTATTCGGGCAATCCTTAGTGTAGTGAGGTCCTTCGCATTTTTCACATCCAACTTGGGCAGCATACACTTTTTCATCACGCTTCTTCATCTCTCTACTAATTTTATCCAATTGAGCTTGAATAGCAGCAAACCCGTCAAAATTAGTGCTGCTCTTAGATCTAGTAGAGGTCCCATCATGCCATTTTTGAGAATGATCAGCAGCTTCTTGGATAGCTTTCCTAGCATTGGCTGCACTCATTTGAGGCACAGCTCCCAGAGCATCCAAGATTTGTCTAGTAGGCATGTCCAATCCTTGATAGAACAATATTATCTCCTGCATTTCACTTAGATAATGTTGAGGGCACTTCATCAATAGGTCTTTAAATCTTTCCCAAGCTTGATAAAGAGTTTCATCAGGCTCTTGCTTGAAACTGTTGATAGCCTCCATCTTTTTAGCGGTTTTTGCAGGTGGCCAATATCTCTTCAGGAATTTGCTCTTCAAATCTTCCTATGTAGTGATTGAACTAGCAGGTTCATTCCTTAGCCACTTGTTAGCAGCTCCTTTAAGTGAAATTGGAAAGATTCTTAGCATGAGTTGATCGTCAGAGACTCCTTCTGTAGTAAACAAATCTGCAATCTCGAGGACCTTTTCAACATGCTCATTAGCATCCTCATGTTCCGATCCACTGAAAGCATTTTCTCTTAGCTCCTTGAGAAACTGACCCTTCAACTCAAACTTAGACTTTTCATCAAACTTTGGTCTAGCAACTCCTGAAGTGTAATCAGCACGGGTTTTGTTCATGTATTCCTCCATAGTTGTGTTTTCCGCCATTGCTTCTGTTTCTTCTTCCTCTTTCTCTTCAGAAAAATAATCAAGCTCGAATGAACTTGAGATATCAAAGCTTTTTGCGTTGAATCAAGTTCTTCGTAGAACTCCTGGTCATGCACTTCCTGAAACTATCACAAAAGCATCAGTAGGGTATGTTCAAGAAAGTAATATATCAGAAAATCAACAACGAAAACGGAATACGAAAAATTAAAGTTACTGATATCTGCAGACGATGCGCCGTATCCAAAAAGTTGGATACGCCGTATCTTATAATCGTTAAAATTTAATCAGACTTTATTCAGAAAATAGATACGCCGCTTAGAAATTAGAATGCGCCGTATCATTTTAATTATCAAAAATCGATATTTATTTAAAATTAAATGCGTCGTATTAACAAAAGTTAATGCGTCGTATTTTCGTTACGTTTTAAAATACCAGATTTTTGATTCAGTAGATGCGCCGTATCGATAAAAATTGATGCGTCGTATCTGTTTAATAATTCGAAAACTGTTTTTAATTAAAATAATAGATACGCCGTATTTGTGAAAACAGATGCGTCGTATGGCGTTATCGCTTAGAAATTTTTTTATTTTTTATTAAAAACAGATACACCGTATCTTGGGGAAAGATGCGTCGTATCGAATTTATTAAACGCATTGTATTTTATAAAAATTAAACGCAATACGCCGTATCTAAGAAAATAGATGCGCCGTATCGTTTGAATTAGCTCAGTACAACGATAGCAGAATACAAGAAAATAGAAAAAGAAAAAAAAAAAAACAAACGAAAATAATAAAAAATTAAGGAAAAAAAAAACACACAAAAACAGAAAATATGCAAAATAATACAATGAATGCAATTTAACTAATATACAACAGAGTTAGCGGTTAGAATAAAAATTAAAAAGAAAAACCTAATTAAAATACTAATCAAATTAACAGATAATAACAATTCACTCCACGGCCACGGCGCCAAAAACTTGATGAGCGTGTGCGTATGATCTAATTTATACCCACGGTATGTCGTTGTGGTTTTAGCAGTATTCAAGTTTTAAATTTATATTTAGCCGACTTATCAATAACACACACACTTTAACGAGCAGTGTACCCGGTCAGTATGAATATAATGGTAAGTAGAGTGTCGATCACTAAGAGTGGAACGTATTATCTAGTTATTCTAATCAGTATTTTAATATCTTAAGTTAGCTATACAACCTAATTTAACGCAAGGGGGTTTCAGCCTGAGAGACTGGCACGGTTTGGTTATGATTAAATAATAAACTAAACTAATAAGCACGAATCAGCGATTAGCACACACGTACACAGATAAATACTTGAGACAATAAGAAGACCTGTCCTGATAGTTAAGTAGCTTGTCACTTGTTTTATTGCTAGTTTTATATGAAGTGTATAGTTCGATGCAACGCACCGAGATTAATTCCTTTCTCCTTGGCTCTAATCTTATCGGCGAGTAAACCCTGAATGATCACTTATGACTATCCTATTTATCTTTCTTCCTACTTTTCTACAGATGATAGAATGCATAGGCGATATAATAAATAGGCGAGGAAGGGGCATGGCGACCCAAGCAATGCTCAGCTAGACACAGAGGTTATCAATGCACTAATAAAAGTCACCAAAGACATCAACATATAAACTTTAATTAATGGGAAAGCAATTTTAAGGGGAGTTGAAGTGCATGATTAAATCAATGAAACAAGCCCATCAATCCTGACCAATTAAAGTGTACTAATACAATAAAACAAAACTACTTAATGAATTGAATACATGCAGGACCTTCTTATAGCTCTTGTATCTTCGTTCAAGGTGTGTCTTGTGCTGCTACTTCTTCTGAATTCGGCTTAGGGTTTCAATGGTCTTTGGTCTTCTAAAAACTAGGCTTTCTGTCCACACCGAAATTCGTCTGACCTTGGGGTATTTATAGTTTCTGTCTGAGGGCTAGATGCGGCGCATAGGATAAGTAGATGCGGCGCATTGACTTAACTTCGCGTGGGGTCCAAGATTTATATATTCAGGAATATTCGTACACCGCCAGAAGATGCGGCGTAACTCCATTTTTAGATGCGGCGCATGTCCTTGCTGTCTTGGATCGTAGCTTGTGAAATCTTGATAGTGATGCGCCGTATGTAATAAGTAGGATGCGGCGTATCTGGAGCAGAAGGATCTTGATCTTGTACATTTCAGTAGACTCTTAACTTCTTGCATGTTTTGCTCCATAATTAGTCCAAAATCGCCAAGTTTCACATAATACTTGTTTTTACCTGAGAATTACAAAAGTAAACATTAACATATCAATTCTCACAGATAATATAATAAAACACGTCAAATAAATAGGATAAATGATGGTAATAAAGTGTACTTATTTGAGTTCATCACCGAGCTGCTCGGTTTTAAACCAAGCGAGCTCGAGCAATGGTTTTCTACTCATTTCATTAAGTTCGAACCGAGCCGAGCTGCTCGGTTTCAATTCGAGCCGAGTTCGAGCAGACCCTCGCTCGGTTCAGCTCGGCTCGTGAACAGCCTTACCCTTGCCCTTACCTTGTCCCTTGCTATGTGCCTTTGGCTTGTTATTTTTTTGGATTCTGCCTTGCTTGATAGCTAGGACCATTGGAGCCTTCTTGGGCATGCCCTTTTTTGCAAGTTTAAGCATTTGTAGTTAGGGAATAGCCTTGCCCATGCTGTGCATGTTGTAGTTCTGCATAAATTGATCATAATCCTTTGACAGTGAGGTAAGAATCAAGCTCACTCCAAGGATCTGAGGCATGGGGTATCCCAGACGCTCCATTTGATCCAGATAGCCTTTCATTTTCATGATATAGCTACTGACTGATTGGCCCTCCTCCTGCTTGCAAGCATGAAAAGCTTTGACAGTGTCAAACAGTTCTTGCTCAGCTTGCTGTTCGAAGATGGTTTTTAGTTCTCTCAGCATGTCAATTACTGCAAGGTCCTCTAAGTTCTTTTGGAGCTCAGGGATCATGCTTGTAAGCATGAGACAAGCCACTTCTTGTTGCTCATTAACCCTACGAGTGTAGGCGTTACGAACAGTAGCGGAGGCATTAGCAGGAGGTGCTTCAGGTAAAGCTTCTTCCAGATGGTAAAACTTTTGTTCAGCCTTGAGGACGATCCTCAGGTTGCGATACACGTCTAAAAAGTTGTTACCATTCAATTTCTCTTTTTCAAGAATTGATCTGATTGACGAGTTGCTCATGGTTTGATTAGGAGTTTTCATCTACAAAATAAACAAAGTTTAAATTTTAGTAGGTTTCAATAATTAATCCTTTTTAAAATTAACTACCCAAGTTTACCATATTAAAACAATTAATTTTACGAAAAAGCTAAGATCCTCATTGAGGTTCCACCATCACATCAGTTGATCTGCTAGCAATGGTGGATTCAATAGGTAGGTAACGTCGACCGATTTCATTACATGTGCAACTCTTAGAACTTTATGGGACTCATGGCACTAGTGAACAAGCAACTAGTGTCAAGCTGGCATGTTTAGTCCCATCTTTGCCTCGGGTCAAGGTCTAACCACTTAACTCGATTAAGTCATTCAATTTGAAAATGTGTGAGAATATATCTTGGTCCCACGCATAGAGAATAGTCACATTGGGTTACAATTCAACCTAGGTCCCACGCATAGGCAAAAGGTAACTGCAAGTGTTCTCAACAATTGGACGGCATGACTTAAATTTTGACGGGTAAAATATTTGATGTGGATCAAAACCGTGTACGAAAGAAGCATGCTTTCATTCTTTGTAGCACAAGTTAAAAACTTTTCTTAACTTAAGTCTAATCATTGTTTTAATTTATGTGTGTAAAGTTGTCCATTTTCAAGACAAATATAAATCCTAAGTGGATTACAATTAAGTTTGGACAATACAATAAATACATAACCAAGCTTAACAAGTTTAAGTGTTATTTAGAAAACAATGATTTTAAGTTTCAAATCCAAATTCAAACTTAGTTAAACTAAATCATAAGACTTAGTTTAAATTGGTTTGTGTTTCGTTTCAAGTTTTTTAGAAAACAATTTTGCGTTTTACATATAATCATAGCATATATATAAAAAGCAACCAAACAAACACACAACCACAATATGCAAAGCCTCAACCGATGAAAATCCTATGCTCGGTCTCGTGAGCCATCACAAGAACCAAGAGTTAACTAGGGACATGATACACAACCACACGGAGGGCTCCCACTTGCTCCAAGACGATCATGAGCAAGTAAAAGCCCATTATGCACATGGAAAATTGATTCTGTCTGATCAGTTTTCCTGTCTTTGGAGGCCCAAAACCCCTAGAAGCAGACCTCATCATGCTTTGGCCCAGTTGACAAAGTTGTAGGCCCATGTCTTGTGAACCTGCACAAAAAAAATTTAGCCCAAAATACCTTACGGAACTCCTGGAAATGGCCTTTTACAGCAGTGTGTCCAACAGCCTTCTTTGGTCCAAAGTTCTTCATTCTTTGCCATTCGATTACATGTTTTTCATTACATAATACATGAAGTAAAATACAACTAATCTACTTTCTATCTATTGTAAAAATGCCCAAACAATGGCTAAACCAAAATGAACTACATTACATAAGTGCCGAAACAATGGCAACCCCAAAAAAACAAGAAACCAATCAATAAATCACAACAACACAATGCACAAGTGGTATAGGTTTTCATCGGCTTTGCATATACAAATAATAATACAATAATATTATGAACAAAAACAAGGTGTTGGCTAACTCCATGGACAAACATGCATGTATTTGCCATGGATACAAAATTAATAACAAGAATTCAATAGTTAGCCAACGAAACGAAGAAATTAATTAACTAGAATTAAAAACCCTGTAAGGTACTCGTGTCAAATGGCCTTAGGTTCAAAACCCACTGATATTAGGACCTTCTTAACATCATTTTACCACAGAAAATTAAGCCATAGGGGCTGATTTGAAATTGTTTTACAAATGGATAAAATAAATGCGTTTTAGGCCATTTTACGGGTACCTAACAAGTATACCAATTAAAATATGCATAACAAATGGCCATGGGGTCAAAAACTCCAGATCATAAGACCCCATATGGGTCGAATTAAATTCAAAAAATTAGCCCTAGGGGCTGTTTTGAAGTTACCCTTTTGAATACATTAATAACACGTGTTTTTTGCCATTTTTACGCATACAAGATGATCATATGACATGATATGATGGCTCGTGATACCACTATAGGTGATTATGAATATAAATAACATATTATCAATAAACAAACGCAGTGGATAAATCACCTATCAACGGATCCATAGAGTCATATGATCAATCAAAGTAAAACAAACAAGATTATACCCTTTGTAGCGTGATCAGTAGAATTCAATGGAGACCTTTTTCACACCAATCTACCCTTGAAACGAAATGACCAAAGTAGATCACCTCTATGATAGTCCACACTACACTTCAACGTATACCTCTTGGATGCTAGTCCTTAACCCCGTAACCTTGGAATCACCTTGAATGAACAAGATTCAAAGTAAGAGATCAAGAAAACAAAACCCTAGATGGGAAGAGTTTTTGTGTCGTGAGTTTTAGAGAGAAAGGAGGAGAGAATATTTGGTAAACTGATATCATAATAATGAGGAGACTATCATCATATATTTGACCAAAAATCAAACCAAAACCCCCCTTGAATCCCTCCTTGGCCGGCAACCATATGGGCTAAATGGGCTTGCCATTTGTTTTCCAAGTCCAATGGATTAAGTACTTTACTTAGCCATTAGAAAGCCCAATAGTGATCCCGAGTTACGTTAGGTTATTTATATATCATAAATACAATAAACACGATATATAAAGTGGTACCTCAGTGTATATGTGTGTGACCTCATAGGCTCACATATGTCCAGCCATATAATTATTTATTATGACACGAGCATACTTCAACAACTAGTCCTAATCCTATAGCAACTGCTGGTTTCAATTTGTTAACAGTTGTACTAGTGATAGGTTTTCTTGTGACTTTAACGAATTCAGTACGATCTGAAGTACAAGCCTTCTGTTCATGAACAGTTCCCGCGGAACCTTTGGCCACTACTGGCGGAATCAAATTTTTGGTTCCGTCGGATCCGTGGGTGTCTGAACTTGTTGGAATAGTTTCTTGTACTCTCACTGTTTGTTTCTTAAAGCTACTTAAGTCCCCTAGTTTTATAAATCATAATCCGGTTTTATCATGAGGCAACTTTTGAACTTTCATTAGATCATCTATATAACTAATGTTTTTATCAAACCTTTTAAATTTAGAATTTTGTTTGATAAGTTCTTCCTGTGTGGACTTAAGTGTTTCTAGTTCTAATTTAAGTTCCTAACATGAAATACATGTTTCTTTAACATCTTTACCCTTTTCTAATCGTATAGATTTTCTTTTTACCAATAAACTTCGTTTTCCAAAAATTCCTTTTTGGTTTTTAAAAACTTATTTTTGTTTATGATTTTTAGGCTGATTTCACACAGTTTGTTGTATTCTATTTCTAAGGTGTCATCATCAATAGAGGAGTAAAATGAGTCAGATTGAACGTCGTTAGAGTCTTGAGCCATAAGAGCAACTTCGTCATTCTTTGGCTCTTCGTCATCATCTTCACTGTCACTCCAAGCACCACTAACAAAGGCTCGTTGAGTCTTGTTCTTGGGTGGCTTCGGACATTCTCCTATTAGATGACTAGTATCCCCGCATCTAAAGCACTTCCTATCTACTTTGCCTTTCTTATCATCACGGTCTTTCTTGAAGAATTTCTTTTCTTCTCGAGGTTGTCTTACGAACTTCCCCCGTCTCCTAAAGAACTTCTTGAAATCTCTTACGGCCATCGCATACTCTTCGTCTTCGCTACCTGAGCTAGACTCTTCATCATCACTTGACTCTACCCTGGCTTTTAAGGCAATGGACTTGAACTTTAACTTTTTGCCTTTGACTATCTCTGAATCTTTTTCCATGACCATCTCATGAACTTTGAGATTTCCTATGAGCTTGTCAAGCGGCATGCTTGAAAGATCCTTGGATTCTTCAATGGCCTTCACCTTTGCTCTCCACTTCGGATGAAATTCTCTAAGAAATTTCCTGACAAAGTTCTTACTAGAAAAAGAATCGTCAAACGCTTTAAGAGAAGTAACAATAGTATTAAACCTAGCAAATGCACTATCAATGGTCTCATCTTCAGGGATAACAAATTGTTCATATTGTTGAACAATATATTTTTTGTTATCCTTTATTTGTGAGTTCCCTTGATGAGTGATAATTAAGGATTGCCAAATATCTTTAGCGGTTTTACACATAAATACTCTTTTATATTCTTTCCTAGATAAAGCATTATAAATCATCATTTTAGCTTCATTATTTTTGGCAATTAATTTCTTTTGCTCATCACTGTGACGAGTAAGAGAACTATCCTCATCCCTACCGCTTGATATATCCTTAATTATAGGTTTATGGTCACCGTCTACAATCATGTACCATAGATCTATATCTTTAGACTTCACATAAGTTTTAAAGCGATTTTTCCAATATATAGAACTGTTTGTTTCAAATAGTGGTGGTCTTTGCATAGATTGCCCTTCTTTGTTGTTTTCAAAATTCATTGATCGTTTCAAGTTTTAAAATACATTATATTTTGAAAATCTTGAGTAACGTAGCTCTGATGCCAATTGTGGAAAACTAGAAGGGGGGTTGAATAGTTTTTACCATTTTAAAATTAATTCGCTTTGATTACTTAACGTGATTTCAACTTAAAGCAAATAATCAAACAATATAAGTAAAGCAAGTAAGGAAAGAAACATTCAAACCACAACACGGATCTTTATAGTGGTTCGGTCTACAAGGAATCTCTTCCTTGCCCTACTCCACTCCTCGAGACTCTAACTCGAGAGTTTTTCTTCACTAAGAAACAAGCTCCCTTCTAGGCGGAGAAAACCTTTACATGTCGCTTATTCTTTATCAGGTACAAAGCTAAATACCGAGTTCTAGTTAGAGGTAGAACCAACCTAATGTCGCTTACACTTTTTCCGGTACTAAGCTAAATACCGAGTTCTTTACAACGGCACGACCACTCCCGACACTCTATGTGTTTTGAGGACTAAAACACTAACCGATCACTACTGAATGTTTGGTATAACAATGATGTGTGATAAACTACGAATCACACAGTATCTAACTAATCAAGACTTGCAACAGTGTGTTGAAGCTTGTGATGCTTGATCTCTTTGCTACAAAAGAAAGATCTCTACAAATGAAATGAATGAATGAATGGGTTAGTAAAGTAAGAAAGAATGTATAATGTAGTTTATGCTATATGAGTGATGAGTGAATTTGAATGATCAGCTTGCTATTTATAGGCAAACTGATCAAATAGTCCACGAATTTGGCGGAACCAATTCCAGGGGTCCGCTCTTTATGCTGTTTGATTCTGCCAGGACCTGACAGCTATATCTTTACAAATCTTTCCATATCTTGCCAAGATCTTACGCAATCCAATTCTTTTTTTGAAGATCTTTCCAAAATATTTACTAAATCTTCAAGATATCCTAAAGATATCCAAATGATGTATGCCATGATGTCATGTATATATTTCCATTTTAAGATTTCAAATGTAAATAATGTAAATGTATATATGTATGTAATATGTGTCCTATCATGTAGCATGTATATGATGAGTTTTTAAATCTAATTACTATAAATGTAAAAGACTTAAACTTATATTTATGCTTTGCTAAAGATAAACTTTATAATTGTCATTAACAAAATATAGCAAAGATCGTAAAATATAAATAACGTTTTTAGGACGACATTTGTATTAACATAATATCATTAGTTTTTATCCAATGCCCAACATATCCGAAACTTACCAACGATCGCCAAGACAAAACACGTTAGTCAATGTATTTTGACAACTAAATTAACACACCTAAACTACTTGTACCCAGAATTTACTCTTAATATTAAAACCAATACACATTTAATATTATAAACAAACACACCCCTTTTAAATCATGTGGGCTTGTGAGCCCATTTTTGAAAAACTAACTCCCTTATGGACTTGGCTCAAAACTCAATACAACCATTGGGCTTCAGCCCTCCCTTTTAACCCTCCACAAACTAGACGCAACACACGCATACACACTATCATTTACCATATAATTAAACACACCCATGTGATAAGGCTATGTAGCCGAGACAACAAATAAAGAACACACCCTTTATGTGATTAATCAAAACTAACAAACTCACCCTCGAGGACAATAAGGTCGAACCAAGAGTAAGTCATACACCCTACATGGGTGATTTGATTCAAGACTCATCCCAAACGAGCTCACCCTATGTGGGTATCTTGTTAACCAACACCACAACGGTGAATCAATGACAAAATAACTCACCGAGGCCGAAAATCTACTAAAATCCAAACCGTACTCAACAAACTAAAATAAGCAAATCCACTCTATCCGAGACTCAAAACAAGATTAATGATCATTCCAACCCACGACTTGTGACTCAAAACGAGTTAACTCGACTGAGTTGAATCGACCCATTTCTTAACCGAGCAAAACACCCCTTCGGTTAGTTTCTCACCACACGAATCTATTTCCAAAACCTTGTAAATCATTCTTTTAATCCATTTATTATCCACGAAAAACTACTAACACAACTTTAATATTATCATTTTCGAACAAAATAAAACCAAAATAATATCAAGACGAGTTTGTAACTAGGTATACCAACAAAATGAAAAAAATAGGGAGGAGTGGCGACTGTGAACGACGGCGAAACGAATAAGACGGTAGTAGTGGTGGCTCATGGTCACAACCTAAACAACGAGCCCTAGAAAACTTCCTCCTTTTGATCTCAAACACTCCAAAAATACTTCCTTTGTTGAGAATTAAACCAACAGTTAGTACTGCCAGGTCAAAATTACAACTGCTGATGATTAACACTAACAGTACCAAGTCAGTTAGTACTGCTAGTACAGATGGTTAGTAGTGATTATGAGATGAAGACAGAAACGTGTTTGGATATATATATAGAATAGATATTGTGTATATCTTATAATGATATATTGAAACGAATGTTAGTTTACTGTTAAAGAACTCCTTGTTCTATAAAAGGAGATTCTAGGTTAGGTTTTCATGATCAGAAAAATATTAGAACATACGTATTATTGTGAAAGCTTCAAGGTTGTAAAACCCAAGTGATAATCAAAGATCACTCGTAGTAATATTGAAGCTATTTGGTTTGTTAAACAATTGTGTTCATACTTTCACTGTTACATTCATACATCACATAAACAATATCTTCTAAGTATTAGCTAGTAAATTTCGCATGCTAGTTAATATATACTCAAAGTATATTCAACACAAGGTGTGTGTTTAGATCCGGTCAAGTGGTATCAGTGACAGGTTCTGGTACTTTGAATTAGAAGATCCTCTTTTGATTAAGAAGAAGAGATGGACATGGAAACTTCTACAACCAATGTTGCTGCAAAGTTACCAATGCTCAAGCCCAATGAATTCGACATGTGGAGGTTAAGAATTGAACAATTCTTCCAAGTTTAGAACTATGCACTTTGGGAAATCATAGAAGAAGGGAATTCATTCAAGCCTAGATCCACAACAACAATTGTAGAGGGTAAACTTGTGACAACTGTACAGACAAAGCCAGTGATTGCAGATGAAAGAGTTCTGATGAAGAATGAAATCAAGGCAAGAACTATGCTTATGATGACAATACCTAATTATTAACTCTTGAACTTTAGCAAGTTCAAGGATGCCAAATCATTATTTAAGGCCATTGTTGCAAGATTTGGTGGGAATGAAGCCACCAAAAAGACTCAGAAGACACTTCTCAAGCAACAATTTGAGAACTTTTCAGCAACGAGCAGTGAATCACTGGATCATATGTTCAACAGGCTTCAGAAGCTTATAAGCCAACTTGCTATTCTTGGAATTGAGATACCTCAGGAAGATCTCAACTCAAAGTTCCTGAGAAGTCTACCATCAGAATGGGCTATGCATGTTGTTGTGTGGAATAACAAGCCGGATATTGAATTTATGAGCTTGATGGACTTGTATAGCAATTTCAAGATAGTGGAGCAAGATGTGAAGAAGGTTGCTGGAACAAGCTCAAGTACTGGAATATGGCATTTGTGTCAACTCCTAGTAACTCAAGTCTTGAAGAAGTGAAGGTTGGTGCAGCAGTTGGTACTGCTAGTTCAAATATTGGTACTGCTAGCACATCAAGCAGTACTAAAGGCATTATGGATGAGACAACTTGTTGTGCTTTCTTGACTACTCAGCATAATGGTTCCATGTTGATATATGAAGACCTTCAAGAGATCAATGATGATGATCTGGAGGAGATGGATATTAAACGGCAAATATCTCTTCTTAGCATGAGGGCTAGGAAATTCAATCAGAGGACAGGGAAGAAGATAACCATAAACAGCAATGATACTGCTGGTTATGACAAGTCAAAGATTGGATGCTATAATTGCCATTAGATGGGTCATTACTCAAGGGAGTGCAAAAGGCCAAGACAACTAGATAGTAGGAATAAAGGCAATGTAGGCAAGACCAAGGTAGTAGAGATTACTGACTCAATCTCAAAGGCTATGGTAGCCATTGATTGTTTGGGATTTGACTAGAGCTTTATGGAAGAGGAGGAAGCAGTACCTACTGAGATGGCACTCATGTCTTTCTCTAATTCTAAGGTACAAGTTTCTAAATGTTCTAAATCATGTGATGCTTTAAAAGAATTAGAAACTCTTAGGAAACATTATGATGAACAGAGAATAGAGCTAAACCAGACTATTTTTAATTTGGCAAATCATAAGAGGGGTCTGGCTGTGTTAGAAGAGCAAATTGTTCATTATAAGAGTAATGAGTCTAAGTTTGCTGATGACACAGGTGTGCTTAAGAGGGATATATTTTTTAGAGATGCTGAAATTAAGTTTTTAAGAGAAGAGTTTGAAATGATTAAACAAGATAAAGAGAACATTCAATTAAGTGTTGACACTCTTGAATACACATCAAAAGGAGTTCAAAAATTAATTGAATGTCAAATAATCGATAAGGCTAAATCAGGTCTAGGTTATAAGTCTGTTCCACCTCCTTATAGAGGAATACCTACACCTCCAGGTATAGACCTAGAACACACAGGCTTGCCTGAATTTCAACTACCCAAGCTAGAATATGGTCCTCAACAAAAGGAAAATATAGTATTTGAAAAGCCTGTAGAAGTAAGTGTAAGCTTTGAGAGTGCAAGTGATAAATCACTCTCTGAGGACAAGGTGTCCTCTGCTAGGGATTCAGATGCTCCAACCATAGAGGATTGGACTTTTGATGATGATGAGGATGATCAGGTTAAGGTTAAACCTGATACTATTAAGGTAGAAGGAACAAGAGTTCCTAAGGTGGTCAAAGTTAATACTGTTAGGCCTAAAAATAATGTTAGAAAAGTTAGGCAACCAGTAAGATACTGTGAAATGTATAAAGCCACACACAAGCCCAGAGGTAACCAAAGGAATTGGAACAGCCTCAAGTCTCACCAACTAGGTGATGACTTTGTCTTTCATAAGAAAGCTTGTTTTAATTGTGGAGAGTTTGACCATCTTGCAGCTTATTGCAACAATAGGGTAACTAGGTATTCAGACAATAGGGTGAACTCAGAAAGACTTACAACTCACCCTTCCAATGCTAGAATGATACCTAGAATAGTTCTTTTAAGGTCTGGACCAAGACCAGTTCATACTGCTAGACCAGCAGTTCATACTGCCAGACCATTTAGATCTGTTTACCCAAGATAAGCAGTTCAAAGTGCAAGAACATTTTTCAAATCTACACCATAAACTGCTAGAAGGCCATTTCATAACAATGCAGTGATAAATAAAAAAAATTGGAAACCTAAGGTTGAAATTGCAAACCCAGCAGTTCATACTGCTAGGCAAGCAGTTAATACAGGTAGTTTTAAAAACACTGCTAAGGGAAAGATTGGAAATGGTATTAATGCGTCAGCATCATGGGTTTGGAGACCACTTCAATCCAATGGAGTACCAACTATGCTAAAAAGGTTTAATTATATTGATGCAAGAGGAAAACCAAAGTCAGTAATGGCTTGGGTTCCCAAAGGAAGTTAATTGCCTTGTTTATGTGCAATGTTAGTCATATGCTTATAATGTTATGAGACAAGTGCTTTGCATTTTGTTTTCTTGTTTTTGGACTAACAATTGTAGGTTTATTGGAGTTTGTGAATTGAATGCTTTATGTTTTGGATGATGAGATGCTTTGGAGATTCAAGTGTGTGATCTGTGCATACAAAAAATGGTAATTGGTTCACCATGTCTAACCCACATCAAGAACCAACTAGTCCAGAGCAAACGGTTTATGGTAAAGACTAATCAATTCCATTTATGGTTGATAGTTTACCAAAAATAATATGGTAATCAACTTACCATACTTAACAGCAAAGAGCTGGCTAGTCCAAAGCAAATGGCTCTTGGTAAAGACACATCAAATCCGTTGATAGCTGATAGTTTGCTAAAAACTATAAGTGGGCAAAAATGTTTTTAAGTCCACATTGAGTCTATACTGCTCTTGAAAATTTTTACTAAACAGTTTGTACTGATAGTTCAAACTAGCTTTGATACTGAGTTTATGCTCTATGATTCACCTCTCTCAGAAGGTAACACATCTGGAAGTGATGAGAGCAGATTTGAAACTAAATGAATTGATGGAAACTTGTACAAATTGTCATATTGGAAGCTGAACTCAAGAATCATAAGTTCAAATTCAAGTGATGGTGACAATTCTTCCAAACAGGGGAGGATAATTGCTCATATTGGAGGATAATTACTCTGTTTGATAAATATCTTGATGTTCAGATTAGTTCAAGATGATTTTGTAACTTAGGGGAGGATATGCCGAGGTTTATTCAAAGAAGATTCAGAGAATATTATTTGTGAAGATCTTACTTAATTAGTATCAATTCAAAATCAAAGAATGATGAAGATTAAATGCTGGAGTGCTTACTGTTATGGTTTCTTCAAAGCCTAAATATGAAGAAAATACTGAAGTGGTTCATGATTGAAGATGAGTGTTTGAAAGAATTCCCCCCCATCATCAATGTTAGAGTTTAATTCAAAAAACTTAATGATTTACATAGAAATCATAAGTTTAGGGGAGGATTGTTGGGAATTAAACCAACAGTTAGTACTGCCAGGTCAAAGTTACAACTGCTGATGATTAACACTAACAGTACTAAGTCAGTTAGTACTACTAGTACAGATGGTTAGTACTGATTATGAGATGAAGACAGAAACGCGTATGGATATATATATAGATTAGATATTGTGCATATCTTATAATGATAGATTGATACGAATGTTAGTTTACATGTAAAGAACTCCTTGTTCTATAAAAGGAGATTCTAGGTTAGGTTTTCATGATCAGAAAAATATCAGAACATATGTAATATTGTGAAAGCTTCAAGGTTGTAAAACCCTATTGATAATCAAAGATCACTCGTAATAATATTGAAGCTATTTGGTTTGTTAAACAATTGTGTTCATACTTTCACTGTTACATTCATACATCACGTAAACAATATCTTCTAAGTATTAGCTAGTAAATTCCGCGTGCTAGTTAATATATACTCAAAGTATCTTCAACACAAGGTGTGTGTTTAGATCCAGTCATCCTTCGTCTTGATCTACACACTCTGCTAATAAAATTGGGTGGCCGAAAATTTGACCGGAGACGATGACGGCGCTGGAATAGTAATTTTCGGTGAGGTGTGTGTAAAAAATGAGTCTCAAACCCTAATTTCTTATTTTATACCCCACGAGGGACTAAATTTGCCAAAAGGGAAAGTTAAGGGTAGGCGGACAGAATATATCACAGGGACCACTGTTGTAATTTTGACTATCTTTTGGAATTTAGAGAATCGGGGCTCGTTTTGGTTAGCAAACGGTAGATTCACGACACGGAAATAACGCCATTGCGCTCAGAATATTATTTCCGATAAAAATGACTATATATATGCCTAGTATCTTAAAATTAATACCAAAGTCAAATTAAATTGTTGGTTCTCCGAATAAAAACATGTCGGGAAAATTACGGGGTATTACAGTCTCACCTCTATAAAAAGGAATCGCGTCCTCTTGATTCAATTCAAGTTACCCATTAGAGTTGAAAAGAAATGAGAATACTTACGCTTGATCTCATCCATACGTTCCTACATGAACTCAGGACCTCTCTTAAAGTTCAGCGATCTTTGACAATAGGAATACGATTTTACTAAAGTCGTCTGACTTCACGATCCAGGATTTCGATAGGTTTCTCAAAAAGGTTTAAACATTCATCAATCTGGATCTCTCCCGGAGGAATAGCAACTACCTCATCGGCAAGTCATTTCTTTACATTGCACATAAAAATGTTGTGAACACTTCTGAGTCTTGACGGTAGCTCGAGTCTGTGAGCTACTGGTCCAACTCTAGCTAGGATTTCAAAAGGATCAATATAGCGAGGATTTAGTTTTCCATGTTTACTAAATGTATCACACATTCTCAAGGTGAATCCTTAAGCATAATCTAGGCTTTAACTGAGAATTCAAGAGGGTCACATCATTTGTCGGCATAATTCTTCTGACGATTCGTGTTGGGAATTATGGAAGAACAGACTTAAGTCTGCTGATGTACTTGTTAAGTCTGTTAGTCTTAGTTAAGTCTGCCAGTACAAAGTTAAGTCTGGCAGACATAGTTACATAGTTAGTACTGGTCATTCGTATTATTTAAGTCTGTTTATGTTTAATAGCAGAGTTAGTTAGCTATATGTTAGGAAAGGATATACACGAATTAGTTATCTTATTAGAAGATATGTTTATCCTTTCACACGTTTTTGTAATATTAGCGTTTCCTTAGAGTATAAAAGGAACCCTACGGCATTGTGAAGTTAGTGACATTTTTGCAAGTGAAAGTTTAATAGAAAATACGAAGTTAGTTATTATTGTGTTCTTCATACTTGTTGGTTGTTAAGATTCCGCATTAACAATCAATTCATTGTTAAGAGTTTCTCATATAGATTAATTTGGATTTATTCAAGTTATCTATTGTCTTACAAAGGCTACTTAGATCCATAACCAGTGGACCTACAAGTGGTATCAAAGCCTATAAAGGGACTCTGAGTAAGAAGAAACACAAACCACAGACACTAATTCACTCCAAAATCCTGCACAATGTCTCAACAGGCCAATGATGAGTACTCTACTCATATTAGTGATGATGAAGTTTCGAATCATGATGATGATGCATCAGACACCAGTAGACCTAAACAACAACAACAAAACATTCCCGCAACAACCACTATCTCAAACATCAAACTCCCAATTCTGAAAAAGGAGGAGTATGATATCTGGGCAATGGAGATGGAGCATTACCTTGAGTACATTGACAATGATGTATGGAAGGTGATTCAGAATGGAAACTCAAAGAAGAGGATCTCTGTTGGTAAGGATGATGTTGTTAGAGTGCTTCCACCAGTCTCTACTGCAGAGATTCATGCTGTGGAGAAGGAAAGGAAAGCAAGAACCATCTTACTGATGGCTCTTCCCAAGGAGCACTTAAGAAGATTTCATGGAATGGATGATGCTAAGGAGATTTTGGAAGCAATCAGAACAAGGTTTGGAGGGAATGCTAATTCAAAGAAGATGCAGAAAGTTGTTCTCAAACAACAGTTTGAAGCATTCATTGTGACCAATTCTAAAGGATTGGAGAAAGGGTATGATAGATTCCAACATCTCCTCTCACAGTTGGAAGCTCATGGTGCTGCTGTATCTACTGAAGATGCAAATCATAAGTTTCTCAAATCTTTGCCAAAAGAATGGTCAAATCTGGCAATGAGCATGAGAATGAAAGAAGATGTTGACACCTTGTCAATTGATGATTTGTACAATAATTTTAGGGTATTCGAACATGAAATCAAAAGTGTTTCAAAGGCATCTTCAAGTTCTGCTAATGTTGCTTTTGTCTCCCTAAGCAAGAGCAGTACTGGCAAAGTTAATTCTGGTAGCTATAATTCTGGTACTTCTTCAAGCAATATGAAAGAAAGAGAAGTTCCTACTGGTTTTGCTGATGAAGTCATCTATTCATTGTTTGCAAAGAGATTAGAAGACAAGGACCTCATTAATGAGGACCTTGAACAGATAAATGATGCTGACATTGAAGAGATGGACATAAAGTGGCAGATAGCAATGATTGCTCTAAGAGTGAAGAAGTTCTACAAGAAAACTGGTAGAAATATCAGATTTGATGGAAAGGCACCAGTTGGTTTTAATAAGAAGAATGTCAAATGCTATAGGTGTCACAACACTGGTCACTTTGCTAGGGAGTGCACATCAAAGGTGACTACTGATGGGAAGAAGAAGAAAGATTCAGACTCTTAAGAAGCAGATAAGCTGGAGAAGAGTCAAATGGGTATGCTGACTTTGGAAGATGGTGCTGTTAACTAGGGAGAGCACACAGATGAGGAAACAGAACCAAATCATGCATTCATGGCTATTGGCTCCAGTACTGAGGTATCCTTGTGTTCTAAAACATGCTTGAAATCATATAATAGTCTTAAAACATTGTGTGATGAACAAATGCAACAGATAGGTGATCAGGAAGCTAAAATACTTGCTTACACTAATGTTGTTAAGACCTTAGAAGCTCAAATTGTCACTTATCAAAAACAGCAATTAAACTTAAATGAAAAGCTTACATTTCAAGCAAATGAAATCTATGAAAAAGATGAAAAGCTTAAAAGATATAGGAGAATTGGAATAAAAGCTGTGAAAGATAAGGAAGAATTGCAGAAAAGAATAGACACATGGACTAAGTCTGCTAAAAATCTGGATAGATTAATAGATTCTAGTATGAGCTCAACTTGCAAAATTGGTCTAGGATATGAAATAAAATCAGATAGTGAGATTTTAAGTTATGAGGAAGAAATGGAAAGAACTGTGTTCACTAGTACAAGTGATGACTTTGCTGGTAAACCTGTATACAATAGATTCTTAAAAACTGACAACTTCAAAGGAGTTCCACCTCCATTAAATGGAGATTACACTCCTCAAACAGAGAAAGAGTTTGATGAGTCTTTGTATGTTTATGGTAAAAAGGGACCTCAAAAGCCTGAAACAAGTGACTCAGATGACAAATCTAGTAAGTATTCTACCTGTCAATCTGATGACAGTGAAGGATTCATTGGAAATGTCTCTGAACATTCTGAATCAGAACCAGAAGATGTACCAAAAGAGGTGTCTAAGTCTAAACCTGTTAAGATTAGTGAACCAGTCATGTCTGCACCAAAACCTAAAACAGTTGAACCTAGTTGTGTCTCACACATAAAAACTCCTAGGCAACATGTTAAAAGTCAAGAGTCACCCAATGTTGATAGAATGAAAAGAGATTTAGGGAAAGGTTACTCTTTTGCCCTGAAAAGATGTTTTGTTTGTGGTAGTCTTAGTCATTTAATTAAAGATTGTGATTTTCATGAAAAGAGAATGGCTAGAGAGGCTGAGCTTAAGAAACAAAGAAGTGTTAATACTGGTAATGTGATGGCCAAACCAGTGTGGAATAATGTAAACAGAGTTACTCATGCAAATCAAGTTCCTAGACCAGTACAAATTAATGCTGGTAGATCACATGTTAATTCTGTCAGGCCAAATGTTAATACTGGTAGGCAAAATATTAATTCTGTTAGGCCAAATGTTAATACTGGTAGGCAAAATATTAATTCTGTTGGGCAAAAAGTTAATTCTGTTAGGCCCAAAATTATTTCTGGTTATGTTAATCCATGTAGACCCAAACAACTAGTTGTACATAGACCACAGGTGAACAAATCTAACCAAAGAAATTTTTTTGCTAAATCACACTCACTTGTGAGGAGACCTATTGTTAAGAATACAGCAAAAATGTCAAACTCTAATGCTGTAAAGGGACATGGGGGGGTCTGCTGTTAAGGCCTCAGCATGTTGGTCTTGGGATCCATTTCAGAATGAACTTACTTAAAAATCCCAAAGCAACAGTGGATCATGTTCATATAAGACATACAAATATCTTGATCCGCAAGGCAGACCCAAGCCTGCTCAGGCCTAGGTCCTTAAGAGAAACTAATTTCTCTTCTTTATGTGCAGGATCATCCACTCAAGAAAATGGGAGATAGAGGCATATTTGATAGTGGATGCTCAGGGCACATTTCTGGTAACAAGGATTACCTAAAAGATTTTAAAGAATTCAAAGGAGTATCTGTTACTTTTGGAGGTAGCAAAGGCTACATTACAGGTAAAGGTAGAATTGTAGTTGGCAATTTAGAATTTGATAATGTGTCTTTTGTGAAAGAACTTGGGCAATTTAATCTTTTTTCAATATCACAAATTTGTGATAAGCAGCATAAGGTTCTTTTTACTAAAACTGAATGTTTTGTGTTGACTTCTGACTTTAAGATGCCTGATGAAGGTCAGATACTCTTGAAAGTCCCTAGACAACACAATATGTACAGCTTTGATATGAAGACACTTGAACCTGCAAAAGGTTATGCCTGTTTGATTGCAAAAGCCACTATTTATGAATCTAAATTGTGGCATAGAAGGCTTGGTCACATCAATTTTAAGAATCTAAACAAACTTGTTATGAATAACCTAGTTAGAGGCTTACCTTCCAAGGTTTTTAAGAATGACCATACATGTGTTGCTTGTCATAAGGGTAAACAGCATAGGGCTTCATGTAAGGCTAAATTAGAGAGGTTCATCACTAAGCCTTTATAGACCTTGCATATTGTAATCTCCCGTAAAAATCCCAGTTATTAATAAATATTAATCAATGATTAATTACGTATTACTATTCAAACTCCCTCTTTTAAGCAAAATTTTAAACTTTTGTTTACTCTATGAATCAATATATGTTATGTGATTCCCAATTTCCCAGAAACGAGCTCACACACATACTATAATATTTTCTAAATGAAAATATATAAAATACAATATCATTGGTTTCACCAAAACAACTCAACATACCCACACCCCCCCCCTGGTTCCCACTATTCACGAAATGGGCCACGGTATCATATTTAACTCACACACACACTCATTGGGCCTTAATAACTCCAAACCCACTCGAATTAAACCCAACTATAAATCAAACCGGACCCTTAATATAAATTGTGCCTATGTGTTTTGCAGTCCACCAAGCCCAACATATTTGTTATACAAATCGTGTAACACACCCCCACGACACACGATTTGTTTTGATCTTTACTTTCGAATTCGACGTGCAATGCATGGAATAAATCACACCACTTGAATCACCACCATCCCAAGAATCATAACCAAGTAACACGTTTAAAATATACGAATGTATGGACAATGAACGAAGATCAAAGTTAAATGAGTTTGTGAGCTTTCTTCTAGACTTGAACTTAATCAAAAATGATACAAATGGTTTCTAATAAATTCTAAAGTCTATTAAATGAGTTCATAAGCATGTTTAGAGATCTCTAGAGTCATATTAAACCCAAAACGTGCCCTCATAAATTATAGTGATCTCGTTATCACAATTTACGTACACTAATCAAATCTCACAACCTCAAACGTATACATTGAAACACAAGAGCTATTAGAAGATTCGTTTTTACTGATTCGTTTTTACACATTATAACACCAAAGAACTAGACAATATGCATTCCTAACTCCCTAAGACCATACAACACACTATTCGATCACCCTTTATATTTTTGGTCAAGATAGAAGTTGTTTTGGACCCGTTGGAGTCCTAGATCAAACGCACCCTTTGTATACTTGTTAGTATCATCAAAACGACATTGCTTCCTTAGCTCTTTACCACATGAAATAAAATCAACTTCTAGAAATCTTGTGCATTGTCACTCCCCTCGTCACTCATTCACTCACTCAAACACTCAAACTGAAATACATAAACAAATGTACATTTGTATCACCTAGTAGCTACCCTCATTAATTGCCACTCTATACCTAGTAGTAGCCTTCCCTCAATATTACCTTCTATCAATATTCCTCTTGTCTCACCCACTTGATCTTATCTTTGGGCAATATAATCCCATGCAACTCTATTCTATACGTACACATTCAACTCACTCACAAAACACTTTAAGTTTTCATTTTGTTCACTGCTTACTATCGAAGAGCTCCAGGAACACCACACGAGTTTGCTAGTGCATACAAGTCATCAATAAGGCCTCACTCGAGACTCTAGTGCACCACCAAGCAAGCCACCAAGCTCTCACCTCCTCTCTTTGTCTCCACAGTCAAGACATCCCACCTTTTATAAGGTGTTGTAAGTGTATTTCAACACTTAGTATATTTTTGAACACTTTGAATTCTTTTAATACTTGTTTGAATCATATGAACTTTCTATATATTTTTCACATGTCGAGTTGAGTTCAAAATATACAAACACACTCGCTTAATTCTCAACATAGCTAACAATAAGTTAAAAAACTTATTACACATTCACACTAACATCTGATCACCTAATATGACACGTTGTACATGTCTCATGAACACCCTCAAAACTGCCAAAGTTTATATATGTTCACAGAATGGTTTTGGTCGCTTAGAAATGGCCTCGTAACATATTATTCAAACGTACACTATAACAAATAAAATATGTAACCCATTTCTTTGAACACCCAACAAACAGTAGGTACTCACATCACTCACACACAAGCTTAGTTGACCAATCTCACAAGCTTAAAGCTTGTCTCACTCGAACAGAAACACAACACACCATTAATGGGCTAAAAAGCCCACCATACTAAATTAAGCACCATGTGTATAATCTGATAATAAGCTGTTTTTAGTATGGAAATAAGATCACATTAAGCTCATGAAATCCCCCTCCCAAGTCTAATGGGCCCACAAAAAGGTTAAAGGTCGAGTATTTCTTTTAGGCCCATTAAACACCAAAAATAAGCCATAAGCCACGTTGAGCTATTAAATAAGCTCTCACAAGCTTGAAATAATTTTTGGAGGTATAAAAAGCTAAAAGAAGTAAAATCATAAGATAAACTTGTGTTTTGGACCAAAAATGCAAAATATGTAAACTTGAGGGGTCAAAACTATCAATTTTGAAACTTAAGGGTTGAAACTGCCAAAACAATAAATTGAGGATATAAAAAAAATCTACAAATGATTTTGAGTCAAATATGTAATTTTGGAAGTATTTGAACTTGAAATGAACATTTAAATTGAAAAAGGACTAGTTTTGCAAAACTATTAAACTACAAGGACTAAATCTGCCAAACTGATAAAACTGAGGTTAAAACAGTAATTCAGTAAACTAAGGGCATAAAATGATTATTTGGATATTATGAGTACAAAAATGTCTTACTTTTAATCATAAGGACTAAAAGTGTAATTTTGCAAAGTTGAAGGACTAAATGTGTAAATATCTATGAAGAGGTACCAAAACTGTCAAAATTTTAATTCAAGGATAGAAATGGAATTTATATGAATCAAGAGTGTTGAAATGTCATTTCACCAAAGTACAAGGACTAAAATGTAAATTTCACTGTTAAGGTTTAAAATGTAAATTTATCATAACTTGAAGGGTTATTCAGTAACATTATGATTTTACTCACACGCCAAGTACTCACAAGTCATATCACAAGGAAAAACACCACGCATTTATGTTAAGCATAACTTATCATCCACTAAATTTCGAAGGAACAATATTCACTGAATCTAAACACATAAAAGCAAGATAATATTATATATAATATTATTTTTTGAACTTTAAACATTTTAAGCATATCAAACTCATATCACCCACCCATTCGCTATCCGTTGCTCGTTTTCACACACATTGTTATGTTAAGTCGCAAGCACCAAATACTAAGATTTCACTATATTCCAGGTCCTGTTTTGGAGCCGTGTTCGTAATTGCACTTGATATCTCATTTCCATCTTACCAGTTACTCACAAGGTGAGTCGTAGCCCCTACTCTTTTAATACTTGTTTTATAAACTCTTTAGGGGAGATACATTCTCAACTACTTACTTTTACTTCCACAAGTACTATTTTCTATATGCTATACCTGATTTATATTGCCTAAGTTATCATTATAATACATGTCGTTTGTGCGGTAAAACACATGTCGTTTGTGCGGTATAATACATGTCGTTTTTGCGATATAGTACATGTCGTTTGTGCGGTATATTACATGTCGTTTGTGCGGTATAATACATGTCGTTTGTGTGGTATATTTTTAACGTTTGTATGTCATGAGACTTAGGGCAATATTGGTATTACAATTTATCACCTCACTCTCGAAATAATTGAAATCAATTGTTTTACTTATAAACTCTACGAACTCACCAACCTTTGTGTTGACACTTTTAGCATGTTTATCTCAGGTTTATTATGGAGCATTCAAGGTACGGAGTGGGCATGTAGCGGGTGGTCTTGGTGTCACATAAATTTTGTCATTTATAACAAATTACAAATATCTTCGGTGAAATGTTAAACATTGGAATCTCCTTTTGTACTTGAATCCCTAAATAAATGACAAAGATTTACAAAACGTCTGTTTTTAGTCATTTTCTATGATTATAACTATGATCCTACAAGTAATACCCCGTTAAGTCTTCCGCTGTTAAACTCTTTAAAAATGGGGGTGTTACAGATTGGTACCAGAGCCAGGTTATAGTGAACCAAATGTTTTTTTTTTTTTTTTTTTTTTTTAACCAAATTTTTTTTTTTTTTTTTTTTTTTTTAAACGTTGGACTATAACTGTGTTTTTCAAAATGGACCACTTTACACCATACCATGTTACGCCCTCCGTGCCTGCATAACTCCGTGCTCAATATACTATGTTTTAAGATTATTTTACTCTAATCCTCACACACCTTACACACCCCGATTATGCTATGTTTACACTCACACCCCCTGATTATGCTATGATAGATTCACACACCCCGATGATGTTATGTTAATTCTCACACACCTCAATTATCTTATGATTGATTCACACACCCCGATTATGTTTGGTTGATTCTCACACATCGCAATTATCTTATACTTATTTATACACACCTAATTATCTCACCCTGATTTTTCACACACTTGATTATTTCACCGTTACCTTTACATACATGATGTTTACTTTCACACACTTGATGTCATTACTCATAATTACTATTTACGGATTTTTACAGTATCATGTCTACCACCTCACACCTTAGCACCTCCTCATCAGACATGGAGTCCGAGGATACCTTACCATCTATCACCTCACCCATAGTTTCTAGCACATTGACCGCCACAGGGTCGCTACACCCCATCTATGACACCTGTTGCACTAGGTAACCCAGATTCACCCATATCATAAGACCCTTACGTACTATCCAGACGAGCATATATTTCATCACTTACTCGAACAACTGTCCAGTTTCACTCACTTACACTCCACTTATAGATGATCAGTATATGCAGACTTAGCAGTGACTGCCCGCTGCAAAATTCAGAGACACCATTACCTACACCACCACCCCCACCTGTATCGGTTTTCGGCATAGACAAGTAAGGATTTTAGCACCTTATGAGCCCAAACCATTAATGACACCATTACAGAGCCACCCTAATGTTCCTATTAAGATGTATATACCTCGCAAAAGGGTACACCTACCTGTAGTAGTTCTGATTATACCACCATCACCACCTCTATCCTCTACATCACTATTGGATACGAACAAGATGACATCACCATTATCTCCTGAGCATACTTTACTATCATCATTCCCCCCAACCTTCGGTTAGACCCGACTACTCGTGTAATATACTCAACGAATCATACCCGTTTGCACCTCACCAATGGGAGCCGACTCCTGAGGAGAATTTACCCTCTCAGGTCTTCCTCATCAATACTATTTCCACCTGGTTTCACTCCCCCAACCCGAGTTTTCGAGACTTGAGAGAGCTCCATGGCAGCAGTTGCCCACACACCTACCCTATCCACCATCATGACGCGTCTGGAGCGTCATGGGGAGCAGATTGATGCACTCCGGAGCATTGTTAACAGAGCACCCTACATGACCTTTTATTCGACAGGATGGAACCTCAGGACAGACTGATGAGGTATCAGTCAGAGATGTCCAAGACATTTCAGTAATTAGACACACATGACATCTGTTGTAGTTTTGAGACATCTCAACCTGCCGCGGGGGGCCTTAATAAAAGACCTTGTATCGTTCGTTTTGTAAAACAATCGATCAAGTTATTAATATTATGACGTTTGTTATGGAATTACTATATATTGATGCAGAGTTATGGTTGTTTCCTAATATTCATGTATGTAGTGATTGTATCCAGACATGCTATAACCATAGACTTTCAAAGAAAAATTTCAGAAGAGAACTTGATGAATGAAGAGAAAGTTGCTGAACTTCAGCTTTTGTAGATGATGAACCACTTTATTCTTTAGCAACCCCACACCGACAAGTGATCAGTTACCCAAACTTGTCATGATTTTTATGACAATATCGTTAGAAATTGCATACAAACTCCCTATTACTCGTCGTATTCTAATATGATCATTATGCGAAAACTAAATCTCTATTTTCTTATAGTATTAACCGAAAATGGATAACACCCAAAATCAGGAAAACCCCACTCCCACTGTAGTCCTGACTCCTGAGGCTGTCCAAAGGATGATAGTCGATGCACTAGAGACTCAAGCGGCCAATGCAACCCGCTCGAGCAACAATAACAACAGGTCCACCGCTGAAAGCGAAACATCTGGTTCTCGCAAATGCACCTACAAAGATTTCATTGCTTGTCAACCAGCATATTTCAAAGGATCTGAAGGGGTTACTGAACTCGCTCAATGGTTCGAACGCTCCAAAACAGTGTTCATGCGGTGCAACTTCCCCTAAAACAGCAAGGTTATCTTTGCTACTGGAACACTTTTGGAGGATGCCGCTTCTTGGTGGAACTCAACCGCCCAAACCATGGGAATTGAAGAGGCCTACCGAATGTCTTGGATCGAACTAAAAACCAAGATGCTAAAGAAATATTGTCCCCGAACTGAAATCAGGAAATTGGAGGAGGAATTCCACCAGTTGGTTGTAAAGGGAAACAATTTAAGAACCTACAACCGAAGGTTCCAAGAGCTGTCGGTATTATGTCCAACCATGGTGCCAGACGTTGAGAGAACACTGGAAAGGTACGTTGAGGGATTGCCTCAAAGTATCGAGGGTTATGTCACCTCATCGAAACCATCAACTCTGGAAGAGGCCATCAACCTCGCTCAAAAATTACTAGAACGAGAAATCAATCGAAGTTCCACCTCCAGCAACAATGATCATAAACGGAAGCTAGATGATCACAGGACCACCATTCACAACAACAGCGACAAGAACAACAACAATAACCACAACAACTATTAGCAAAACTGAAATAACCACCATCACCAACAAAGCCTATGTTGCCACAACAAAGGACAGAAGCGGTTATCTCGGAACACTACCCCAGTGTGACCGATGCAGGATGCATCACACTGGGCCTTGTCCTGACCGATGCGGAAAGTTCCAAAAAATGGGCCATAAAACTAATGACTGCAGAGCCACAGATGCAAATTCGCAGCCATTGGAAATAGTGTGCTACAGATGTGGTGGGAAAGGACACTACAAGAACCGATGCCCAAATCAGAATACCAAATAGAAAGATAATGCCAGTGGAAGAGAATGGAAGCTCGTTAGGACCTTAGCAACGTCAAGGGATAACAACAATGTTTAAACAGAAGAAGAAGCTTCTGCTATAATAATAGACCATAGTTCAAGCCCTCTAAGATTGTATTTCCTTTTGTACTCTACCTTAGGTACGATGGAGTAACATGAGTGTAACAACTACTATGTATATTAAGAGATCTCTACCTTGTACTATTTCCATGATAATGACAACCTAAGTCTATTACAGTATCTATTTCCATTTACACTATTCATAGTCATTTCGTAACAATACACTGCTATCCCATTACCAATCTGGTTGATGACATTCCTGACCAAACAACAGATTATTAGCACCCTATAAGGTACTCTCACGGACGCTAAGATCCATTTCAAAGCTATACTATTACCACCCCAGGAATTTCTAAACCATCGTGCGAACCAATCTTTCTCGTTACCTTGAAAACTTAACTAAGTTGTCATTCCTCAAGAACAACACGTTGAACACCATCTAAAACCTCTTAAGAAACATAAGACTACCTTGACTGAGTCAAGCATTACATCATTGGTCCTCAATTATACATAGCCTAGCTACCTATGTATAATTTAGGAAAAATCATGTCATGAATGAAACAATTATCCTTTCAAATTCCCTAAAAACAATCTTCATTCAAAAGCAATATCTTGAAACAAGACAAACTGTTCATAGCCGTTAGATTTTACTATCCTAGACTGATGGAAATCACTATTCACTGCCGTTGGATTCATTAGGTGGCAAGACACTCAAATTATTTCATCTAGTATGAATAAGTCTAACGCAATTACGATCTCTTGAACACCGAATGGAAATTCCTAGACGACCCCCTTTCCATAACCCCTCACCCTTGACAACTATAATTTTCAACATATAACACAAACTAAACTTCGAGACGAAGTTCAAAATTGAGGGGTGGATACTGTAACCTCCCGTAAAAATCCCAGTAATTAATAAATATTAATCAATGATTAATTACGTATTACTATTCAACTCCTATTTTTAAGCAAAATTTTAAACTTTTGTTTACTCTATGAATCTATATATGTTATGTAATTCCCAATTTCCCTGAAACGAGCTCACACAAATACTATAATATTTTCCAAATGAAAATATATCAAATACAATATCATTGATTTCACCAAAACAACACAACACACCCACAACCCCCCCCCCCCGGTTCCCACTGTTCACGAAATGGGCCACGGTATCATATTTAACACATACACACTCATTGGGCCTTAATAACTCCTAAGCCCACTCGAATTAAACCCAACTACAAATCAAACCGGACCCTTAATATAAAAACTCATTGGGCCTATGTGTTTTGCAGTCCACCAAGCCCAACATATTTGTTATACAAATCGTGTAACACACCCCCACGACACACGATTTGTTTTGACCTTTACTTTCGAATTCGACGTGCAATGCATGGAATAAATCACACCACTTGAATCACCACCATCCCAAGAATCATAACCAACTAACACGTTTAAAATATACGAATGTATGGACAATGAACGAAGATCAAAGTTAAATGAGTTCGTGAGCTTTCTTCTAGACTTGAACTTAATCAAAAATGATACAAATGGTTTCTAATAAATTCTAAAGTCTATCAAATGAGTTCATAAGCAAGTTTAGAGATCTCTAGAGTCATCTTAAACCCAAAATGTGCCCTCATAAATTATAGTGATCTCGTTATCACATTTTACGTACACTAATCAAATCTCACAACCTCAAACGTATACATTGAAATACAAGAGCTATTAGAAGATTTGTTTTTACTCATTATAACACCAAAGAACTAGACAATACGCATTCCTAACTCCCTAAGACCATACAACACACTATTTGATCACCCTTTATATTTTTGGTCAAGAAGGAAGTTGTTTTGGACCCGTTGGAGTCCTAGATCAAACGCATCCTTTGTATACTTGTTAGTATCATCAAAACTAGATTGCTTCCTTAGCTCTTTACCACTTGAAATAAAATCAACATCTACAAATCTTATGCCTTGTCATTCCCCTCGTCACTCATTCACTCACTCAAACACTCAAACTGAAATACACAAACAAATGTACATTTGTATCACCTAGTAGCTACCCTCATTAATTGCCACTCTATACCTAGTAGTAGCCTTCCCTCAATATTACCTTCTGTCAATATTCCTCTTGTCTCACCCACTTGATCTTATCTTTGGGCAATATAATCCCATGCAACTCTATTCTATACGTACACATTCAACTCACTCACAAAACACTTTAAGTTTTCCTTTTGTTCACTGCTTACTGTCGAAGAGCTCCAGGAGCACCACACGAGTTTGCTAGTGCATACAAGTCATCAATAAGGCCTCACTCGAGACTCTAGTGCACCACCAAGCAAGCCACCAAGCTCTCACCTCCTCTCCTAGTCTCCACAATCAAGACATCCCACCTTTTATAAGGTGTTGTAAGTGTATTTCAACACTTAGTATATTTTTGAACACTTTGAATTCTTTTAATACTTGTTTGAATCATATGTACTTTCTATATATTTTTCACATGTCGAGTTGAGTTCAAAATATACAAACACACTCGCTTAATTCTCAACATAGCTAACAATAAGTTAAAACACTTATTACACATTCACACTAACATCTGATCACCTAATATCACACATTGTACATGTCTCATGAACACCCTCAAAACTGCCAAAGTTTATATATGTTCACAGAATGGTTTTGGTCGCTTAGAAATGGCCTCGTAACATATTATTCAAACGTACACTATAAAAAATAAAAGATGTAACCCATTTCTTTGAACACCCAACAAACAGTAGGTACTCACATCACTCATACACAAGCTCAGTTAACCAATCTCACAAGCTTAAAGCTTGTCTCACTCGAACAGAAACACAACACACCATTAACACCCTTAACGGGCTAAAAAGCCCACCAAACTAAATTAAGCACCATGTGTATAAGCTGATAATAAGCTGTTTTTACTATGGAAATAAGATCACATTAAGCTCATGAAACCCCCTAAAAAAAGACCAAGTCTAATGGGCCCACAAAAAGGTTAAAGGGTCGAGTATTTCTTTTAGGCCCATTAAACACCAAAAATAAGCCATAAGCCACGTTGCTCTCACAAGCTTGAAATAATTTTTGAGGTATAAAAAGCTAAAAGAAATAAAATCATAAGATAAACTTGTGTTTTGGACCAAAAATGCAAAATATGTAAACTTGAGGGGTCAAAACTGTCAATTTTGAAACTTAAGGGTCGAAACTGCCAAAACAGTAAATTGAGGATATAAACAAAATCTACAAATGATTTTGAGTCAAATGTGTAATTTTGGAAGTATTTGAACTTGAAATGAACATTTAAATTGAAAAAGGACTAGTTTTGCAAAACTATTAAACTACAAGGACTAAATCTGCCAAACTGATAAAACTGAGGTTAAAATAGTATATTCAGTAAACTTAGGGCATAAAATGATTATTTGGATATTATGAGTACAAAAATGTCATACTTTTAATCATAAGGACTAAAAGTGTAATTTTGCAAAGTTGAAGGACTAAATGTGTAAATATCTATGAAGAGGTACCAAAACTGTCAAAATTTTAATTCAAGGAAAGAAATGGAATTTATATGAATCAAGTGTGTTGAAATGTCATTTCACCAAAGTACAAGGACTAAAATGTAAATTTCACTGTTAAGGTTTAAAATGTAAATTTATCATAACTTGAAGGGTTATTCAGTAACATTATGATTTTACTCACACGCCAAGTACTCACAAGTCATATCACAAGGAAAAACACCACGCAGTTATGTTAAGCATAACTTATCATCCACTAAATTTCGAAGGAACGATATTCACTGAATCTAAACACATAAAAGCAAGATAATATTATATATAATATTATTTTTTGAACTTTAAACATTTTAAGCATATCAAACTCATATCACCCACCCGTTCGCTATCCGTTGCTCGTTTTCACACACATTGTTATGTTAAGTCGCATGCACCAAATACTAAGATTTCACTATATTCTAGGTCCTGTTTTGGAGCCGTGTTCGTAATTGCACTTGATATCTCATTTCCATCTTACCAGTTACTCACAAGGTGAGTCGTAGCCCCTACTCTTTTAATACTTTTTTTATAAACTCTTTAAGGGAGATACATGCTCAACTACTTACTTTTACTTCCACAAGTACTATTTTCTATATGCTATACCTGATTTATATTGCCTAAGTTATCATTATAATACATGTCGTTTGTGCGATAAAACACATGTCGTTTGTGCGGTATAATACATGTCGTTTGTGCGATATAGTACATGTCGTTTGTGCGGTATATTACATGTCGTTTGTGCGGTATAATACATGTCATTTTTGCGGTATATTGTTAACGTTTGTATGTCATGAGACTTAGGGCAATATTGGTATTACAATTTATCACCTCACTCTCGAAACAATTGAAATCAATTGTTTTACTTATAAACTCTACGAACTCAAACCTTTGTGTTGACACTTTTAGCATGTTTATCTCAGGTTTATTATGGAGCATTTAAGGCACGGAGTGGGCATGTAGCGTGTGGTCTTGGTGTCACATAAATTTTGTCATTTATAATAAATTACAAATATCTTCGGTGAAATGTTAAACGTTGGAATCTCCTTTTTTTACTTGAATCTCTAAATGAATGACAAAGATTTACAAAATGTCTTTTTTGAGTCATTTTCTATGATTATAACTATGATCCTACAAGTAATACCCCATTAAGTCTTCCGCTGTTAAACTCTTTAAAAATGGGGGTGTTACACATATGGATCTTTTTTGCCCTACTTCTTTGCAAAGCATAAATCATGCTAGTTATTGCCTTGTCATTACTGATGATTGCACTAGGTTTTGTTGGGTATACTTTATGTCTAAAAAGGATGAAACCACCGGCTTACTTCAAACTTTCATTAGGCAGATAGAAAACTAGCTCAATCATAAGGTTAAGATTATTAGATCAGACAATGGCACAAAATTTAAGAATAGAAGCATGCTTGAATTTTGTGGTAACAAGGGAATAAAACAAGAGTATAGTAATGCTAGAACTCCACAACAAAATGGAGTTGCTGAAAGAATGAACAGGACCCTCATTGAGGCAGCTAGGACTATGCTAGCAGACTCACTCTTACCAACCACTTTTTGGGCTGCAGCAGTTAATACTGCTTGCTACATATTTAATAGGGTGAGAGTGACTAAACCTCAAAACAAAACTCCTTATGAGCTTTTATTTGGCCATAAACCAGTTATTAGTTACATAAGACCTTTTTGGTGCCATGTTACCATTCTAGATACTCCTAGTGTGCTTGGCAAGTTTGAAGGAAAATCTGATGAGGGGTTCTTAGTAGGATATTCATTAAGTAGTAAGGCCTTTAGGGTATACAACTTAGTGACAAAAAGGGTAGAAGAGAATCTCCATGTTGACTTTCTTGAGGAGAAACCTAATGTGAAAGGAATAGGTTATAGATGGATGTTTGATATTGATTATCTGACAGATTCTATGCATTATATTCCTGTCTCTAAGGAGAATCAAGCTAACCCTCGTGCAGGTTCCATAGAAGTAACTAACAATGCAGGTACTCAAGTTACTTCTGATGCAAATGCTTCTGACCAAGAAGAGGAGACTGAGGAACTCATTATTGTTCCTACAACAGTATTCAAGATTGATACAACTCATGAAGGCACAAAGAAATCTTCTACAATTTCAAAGAAGAAGGAGACTATTCCCAAGCCTCAAGCACAAGGAAAAGAGGCTTCTCCTACAAAGGTTTCAGAAGATATTCCATTTATCAGAGATGAATTGAATGCATTGGCTGACAAGCATCTTGGAAAGAAGGCTACCAGTACTTCCCCACTTAAGTCTGGTAGTGACTTTGTTAATTCTGTTGAGCCTGATCCTACTCAAACTGAAGTTCTTAATGATTCTGAGAGGCCAGAGCTTGAATTCTTTGACAAGCCAAGTGAAGGGATCTTTGATGGAGCTTCTTATGATGATGAAGGAGTAATCATTGATTTCAACAACTTACCTACAGAAGTGGATGTAAGTCCAGCTCCTACACTTACATTTTTAAACTAGAGGCAAAATGCAAAAAGTCAAATAATTGGTGATCCTATGTCAGCAGTTCAAACTAGAGGCAAAATGCAGAAACAACCTGAAGCTCATGCACTTTTTAGCTTTGTTAAGAAGCAACAAAGGATCAATCACAAAGATCAACAACACTTTCTGTTTGCATGTTTCCTTTCTCAAAAGGAACCTTCCAAGGTTTCTGAAGCATTAGAAGTTGAGAGTTAGGTGGAAGCAATGCAGGAAGAGTTGTTGTAGTTTAAGTTGCAAAAAGTATGGGTTCTTGTAGGTCTACCACATGGAGCAAAAGTAATTGGCACAAAGTGGGTCTTCAGAAGCAAAAAGGATGAAAGAGGAGTTGTGGTTAGAATTAAGGCAAGGCTGGTTGCCCAAGGATACAGACAAGAGGAATGGATAGACTATGATGAGGTTTTTGCACCTGTGGCTAGAATTGAAGCTATCAGGTTATTTTGGCCTTTGCATCCTACATAGGATTCATAGTTTATCAAATGGATGTCAAGAGTGCTTTTCTGTATGGCACTATAAAAGAAGAAGTGTATGTTCATCTGCCTCCTGGTTTTATTTATCCTGCTCATCCCAAGAAGGTTTACAGAGTAATCAAAGCTTTGTATGGATTACATCAAGCTCCCAGAGCTTGGTATGCTACACTCTCCAAATTCCTTGAGGAGCATGGGTACAAGAGGGGTGTCATTGACAAGACCTTGTTCATTAAAAGGAACAAGAAGGATATCATTCTAGTGTAAGTGTATGTAGATGATATCATCTTTGGATCTGCAAAAAGTTCTTAGTGTGAAGAATTTGAGGCATTGATGAACGGAAGATTTCAGATGAGTTCAATGGGTGAGCTCACATTCTTTCTTGGACTGCAAGTGAAACAAAAGGAAGATGGACTTTTCATTTCTCAAGACAAGTATGTTGCTGAGATGATGAAGAAGTTTGATCTTGCAAGTGTGAAGACAGCAGTCACTCTAATAGAGAACAAGGTGCCATTAACCAAAGATGAAGATGCTGATGATGTGGATGTGCACCTATACAAATCTATGATAGGTTCTCTTATGTATCTAACTGCCTCTAGGCCTAACATTATGTATACAGTTTGTGCTTGTTCTCGTTTTCAGGTTACTCCTAAGACTTCACATCTTCATGCTGTGAGAAGGATCTTTAGATATCTAAAGGGCAAACCCAATTTGGGTCTTTGGTATCCTAGATAGTCATCATTTGACCTGGAAGCCTATTCAGATAGTGACTATCTTGGAGCAAGTCTTGATAGAAAATCCACAACTGGAGGTTGTCAATTTCTTCGCAGATGATTGATTTCATGGCAATGCAAGAAGCCAACCATTGTGGCTACATCTACAACTGAAGCTGAGTATGTAGCTGCTGCTAATTGTTATGGACAAGTCTTGTGGATTCCGAACCAGATGCTGGATTATGGTTTGAATTTCATGAATACTATAATTCACATTGATAATGAAAGTACTATCTGTATAGTACAGAACCCACTATATCACTCTAAGACTAAACAAGTAGAAATAAGGCATCACTTTATAAGGGATTGATTTGAAAAGAAATTGATTAGGGTGGAAAAGATACACACAGACTTTAATGTGGCTGACCTATTGACCAAATCTTTTGATGGACCTAGGTTCAATTTCTTAGTGGTTAATATTCGAATGGTAAACCCATAGCTACATTTAAGGGGAGGTTAAATGTATAGTTTGTATAATAGTACAAGTATTAAGTAGATATAATTCTGGTAGAAGTTAAATCTGGTAGCTTTTGAATTAATTATGGTAGTTAGTATGTTTTAATTCTGGTTGCACCAACATATGGTTGTATATTTTATTGGTTTTTAGACTAATTTCTCCAGGAAAAGCATGGATTGGTGGTGATTGGAAGCTCTGCTAATGGTTTTTATGTATGTTTATCTGATGTTTTTGTTAAATCTGGTGGATTGATAGTTAAGTCTGGTTGACTAATTTAAGTCTAGTAGTGTTAAACCGTAATTAATTTTTTACCGTTAGGTCTGGTCTTACACTTAATGATTTTTCCTGTTTAAATAATACCGTTACTATTTTTTCGGGAAAAAGAGGTATATATGGATAATATTTGATTCATTTTTCATCTTTATCCATTATTTACTTCCATTTTGAAAATTTTTATTATCGGCCAAGATTACTCTATTTTTAACAACTAGTATAAAAACCCTAATTCGCTAGTCAACCAGTACTTACCAATCCTCTATGGCTCAACTCAAATACTGTGATAAGCATAACCAAGTGGGTTTCTTGAAGAAACCAATCAAAAGTGACGGCTTTGAATAGATAGTGGACTTCTTAAAAGGCTCTCAGCTCAGGTATGCCTTGACTCATAATCCCACTATCTATGATTCCCTAGTCAAACAGTTTTGGGAGACTGCTACTTCCGAAACTCTTGCTGATGGGACTCTACATTTAAGGGCAACCATTGATAATAATGAAGATTCAGTCTCTGAAGCATCCATTAGAAGTAGTCTTAAATTGGATGATGCTTCAGGGGAAACTATATTGTCAAATAATATGATTTTATAGGTAATGAGTAACATAGGATATCCCACTGATGGTGGTTTTACATTTTGGAAAAGCCATTTTTCACCTCAGTGGAGGTTTTTAATCCATCATTTGCTGCACTGTCTCAGTCCCAAGAGTGGAGGATGGGATCAATTTGGAAGCAATATTGCATCTGCTTTGGTCTGTCTTTCACTTGGAAAGACTTTTAATTTTTCAAAACTAATCTTTGATGGCATGGTAGCAAATGTAAAAAGTAAGCACAAGTTTTTAATGTACCCACGTTTTCTTCAAATGGTGTTGAACATTGAAACTGAAAACAAAATGCAGACTTACTTGTGTATGCCATTTAAGGATAAAATTTTTAGTAACATGAAAAGGGGATTTCAGGGAGCACATAAACCATTATTGCCTGCTATGTTGCCTGTTAGTACTAACATTTTAGGTACATCATTGTCTTCACCTAGAAGAGAAGCACACTCACCATTACCTACAACTGAGAAGCCTGCAGATGTACCTAGTGTTGGAGTATGCTCGTGTCATAATTACTAATTATATGGCTAGACATATGTGAGCCTATGGGGTCACACACATATACACTGAGGTGCCACTTTATATATCGTGTTTATCGTATTTACGATATATAAATAACCGTACGTAACTAGGAACCGCTATTGGGCTACTAATGACTAAGTAATGGACTTAATCTAATGGACTTGGAAAACAAATGGGAAACCCATTTTGAGCCCATAAGTGGCAGGCCATATGGAGGCCTTTTAGGGAAGATTGGTTTTAATTTGGTAAATGATATATCCTAATTAATATTTTTAGAATTAAGATAACCAATCACCAAAAAATCTCTCCCTCCTCCTCTATGGTAACTCACGGCAAACATAACACCCTCACCTAGGGTTTTGTTTTTTCCATCTCTTATTTGATTCTTGATCATTCAAAGAAGACTAGAAGGGTTACGGTGGTTAAAGGACTAGCATCCATTGGCATACGGTGAAGTGTAGTGTGGACACATCATAGAGGTGATCTCCTTTGGTCACTTGTGGTTCTTATTCCATTCGACATATAGTGCTTGGTGGTGACTCCCGGATCACGCTACAAAGGTATAACTTGTTTGTTTAATTCATTTGATTGATCATATGGCTATATGGATCCTTTTTGGTGATGTATTCCACTGTGTTTATATATTTTATTTGTTATTTTATTATTACATCACCTATAGTGGTATCACGAGCCATCATATGATGTCATATGATCATCTAGTATGCATAAAAATGACTAAAAATGCATGTTTTTAATGGATCTAAAAGTATATCTTCAAAACAGCCCCTAGGGCTAATATTTTCTGAATATGTCGACCCATATAGGGTCTTAAGATCTGTACTTTTTCATCCCATGGTCATTTGTTATGCATACATTAATTGTTTATTTGTTTGGTACTCGTAAAATGGCCTAAAACGCGTTTTTTTGAAAGATTTGTAACCCGATTTCAAATCAGCCCATGAGGCTTATTTTTCTATGGAAATATGATGTTAAGAAGGTCCTAATATCAGTGGGTTTTGAACCTATGGCCATTTGACACGCGTACCAATCGGGGTTTTAATTCTTGTTAATTATTTCTTCGATTTCGTTGGCTAAAAATTTATTTCTTGTTATTTATTTTGTTTCCATGGCAAATACATGCATGTTTGCCCATGGAGTTAGCCAACACCTTGTTATGATCATAATTTTATTGTATTATTATGTGTATATGCAAAGCCGATGAAAACCTAGACCACTTATGCATTGTGATGTTGTGATTGTTGGTTGTTTTGTTTGTTTTTGGGGTTTGCCATTGTTTCGGCACTTTTGCAATGCATTTCATTTTGGTTTTGCCATTGTTTGGGCATTTTTACAGTAGATAGAAAGTATATTAGAAGTACTTTACTTTTTATATCATGTAACCGAAAGCTTGGAATCAAATGGCAAAAGAATGAAGGATTTTGGACCAAAAGTAGCTGCTGGACACCTGATGGGAAAACGCGATTTCCAGGAGATTGGTAAGGTATTTTGGGCTAAATTTTTTTTGCAGGTTCACAAGACATAGGCCTACAACTTTGTCAACTGGGCCGAAGCATGAGTAGGTCATCTTCTAGGCCGTTTGGGCCTCCAAAAACAGAAAAACTGGACTGACAGAATCATGTTTTCATGTGCATTTTGGGCCTTTACTTGCCCATGATTGTCTTGGGGAAAGTGGGAGCCCTCCGTTTGGTTGTGCTTATGTCCCTAGTTGACTCTTGGTTCTTGTGATGGCTCACGAGACCAAGCATAGGATTTTCATCGGTTGAGGCTTTGCATATTGTGGTTGTGTGTTTGTTTGGTTGTTTTATATATGTTGTGACTATATGTAAAACGGAAAATGTTTTCTTAAAACTTGAAACGAAACACAAACCATTTTTGAACTAAGTCTTATGATTTAGTTTAACTAAGTTTAAATATGATTTGAAACTTCAAATCATTGTTTTCTAAATAACACTTAAACTAGTTAAGGTTGTTTATTTATTTATTTATTGTATTGTCCAAACTTAATTATAATCCACTTAGGATTTATATTAGTCTTGAAAATGGACAACTTGACACACATAAATTAAAACAATGATTATACTTAAGTTAAGAAAAGTTTTTAACTTGTGCTACAAAGAATGAATGCATGCTTTTTTCGTACACGTTTTTGATCCACTTCAAAACACTTTACCCGTCAAAATTTAAGTCATGCCGTCCAATTATGAGAACACTTGCAATTACCTTTTGGCTATGGTCAGACCTAGGTCGAATTATAACCCAAGGTGACTATTCTCTATGCGTCAGACCTAGGATTATTCTCACACGTTTTCAAATTGGATGACTTAATCGAGTTCAGCGGTCAGACCCTGACCCGAGGCAAAGATGGGACTAAAGATTCCTACATGACACTAGTTGTTTGACACTAGATGCCATGAGTCCCATAAGGATCTAAGAGTTGTACATGTAATACAATTGGTGATCATCGCCTACCAATTGAATCTACTATTGCTAGCAGATCAACTGATGTGATAGTAGAAGCACAATGTGGATCTTAGCCTTTTTGTAAATTAATTGTTTTAAAATTCTAAACATGGGGTAGTTAATTTATAAAAGGATAATTATCGAAAATACTAAAAATGAACTTTGTAAATTCAATTAATGTATTAATTCAACACAAGCCGTAAACAAGAGTTTGTTCTTTTCTTGTTAAAAGGACGAACTAAGTCGATATTTCCTTGTAAGAAAGAGACTTATTCCTATCCTTTTTCTTTATGAGGAAAAGCCATAATAGGAATATTTGAATTTTCCTAATTCTAATAAAACTCAAAGAACACCTACTCTACAAATCATGATGTCTTGTAAAAGTCAAAACGGTTAAGTATGGTTACACATCTTATTCTTTCAAGATTGTTTTATAACCCTAGTTTCGGTTTTGAAACATTGATGAAATATAAGATATTTGGATAACTAGAGAACACGTTTTCTATAGCTACCAAACTAAAATGAGTTTAAATAATTAGAAGATGGAAGTATCAATAAACCGCAAAGAGGTAAAGGCAATTACAAGCATGATTACCTAGCAGTTTGTCTTAACCCAATAAGCCTACTAAGGTCCTACATACCCTTGTGGTAAAGTAGACCAATTATGGAGGAAATGCATGCCTATTTTCAAGTTAAAATAGCAATGATGGCTAGCCCATCATCTATATGTTAGAACTTGATGCACTTTCTTGATTACCTAAGTACATGTTTACTAGTCAAAGTGACTCACATTAGCAATAATGTGTAGATATCCAAAGAAAGATGGAAAGTATCCAATCGCCACTCACTCTCCACTGGTGATGAAACACATGTAATGTTGTCTAACCCAGTGGGAGCTACGTGATTATATTACTGGTGACGAAACACATGTAATGTTGTCTAATCTAGTGGGAGCTGTAAGCCTCATTACCTTGCAAGTTGCCCATCTTATTTCCAGATTGTCTTGAAATAATACGCTACTTTCCACATGTTAAGCATCATAGTTTATATAAGAACCATTGCATAAATTTTATAAGATAACTTGTCGCGTTCCTGATGTTGCTTCCTGAAATGTTATCTATAAAATCGTTATGCATGATTCATTATTAAAACGATAAAGTTCTACATATCTATATTTGATTTTGACTAAAAATCATATGTTATCTTAGACATTGTCATATTGCTCTCATGATGTTATGCCACGCACAAGTGGGAGAAATCTTAATTGTGTGCAAGGTACAACATATAACAATATGACTAATAGTTTTTCTTGACTGAAAGGTAAAAAACTAAAATTCTACTATGACTTCTACACATAAAATGTAGGTTGCCCTAATTAGAACAAATATCAAGATAACATGAAAAGCTACTTCAACATATTCACTGAATTGTTTAGTAAATATGATTATGTTTTCTTGTAAAGCCATAATCATGAAGTATGAAATTAACTTGAATTTACTATTTGAGGCCAAGTGTCGGCGCTCGTAATTACTTTAGTTGAATATGTTTAGGTCTCTTGTAAAGACACAAACATCAATTCCGTTAATTGTTGAAAGACAAAAAAAACGTAAAGTAAGACGTTGATTTGTTATGTCTTCGTGTTAAGACATGTACACTTACGACGTATAATATTAAATGTTTATGTTTTCTAGTCAAAACATGCACATGATGTAAAGTATGCAGTAGGCTAAAATTACTATTGATGCCATCTGGTTTGACTTGGTTGGTAGATATGTAAGCCCAAAAGTATAAGTTCATCTAATGAGTTGTGTGATAGTCTCACAACATCAGTCCTCATGGAATACCACAACTTTATGGTATGTCCATCATGGAAAATCAAACACTATTGATATTGTTTGATCTTTGATGACTTAAACTATTTTACCTCCAAAGCTATCAAGGTTAGAAATTAGGTGTGCCATGTGTACACTCAATATGATTCCAACACAGAAGGAATTTAAGACACCATTGTATTATGGCATGGGATGAATCTCATTATGTCTTAATTGAAGTTCTGAATTTTGTAACTACTTAAGAGTAAGTAATTAACAAACTAGAGTCAAGAACTAACGGTGTATTTTGGATGTCCCACTTGAAAACAATTTATTGTTACTCAAGATGCTGAGTATCTAGAGATTAGTCTCTACATACAAAAGCAAGTGGGAGTACCTTTAGACTTTGAAGTTATTCAAGAACTAAATACACAACCTTCTGAGTACACTTGCTAATGTCATACTAAGGTTGAACATGCATATGTTAAACCATAGATTGATATCTCTCATTCATAAATCCGCAAGGATACCTCTTGCACCTGAATGATATAGTTTTTATATCAATGCTGAGGGACATAAGTTAGAGGATCATGGTGAACCTGCTAACTACTGAGATGCATTATCAGCTATTGTATCTGATGAGTAGCTCAAAACTATGAATGTTAAGATGCAGTCCTTGAAATACAATCACTCATGGAGTTTGATTGATCTCTTACCAATCAGTTAGACTGTGAGGTTAAGAATGAGTTTCTTGATAAGAAGACTCAAAAGGGAAAACTTGTACACACATTTAATGCACGACTAGTAAAAGGAGTTTACTCGTACTCAAGAAATTGACAATGACTAAATCTTTCTACCTAGAAACATTAAATGCATAAAGATGATTAATAGTCATACCTGTTTTCATGTAAATGAAATATGACAATAGGATATCAAAACACTTTTCTTGTTGATTACCTTTGCGAGGACGATGAGTAATCAAAAGGGTTTATGAATCCATATAATCTTTATTATGTATACAAGATAAAATAATCCAAGTGTGGATTAGATCATGCATCTAGGAGCAAAGATCTTGAGTTAATTATAAAATCATTAATTTGATTTTGATTAATAAGATTATTCCTAAGTACACTAAGAGCAAGTTGGAGCACTGTATTTATTTTCTTAAATCTCATATGTCGTTAACATATTAGAAACAATATTCCATCTAAGCTAGACTTTAATCCTTAGCTTGGAATGAAGTTTCTCTTGAGGGATTTATAAAATAAGACATACAACCTTGTTATGTATATGTTTATTAGAATAAACATAAGCGGTTATTAAGTCTAAACATAATATGACACGTTATTGAGGGGAGTCTCAATGATCAATCTCACTTGATGAGATTGAACACATGAGTGGAAATCTTAAGTTCGACTAAAGGATTCATCATGTAAGTCATATTACGCAGTGGACTATGTATATATCATTTGCATGAATGCAAGATGAGTTGATAACAACAAATATCTAAGTGATAGTCATTAGATAATTGTTAAATGAACATTATAAGGGACCTATAAAGGACCAAAAGATAAGTTCAAAAGTTTACGGATATATGAGGAACTCTGTTTTGTTTGCATGCGCTGATGCTTATTTAACTGAGATGATACTCAACCCTAGTCGTGGTAGGATGTCATCATGAATGATGAAATTGCTGACTAGATGTGCTCGACTGAGAGCATTAATGCGTTATACATTAAAAGAATAAGAATACTTTATAGTTTGAGAAACTATTCAAATGACTGTCTAAAGTAGGTGTCTTGCTGGCTTCAAACACCCTATGGAATGTATTGTTGCAACACTCGTCTTGTACTTGAATGCACACATACAAAAGACAATCATCATCCAAACCTTTCATGAGTTTTGTAACAAGTATTCTCAAAGTTTACTCAGATGACTACTTGTTGTCTTGTACAACATGATTCGATCATGGTGGGAACATCAGATTCCGACCTATGAGTAGTCTTATGCATATCTGTTTTTAGTATTTGGATAATAGAACTGTAAGCAGTCGTATTATATAATGAATTGATATACCTGGTATGATCGTCTTCATTTATACTACTGTGTTCTATATTTGCATGTTTAATCCATGAATAATTTATTTATTCTAAAATTATCCATTGTCGGTTGACGATACGGGAGTATCATCAAATTAAGACAAATGTGAGTGTGTTGGTGATTTATTTGCCACACTCACATGTTGTTCATTGTGATGAACATTGGATTAACCCAACCTACGAGTATTCACTACATGGATCGTCGTCAATAGTGAATCTCGCAAGAGGTTATGTCTCTCATCCTTAGACTTGAGATGCAAGCAGGTCTTGCATGTGTGGAATTTTATTCCTTGATATGGTTAAACGCTGTCCTGAATAAGGTAGTTATAAAAGCCATTATCAGGAGTGACCTGAAGCATGTGAATGACATGTGTAGTCAAAATAGGATTTGTTCCTCCACATGTTATGGAGTTAGATACTAATGGGCCCCTCGATGAATTGAACAGATGTTTGTATGGCCGTACCCAAATGAAATTAAGATGAATCTTAATTCATTTGGTAATCTTGTTCAATATCTATATCGAGAAACATAATAGTTGAACTATTAGAATGACATTTGATCCATGTCTAATGTTCAACACGGTATCTGTAACAAAAGGATAGATGACATATAAATCATCTAAAATGAGACGTTTAAGAAACTAACCTCACATATTTCTAGGGGCATTGGCGTGTTGCTAGACGCTAACCATTGCTTGTATAATTACTTGATTATTATGACGTCGCAAGTGGGAGCTGTTGGAGTATGCTCGTGTCATAATTACTAATTATATGGCTAGACATATGTGAGCCTATGGGGTCACACACATATACACTGAGGTGCCACTTTATATATCGTGTTTATCGTATTTACGATATATAAATAACCGTACGTAACTAGGAACCGCTATTGGGCTTCTAATGACTAAGTAATGGACTTAATCTATTGGACTTGGAAAACAAATGGGAAGCCCATTTTGAGCTCATAAGTGGCCGGCCATATGGAGGCCTTTTAGGGAAGATTGGTTTTAATTTGGTAAATGATATATCCTAATTAATCTTTTTAGAATTAAGATAACCAATCACCAAAAAATCTCTCCCTCCTCCTCTATGGTAACTCACGGCAAACATAACACCCTCACCTAGGGTTTTGTTTTTTCCATCTCTTCTTTGATTCTTGATCATTCAAAGATGACTAGAAGGGTTACGGTGGTTAAAGGACTAGCATCCATTGGCATACGGTGAAGTGTAGTGTGGACACATCATATAGGTGATCTCCTTTGGTCACTTGTGGTTCTTATTCCATTCGACATATAGTGCTTGGTGGTGACTCCCGGATCACGCTACAAAGGTATAACTTGTTTGTTTAATTCATTTGATTGATCATATGGCTATATGGATCCTTGTTGGTGATGTATTCCGCTGCGTTTATATATTTGATTTGTTATTTTATTATTACATCACCTATACCTAGGTCACCTACACCACAACCTAGGTCACCTACACCACAACCTAGATCACCTACACCACAACCACCATCACCTACACCCACACCACCTTCACCTCAGCAGCAAACCCAGGTTGAACCTCCAATTCATGAGGAGGAATCAGCTCAAATGTCTATGGATGCTCTCTTACAGCTGGTTCCATAATTAGTTCAAAGGATTACTATATTGGAGAAGGCCAATAAAACCATGGGCAGTGCTATTGTGACTTTGGTAAGAAAAGTCAAGAAGATGGAGAAGGTTATGAAGGAAAAATGGGTTGACTTTAGTGATCAAGAGGGAGCTGCAGATGAAAATTCTTGCAAACAGGGGCGGAATTTGGGTGAAGAACATGTTTTTCAGACTCCTGCTCAAGAAAAACCATCTGGAGATTCTGACATAAGTCCAGAGGGATTGGAAGCAGCAGAAACTTTAGCCAAAACCCTTAGTCAAATTCAACAGAAGAAGAAGAGAAGGCTAAAAAGGAAGTTGGTGATTGATGAAGTTAATTCTGGTGATGAACATGTTAAGTCTGCTGAGAAGGTTAGTTCTGGTGTTAAGTCTGTCAGTGAAGATAAGTCTGGTGATAAGTTTGCTGCAACTCAAAGAGAAGGAAAGCAGATACTTGTAGAAACTCCTCAGCCTAAGAAAACAAAGAGGCAACAAAGAGAAGAGGAAGCAAGTTTAGCTGAAATTCCAAGGATTCAAGCAGAAGAGGAAGCTGAAAAGGAAAAGCTTGAAGAGAGAAAGAGACAGGATGAATTATATGCAAAGAAGCTGCAAGAAGAGTTTGATAGTGATCCTTCCATGTCCATGATTAAAGATGATGATGAATTAAGGGCAAAATTGGAAAAGTTAAAGGCTATTGAAGGTCTGAAAAATGAGGAAAGGGCAAAACAGCTTGCAGACTTCATTAATGCAAGAAGGAATACAGAAACACTTGGGGACATGATGAAAAAGATCAAACAGACTCATAAGAAGAAGAATACTACCAGTACTACCAAGAAACTCACAAAGCAGCAAAAGATGTCTGATATGAAGATATATTTGAAAAATCAGATGCATTCCACTTTTGAAAAGATGAGAGGAATGTCATATGAAGAGATTGAAGGAATGTACCTCAGAGCATATGAAAAGGATCAGAATTACAAACCTATTGACTATGAAGATTCTATTAGAAGAAGTTTCACAAGGCAAAAGGTGACTGGGGCTAAACAAGTGACTGAGGTTGAAAAGGTATCTGAGGTTGTAAAAGAAAAGGTTGAAATTAAGAAGCCTATTATAAGGTGGACTAGAAGAAAGAGAGCAACTAAGAAGGGTAAATCAGTTTCTAAGGAGGATGTTGATGAGTGTGTAAATACTCATCATTTTACACCCATTTAAGACACAAAAATTACCAAAAACACTCAAATATATTGCAGATATCCTTGGTTTTGTGTTTTTATGTGTTTCAGGTACAAAGGATTGAAAACGGAGCGAAAACGAGCATTTTTGGATCGACTCGACAATAAGTGTGCATTTGATCAAGTGAAGACTGAAGTCAAAGTGAAAGTCAAGTCAACTCCCAACTACACCAAAATGACACAAATGGTCCTTGGAAATAAATTGTACTTTTGGCAGCCATGGTCCCTGGATTTTCAGAATTTACAAGAATGGTCCCTTAACTTAAACCCATTTCATCATAATCCTAAATCCACTTAAACCAAATAACTAACCCATCACCACACCAACCCATTAACCCTTATCCTAAATTAATCCAACCCTTTTTATCCTTTATCCCAACCCAAGCCCAAACATGAAATAATAAACCCAAATCCGGCCCACCCTTTTTTAGCTAAAAAGACCAGGTCAAACCGGTCAACCTTTCTCCTTTCCCACAAAACCCGCCAAAACAAAACCAGGATACCACCAATCCCATCATCACTAACCCTGACAAAACCAACTCTCCCCCTCTACACTCCGCCTAACTGTCCAAAAAGCATTAATTGCTTCTTCTCCCACCCAAGTTACCAGTACACAACTTGGTTGCCACGCTGGCAATCCTCAACCATTTGGGCGCCAAAACCTTGATAAAAGGCTGAGATCATTCTACTTTAATCCAAGGGGTGGGATTTAATCCCAAGAAGCACAAGTGAGTCCCCAAGCTGTTTTCTCTCACAGAAGAAGCACAACATGAGAGTGAAGACCCTAGTTAGTTTAGTAGTATAAATAGGAAGACATTGTAGCCTAAAAAGGCAAGTTTTATTTAGCTAAAATTTTAAGATACTTGTATTCTTTTAGCTTGTTGTTATCTTATTTTCCATTTCCAGTATTGTAATCTTGTTTTAATTAAATTTCAAGTTTTTTTTTTGTTCAACAAAAGTCAAATTTACTATTCATGTTCTTATCTAGTGTTTTTCTGCTTATTTGTGCTTATGGATGCTATTTCTAGTTAACATAATAGGATTTGTTGAATTGGTCTAGTTTTCATTTGAAAAAGCTCATAATAGCCAAAAATAGCTTAATTGAAATCTAGCTTATTTCAGGACTTATTTCCTGATGAAATTTTCTTTTTATCACTGAAGTAAGCTTAATTTAGGTTTTCCTTTTCAAGTTTTAGTATAAAATCAGCTGCCCCATTGTTGAAATCAAAACAGCAGCCCCATAAGAGGTGTTTGGCTAGAACTTGCAGAATGAATTTCAACTTGTTATAGGTGATAACACTGGTTTAGTTAGATCATATAGGGTCCCAAAAGAGTAGTCAGGCAAGAAAATTCATAGGTCATTTAGCTAAAAGTCAACATCACCTTCAATCTTGATTCCTGCATAAGCAGTTAGGTATTTAGGTTACATAATCACTCACATAGGTGCTTTAGTTGTCAAGTTAGCTTAATTTAGTTTAATTATAGCTTAAAACTTCAAATTCAGTAAGCTAGGATCATTAGAATTTCATTTTAGTCAACCTAGTGCATAATGGAAAAAAGTCAAAACTTGGTTAGTTTCTTGCTGCACAGGTCTGTTCATGGTGCATTTTGAAGAATCATAAGGTCTTGAAAGTGTTTCTATAATGGTTTTCTGGATAGTCTAGTAGCTAATCTTCATAAATCATTTGAATTTATGCAATTTGAAACCAGTTTGAGTGCTTAAAAATAAGTTGGAAAAGCCCTTTTTGCCCTGTGCACAGCTAGATCAGCAGACCATCTGTCCCATTTCTCTTTTCTTAGCTTATTTATAAGCTAAAGTTAAGTCCCTATTGGTTTGGTTTTTGTTTTATAAGCTGATAGATGTTTGAACTTCATAATCCTTGAGTTGTAGAATCTGGCTTATTGTATATGAGCTTATTTTTTAGCTTGAAACCACCCATGTTGGACTGAGTTGCCTTAACCCATTTTCTTTTCAAGCCCTCTGATCAGATAAGCATTGAGCTTAATCGGATCTTTTTGTGAGTTTTAAAAAAGTTTTTCAGTTTCAAAATTAGCTTATGTCATTTACTTATTTAGTTTAAAAAAAAAAAGAAAAAACAAAAAAAAATGGATTAGCAAAAAGTGGGGTGTGAGGGATTCGAACCTGGGACACTAGGCTCAAACATACACACCCTGACCATATGCACCAAGTTCTACTTGGTGCATATAGTTCCCTTTTTTATTTTTAACTAGTTTCAGCCCATTTAGCCTATAACTGCTGAACTGCTTATTTCACAGCTTATTTCTTTGGCTTTTTCAGTTTTCAAATTTTTCATAGATTAGTTTTAGTGTAATTTAATTTCTGTTAATTTTTCATAATTTTTACTATTCATTTAGTATTTTTCCGAATTTAATTTAGTTTAAACTGTTTTTAATTCGTAATAAAAAATAGAAAAGTCAAAAAAATAAAAATCTTTTTTCCAAAATTTTCTTTTGTCATATAGAATTTAGGAAAAATAATTTGGTTCCCGTAGAGTTAGTATTTCTTAGATTTGACGTTTATGCTCTTGTTTAGATTTCCTGATTCGCGTTTTCTAGTTTAATTAGTTTGTGCTTAATTTTGCTTTGTAGACTTATATGTTTAGGTTTCCCTTAGCCTATTTATGCTTCCTGTAATTGTAAGATATTTAATCAAACACCAAAATCCAAAATCCAATCATCAAGCATTTTAATCCCGAACCTCAAACGATATCCTCCATTCATACCTCGTTGGGACACGACCCGGGTGATCACTTGCCCGGTATCACACACATCACATTCACGGGTTTTACAAATTGGTCTTTTTCCTAAAGGCTTGACTTGTTGACTCTAATGTATCACGTGCATCCGATACTATATTTATATATATACTCACACACGGATCAAATTTTGGCGCCGCTGCCGGGGAGGTTGTGTTGCGACAATATTGTTAAAGATTTTATTGATTAGTGACTTGAGATCCTTCCTTGTGAAGTTCCCGTTTTCCATAAACCCCATAAAATACAAAAATATTTTTCTTTTTTTTTGTTTAAATTAATTTATTATCATATAAAAACAAAAAATACAAAAACATTTCCGTTTCTGTGTTAAAATTAATATATGATTAAAACAATTCAATATAAGATTCAAACTTGGAGTTTATCATAAATTCCCAACGATAAAATTGTGTCGCTGCGAATTCGGTCACTTTGATTGATTAACAATAACGGAGTTTAGAAGTTTGACATTAAATGCGACCGAAAGGAGCGGGTTTTTTTGTCATTATTGCCACCTTTGCTCTCCGCACGCTGTGCGTTTTTCTTTCAAGCTACCGTACGCTGTTGATTTAAGTTTAAGTTCCTTGAGTTTTGCTTCGATCTTGTTTTAATTGATTTGTTTTCCATTTTTTCTCTTAAAAAAAAAAAATCTTTTAATGATTTTCAAAAATAATCTTCTTTATCCTCTTAAATTGTTTAATTCTATCTTCTTATCCCTCTATAATCTTTGATTCTCATGGCGGACATGCATACGATGTCGGAATTACTTTACCCACCGAGGGTTACGAAGATGCTATCATTTTACCGGCAATTCTTTTTGGGAACTTCGAGATAAAAAACCGGTTTAATTCAAATTGTTATGTCGAATCAATTTCATGGATTCGAGAGGGACGATCCCTACGCTCACATCCGATGGTTTAATAAGTTGACTTTGACTGTTAAATATAAGGATGTTCCTGATTGCGCGATTAAGTTGATTTTATTCCCATTTTCTCTCGAAGGGGAAGCCCGGAGTTGGCTCGATAAAGAACCCCCTCGTTCGATTTCGACTTGGGAAGATCTCGTTTCTAAATTTGTGAATCATTTCTTTCCTTGTTCTAAGATTGCGAATCTTAGGAACGATATTACAAATTTTCAACAACTTTTTGATGAAAATTTTTGTGAGGCATGGGATCGATTCAAAGATCTTCTTTATAAGTGCCCACCTCATGGTTTTTCGGAATTGCAACAAATTGATATGTTTTATCATGCTTTGACGCAAACCGATCAAGATTCGCTTAATGCAGCCGCCGGTGGCAATATCTTGTATCGAACTCCGAAAGATATTTTAACTATTATCGAGAACAAGTCCACGGTTCACACTACACGAAGCAAACCGTTTGCTTCCAGAATGAGTGTTTCCCCCTCTACTTCCTATAAGAAAGAAAAATCTATTGAAGAAGTACTTGCCGAAGAACAAGCAGCTAAAAGACGTTACCGATTTCTCATCGATGACGATGACGAGGATTCTATTCAAATTTATGAATTTTATAAGAATTCGTCAGCTGCAATTGCACCCGTCTTACCAACTGAAGAGCCCATTGACTCTCTCATAATGGGGGACAAGCATCTTAGCACTATTCCGGAAACGGAATCGGACGAAGTAATAAAGTCTAGTGTTAAGGACCTTGTCCTAATCCAAAGTGAGTTCGAGGGTATTTCTGACAAAATATGTGATTTGCCTCCTCTTGATACTTTTGAGACTTCCTCCGATGATTGTACCACAAGTGATGACGATTCTTTATCTTATGGAGACATCGATTATGTTGAGGCATCACTTCCCTATTTTGAGCTCGTGATAGATTTTGACCCAAATGATGGAGAGATTGACACTGATATTCTTCTGACGATCAAGGATGATATACTTCGTGAAAGATTGTTGAATATCAATCTTCTAATTTCTAAGATTGAATCATTGAATGACAATCCAACTCCATCTTCTGGTTATGTGCTCAATTCTCCCTCCTCATTTCCTATCCCCGTCAAGGATAATGACTTTTTCTCGGATAATTCTCCGAGTGGCAATCCCACTCCGTCAAATCCTCCGGAGCTCGAGCTCAAGGATTCTTTACCCGAATATGAGAGTTTTATCTTTGATACGACTGAAGATAGTAGTGGCAATCCCACTTCTCATCCCGATCTTTCTCTTTCGACTTATGAGTCATTTTGCTTTGATATCGATCATACTGAAGAGACGAGTCGTGGCAGTACCACTTCTCACTCTCATATCTCTCTTCCCGAGTATGATTCGTTTATCTTTGAGGAGTTCTCCGGTGAACTCTCTCTTATTATATCTCCTCCAGAATATGATCATTTCTATTTTGATCTTGAGGAAGATTCTAGTGTGGGGGGAGGTGTTCTTAATCATAAGAATGTGATTGTTGATAAAATCACCCCATCCCTCCCTCCCGAGACTTTTGAAAAATCTGCTTTTGAGGATGAAGAATTGATCTTAATTGTTATAAAAATATTTCTTCCATTCCTCACTTATGGTGTGATTTCTCTTTCCCTTTTCTCCTACGGGAATGAGGACACCATTTTTGACCCCGGCATCACCGCTTGTCTCTATTTCAAGCCGGGTGTATCTCGTCGGTGTAGAACTTTCTTATGTTCAAATTTTTATCCAAACACATTGAATGAAAGTCCGATGGAGATTGTTTCTTCCACTTGCTTCCCCATGAACAAATGAATTCGGGGTCAAGTCAAGCTAGTGACTCAGTTAACAAAAACATTAGCATTGCATGGGTAAACGCCCATGTTTCTGACTTCTTCCTATTTTCTAACACTAAGTATAGGGGAATTCCTCTGCTGTGCTGTGCTTTTTTGTGTTGTTTGCTCTTGTTTGCAGATTTCCCAAAGATCGTGATGATTGATGCGCCTGTTTTCAATCCAGCCGCCCAATATCCGATCTTTTTACTAATGTTTATCTAGGGATATCTTTTTAATCCATTTTGTGAAAAATGGAGATTTCTGTTCCACACTTGGCTAGTGGTATTACCTTTTTACGTTCTAAGCGTCGGCATAATAGCCGGTACTTTGAATATTGAGGGCAATATTCAATTCTATGTGTGGGGGGGGAATTCTCTCAAATTTTGTCACATATGTACCTTCTAGTGCCCTAGTACCCCCGTTTTGGCCAAAAATTTTAAAATTTTTGTCGTTTTTAGATAAGAAATTGCAATAAAAAAGTAGTGTTTAGTCTTGATTAGGTTAGAACAAAAGGAATCCCAACTCTGCTAGAGTGTTGATCTAGCTGCTTCCTTAACGTTTAGACTAAGTTTTTACGATTTGTGCAAATGAAAATGCTAAGCGTAGAATAGTTGGTTTTCTTTAGAGCTTATACAAGTAATCTATGACTTTTCATCCCAGAAGATAACTAATCTGACTTAATAAGTGCTTATTTTCAAACGTTTGAAAACACAAAATCATTTTTTCATACGATTTTAAAAAATACTAGTTCAAGGCTTTATTTAAAATTCGGAACAAGCATATGTCAGAATAATGCAAAATGAAAGTTAGGCGTTGCTTGAAAGTTGCAAAAAGTTAAGTAATAAATAAATGTGCTAAAAAGCTAAGGTTCAAGATCAGCCCTTGGATCCTTATTTCCGGAAGGCGTTTAGGTCTTGGCAACCCTCTTACACCGGCCCTTGGACCCTTAATTCTGAAAGGCGTTAAGGTCTTGGAATTCTCCGTTGTAATGGCCCTTGGATCCTTTATTCCAGGAAGGTGTAAGGTCTTGGATCCCGTGAAACTCCGTTAGTTTATGTTGCACAAGTAAAAAAAAAATGAAAATGAAAAATGAAAAAATGAGAAAAAAATAAAATAAAATGGAATGATATTGCAAAATGCAATAAAGTTTTGAAACTTGCTTGTTGTGAATTTTAAATCTATCTTCTCAACTAGTATTAGTCAAAGTCTTATAAAAACGTCGATTTTTGTGATCAAAATTTTGAAAATCAAGCACATTCACCTAACTTAAATAAATGTGGGAGTGAAAAGTTAAGTCTCGGCTTACATAGATTATTGGTATAAGTAGCGTTGGCATTTTACAAAAACGTTTGCACATTGAGTTTAAGCTTTGTTGGGAGTATTAAAAAGAGGATGACGATTCCAATTCCCTGGAGACAGCCATTTTGTGTGAATCCAGTTCCATGATACCATTTTTGAAAATCAAGCATGTTATTTATTTATGTTCTAGTTTAAATTTCTCGCATCAAATAAAAAGTCAAAACGGGGTATCCTTGGTATTCTTTTGATCCTTTCATTACTTCATATGATCGGATTGCTAGGGACTAGCAATAGTTTAGTGTGGGGGAATGATGAGTGTGTAAATACTCATCATTTTACACCCATTTAAGACACAAAAATGACCAAAAACACCCAAATATATTGCAGATATCCTTGGTCTTGTGTTTTTATGTGTTTCAGGTACAAAGGATTGAAAACGGAGCGAAAACGAGCATTTTTGGATCGACTCGACAATAAGTGTGCATTTGATCAAGTGAAGACTGAAGTCAAAGTCAAAGTCAAGTCAACTCCCAACTATACCAAAATGACACAAATGGTCCTTGGAAATAAATTGTACTTTTGGCAGCCATGGTCCCTGGATTTTCAGAATTTACAAGAATGGTCCCTTAACTTAAACCCATTTCATCATAATCCTAAATCCACTTAAACCAAATAACTAACCCATCACCACACCAACCCATTAACCCTTATCCTAAATTAATCCAACCCTTTTTATCCTTTATCCCAACCCAAGCCCAAACATGAAATAATAAACCCAAATCCGGCCCACCCTTTTTTAGCTAAAAAGACCAGGTCAAACCGGTCAACCTTTCTCCTTTCCCACAAAACCCGCCAAAACAAAACCAGGATACCACCAATCCCATCATCACCAACCCTGACAAAACCAACTCTCCCCCTCTACACTCCGCCTAACTGTCCAAAAAGCATTAATTGCTTCTTCTCCCACCCAAGTTACCAGTACACAACTTGGTTGCCACGCTGGCAATCCTCAACCATTTGGGCGCCAAAACCTTGATAAAAGGCTGAGATCATTCTACTTTAATCCAAGGGGTGGGATTTAATCCCAAGAAGCACAAGTGAGTCCCCAAGCTGTTTTCTCTCACAGAAGAAGCACAACATGAGAGTGAAGACCCTAGTTAGTTTAGTAGTATAAATAGGAAGTCATTGTAGCCTAAAAAGGCAGGTTTTATTTAGCTAAAATTTTAAGATACTTGTATTCTTTTAGCTTGTTGTTATCTTATTTTCCATTTCCAGTATTGTAATCTTGTTTTAATTAAATTTCAAGTTTTTTTTTTTGTTCAACAAAAGTCAAATTTACTATTCATGTTCTTATCTAGTGTTTTTCTGCTTATTTGTGCTTATGGATGCTATTTCTAGTTAACATAATAGGATTTGTTGAATTGGTCTAGTTTTCATTTGAAAAAGCTCATAATAGCCAAAAATAGCTTAATTGAAATCTAGCTTATTTCAGGACTTATTTCCTGATGAAATTTGCTTTTTATCACTGAAGTAAGCTTAATTTAGGTTTTCCTTTTCAAGTTTTAGTCTAAAATCAGCTGCCCCATTGTTGAAATCAAAACAGCAGCCCCATAAGGGGTGTTTGGCTAGAACTTGCAGACTGAATTTCAACTTGTTATAGGTGATAACACTGGTTTAGTTAGATCATATAGGGTCCCAAAAGAGTAGTCAGGCAAGAAAATTCATAGGTCATTTAGCTAAAAGTCAACATCACCTTCAATCTTGATTCCTGCATAAGAAGTTAGGTATTTAGGTTACATAATCACTCACATAGGTGCTTTAGTTGTCAAGTTAGCTTAATTTAGTTTAATTATAGCTTAAAACTTCAAATTCAGTAAGCTAGGATCATTAGAATTTCATTTTAGTCAACCTAGTGCATAATGGAAAAAAGTCAAAACTTGGTTAGTTTCTTGCTGCACAGGTCTGTTCATGGTGCATTTTGAAGCATCATAAGGTCTTGAAAGTGTTTCTATAATGGTTTTCTGGATAGTCTAGTAACTAATCTTCATAAATCATTTGAATTTGTGCAATTTGAAACCAGTTTGAGTGCTAAAAAATAAGTTGTAAAAGCCCTTTTTGCCCTGTGCACAGCTAGATCAGCAGACCATCTGTCCCATTTCTCTTTTCTCAGCTTATTTATAAGCTTAAGTTAAGTCCCTATTGGTTTATTTTTTGTTTTATAAGCTGATAGATGTTTGAACTTCATAATCCTTGAGTTGTAGAATCTGGCTTATTGTATATGAGCTTATTTTTTAGCTTGAAACCACCCATGTTGGACTGAGTTGCCTTAACCCATTTTCTTTTCAAGCCCTCTGATCAGATAAGCATTGAGCTTAATCTGAGCTTTTTGTGAATTTTAAAAAAGTTTTTCAGTTTCAAAATTAGCTTATGTCATTTACTTATTCAGTTTAAAAAAAAGAAAAAACAAAAAAAAGTGGTTTAGCAAAAAGTGGGGTGTGAGGGATTCGAACCTGGGACACTAGGCTCAAACATACACACCCTGACCATATGCACCAAGTTCTGCTTGGTGCATATAGTTCCCTTTTTTATTTTTAACTAGTTTCAGCCCATTTAGCCTATAACTGCTGAACTGCTTATTTCACAGCTTATTTCATTGGCTTTTTCAGTTTTCAAATTTTTCATAGATTAGTTTTAGTGTAATTTAATTTCTGTTAATTTTTCATAATTTTTACTTTTCATTTAGTATTTTTCCGAATTTAATTTAGTTTAAATTGTTTTTAATTCGTAATAAAAAAATAGAAAAGTCAAAAAAATAAAAATCTTTTTTCCAAAATTTTCTTTTGTCATATAGAATTTAGGAAAAATAATTTGGTTCCCGTAGAGTTAGTATTTCTTAGATTTGACGTTTATGCTCGTGTTTAGATTTCCCGATTCGCGTTTTCTAGTTTAATTATTTTGTGCTTCATTTTGCTTTGTAGATTTATATGTTTAGGTTTCCCTTAGCCTATTTATGCTTCCCATAATTGTAAGATATTTAATCAAACACCAAAATCCAAAATCCAATCATCAAGCATTTTAATCCCGAACCTCAAACGATATCCTCCATTCACACCTCGTTGGGACACGACCCGGGTGATCACTTGCCCGGTATCACACACATCACATTCACGGGTTTTACAAGTTGGTCTTTTTCCTAAAGGCTTGACTTGTTGACTCTCGTGTATCACGTGCATCCGATACTATATTTATATATATACTCACACACGGATCAGATGTGCAAGAGGAAGAAGAACCCACTTCTGAGGAATTCACCATGGGTTCAATTCCTGAAAGCTCAGCACAACCTACCAAGATTTTTAGATGGAAAATCATCAAAACTGGTAAGAGAGGGGCTTATCAGATAATCAGGGAAGATAACACATATGTTATCTATGTGAATTTTCCAGGGTTGCTAAATGATTTGAGCAGAGATGATCTAAAGGAGCTGTATAAGCTAAAGGTGATCAAGCATGGAGATAACAGACCAGAAAAATAGTTTGAAAGAGCCCTTTGGGGAGATTTGAAGACCATGTTTGATCCACCATCCAGAACTCACAAGATTTGGAAGCTGCCCTATCTACAAGAGATAGTAAGATGGAGGTATTTTGATAGCTGCCAAGTTCATTGTTTGACTTTGCAAAGTGCACACATCTATATGTTGGCAGAAGTTGAGTATCCTCTACATCCTAGGGAATGCAAGGAAATGATTGAGAAGAAGTTGATATATGATAAGAAGGATGAGGTATATTATCAGCTGTTGGAGTTAATTAAAATGCAATCCCAAAAGGAAGCTGTTTGGGGTGTTTGAAAGAATTTTCCAAGTTGATAAGTGAGATTAATGGAAGTTCTCACTTGGTGAAGGTGCTTTGCACTAACACAACAAATGGTCATCAGTCCACCATGTCTAATCCACATAAGGACTGGCTAATCCAAGAGCAAACGGCTCTGGTAAAGATACCTTAAATCCTTTTAAGGCTGACAATTTGCCAAAAATTGTATGGTAATCAACTCACCATATCTGTGATAGTGAAGAGTTGACTAGCCCACAAGAGTATGGCTTGTGGTAAAGGCTGTGGAAATCCATAACTGGTTATCAATTCACCAAGGTGAGGTCTGCATTCCACCAAAGAATTGGCTAGTCCAAAAGCAAACGGCTTTTGGTAAAGACAAATAAAATCCGTTGATAGCTTATGATTTGCTAAAAATCATATGGTATTTCAACTCACCATGTTTCGTGTACAAAGAGTTGAAATGGTTATCAATGTACCATGGTTTTACACCAAACATTGGCTACTCCAGAGTTAATGGCTAACTAGTAAAGAGACATCAAATCCATTAAATTTTCAATGATTCACCTCTCACAAGAGTTAACACATCTGGAAGTGATGAGAATAGTATGAAACTTTATGAATTGATGTACAAACAGTCAATGTTGCTGCAAAGATCAGATGGTGAAATGATTGCTGAAGTAAAGGATGCTGCACAAGATCAGATGTGATGATTTGAAGAGTTAGAATTCAAAATAATTCCAAAAGATTAGAGTTCAATCCTCAGGAAGCTTATCAAGCAAGAAACTTGAAGTTCATGGAGCATGAAGATCAAGTTAGGGGAGGATTGTTGGGAATTATTGAAGAACAGACTTAAGTCTGCTGATGTACTTGTCAAGTCTGTTAGTCTTAGTTAAGTCTGCCAGTACAAAGTTAAGTCTGGCAGACATAGTTACATAGTTAGTACTGGTCATTCGTATTAGTTAAGTCTGTTTATGTTTAATAGCAGAGTTAGTTAGCTATATGTTAGGAAAGGATATAGACGAATTAGTTATCTTATTAGAAGATATGTTTATCCTTTCACACGTTTTTGTAATATTAGGGTTTCCTTAGAGTATAAAAGGAACCCTACGACATTGTGAAGTTAGTGACATTGTTGCAAGTGAAAGTTTAATAGAAAATACGAAGTTAGTTATTATTGTGTTCTTCATACTTGTTGGTTGTTAAGATTCCGCATTAATAATCAATTCATTGTTAAGAGTTTCTGATATAGATTAATTTGGATTTATTCAAGTTATCTATTGTCTTACAAAGGCTACTTAGATCCATAACCGGTGGACCTACAATTCGCAAGCAGTCTGCGTCTCGGTCCTGATCTAAACGATCTTCTCCGTAGTTTCATGAACAAGTTCAGGTTCAGTAAGTTGGGTATCCCCAACTTCTACCCAACAAGTGGGCGATCGGTACTTGCGACCATAAGGTGCCTCGTACGGTGCTGTTGAAATACTGGAGTTGTAGGTATTGTTATAAGAGAAATCGGTCAACGGGAGGTGTCTATCCCAACCATTGCCACACTCGATTACTCAAGCAGGGGTGCGAGATGCGCTCCTGAGGGCTAGCTCATGATATAGTTGCAAAAATAGCAAATCGACTTTCAAAATGATTTGTGAAATGATTTGTGAAACGGCTTATAGGATAATATGAACATAATTCATCGTTTATAAAATTGTAGCAAAGTCAAATTTTTGATTTTTAGTTTGATTCATAACATTGTAGCAAGGCAACAAAACATTTTTTGAAATCGTTTTACTAAACAATTTATAGAACAGTTTATGGGGAAACCCGAAAGCAGTTCACCATTTATAAAATGGCAGTAAGATCAAAATTTTGGTTTTCGTGAAATAGCAGTAAAACATTTTGTAGGAAGACCGCAAAATGGTCTGTAGAAAAATCAAAGGCAGTTTGTAGACTAATGGCAAAACCGTTTATTATCCTATAGGAGGGTAGCAAAGATAACTTGTATTCCCGAGGGACGAGAGAAAGGTTAGGTGGTTGTCCCAAGGAACGCGATTAGGTTACTCCTTAAGATCTTAAAATTTATGTTGGGCGTGGAATCTCTGCCAAATGGAGAGTTTAGCAAGTTCAGAGTACAACTCTGAGGAAAGATGTTGATTGCTACTAGAAATCGGTCGGTTGAATCAGTAATGTACATAGTACTTAACGCGGAAGGTACAACATTGATTGAACAACTTCGATTGAACAACATCGATTAAGCACAGGGCTTAGGGAAGTGGTGACTATAACAAAACCACAACAAAACAAAGCTGAATAACAAATCCAAGTCTAGCATGAGGTCCAAAATCACAAAATCAAGTGATCCAAATTCAAACATAGACAAAATCAAATCCAAACTTAGCCAAAATCAAATCCAAACATAGCCAAAATCAAATCCAAACGTAGCCAAAATCAAATCCAAACATAGCCAAAATCAAATATAAACACTCCAATAAGCTTAAATGGGCTTATTACAATCTCAAGAAGTTACAAATAAGCAACTCTGATTCAAACGGTGCCAATCGGGTCTAACCCGACCCGATGCAAACTACGGTTAGACGGTGACAAACAGAAATTCCATATAAATGGAGAATTATAGCGGTGCTAGGAGTACTACGGTTTATGAGGTGTAATGCGAGTGTGTCGTGTGCAAAGGCAGACTTTCGTCATATTCAGTGCTCGTATACATACACCAAAACTTTACCATTTCAAAAATCAGAGACCAACCCGAACATAATTCCATTATAACTACTCCTAGTATCGTAAAATTCACCTTTAAGTCAGACATAGTTGATCAGGCCATGTACCACTATCCCTGGTTGAATATAGGTGATCAGTTTATATTCACCCGAGGTTCAATGAATTTTGAAATACTCAGCCTAGTTATACTAGTAATATGTCCCTTACATCCAAAATCATTCCAAAAAACCATAACGAGTGTACAAACTCGGAATCAAATGATGCGATTACCCAAGGAAATAGCATAACTCTGTGACAAGTTCGGTGCATGCATAAGCATATGGAAATGCTTATAGTGAGCAACTACAGCATGCGGATATACATTATCGAATAGTCAGGCACACATCTCAACAATTATATCATCAAACATTTCGTCAAATATATTATCAAACATCTCATCAATTATATCCTCAAACAAAATCACATACGAGGCATCAGCTTGGCAAGCAGGTATGTGGCGGTCATAGAGTTAAGTTTTCGTAAAAAGTAGTTATAGTATAGGTTTTAAAAATACCCAGTTCTCTATAACCTAGGCTCTGATACCAATCTGTAACACCCCCAAAATCGGGTCCAACAGGAGCATACATGTCACTGGGGTGCTACTCAATGGGTATCACAACACAAGGTACAAAGAACGGTTTTACCTCAACCGTTTAGAAGAATATTTCACTATCAAAACATTAAGTTTACATCATTCAAAATATAGTGCGGAATACAGAACCATAATAATAAAGCGGTCCCAATATATATATATATATATATATATATATAATATATATATATATATATATATATATTATATATATATATATATATATATATATATATATATATATATTATATATATATATATATATATATATCAGAGTCGTCTATGACCATGCCCTTTGCCAAGCGCCTCCAGAAGTAAGCTATCACCTTAAACCTGAGAATACATGCTAAAAGGTCAGCTAACGCTGGTGAGTTCATAGGTTAAAACAGTAAGTATAATACTAGACCAAAATAAGTAATTTGCTACACTAGACTAAGATAGATATCAATCATAAATTCCACAAATAACAACAATCACAAACAAATCCAGTATCAATATAAGTATCCTCTCTCCCATGTTGACAGTCACAGTAGGGCCCTAGGTATATCTGACCTTAGCCAGGCACCACGTTATAGCAAAATGTATCCGAGTTATTTGCTACCTTGGTCTAAGACAAATATATATATATATATATATAGTGAAGGGTTATATTTTAGAACATAAAAAAATGTATATGAACTAGAATGTATTACTATTTTGCATTAATTATAAATATTATATATATGGTTACTATAATAAAAGGTGTGAATAAAAGTTTTTAAGTATGAAATATTATATTTATGGTAATAATGATGTAGATTTTGAATAATATTAATAGTGTTGGAAGGTTACAAATGGAATTTCAAGTTATATTAAATCCTAGAAACCGTTCCACTATCATTTCCCATAATATACGGGAATTTATAATTCATATTATTAATTCATTCTCTCTCCCAAAAAACCCTAATCACTAACCCTCACTCCTCTCCCACTCTTTGCCGCCGCCGGCCACACCCCACAGCACCACCACCGCCACTCCTACAACCACACCACCACCACCAACGTAACCCTCTCACTCTCCTCTCTCTTCTACTATAGCACACGCGCCATCAAACATCACCACCTCTCCGTTATTTTTACTCCGCCGCCACCAAAAACCTACCCACCATCATTTTTATGCTCTAAATCTAAAGATCGATTGAAGATACAGTAAGGAAACGCGTTTTACACATGGGTTGACTCAGCACAGAGTCAACTCGTGGTTTCTTGGTTTTTCGGGTTTAAGGTTTTTGATTAATAAAAATGATGAAAAACGTTTTGGTATCCATGGTGTGTCGTGTTTTTGTGTGTCGACGTGAAACCGTGAGCATAAGCTCACGGTTCGGGCTTATTGTTGATCTTGTTGTTCTTGTTGATTTGTTGTTTATTTATCTTGTTTATGTTCGGATGGATACTCGAAGCCGAGTGGTTTTGGTTGTAACAATATTGGTTTTGTTGGTAGAGTTGTGAAAACGAGACCTCGAGGTTACTTGAAGGTATTTGGTTTGAATGATCTAAAACACGGGAAAAGAGGTGGTTATTTGTGTATACCAACTAGTTTTTAAGTTTTTGGTTTGTGTATCCACTTTGATATGGTGTCCATATAATTAAAAATACATGTGTTCGAGTCTAGTGTTATTAAAAAAACACATGTGCATGTTTGTCTTTTAACTTGGTGAACATACAAGTTCTAGAGGTTGGCGATGTATTTGACTACTATTTTAAGTGTACACTTGTGTTTTGTGGTTACAGGTACCAGTATGATGAGCAATAGGAAGAGTGCACATGTGTTTTGTTAATTTTTAGGATTAAATAATTCATTTATTACATGTGCAGATTTCATGGGTTCTTGAACCAGGCGAGGAATACATGTGCACGCCAAAAAGATGAACCAACTGTTAAAGACATTGGGTTATGCACATGTGCACGCTTCATATATTTGTAATAAAATTGAATACAAGTGTAAACAAATGGATGTTTGTGATAAAACTAAATATCATATCACTAGAGTAATACAATTTGTAAATTTTGAAATTGCATAAATCTATTGTTAAAGTTTTGTTGTTTGTATTTATATTTATGTTATATTACTTAAAGACACATGTGCATATACAAAACACCTATGCATAAACGAAAAATACAATTGTCATAATATAGTTAGTGGTTAACCTTTTTTTTTACAAAACACATGTGCACATAATGTATTTCCAAAAACCAAAAAAAAAACTAACCAAAAAAAAAAAATCCTAAAATTTAGGAACTTAAAAAACGTTTTATATTAAAAAAATTCAAAAAGAAAATAAAAAATGTAATTTTACCATTATACCCTTTTGAATTAAATAATAAAAATAAATATCTAAAAAAATCTGATTGGTCCTTGCCAGTTCTCGCAGTTCTGTACCTATATATATATATATATATATATATATATATATATATATATATATATATATATATATATATATATATATATATATATATAGCTAGGCACCACGTTATAGCAAAGCACAAACAGGTTACGTTGCTACCCTGGTCTAAGACAAATATCTGCTATATATATCTAAACTTAGCCAGGCACCACGTTATAGCAAAGCATAAACAGGTTACGTTGCTACCCTGGTCTAAGACAAATGTCTAACGCATATCTAACCTTAGCCAGTCAACAAGTTATATCAAATCAAGAAGTAGTAGCGGGTCCGTCAAAATGATTTTGCATGTTTTCTCACCCCAAGTTTTCAGTAAACAGTTATAAGTAAAAGTGGGGCTATGAAACTCATATTTATATATCACATAACACCTTCAAATAACCAAACCATTTATTTCAGTCAAACAATCAAATCTTAAATAATCATAAACAAATCATTATGTTTAGTTAAAAACGTGCATGTATTCTCCCCCAAAATAGTCATAAAACCGATAAAAGTAGGGGCCATGAACTCACCTTAGCCACAGCAATGCAAAGATCACAAATGACACAACTGGCATCTAGAACTAATCACAATGGTATCCAGGAGACAGGCACAACAGTACACGGAGGTACACGCATAACGGTACGGGAATCGGCACAACCTAATACGTATACGCTTATCTCAAAATACGTCTCGCACAATAAATAAGTCTAATAAAAGATGACATGTCGTAGTTTTCGTGGATTACTTTTATCATTACTCGTAACAGTTTAGTGTCAAAGTTTCATGTGGTGTGGTAAGAAGACATAGACTCTAAATACAACTCATGCCAAAATGGAAAGACCTCGGCATACAACTCACGCCAAAGAGGAATAGACATCGATATAGTCGAGAAATACTGACTAAAACTCAAACTAATCAAAGAAAAACTTTAAATCTATGACAAATAGCTATACTAATACAACTAGGTCAATTGGTAGTTTCGGTGTTTTCCCTATATCCCCAAATAGCTTAGAAAAGTCATTCAGGTTTTATAATAAAATTCACTAGTAATATAGATATTAAGTTGCAACGTTTTATAAATATTGGGTTTACATGTCCATTTATACAACATCCGTAAATTATTGTGACTTCACTAAATTCAATTTCCCAAGTGAATTTAAATAAAAAGTGTTCATTGGTTATTAGACATTAATTCCTTATTGTATATTTGTCGCGAATCAAATATATTAAATTCGTCTTAAGTTCAATATATTGTATTCGTTTCAAGCCCAATAAGTCCATATTGTCCAACGTCCAATGTCCAATAACTATTAATACATGTCCAAATTGTTCAAGTCCGATAAATGTCAAATATCCCAAGTACAATATCATTAGTTTTTATCCAATGCCCAACATATCCGAAACTTACCAAGGATCGCCAAAACAAAACACATTAGTCAATGTATTTTGAAAACTAAATTAACACACCTAAACTACTTGTACCCAGAATTTACTCTTAATATTAAAAACAATACACTTTTAATATTATAAACAAACACACCCCTTTTAAATCGTGTGGGCTTGTGAGCCCATTTTTGAACCACTAACTCCCTTATGGACTTGGCTCAAATCTCAATACAACCATTGGGCTTCGGCCAGTTTCCCTTTTAACGCTCCACAAACAAGACGCAATACACGCATACACACTATCATTTACTATATAACTCAAACACACCCATGTGATAAGGCTATGTAGCCGAGACAACAAATAAAAAACACACCCTTTATGTGATTAATCATAGCTAACAAAGTCACCCTCGAGGACAATAAAGTCCAACCAAAAGTAAGTCTTACACCCTACGTGGGTGATTTGATTCAAGACTCATCCCAAACGAGCTCACCCTATATGGGTGCCTCGTTAACAAACACCACAACGGCGAATCAATGACAAAATAACTCACAGAGTCCGAAAATCTACTAAAATCCAAACCGTACTCAACAAATTAAAATAAGCAAATCTACTCTATCCGAGACTCAAAACAAGATTAATGATCATTCCAACCCACGACTTGTAACTCAAAACGAGTTAACTCAGCCGAGTTAACTCGGCCGAGTTGACTCGGCTGAGTTTACTCGACCCATTTCCTAACCAAGCAAAACACCCCTTCGGTTAGTTTCTCACCACACGAATCTATTTCCAAAACTTTGTAAGTTATTCTTTTAATCTATTTATTATCCACGAAAAACTACTAACACAACTTTAATATTATCATTTTCGAACAAAATAAAACCAAAATAATGTCAAGATGAGTTTGTAAAGTGGTATACCAACAAAATGAGAAAAAGAGGGAGGAGTGGCGGCTGTGAACGACGGCGAAAGGAGGAAGACGGTGGTGGTGGTGGCTCACGGTCACGACCCAAACAACGAGCCCTAGCAAATGTCATCGTTTTGATCTGTAACTCTCCAGAAATACTTCCTTTGTCTTGATCTACACACTCTGCTAATAAAAAAGGGTGGCCGGAAATTTGGCCGGAGATGATGACGGCGCCGGAATAGTAATTTCCGGTGAGGTGTGTGTAACAAATAAGACTCAAACCCTAATTTCTTCTTTTATACCCCACGAGGGACTAAACTTGCCAAAAGGGAAAGTTAAGGGTAGGCGGACAGAATATATCATAGGGACCATAGTTGTAATTTAGACTATCTTTTGGAATTTAGTGAATCAGGGCTCGTTTTGGTTAGCAAACGGTAGATTCACGACACGGAAATTACGCCATTGTGCTCAGAATATTATTTCCGATAAAAACGACTATATATATGCCTAGTATCTCAAAATTAATACCAATGTCAAATTAAATTGTCGGTTCTCCGAATAAAAACATGTCGGGAAAATTACGGGGTATTACACTTAGCTTCCCTTTATTCTTAAATCTAATAACACCTTTCCACGGAGAGACTTTCAACATTACCAAATCTCCCACATTAAACTCAATGGGACTTCTTCTATTATCGGCGTAGCTTTTTCACCCATCTCATTCCGCCTTAAGTCTTTCACGAATCGTATCTATCTTCTCGCTTGTAGCTAAAATGATATCGGTGCTTGCCAATTCTCTCCTTCCAACTTCATCCCAACACACGAGTGTCCTATATCTTCTCCCATATAACATCTCGTAAGGTGGCATACCTATACTTGCATTACAACTACTGTTATATGAAAATTCTACCAAAGGCAAGTGATCATCCCAATTGCCCCCAAAATCAAGAACACATGCTCTCAACATATCTTGTAATGTTTGAATCGTTTTTTCGATTTCCCATCGGTTTGAAGGTGAAAATTTTCACTCATATTCAATCTCGTGCCAAGTCCTTCTTGAAAACTTTCCAAAATTATATAATTAAAGCGGCCATCCCTATCAGAAACAATAGAAACGGGTATACCATGACGCGCCACTATCTCGTTAACAAAGTTTTTTGCCAACTTCGTCAAATGGTCGACAATCACTCATATAGCATCATGCTTTCTAGTTTTCCTTGGCAATTTTGTAAGAAAATCCATGGTGATCTTCTCCACTTCCAAACTAGAATTTCTGACGGTTGGACCTTTCCATACAGCTTTTGATGTTTTGTTTAGACTTTTAGACAAGTCAAACATTTTTCCATGAACTTCACACTATCTTTTTATCCTCGATCACCAATAATCTATCTTTAAGTCAAGATACATCATCGTAGCCCCCAGATGAATCGAGTACTTGGATCTATGGGCTTCTTCCAAAAATAAATACTTGATATCGCTTCTAAATGGAATATAACCTCTACCGAATCGGATCTGAATCCCCAGATATCATCTACAAGATAAGGAATTTGAGAATGAATGCACTCATTCATCCAATTTTCTTTTTTCAATGCTTCCGCTTGAGCTATCTAGAATTGTTCGAAAAGATCAGATGTGACAATCATACACAACGAGCTTACTTTGGTAACTTCTTTTCTTTCCTTGCAACTTAAAGTATCCGAAACGAAATTTGCTTAAAAACGTTACACGAGGCACAATCATGCATAAAGCTCAAAGAGACTCATAAACGAGTCAACGCTTCCGGTAGGAGTAAAACTTTTGGGCCGAAAATATCTTCAGGCCATTAGGATTTTCTATTAAATATGGGATGTGACATCTACATTTGGTCGTTAGTATTTTGCCACATGTCATGCTTTGGTTTGTGTAAGCGAATTGGTGGGAAGCATGCAACGCAAAATGAAGGTTCAATTCTTTGTACGAACAAATGAACAATACATGAAAGTACACCTAAAAGAGATCAATAACATTTGTCATCCGACAAGAATCATTGAATCAATATGAAAACCATAGTCTATCATTCTTATTTACTTTTTTATGCATGTATTGTTGGTCAACCTAGATTAAGAAATTAGCTAAATATATTTGCTAAAACTACTTAACTATCTATTTTATTGCAACAAATTATAATGATTTGGATTTTGCGATTGTCATGTTTGATTTTGTCATGTCATGCTTTGCATCTTATATTTTTCTTATTATTTTTTAAACAAAATTTATAATATCATTCTGACTATTAAATGAGACGTATGAGTATGTTTCATAAGTGGTGAAAAATTATATTACTTATTTAAAACACAACAAAAACAGCAAAATTGGGAAGCGTAACTGTTCAAATTTTGTGAAAAATGATATCCGGTTGAATATTAGTGGGAAGCAAGACATTACATTCCTTAATTATGGTGTTCAGATGCGTACATACTTGAGGTAGATGGGATGCACGTACAGGCCCTAAGATTGACATGACTAGTGTAAAAACGAAATTTCTATTTACATAATTTAAAATTTTAGTACAAAGTGCATACCTTTTCACAAACTTTACAAAAGAGTGGTGCGTACCTTGTTGAATCCCTGTTGAACTTAGATCGAATTCCTTAGTGATAAAGATTTATTTGGTACCTTTTTCAGGGGTCATGTAAGCCCAAAATAGTATAAATGTGATCAAATATTGCCTCAAATCATTTATTTGGACGAAAAAGAGAAGAAAACGATGAAGTCGCGAAAACTTGTCAGAAAAGGAAGGCTGATGTCACGCCCCCAAATTTGGATTGCAGCGGAATGGAATTCCGAGGGCGCGATGTTCTTGGATAACAAAGTACAAGGAAATAAAGAATGACCTCTAAGTGAGTCAATTTAAAACAAGCGTTTGATTTAACCATAAACATTTTACAAAAGTATTAATATCAGAGTTCACCATCATATGTAAGATTTTAATAACTAACCAAACGCTAAGTAATGCAAGGAAATCTTCATCATGATGTGCGTTTCAAAACGTGACTCTAGTATGCTCCACACATAAGTGATTATTATCGTCTAGTTACCTGAGAATACACGCTAAAAAGTCAACATAATTGTTGGTGAGTTAATAGGTTTAAGCAAATAAATAAGGTGCGGACCACAAGATTTCACAAGCATGATAATCACAAAAAATATAACGTCATAGCCAAAAAAAATATACAGTTCCCTAACCTCATGTCCCCGAAGGTCAACAAAATGCTATGCAATCAAGCATAATAATAATCAATGCCCCAACTAAGTGTTTGCCAGACACTAGGAAATAATCCGAATGATATGTGTCCGTTTGACAGGTTGGCACGACCAACTCGGACGGGGGTGTTAACCCAAATAGATCTATTCATAGAATCCGCGCTTACAAGTAATTAGCGGTCCATGATTCAAGGGGACTTTAACGGTATAACGGTAACTTAGGCAATGTAACAGTTTTAATACTTGTGTCCGAAAAATAAGCAATGTATTCCCACCCCGAGGGTTTTAAAATAAGATGCAAACAATGTAAAAACCGGGGCTATAAAACTCACCTTAGTTATCAAATCTAGATTAGTAATATGGTAAGTTGTGAATATTGGTCCGGTACCTCTAACCGCAACCTAAATAAGTACCATGTCTTAGGTTCGAAAATAGGGTCGTGCATACAAGTCCATATGTTATTTTATCACTCGTACATGTTTGTTGTGAAGTTAAACGTCAAAATATAGTCATGACAACTCGTTAAATTATAAAATACATTATATATAACGATTAATTAATTTGTCTCAAAAATTTAGGTTTGGTCATCTTACTAATAAGTATTTTAGAAAAATTACCGACATGTTTTAATAATATTCTACGATAGTCTTCTAAGTGATTTTTGAGAAAAATAAAGTTTTACGTCAAAAATAAACACTTTGTTGGATTTCTGAAAATGACTAAGTGGCCCAGTAAAGCTAGTCGTAAAACAGTGTTTACTAAGTGTTATCGACCGAACACAGTGTATTTGGGAAGTAAGTAATCAGGTTTACAAAAACTAACACTGAATTTTAGCCCATTCGGATCCCGATCCCACATTTATATGGCCATAAAGTTAGGTGGTCAGGCTGTTTTTTATAGTTTCTGGACAATTTTGGGGGAAGTTTGAGAGGTCATAAGTTACTCGTTATAAATCCATTGGACGAACGGTTAGACTTTTTGGAATCTAGGCCATGTGAACTTTATTATACATCCTGGTGTTATTTTTCCATAACGGAACCTATCTATGAGAAAAACAAGGTTAAACATGGTCACATGGGAAAACAGTTTTTACACTTAGGAAATTTCTCAGTTTGAGCTGTTGGTTTTGGTCAGATTTCGTCATATTTCAAATCAATGTATCTTGGTCGTTTTAGCTCCATTTCTTAAGTTCTTTATATCCCCGAGTTCGTATTTAAGGGTACTAACATATTTTTAGTATCTCAGAATATTTAGGTAGCTTTAAATGCCCGTTTTCACCCTTAAAAAAAAACCTTCAACAGCATGTTTTTCTTCAGAAAATTGTTTTCGTCGCCTATCTTAAAATTAGTGTATCTCATTCGTTATAAGCCCGTTTTAATCCATTCAAGCGGCCATGTTTTCGTTTTTGAGTATATTTTCTGAATCTCTAGCCTAAAATTACTCCTATCCTACTGATACTTCCAGATTTGGCAAAATGGGACAACTTCATTTAAGAATGTTTCAAAGTGTATTTTTCTAGTGTTCAAACTATTCCAAATCACTTCCAATCACCTCACAACTACCCTAACTTTACCACATTATTATCAAGTGTGTTAGGAAAATTAAGAACTCATAGAAATGAAAGCTTATGACATTGTAACTTGGTGATGGTGTGGCCGATTATGGCTAGGAGGGGCGGGGGGACAAGGCTTTAGTCAAGCCTCCAATTTTTTATTTTTTATTTTTTTTTTGACAATTCCATGTTTTGTGCCCTTTTGCCCCATAATTATGTAAGTAAAAAAAAAAAAGTTTGACTATGGTTTACCATAGTTTATGTGGAGGGCGGCTATATGTCCCCAACATGAAAGTATTATGGAAATCTTGTACAAAAGTGTATATATTGTATGTATTTGGTATTAGAAATAGGTATTGGTTAATAGTTTTTGTGGTTAATGTTAAATACGTATAATTAAGTGGGATTAGTAAAAGGATTATAAAAATGTAAGAAAATAATTTTTGGCACTTTTGCATTAATTTAGTAAGTGTGAGAGTGTATTAAAAATAATTGTTAGGAGTGTCGGGTGCATTGTTCATTTAAATCGCGAAAAGCGTTTGTTAACTTAACAATCGTAAATAAATAAAAATGGAATTGTCTTCGGGATTAAAATTTTGAACCGGAGTATGAGCAAGGTACTGGGTTGTTGTAGACTAAATATAGCCTAAAGTCCTAGTGCACTTGAAAGGTATTCTAAATTTTACGTTGATTCAAGTAAAAAGTTATACGTAAATTATTCTCAAGTAAATGTCAAAATAATTAGTTTGAGTTTATTGAATAGTATTTACCTATAAAATAGCGGGTTGTCATAGTCTACCACCCATGAATGGAATCTTGTTCATGAGATTCAGTCAGATTTGGTCGTTGGAGTGTTGTCAGTAAAGATGTGTGAATACTTTTGACGGATCTGGTCTTCTCGTTCCTAAGTGAACCCGGGACCTCGTTGAGAATTCCAGCGAACCTTGACGATAAGAATTCTACTATGTTTCAATTGCTTGACATTACGATCCATAATTTCTACCGGCCCTTCGATAAAGTTAAGTTTGTCATCGAGTTGAATTTCTTCCAACGGAATGGTAAGGGATTCGTCGGATAAACACTTCTTGAGGTTGGAAACAAGGAATGTATTGTGCACACTACTGAGCTCTGGGGGAAGCTCAAGTCTATAAGCCACTGGGCCGATTCTAGCTAGAATCTTAAATGATCCATTGTATCTCGGGTTTATCTTCCCGCGTTTTTCGAACCATATCATGCCTTTCCAAGACAAGACTTTCATCATAACTCGTTCTCTAACTTGAAATCCTAATGGTTCGCGACTTAGGGAAACCTAATTCCAATGATTTGCGTCATGTACCGACATAACTTTTCTATCGTTCTCTTGTCGCTTGTAACTGATTCTCGATCTGTATGATTTTTCTTTTTTGTTTCATGAATAAGTTCTAGACTAGTGAGTTGGGCTTTTTCGGTTTCGGCCTGACAACAGGTATTGGTACTTGACATAGATGCCCAATGTGCAGTCTTATAGTTGAGTATTGTTAAGTGAAGTCCTCAATGTCAAAAGATTACAACAATAAAGTTTGATATACGGCGTGTGATGCTATTTTTTAAGTGTTTGTTGTATAGTTCTAACATTCTAGTTGATCATAGGCTGAGAGTTATGGTTGGATAGTTCTTTATATTTCATTGGTTTTTTGCTTATATCTAATTGGTTTTTTTTTTTTTTTTTTTTTTTTTTTTTTTTTTTTTTATCTTAAAGGGATTGCCAGAAGTTTGAGGTGTATCGACTACCTTTTATTAGGAGTATTTGAAATTGGTACAACGTGTCTCGTGACTAATTCTAGTATGATAAGTTTGTCGGAAAAGGGCGTTATCGGAAGGATAAAGTTATGGTAACAGTTTTGATTCCTCGTGTTTTGCTCTAACTGATGTCACGATATGAGTCTTTATTCGCCTAAGGTGCTTAGTCTTCATTATTAAGATTTTACTGTTTAATAGTGTTTCTCTAGATTTCCTTCATCAAAAAAATTTTCCATGCTACCGTTTGTCAATCACAAAAACCTAAATGTATGGAGTGTTTTAGTGCGGTGGTTAATTTTCAAAATTTGACTCGATATTGAGTGTTTTGTTTGAAATCTTTCTCTGAATAAATGAATTTACAAGTTTGAACAAACGACTTTTTTAGTACTCACTTTCTTGATGATTCAAAATTTAGAAGTTATGCAAGATTTGACTGTTTTCAAATAAGACCCAAGGTTTTATAGACGGGTTTTCAACATGATGTGCATAGGAATGTTTAGCAAAGATTGATGTTATACATTCCTTAACGTATAATAGTTTTGTTAAAGGTTGACCAAAAGGGATTTACTCGTCAAAATAGGTACTTCAAAAAAATATTTTCCTACAAGGTACATGATTTGTATAAACGCATTTTAAAGAAAATCCGTTTGAAGTGAAAGCATTAAAAATGATGAAATAGTCGGGTAGGTATGTCTGCATGAATGCTTAGATGTCTAACGTCTTGTTTCTGATGTTGGATAATGCCTATTGGTTCATATTAGGCAAGACTTATAGGTATGAGTATTCAACTTACTTGGTTATTTCTAAAATGGATCATAACTTAGGTTTGTTATCTTACTTGGTCTAACTAGTACTTCTGAAATGATAGGATTGGGCGACTATGCCAGTGATAGTGGTTTGGATTGCCTCGTGAGATCTTAAGATTTCCGTTGCGTTATGAATCAACTTACTGTATATTTTTAGTCCTTGTTTGTTGTTCCGTTATCCTTTCATTGTTTTCTTATATCATGGAATCTTCCTCGTAGATGGAAAGTCTTTCCTAGAAAGGTCAATGGTAAAAATCCAACTTAACGGTTGAGTGAGTGACAAGTGGTGTAGGTATCTAGAGAGGGTTTAACAAAAGGGATGTTTATGAACAATTTATTTGGATACAAAGCTTCGCTTTTTAATGTGTTGAATGAAGATTGTTTTAAGAATTTGAAAGGATGATTGTTTCCTTCATGGCATAATCCTTCTTGAATTAGACATAGGTGATCAGGCTATGTATAATTGAGGACTAATGATGCGATACTCGGTTTAGTCAAAGTAGTATTATGTTTCTCAAAAGTTTTTGATGGTATTCAACGTGTTGTTTTGTAAAATTGTAGCCTAAACAATTTTTTATTTTTTATTTATTTATTATTATTATTTTTTTGTAACAAGAAAAATTGGTTCGTATAATATGGTAGTAGATAGTTGGTAGAATGACAAAAAATCAATTTATGAGGTGGTAGTAATATAACTTGTTTTAAAATTATGTGAAATAATTTCCTAAGATGGCAGTTAAATAGCTTGAAGTAAAATTATGTGAAACATTTTTATAAAGTGGTAGTAAAATAGCTTGTAATAAAATTTGTTGAATGGGTTATAGGATGTGTGGGAGAATCTTAGGGAATGGTAATAGTCTGTAGTCAAAGATGAAATTTGCCTAATCCCAAATAGGATAGCGGTATGTCCTTGCGAAATGGCTAGGAATAAGGTAAATGGAATAGAAAATGTAATAGATGAAGGTTGTGAGTATCGTGGATATAATAAAAGATAGAGATTACATTAGATAAAAAGGTACTTGTTACAACTAGGTTACGCTAACTTCCTAAGGTGAAGTACAATAGGAAAATACAACCCTAGAGGGCTTGAGCTATGGTTTATAATTAAAGTAGGAGCTCCTTCTTCTAACTCATTGTTGTTATCCTTGACGTTGATAGTATCCTGAAGAGCTCCTCATGCGATAACCTACTCTCTTCCTCAAGCTATCCCCTCCTGGCTCTTGGATTCTTGATTACTTTGCTTTGGATTGATACACCTAAAGTGTCCTTTCTTTCCACAGCCAAAACATATTACTGGAGGTTTCTGATTTTCGACAAGTGTAGGAGTTCTACAATATTTAGTCAGGTGACCATTCTTCTTACAGTTACCACATGGAGTAGGGCAACAACCAGGGTTATTGTGTTTTTGACATTTGTTACATTTTGGTAGAGTACCAAGGTACCCTTTCTTCTTAGATGGGCCTGCAACATGGGCTTTAGCAAACTCTTGTCTCTTAGGTGGTTGTTGTGCAACACTTCCACCCTGATTGTGGTTGTTGTTCCATTTTCGTTTGTTTTCATTATTGTTTCCTACAACCTTGGTGTGAGCTATGTGTTCCTTTGCCTGGAGTGACATACGGATAGCTTTAGGCATGGTATCGGTTTCTAATGGGGCGACCAACATACGAATTTCAGGGGAGAGTCCCCCGATATACCTCTCAAGTTTCTTGCATTCCGGTTCATCCATTGCATTGCATAACCGTGCTAATTCATAAAAACGACTAGTGTATTTGGCAACGTCATCTCCTACCATGGTAAAATCCAGGATTTCCTGTTCCATTGCTCGTAATTCGCTCCTTGAACAATATTCTAAAATCATCATCTTTCTTAGTTTCTCATAAGAGATTGAGTAAGCAGCGTCGACCCCTACTTTCTGAACATGGTTATTCCACCATACCTGGGCACGATCCCGAAAAGTGCAAGTGGCGAACTTAACTTTGTTTTCCTTGAGGCAGTTACCACCTCGAAATATTGTTTCTACTTCTTCAAACCATTTGATAAATCCCCTCGCGCCTTCAGTTCCATTAAAGGTGTGGGGATCGCAATCCATAAATTTCTCGTGAGTAAGATTAGGAATTTTGGGTGCAACGTTTCCTCCTTCTATGCCTTCAGTTGTCTTCGTGGTTTAAAGTCTTCCCGGTGCATTGGTCACATTTATCTCATGATTGGCGAGGGCTGTGGCTATGCTTTTGGCAATGATTTGCTCAACAGTGGCTTGTGTCATGGCTGGAGCGGCTTGCTTCGACATAACTCTTCAAAATCATAAGAGACCATGAGAATTTATAAGTAGTAAGGATCATCACAATCACATAAACGCAACCATGACATGTATAAATGAAGTGAAATCACAACAAGATGCAACAACGAAAATATCATAAATCTAATCATAACACACATGAATATATAAGATGAAAATTTCGGCCCACATAGACCGATATCAGGCATAGCACAACCATATCCATATAGTAGAGTCAATACTTGGTAAATTCGTTGTACAACAAACATAATACTACAAGTTTCTTTGAACTATGCCACACATCCCGTGGCTAGGTGATGAACTCAAATAAGTACATTTTATTATCATCATTTATCCTGTTTATTTGACTTGTTTTATTATATTATCTATGAGAATCGATACATTAATGTTTACTTTAGTAATTCTCAGGTAAAAACAAGCATTATGTGAAACTTGGCGATTTTGGACTAATTATGGAGCAAAACAAGCGAGATGTTAAAAGTCTACTGAAATCCAGAAGATGCGCCATATCTCACTCAACAGATACGACGCAATATCATACTTAGATGAATTCGAAGACCATTGCCTGACTTTGAAGAATACGCCACATGCAATTCTGTCATGCGCCGAATATGAAACTTTGGTCAAAGAAGAAGATCAAGCTCGTTCTACTCCAGATACGCCGCAATATACTTCTAACATACGGCGTATCACTATCAAGATTTCACAAGTTATAATCCAAGTACATGCGCCGCATACAAAGACCAAGTTACGCCGCATCTGAAGATGGTGTACGAATATTCCAGAATATATTAATCTTGGACCCCACGCGAAGTTAAGTCAATGCGCCGCATCTATCAACTCAATGCGCCGCATCTATCCCTGAGACAGAAACTATAAATACCTCAAGGAAAGACGAATTTGAGAGCTCTCTCAGACATATAGAGACCGAAGACCATATAACCCTAGAGCCGAATTCAGACGACCACGCAGCACAAGACACACCTCAAACAAAGATACAAGAGCTGTAAGAAGGTCCTGCATGTATTCAATTCATTAAGTAGTTTTGTTTTATTGTATTAGTACGCTTTAATTCATCAGGATTGATGGGCTTGTGTCATGTGACTACGGAAGATCATGCACTCCCCTTAATATTGTTGTCCCATTAATTAAAGTTTATATGTTGATGTCTTTGGTGACTTTTATTATTGCATTGATAACCTCTGTGTCTAGCTGAGTCTTGCTTGGGTCGCCATGCCCCTTCCTCGCCTATTTGTTTTAGCGTCTCTTAAATAAATAGGATAGACATAAGTAATCATTAAGGGTTTACTCGCCGATAATATTAGAGCCAACGAGAAAGGTTTAATTATATACACTTCATATAAAACTAGCAATAAAACAAGTGACAAGCTACTTAATTATCAGGACAGGTCTTCTTATTGTCTCGAGTATCTATCTATGTACATGTGTGCTAATCGCTGATTCGTGCTCATTAGTTTAGTTTTCCACTTAATTATAACCAAACCATGCCAGTCTCTCAGGTTGAACCCCCCATTGCGTTAGATTAGTTTGTATAGCTAACTTAGGATATTAAAATACTGATTAGAATAACTAGATAATACGTTCCACTCTTAGTGATCGACACTCTACTTACCATTATATTCATACTGACCGGGTACACTGCTCGTTAAGTGTGTGTGTTATTGATAAGTCGGCTAAATATAAATTTAAAACTTGAGTAGGCATTAATACTGCTAAACCGCAACGACACATAACGCAACCATCAAGTTTTTGGCGCCGTTGCCGGGGAGTGAATTGTTATTAACTGTTAATTTAATTTAGTATTTTAATTAGGTTTTTCTTTTTAGTTTTTTTTTAGATTCTAACCACTAACCCTGTTATATATTAGATAGATTGCATTCACTGTATAATTTGCATTTTTTTTTCTGTAATTTTTGTTTCTTTTTGTTTGTTTTTATTTTTGTTTTTCTTTTTTCTGTATTTTTCTGCATTCTGCTATCGTTGTATTGTGCTGATACAAACGATACGGCGCATCTGTTTTCACAGATACGGCGTATTGCGTTTAATTTTTATAAAATACAACGCGTTTAATAAATTCGAGTACGACGCATCTTTCCCCAAGATACGGCGTATTCTGTTTTTAATAAGAAATTTTTCTAAACCCTAACGCCATACGACGCATCTGTTTTAACAGATACGGCGTATTTTCTATTTAAATTAAAAACAGTTTTTTGAATTATTAAACAGAAGCGACGCATCGATCTTTATCGATACGGCGCATCTACTAAATCAAAAATCTTGTATTTTGAAACGTAACGAAAATACGGAGCATTAGCTTTTGTTAATACGATGCATTTAATTTTAATAAATATAATCGATTTTTGATAATTTAAACTTGATACGGCGCATTCTTATTCATAAGCGGTGTATCTGTTTTCTGAATAAAAGTTTGATTAAATTTTAACGTAATAAGATACGGCGTATCCAACTTTCTGGATACGGCACATCATTTGCAGAGATCAGCAACTTTTATTTTTCGTATTACGTTTTCGTTGTTAATTTTCTGATATCATACTTTCTTGAACATACCCTACTGATGCTTTTGTGATGATTTCAGGAAGTGCATGACCAGGAGTTCAACTAAGAACTTGATTAAACCTTTCGAAGATCCTGAACGAGCCTTACATTCGCTTAACAGGCTTTTCAACACAAAAAGATTTGAAATTTCAAGTTCGTTCGAGCTTGATTACTTTTCTGAAGAGAAGGAGGAAGAAGAAACAGAAACAATGACGGAAAACACTACTATGGAGGAATACATGAACAAAACCCGTGCTGATTACTGTTCAGGAGTTGCTAGACCGAAGTTTGATGAAAAGTCAAAGTTTGAGTTGAAGGGTCAGTTTCTCAAGGAGCTAAGAGAAAATGCTTTCAGTGGAACAGAACATGAAGATGCTAATGAACATGTTGAAAAAGTCCTCGAGATTGCAGATTTGTTTACTACAGAAGGAGTCTCTGACAATCAACTTATGATAAGAATCTTTCCAATTTCGCTTAAAGGAGCTGCTAATAAGTGGCTAAGGAATGAACCTGCTAGTTCAATCACAACATGGGAAGATTTGAAGAGCAAATTCCTGAAAAGATATTGTCCACCTGCTAAAACTGCTAAAAAGATGGAGGCTATCAACAGTTTCAAGCAAGAGCCTGATGAAACTCTTTATCAAGCTTGGGAACGATTTAAAGACTTATTGATGAAATGCCCTCAACATTATCTAATTCCAATGCAGGAGATAATATTGTTTTATCAAGGATTGGACGTGCCTACTAGACAAATCTTGGATGCTAAGGGAGCTGTGCCTCAAATGAGTGCAGCCGATGCTAGAAAAGCTATCCAAGAAGCTGCTGATCACTCTAAAAATGGCACGACGGAACCTCTACTAGATCTAAGAGCAGCACTAATTTTGACGGGTTTGCTGCAATTCAAGCTCAATTGGATAAAATTAGTAGAGAGATGAAGAAGCGTGATGAGAAAGTTTATGCTGCCCAAGTTGGATGTGAAAAATGCGAAGGACCTCACTACACTAAAGATTGCCCTAATAAGAATGAAAGTGAGACTTTTGAAGAAGCATACTACACACAATTTGGACAACCATTCCGACCTTCAGGAAGATTTAGGGAAGCTGCTCCGGGATACTATCAAAAGAACAACTATAATCCCACTTATCAAGAAAGGAGGCAGACTTTGGATGACACTCTAAAGCAAATTATGGCCGATGCTGCTAAAAGACATGAAGAGAACACCGCTATGATCAAAGAAATCCGAGCCTCAACGGATACTATAACAAGAAATCAAGGAGCTTCGATCAAAGCATTGGAACAACAAATCGGACAAATGAGCAAGGTTCTTCAAGAAAGGGGATACGGAAGTTTACCTAGCTCAACTGAAACTAACCCAAGAGATCATGTCAAGGCCATATGCACTACTGAAGAAGTCACGCCTAACATACCTTTTCCTAGAAGATTGATGAATGGTAATGATGCTGCAAAGCCCGAATTTTTCTTTAATTCTTCAATTAGTTTAAGGAGGTTACTCAACGAGAAGGCAAAGATTGAAGAGGAGATCAAGGCTACAATAAAAGAAGAGAGCTCTGCAACCGACTTACGTGCCTTGCCTCATAAAGAAAAAGACCCAGGAAGTTTTACTTTACCTTGTTCAATTAATGACTTATCTTTCAATAATGCATTATCTGACTTAGGAGCTAGCGTTAGTGTTATGCCCCTTAAGACATTCATAACCCTAGGACTAGGAAAATTAGCACCAACTAAGCTGCTTATTGAATTGGCTGATAAAACGATAAAACGGCCTGAAGGGGTTGCTGAAAATGTGCTAGTTAAGATTGAGAAGTTTGTTTTCCCCGTAGACTTTGTTATATTAGATATGCCCGAGGATGTTAAGATTCCTTTAATCCTTGGAAGAACTTTCTTGTCTACCGCCCATGCTAAGATTAATGTGTTTAAAAGAAAAATCTCATTAAAGGTAGGGAATAATAAACTAGTCTATAAGTGCCAAAATCCTGCTAAAATCATAATTAGAGGCGTCTATGTGCTAGGATTAAGAGAACGTATGGACCTCGATCTAGAAGCTAGGATTATGGGAGAAACATTGATTCAAAACAACTCAACTAATCCTAATCATAAGAACCTCGAGGAATTTATTGACCTTAATGTACCTACCGAACTTAGGCGTGATATTGTTAATGATTCTGATGATGAGTGGAATGATTGCGAAGTAATTAACAAACGTAGGAGAATAGTTGAGAATACATATTTGAATAATGATATGTTTATTGAACTACCATCCCACCTTGCATATTTATGCCTATATAATAATAAAAATTTCCCGTCTATCATTTGTCATCTCTGCCCGAAAGGGACAGAACTTTGTTTATACAGATATTAAAGAAGAATGGCGTGGATATTAAGGACGAGCAAGGAGTGTTCAATATTACTGGACTGGCGATGAGGGAGCGCGATGCTTCCGACTCTTTCAGTGATCGGTATTAAGGAGCTGAACGTGAGTCTAACTTGAAGACTCTGGAATAAAGACAAGTGCTGACCGGGAGACAACCCGGAAGAAAAATTTTTACTTTTCTGTTCTGTGTCAAGTCTGTCAGACCTGCAGAAGATGCGGCGCATCTCCATCATAAGATGCGACGCATCACCTGCACTGGTCATATCTTATTTCATTTTCTGCATTTTTCTTTTTGACTTTAAAACTTTCTGTCAGTTTATTTAATGCGGCGCATCCCTGGTTAAGGATGCGACACATCTTTTATTCTGATTCGTATTTATTCCAGGCTCGATACGGCGTATCTTCTTCCATAAGATACGGCGTATCGACTGACCTGATGATTTACAGTTTAATTTTTTAGGTTTTATTTTTACAAACTACTAATGTATTATGCAAGTTTGAACCTTCTTAACTCAGGTGTGTTAAAGTCTAAATGGTATTATAGATTCCTGCATTTTTTGTGGATACATCATCTATGAAGCTTAAACGTTCTCATCCACAAGAAAGTTAATTTTTGCTCTTATACGAATAATGGAGGATCATACCGAGCAAATCTCAGGGGAGTTTTTCTGTTCTAATTCTTTTATTTTCCAGTTTTTAACCTTTGACACAACGAGGACGTTGTTTAACTTAAGTGGGGGGATGGAGAATTAGAACACTTACTTGTCCTAAACTTTTTCAAAATATGCTTAAAATGCACTTAATATATCAAAATTTAAAATTTTTTAGCATGTTTTTGTTTAAAGTCTAAATTACATAACCGCACACATAACTCTATTCTTTCAAAAATATTAAAACTTTAGTGTGCCGGTGACTTGTAAACTTTAGAACTTGGCTTGTATACTATTCGAAACCACCATAATGAGTATTATCTATATAATTGGAGTGACTTGTCTAAATTGGTAAATTTCTAAGATTACACCCAAATAGCCTTTATATGTTATGTGATATTAACTAACTATAATGGTTAGTTAACCCCCGTATAAACCCTTTGTTTACTCTCACTTTTAGAGTAAGATACCCCTAGAAAAACCCTCAGAGCCATTCCTTTCGTTTCTTACACCTTTGTTATAATGTTTCGATACACCCTTACACCTTAGCTTACCCTGTAGATTAAAATCCGTGGTTAATTGCTTTAGGCAAAGTGTGTTTCCTTACATTACCTGTGTTCGCGTGCGTAATTCATTATCTTTGGTTAGGTCAGGAAATTGCACAATGCATTTGGTATGAAAGTAAATATTGTATAACTTTTAGTTTATTTTTCGTGTGTTTGCTACTTTCACTATTACAGTTATTTCTAAAAGTATGAAAAGTGTGTAAAAATTATCCGGAAAAATAGTGATAGAAAAGTTGTGAAATTTTACACATATAAAGTTTCAAAAAAAAAAAAAAAAAAATCGAAAAAAAATTAGAAAAGAAAAAGAAAAAGGAAAAGTTGGAAGTTTTTTTTAACCAACTTATGTAAAGTTTTATATTAAGTGGAAGATATCACCACTATTTGTTGTTGTATATTATATTTATGGATTGAATGGGAGTTGGCCGTTATGGGAACACCAACTAAGGTTATTCTTTGATTGAGATTTTGTTGAGTATAATTCGTGTCTACCTAAAGCGTGTGTTTCAAGTGTTAAAGCGTGAGTTATTCAATGATATGAGTCTTATTCATGGGATGGTTGGGAAAGTGATTAACCACACTTAGGATTTTAATTTATCTGTTTTGTTTATTTTTCATTTTACACCAATTTGTATCCCAAATATTATCCATACCCTATATCATTCTTCATCCAAACCTTTGATTTATTGAGATTAGGGATTTGAGCAATCTTAAGTATCGTAGTCGTGGATTCGGCTATGTATTTATGATTTTGTCGCCCTTTTTTGATATAATATTATTGGTGAAGATTACTTGGTCCTATCTTTAGCCTATTCGAGTTAAGGATTTGAGCAATTGCAAGTATCGTGGTCGTGGATTCAATCATGTATTTGTAGTTTTGTCGCTTTTTCTGGAATATGAGATCGATAGAGATTAAAAAGGATGATCAACCCTTAACCAACAAACCCTTTTTACTGCTTTAGACTTGTTACTCCTTGGCTTTAGTGGGGGAGATGCGTATACTTGCCAAGCCTATGATAGAATATTCGTCACGACTAAGCAACTAAATGATTTAGAATTGTTTTACATTAAAAATTATTTTGGTTTCTACTTCGTTAAGTGTTTGGTTGTGTGATTATGACAAAACGAATACGTGCTTAAATATAAAAATAAATCCTAATATCTTTTAGGATACATTATCATATGATTAATTCTAAGGTTTACTTGGGGACAAGTAAAGTTCAAGTGGGGGGATATTTGATGAACTCAAATAAGTACATTTTATTATCATCATTTATCCTGTTTATTTGACTTGTTTTATTATATTATCTATGAGAATCGATACATTAATGTTTACTTTAGTAATTCTCAGGTAAAAACAAGCATTATGTGAAACTTGGCGATTTTGGACTAATTATGGAGCAAAACAAGCGAGATGTTAAAAGTCTACTGAAATCCAGAAGATGCGCCATATCTCACTCAACAGATACGACGCAATATCATACTTAGATGAATTCGAAGACCATTGCCTGACTTTGAAGAATGCGCCACATGCAATTCTGTCATGCGCCGCATATGAAACTTTGGTCAAAGAAGAAGATCAAGCTCGTTCTACTCCAGATACGCCGCAATATACTTCTAACATACGGCGTGTCACTATCAAGATTTCACAAGTTATAATCCAAGTACATGCGCCGCATACAAAGACCAAGTTACGCCGCATCTGAAGACGGTGTACGAATATTCCAGAATATATTAATCTTGGACCCCACGCGAAGTTAAGTCAATGCGCCGCATCTATTAACTCAATGCGCCGCATCTATCCCTGAGACAGAAACTATAAATACCCCAAGGACAGACGAATTTGAGAGCTCTCTCAGACATATAGAGACCGAAGACCATATAACCCTAGAGCCGAATTCAGACGACCAAGCAGCACAAGACACACCTCAAACAAAGATACAAGAGCTGTAAGAAGGTCCTGCATGTATTCAATTCATTAAGTAGTTTTGTTTTATTGTATTAGTACGCTTTAATTCATCAGATTGATGGGCTTGTGTCATGTGACTACGGAAGATCATGCACTCCCCTTAATATTGCTTTCCCATTAATTAAAGTTTATATGTTGATGTCTTTGGTGACTTTTATTAGTGCATTGATAACCTCTGTGTCTAGCTGAGTCTTGCTTGGGTGCCATGCCCCTTCCTCGCCTATTTGTTTTAGCGTCTCTTAAATAAATAGGATAGACATAAGTAATCATTAAGGGTTTACTCGCCGATAAGATTAGAGCCAACGAGAAAGGTTTAATTATATACACTTCATATAAAACTAGCAATAAAACAAGTGACAAGCTACTTAATTATCAGGACAGGTCTTCTTATTGTCTCGAGTATCTATCTATGTATGTGTGTGCTAATCGCTGATTCGTGCTCATTAGTTTAGTTTTCCACTTAATTATAACCAAAGGTGCCAGTCTCTCAGGCTGAACCCCCCTTTGCGTTAGATTAGGTTGTATAGCTAACTTAGGATATTAAAATACTGATTAGAATAACTAGATAATACGTTCCACTCTTAGTGATCGACACTCTACTTACCATTATATTCATACTGACCGGGTACACTGCTCGTTAAGTGTGTGTGTTATTGATAAGTCGGCTAAATATAAATTTAAAACTTGAGTAGGCATTAATACTGCTAAACCGCAACGACACATAACGCAACCATCACTATGATAATAGTAAAAGCTAGTAAAGTTTTAAGTCTGGTCTAGAGGCTTCCTGGTGCTCCTATGGGTGGATCCTGAGTTGTGGCATCATGGGGTTGTGATGAGTTCTGATGTGGGGCCTGGAGTTGTGCTCGATCATATCCGAGATAGTATAGATCCCAAACCATTGTTGAGGAATCTGCTGATGTTCCTGTTGACTTGGTGATCTTGGTACTATCCACAGAGTGTCATCTAATTCCTGATATGTGGGAATGGAAAAGGGGAATGACAATGGTGATAGTGGGAAGGTAGGGGCAGCCTCCTGAGACTCGAAGGTCTCAGCATCACATTTGGCTGTCTCCTCTAGGTCTGTCTCAGGTGATGCTAATACCTCAAATAGGTGGAAGTTATCATCTGACGATGGTGAGTGATATGGGGATGTCGAGGCATAGGATGGTAAGAGTAGTGATGTAGGTGCACTAGTGGATGAAAAAGCATCATCGATATCCGAGTCTGATGAAATGATGATAGGGTGGTTGGGTGAAGACATGACTCTGTAACAACCCGATATCAAATAAATGTAAATACCTCATATTAGATAAGTAAGTAAAAGCATGTATAGTAATTGCACACACATCATGACATTTTGAAGTGTCGTGGCCTAGTGGTTATAGTCTAGAGTCTATGATGCATCCTAGTTCTCTATAACCTTGGCCCTGGTACAAATCTGTCACACCCCCAAATTTGGATTGCAGCGGAATAGAATTCCGAGGGCGTGATGTTCTTGGATAACAAAGTACAAGGAAATAAAGAATGACCTCTAAGTGAGTCATTTTAAAACACTCGTTTGATTTAAGCATAAACGTTTTACAAAAGTATTAATATCAGAGTTCACCATCATATGTAAGATTTTAATACATAACCAAACGCTAAGTAATGCAAGGAAATCTTCATCATGATGTGCGTTCCAAAACGTGACTCTAGTATGCTCCACACATAAGTGATTATTATCGTCTAGTTACCTGAGAATACACGCTAAAAAGTCAACATAATTGTTGGTGAGTTCATAGGTTTAAGTAAATAAGTAAGGTGCGGACCACAATATTTCACAAGCATGACAATCACAACAAATATAACGTCATAGCCAAAAATAATATACAGTGCCCTAAGCTCATGACCCCGAAGGTCAACAAAATGGTATGCAATCAAGCATAATAATAATCAATGCCCTAACTAAGCGTTTGCCAGACACTCATAAATAATCCGAATGATATGCGTCCGTTTGACAGGTTGGCGCGACCAACTCGGACGGGGGTGTTAACCCGAATAGATCTATTCATAGCATCCGCGCTTACAAGTAATTAACGGTTCATGATTCAAGGGGACTTTAACGGCATAACAGTAACTTAGGCAATTAACCGTTTTAATACTTGTGTCCGAAAAATAAGCAATGTATTCCCACCCCAAGGGTTTTAAAATAAGATTCAAACAATCTAAAAACCGGGGCTATGAAACTCACCTTAGTTATCAAATCTCGATTAGTAATATGGTAAGTTGTGGTCCGGTAACTCTAACCGCAACCTAAATAAGTACCATGTCTTAGGTTCGAAAATAGGGTCATGCATGCAAGTCCATATGCTATTGTATCACTCGTACATGTTTGTTGTGAAGTTAAACGTCAAAATATAGTCATGACAACTCGTTAAATTATAAAATACATTATATATAACGATTAATTAATTTGTCTCAAAAATTTAGGTTTGGTCATCTTACTAATAAGTATTTTAGAAAAATTACCGACATGTTTTAATAATATTCTACGATAGTCTTCTAAGTGATTTTTTGGAAAAATAAAGTTTTACGTCAAAAATACACTTTGTTGGATTCCTGAAAATGACTAAGTGGCCCAGTAAAGCTAGTCGTAAAACAGTGTTTACTAAGTGTTATCGACCCAACACAGTGGATTTGGGACGTATGTAATAATATTTACAAAAGCTAACACTGAATTTTAGCCCATTCGGATCCCGATCCCACATTTATATGGCCATAAAATTAGGTGGTCAGGCTATTTTTTATAGTTTCTGGACTGTTTTCGGAGAAGTTTGAGAGGTCATAAGTTACTCGTTATAAATCCATTTGACGAACCGTTGGACTTTTTGGAATCTAGGCCATGTGAACTTTATTATACTTACTGGTGTTATTTTTCCATAACGGACCCTATATATGAAAAAAACAGGGTTAAACATGGTCACATGGGAAAACAGTTTTGACACGAAATTTTTTAGTTTGAGCAGTTGGTTTTGATCAGATTTCTTCATATTTCAAATCAATGTATCTTGGTCGTTTTAGCTCCGTTTCTTAAGTTCTTTATATCCCCGGGTTCGTATTTAAGGGTACTAACATATTTTTAGTATCTCAGAATATTTAGTTAGCTTTAGATGCCCGTTTTCACCCTTTAAAAAAACCCTCAACAGCATGTTTTTCTTCAAAAAATTGTTTTCGTCGCCTATCTTAAAATTAGTGTATCTTCTTCGTTATAAGCCCGTTTTAATCCATTCAAGGGGCCATGTTTTCGTTTTTGAGTATATTTTCTGAATCTCTAGCCTAAAATTACTCCTATTGCAAAACCCCGAAACTTAACCTAATATGAGATGACAAAAATACCCTCAAGTTTAAATTTTTGAGAAACTTATGAAATTATATAAGTAACATTAAGTACATCTAACCTAAGATAAATTTTATCCTAAGTAAATTGATGATCTAAGCTACCAATGAAAACTTATACTACAACTTTTATGTCACAAGTAAATGTTACAAACACTAGCTATACTAGTCGAAATTTGGCATGTCCCTAGCTTTAAAATTTTCGGCCCATATTATTGAATAAAAATTCATTTAACTTGGTGGATCACTAGCCCAAATTAAACCCATTCAATCCCTCCTTTGTGCTTATCTAAATACTCGGCATTCCCTTTTTGTATAACCGAATATTACAAGTAAAAAAAAAATAAAAATAAAACCCTAACTAACAAAAGACCGGCCTCTCCTTTTTCTTTGCTTCTGTCGATCCAAAACAGCCACAAAAAGGTTTAATCCTTGCTCATACGAATCAAGGTAATTTAGTTCTTGTTCCCATTGATCCATTCGTGTCTTGTTGCAAGCCCTAAATCGAGCAATTGTTTTTCCTTTCTTCTTGTGTTGCTGTTGTACGATCAGGAGGAGAAGGGAGGAAGGATTCGTGGTGATTCCATCTTGTGTTGTTCGTGATTCTTCGTCTTGTCTACAAGGGTATTCGTATCACTCATCTTTGTTCAATCCTTATTAGTAAATCTTATGTTCTAGTCGAATTATGATCAAAAGATTATAAGAATATGTTCACATAAAATAATGATCTCAAAACCCTAGAATCTTTATGTATGAATCGGACCAGGAGTATATGTGATGAAATTATTCGATTTGATTATGGTAAGACCTGTTATAATCGACCTAAATATGTTATGGATTAACCTATAATCGTTGTGTGTCATGAATTAAAGAGTTAGAATGATAAAACCCTAAGTTTATGCATGAATCTGTGAAAACTGCTACTGATCCAGGAAAAGACCCAACTTAAATCGAATGTAACTAAATGATGTGAACGTGTTTTTGGGTGTTTTAAGAGTCTAAAACTAAATTCAATGAAATAGCTACCTTGGAAAATTTATCTTGTAATTTTTAGAGGCCTGGAAGGTTAATTTTTTATTTTTATAAAATTAAGTCTCAAATCAAATTCTTATGTCTAGAAAATCAGTCTGGGTTTTTGAATTTTAATTTACAAACCGTGTCGAATTAGAAGGTTTCCTTTGAATTTGAGTAATATTTGAGATGTCTACTAGTTACTGGAATTTTTGTAGAATTTTATAAATTTTATTGATGGGGTAAATAATTAATTTCTTTTCGGGTGTTTCATCAGATACGATTCTGGAACAGGTTAGGAAAATAGATTTTTCATTCGTACTTACACTAGCTTATAAAATCTGGAAAAATTAGGTAAAATACTAGGGACATTGAGGTATCCCTGTGAATTTTTGTAGATTTTACTTCTAAGTTCTAATATGATTTATAAACTATTTGAAACAGGTCCAGTTCATGCATAAAATCTGTTAAAGTGTTAAAAGACATTTAAAAAGTGTTGTTTGTTTAATTTCCAAAACCCAAGGGTTTAAATTGTTATTTTGCTAATACTAAAGGACTTAACTTGTAAGAACCTGTAACTTTACACTTTATACCCTAAATTGATGATAATTGCATAATGGTCCTTAAACTTATCCTAATTACTTAATAAACCCTCAAATTTGTAAAACTACCATAATGACCTTAATTGTATGAAAATAACCTTATGAACCTTAAACTACTAAAATGGTCATCATTAAATACTTTAAGTTGATTAAACGGGAATGTTAATGACAAGAGTTACTAAATATGGAGAATCACTTAAAATGAGTAAACTTACTTAAAGTGGAAACTTGCTAAATCTGGAAAGCTACTTAAAATGGAAGGATAACTAAAAATAGTAATCTGAACTTAGAACCTCTTGTAATTCTGTCTTCTACTCCTCTAGGTCTGAAGAGGGAGTGACTGATTTTCCTGTCAGTGTTTGTTTTGTGATTCTGCTTACTTGGTTAATAAGGTACAGATATTCTGCCCTTCTTGTAAGGAGCTTTCGTTTCTCTTGACTTCTGATTTTGATTCGTTTATAATTCCCAAAGCCATTGCTATGTTCCCCTTGTATTGTGAACCTTGACTTGAACCTTTGCTTTGAACTCTTGTCTTGATCATTTGTTTTGAACCCTTCCTTGGACCCTGTTATGTTTCCTTGATACTTGACATGACCTGTTCATAACCTGATAACCTGAATATTTAGGACCCTGGGATACTTGAAGGTTCATAGGATTTTATAACTACTTTTCTAAATTACATATGAAGAGGTTTTGAAAATTTCTTTTAAAGACTTTCATTATGAAAACTGATTTAAAGACCACTTTATTTTAAAATCATTTTAAAAGGATTACTTTTTAATAAATTGACATGAACCTTCTGGTATTTGACTTTTTCGATATTGACCTCCTGATAGGGAACCCCTGCATTTATCTCCTGTCTTGAATCCTGATATGAACCCTGATATGAAATCTGATATGAAACTTGATATAAAACCTGACACTTGATACCTGATACTTGACACCTGAGACTTGATACTTGACCTTGATCCACAGTTTGAGACTACGAGCCACCCACTAGGCATGAGGGTTTCATGTCCATGTCATTGATGCACCGGTGGCATGACTCTAGGGCAGGAGAGTGATGACCTGTCCCGTCCTTGACCTGTTACTGATTTACTTGTTACGTAGAGGAAGACCCTGTGGCCTACTGGGGGCGTATGGATGCATCCTAGACCTGACCTGATTTGTTTGTATTACTTGTATTATCTGGTGACTGACGAGTGTGTGCGATACACGTCTTTCACAATCCTGGGAGCCCGCAACTCCAACCCCTGGAGGTATCCCCTCACCCTGTACCTGGTATGCTGAGGTCACCCCTCCATACGCCCTGATATGTGATTTGATATGATATGTACTGTTTCTGGGCTCGTGGTGGATTACTATTTATGTTACCCTATGACTTGATACTGGACTTGACCTGTTTCGACTTGGGCTGGTGGTGGGTTATGGTTTCCTTTACACTGAGCCATTGTAACCATTTCTTGATAACCTTTTCCATTGTCCTTTCTACTCTTGTTACACCTTGTGCCATTTCATTATTTCACCATCCCTTATTACTGCTTTGTATCGTTATATCTGTTCACTGAGCTTTCGTAGCTCAGCCGCGTTTCTTTTTCCGCGGCAGGTTTTAGTTTGGAAGCTGGGTATGAGCGGAGAGTACCATGGATATAGAAGGCCCGACTAGCTATGGAAGAGTATTAGAAGAACTTATAGTTAGACTTAGAAACTTTTGTATTGTAACCTTGTAGTTTCATATTTCCTTTGTAACCATTGAATTCTATTGTATTAATAATGTCAAATGCTTGTGTTTGTTCTGATATGGAACCATCGTTGTGACATCTTTACCCTTGTCGGGTCGGGGTGTTACACCTATCCTACTGATTCTTCCAGATTTGGCAAAATGGGACAGCTTCATTTAAGAATGTTTCAAAGTATATTTTTCTAGTGTTCAAACTATTCCAAATCACTTCCAATCACCTCACAACTACCCTAACTCTACCACATTATTATCAAGTGTGTTAGGAAACTTAAGAACTCATAAAAATGAAAGCTTATGACATTGTAACTTGTTGTCAACTAGATATGCTCATGAAAATTTTCCAAACATGTACAAGAGTGATACTAATATATATGTAGCCATGTAAGTTGTAAGTAATATAATAGCTCATCTTTAAGTAGTGTAAAGGTATAAATATTAGTTTGATAACATACTTGGAGTGATTAGTGAGATAAGAAGATGAATTACTTGTTTAACCAAAAAACCACTACTCCTAAACTCTTACAAATGTGCCCTAGTGATACTTGAACTAGCCAAACAACCTCTTCTTCCTTCCTTGCTCCTTGGTGGCTCGAAATGTTTATGAGTGAGTAGGTGATATATTTTTTTTTTCTCTTCTTTTTCTAGTGTAAGTAATTGGTGCTAGGTTCATCTATATATATAGCAAGTGAGTCCATCTTTCAATAGTTAGTCAAAAACAAACATGGGAGGGCTTGGTGATGGTGTGGCCGATTATGGCTAGGAGGGGGGGGGGGACAAGGCTTTAGTCAAGCCTCCAATTTTTTATATTTTTTTATTTGACAACTCCATGTTTTTTGCTCTTTTGCCCAATAATTATGTAAGTAAAAAAAAAAGTTTGACTATGGTTTACCATAGTTTATGTGGAGGGCGGCTATATGTCCCCAACATGAAAGTATTATGGAAATCTTGTACAAAAGTGTATAGATTGTATGTATTTGGTATTAGAAATAGGTATTGGTTAATAGTTTTTGCGGTTAATGTTAAATACGTATAATTAAGTGGGCTTAGTAAAAGGATTATAAAAATGTAAGAAAATAATTTTTGGCACTTTTGTATTAATTTAGTAAGTGTGAGAGTGTATTAAAAATAATTGTTAGGAGTGTCAGGTGCATTGTTCATTTAAATCGCGAAAAGCGTTTGTTAACTTAACAGTCGTAAATAAATAAAAAGTGAATTTTCATAGGGATTAAAATTTTGAACCGGAGTAGGAGCAAGGTATTGGGTAGTTGTAGACTAAATATAGGCTAAAGTCCTAGTGCACTTGAAAGGTATTCTAAATTTTACGTTGATTCAAGTAAAAAGTTATACGTAAATTATTCTCAAGTAAATGTCAAACTAATTAGTTTGAGTTTATTGAATAGTATTGACCTGTAAAATAGCGGGTTGTCATAGCTGACGGCATCACTTGCTACAACATGACGCCGTCACTTGTTACTTGAGCTGGATTTTGGGTAGAAAATCACCATGTGAGGCTTCAGAGAATTTGAAGAATTTACAACCTGACGCCGTCAGGTGTATTTTGGAGGAGAGAGTCACGTTTTATGAAGAGAAGAGACGGCTCAGAACTTTTTATAAGCTGACGGTGTCAAAGATACAAGGTGACGCAGTCAGAACGGAAACTTGCAAAAGATGAAACCCTAATGGCGGTGAGCTGACGACGTCAGGATCCATAAGCTAACGCCATCAGAGTTGTAATACTATATATATTTTCGAATGTTTTCATTATTAAGTGTGACATCTTTTGGTAATAAACCGTAGATGATTTTCAGAGATCTTGTAAGGCTTTTTCAGTCTTTTTCATCCAAGTTCAATTGAAGATAAGTTATTCATTTAATCATTCAATATGTCTATGTGTTGTTTGATTATTTGTTTATCATTTCTTCTATCTAACATGCTAGCTTAAGTTTATTTGTGTTTGCTTAGATCTAATGAAACCTAGTTATTGAATATTGATTTGTTGTCTCTTGTTTAGTTGATTGTTATCGCGTTAGGTTAAGAAAACTAGCTGACCTCTTATATGTAACTAGCTTGAACGTCTTAAAAATGCAACCGTAGAGTGCACTATTGGTTTTGTTCGTTGTATTTATTGCGTGAATTGCGGCTTGTAAATCCTAGCAAACTTAATGGATGTTAATTGATTTAGGCAAGACTAATGTTCATAGAGTTTGGGACTTCGGCACCTCCCCACGACCAATAATAAGGAATACGACGCTTCAACTAAAATAAGGACGTGACAATTCAACGAATCAATAGGAGATAACTAAGGAGTAATTAAATCTAAGTAAAACACGCTTTTCCTATCATAAGAAGTTCACCAAATTTATCTTTTTCTTGTTTTTAGTTTTATAATTAGATTTTGGGTTAGTTGATTAACAACTAATTCCGCCCACTCCTTCAAAAACTGAGATTTTACTTGCTTTGGAAAAAATATAAAAATACAAAAAGAATCATCGCTCACCTCTAGACCTATCTCGTCATACATCTTGACCTAAAGACACTATTCCCCTAGAGAACGATCAATCCTCCGGACATACCTATACTACACTACAATGATCAGGTACACTGCCTGGAGGATTGAAAGCTTCTCAAGATCCCTTGAGATGTAAAACTTTTGTGTCTTGCTAAACTCGCAGTTTTTTGAGGTTCTAATACTCAGGTTTTTCCATAAATTTTCCCGAAACAAAACGTAAAAATACTGTCTGGTCATACCTGACGGCGCCAGGCTTAACACCCGACGGCGTCAGGCACTGTAGCAGTACAGTTTTCCAGATTTTTGTTTTTCTGCTGGAACTTAAATTTTTGGAAAATTTTAAGAATTTTAAATTTCCAGGAATCTATAGACATTTATTTTGCAAGCATTATATCTTATATGCTTTCTAGTTTAGTTTTTTTATATATAGTGTTTACCGCCGATTTTATGCGAGGTTTTGTATTTCGTTTTCTTAGTGAATTACAGGTTATATTGGACAAGAAGATGAAAAGTATACATTGAAAGTGAAGCTTATCATGTTTGTTTTCTTGGAGGAAGATTTAATCATGTTTTCACATCATCCATGCCGAGCAAATCAGTGGAGTATTAGTTTCTTTCTCTATTTTATTTTCCCGTTATCATAACTTTGATACTTTTTAAGAACATTGGGGACAATGTTCAATTTAAGTGTAGGGAGGGTAAATTGGGATACCTTAGAAACTGTAACTTCGCTTGATATTTGCTTTGTCTTTGAGTAAATATGTAATAAAACTAAGCGAAATACTGGTTAGGGCAAATTTAGCACCAAATTTAAAATTTTTTACAACATATAGGAGTGAAACTTTAGTTTTAATAAGCGTCCCATGGATAGGAATTATATAGCTAGCATAAAAACCCTTCCACTAAAAAATTTCCACCCCAAAAATGTGAGGTTCGCCTTTAGATATATAGGAAAAAGCATTCACCTTTAATGCTTATGAGTGTATCGGTAGTATATAGATTCTAGAACTTGCGTATGTGATGCATTCCGAGACCGCTAGTGAGACTACATTCGTGTAGTAAGGATTTACAAAATGATAAGAGGCATTAGGATAACCCTTGTTTTAAAACTGTATTATAATTACGTTGGCTGCACCGATCAAGTAATTTTCCCACACCTTTGCGATGTACTTATCTTTAGTACACGACACCCCTAGTACACCCCTCAGAGCCTATCTTTTTTACGGTTTTCGTGATATTTCGGTGGATTTTGAAGTATTAATGAAGAGCATTGTTTACAATCCACCCCCAAATGTACACCCAAATCGCCTTAGCCTACCTTGTATGCACTCATTTTTAGTGCATTATTGTTACAACATATTTTTTAAACCCTTTGTTAATTGTCTAATTGGTTACATGGTTACTAAGTCGAGTCATATCTTGTAAATACAGTTTTGGGATGATTGGTACTCATGGGTAAAGTACTAGTTGTTATGGAGTAATGTGGAAGAATGTCATGTTATTACCCCCGTATGTGCGTTAATATTTAAACTACTCCAAGTGTTTTGATTTTCTTAATTCGGGTCATTAGTTAGTTATGTGTAAAGTATATAAAAGTTCAAGTGTAGGGAGGTTGCAAGATCCCTTTGTAATGATGTATTATTTTGGATGGTTGGGCAAAAGTGTATGAAAAAATAATAAATATATAATATAATAATATATAAAATATATATATATATATATATATATATATATATATACATATATATATATATATATATAAAGAAAAAAAAAAGAAAAAGACAAGAGAAAAAACATACGGACTACTATCGCGTTTCTTTTATTTTTGTTTAAGTCAAGAAAGTGTCATGAAAAATACAAAAAGAGTTAGTAGTTAGCGAGTCGAGTCGAGTCTTGGCTTAGCAACGCCTCATTGTACATGTAATTGACCAAGATAATTGACTTGCCACCAGTAAAATTCCCTTTATCCAACAAAACGTGTTTATCATACCCTTACACCTAACGTTACCACCCTTTAAAAGACCTCTATGATAGTTTATCCTAGGTGCTTACGTCAAAGTGGCGGAGGTTTTTGATCCGTTCCTAAGCCTATGGTAATCTGTGTGCTATGACAGGTAGTGAGTGTTTCAGTTTCAACTTTTCCATATGTGATATAACTTTATACACCCGAGAGATGTGAGAATCCAAACCTTTATGTGAGGTGCTAGTATATAATTTCCGTGCTTCTTTTGACTAACGTGGAACGATTGTATGTTGTAATTACTTTTATATTAATGTTAAATGACCCCTAACTCGTAAATTGATTAGAATAAAAGCTTATTTGCTTGGGGACAAGCAAATCCCAAGTGTAGGGATATTTGATAAGTATTTATTTGGTACCTTTTTAAGGGTCATTTAAGCCCAAAATCGTATAAATGTGATCAAATATTGCCTCAAATCGTTTCTTTTTGCATTTTAGGTACTTCGAATGAGAATTCTGGAAATCGGCACTTTTGGAGCATATTTGGACGAAAAAGAGAAGAAAACAACGAAGTCGCGAAAACTCGTCAGAAAAGGAAGGCTGACGGTATCACTAGCTACAACGTGACGCCGTCACTTGTTACTTAAGCTAGATTTTGGGTGGAAAATCACCAAGTGACGCTTCATAGAATTTGAAGAATTTACAACCTGACGCCGTCAAGTGTATTTTGGAGGAGAGAGTCACGTTTTATGAAGACAAGAGACGGCTCAAAACTTTTATAGGTTGACGGTGTCAAAGTTACAAGGTAACGCCGTCAAGTATATTTTGGAGGAGAGAGTCACGTTTTATGAAGACAAGAGACGGCTCAAAACTTTTTATAGGTTGACGGTGTCAAAGTTACAAGGTGACGCCGTCAGAATGGCAACTTGCACAAGACGAAACCCTAATGGCGGCGAGCTGATGGCGTCAGGATCCATAAGCTGACGCCGTCAGAGTTGTAATACTATATATATTTTCGAATATTTTCATTATTAAGTGTGACATCTTTTGGTAATAAACCCTAGACGATTTTCCGAGATCTTGTAAGGCTTTTTCAGCCTTTTTCATCCATGTTCAATTGAAGATAAGTTATTCATTTACTCATTCAATATATCTATGTATTGTTTGATTATTTTTTTTATCTTTTCTTCTATATAACATGCTAGCTTAAGTTTATTTGTGTTTTCTTAGATCTAATGAAACCTAGTTATTGAATATTGATTTGTTGTCTCTTGTTTAGTTGATTGTTATCGTGTTAGGTTAAGAAAACTAGCTGACCTCTTATATGTAACTCTTCTTGTTCTTCTACTTGCATTCTTTCATCCGATAGATGATCATCATCTATCTTTGCCTGTATATCATCCCATGTGTTCATCAAGGAAATGTTGGCTTCTTCTTCTTTTTTCAGCTTTCTTTCTTGCAAGTCTTTCTTTTTCGTCAAATTCAACTTGTAATTTAAGAGTAGCTTCTTCATCAAGCCTGATTTGATCTTTCTTCTTGACAGGTTCTATCAATATTTCTTTACCTTTGCCCTGTGATTGTTGTGAAGATATTGTTGTTGTAGATTTACTTGGCTCTTTGATAACAACCCCTTTCTCCTTAGGTTTTGTATTGTTTAAAGATTCAAGAGCTTGAGCCATGGTAATATTATCATCAGTAGTTGTTGTAGTAGTAATAACAGTTGTTGCAGCACTAGCAGCACTAACTTTATTACCAGCAGCACTAACTTGAGCAGCATCAATAATTAGCTTAGCAGTATTAACGACCTCAACTAGTTCTTCAACAACATTTTCTTTCCCTTCATCCAACACCTCCTCATCCATATGATCAATCCTCCCCTGTTTGGATGCATCCTCACCCAAACTTTCTTCATCATCAGAGGATTCTACCCTAGCAGTCCTACCAACCTTATATAACCTCTTCAGCCCATGAGCTCTTGACCTCTTCTTCTTTTCAAGTTTCCTGACCCTCTTCTTCAAGCTTGTAATCTTATTTTGTTGAGAGGAAGTGGTCTTTTTCAAATAAAGAACCTCCTTCCGTAAATTAGTACATTGTTCTATTAATTCATTGAGTTTCATGCTATCCTCATCACTTCGAAGTGTGTTACCTCTTGCGAGCAATGAATCATTGGATTGTTTAGATACATTCTCAAACCTAGTTTGAGCAACTGTATCCCCCATGGTTTTTTGGCACAAGGGACCACCACCTGAACTAGCTCCTAGGGAACTAGGTTCATTTGGTGTTGCCTTGGATTGGGTCTTATTAGTGTTACCACTTTCCTGCTCTGCTGCTAAGCTAGAAGTAGTAGTGGCAGCCTCATCTGCAACAATGTCTGTAGGAGCACTAGACTGAGGTATCTCAGTTTCCTTTCTTTTAGGATTCCTAGGTTTGTAAGTCTTTTGAGGTTGGGATGTTGATGGTTGTAAAATGGTGGGTGTATGTTGGAGATTAGTGGGAATGGCTGAACCTTCACCCATTTGTGGTTGGTTTTGTACCACCATTGTTGGAAACAAAAGTGTTACATTACCAGAAAACCTTTGCCTACCCTTCTCATATTAGAAAATATATTTTTAGTGTGAGAGGGTGCAATATATATCCTCTTAGGAGATGGCTTCTCAGCAAAATGTTTGTCCATAAATACTTGTAAAAACCTTGGATACACTAAAAATTTACCAGACAAATTATCCTAACCATACTATCAAAAATCAACTTTGAAAAATTGAACTTTTGATTTGTAGCTAAGCAGATAACGGCAGATGCCATAGTACTGCTAAACTCATTCTAGGTAGTAGTCTTTGGACTTAGATACCGTAATATAGTATGAATTAGAAATTTTGATTATGGGGAGAAGAATGCTTTATAAAAAGTTAGTTTTTTCAGAAATTTTCTCATACCCCATCAATGCAAGATTTTCAAAAATAGTAGAATTTGGAAAATAATTAACTTCCTCATCTGCTAGTTGAAGATCTCTTCTAACAGATGATTCAGTGATGATTATCTCCTTGCCATCTACTACAACATGTAACTGTACTTCCTCATTGATAAAAATGCGACCATGTTGTGTGAATTAGCAAACTTTAGATTCGCCATTGTGTTGGGTTTTGAGATTGGATGTCAAAATTGAGTTAGGGTTTGTGTTTAGAGAGTATTTTGAAGAATGAAATCAATTAACTGAATGATTGAATGATTTAAACCCTTAATCGATGTATTTATGAAATAGTACCTTGAACAACCCAGCGGTAGTAACCCAGCAGCAGTAAGTTATGCCTAGCAGCAATAACTTTGAGTCACCAGCATTAACTCAAATTCCATTCCAAACCACTTTTTCATCATCAATATAACACTTTTCTTTGTTTTTCCTACAAAATGTTATTCCAAAAACCAAGAAACACAAGCCATAACAATATTCACAATGATCACAATATTGATTATACCTAACAGTAGTAAGTATAACCAACAACAGAAACTCTTAATGACTTGAATAATAGTACTAATTCATGCAAAACTCTACAAAAACATAAAGAGATAAAAGACTTTAAAGATTTAGCATTCCAATACTAGCAACCAAATATTGAAATCTACTTACATCAAAAGCTTTTGTAAGCAAATCTGCAACATTTTTGTCAGTATGGATTTTGACCAATTGAATCAATTTTTTTTCATTGCAATCTCTAATAAAATGATGTATGATCTCTATATGCTTTATTTTTTTAATGAAAAACGGGATTTTTAATTATGCAAATAGTACTGTTATTGTCAATAAAGATCTTGGTATGCATAAAATTGTACCCATAATCAAGTAGTTGATTATGAATCCTAAGCACTTATCCATAGCAACTTGAAGCTGCCACATATTCAGCTTCTATTGTGGAATTTGCAACCACTGTCTGTTTCTTGCACTACCATGATATTAATCTACATCCAAGGAATTGACAACCTCCTATTATAGAATTCCTATCCAAGCTTGCTACAGCATAATTACTATCAGTGTATGCTACCAAATCAAAAGGAGAATCTTTGGGATACCAAAGGCCCAATTTTGGTTGACCTTTTAAGTACCTAAAAATCCTTTTCACAGCATGAAGATGTGAAGCCTTTGGATTGACTTGGTATCTAGCACAGCACACACTGCAAACATGATATCAGGTCTTGAAGATGCAAGGTACATTAATGGACAAATCATTGACCTATACATATGAACATCCACTTCTTCACCATCTTCATCCTTAAGCAGAGGCTTTTGAGTTTCCATTGGTGTACTTGCAGTCTTGACTTCTTTAAACCCAAATTTCTTTAAAATTTCAGCAACATATTTATCTTGTCTAATAAATATGGCATCCTTCTTCTGCTTCACTTGTAATCCTAAAAAGAATGTAAGTTCTCCCATAGAACTCATCTGAAATTTATCATGCATCAACTTCTCAAATTCGATGCATAGTTCCTTCTTATTTGAACCAAAGATGATATCATCCACATAAACTTAGACCAGCAAAACATCACCTTTGTGCCTTTTGATGAACTAGACGAGTACCCGCGCCTAGCGGCAGCGGTTCCTAGCGGCAGACAATTAACGATATGCGATATTGTGGTAAGTGTTTCGTGTAACGTTCAAAATAGAATGGGAAAATATCAAAATATGATTGCAAACGGTTGTAACATGCGCTAATTCAACTCAAGCAAAAATTCTTAACATGTTCAAAAAACATATAAAAACATTTAGTGAAACTAAAAATAAAACATTATCAATTATCAGATAATAACTAAAAAGGTTACCGTTTGGTGAAGTGCTAATTGATACAACCTTCATCGACACCCTTGTGAAAACAACTCATAGTTCTATAAGACCCCAATGGTAAATCATCCCGTCACCACCTGTGCTTAATAACAGTTTCCCCCTTATTTGCAAACGATATAGCACGTGAGCAACTACAAAGCTAATATGTACCAAATATGGATAGACATGAAACCTGTCGATATAACAAAAATACAGCAGACAATTATGACAGTAGGTCATCTGTTGAACAATGTCATAGAGAAACTTGCACCAACATCCCTGAAACAGATTTGGAGTGCTATTCTTAAGTCTGCTTGCCCAAACTTGTTTTCAAACTTAATCACCAAACACAACTTCCAGATAGCCATACCAAATAGATAAAGTTAAGTACAGATATTTGAGTAATATTTGTGCATGAAGTATGCAAACACTGCTACCCACGACAAATCCCAAGACATGACAATTGGATACTAATTCACCAATAGTTTAAACGGGGCTTGCTAGATGATATAAGTTTGTAATGTAGCAGCTACACACATGGTATATAACATCTAATCTTAATCAACTCTATCACTATATTCAGTCAACTAAGGCTGACTTAGTGGGTTCAATGGATTTATACCAACACATAGGAACATCTTATAAGTGAGCCAGCCTCTACCTACCATAAGCTAATCCTAGCCGAGTACCCGTGCCTAGCGGCAGTGGTGTCTAATTTCAATCAAATTTCTAATGGTGTGCTTGCATTGTAGCGTTTGGAAATCCTTTTGAAGAAAGTTTTTCTGATTGCATGGTTGCATTTTTTTTCTTACAACGTATGTCTGAGTGTCTTTTTGATAGCATTGTTTTTAGATGTAGTAGTTGATTAAGATTGTATAATACTCTCGTTACAACTTAATAGTTCGCGTTTCATTTTGACGAAATTTATGTGGAAAATAATTTTTTTTCAAACATTTTATTTAGGGAATCATCTTTAAAGAATTGTTTTCAGTGGCATGGTTGCATAGAATCCACAATGTAGAGTATATATATATATATATATATATATATATATATATATATATATATATATATATATATATAATATATATATATATATATATATATATTCAAAAAAGCAATTGGTATTTGCGAGTACGTGTTTTCAAGATGGCATTTAGGTGCATTGTACGCAAACATGTGAAAGCATGAAACCACAGTTGATGCAGGTCATTCAATTAAATAGCAAGATTACAAACTCTTTTTAGCCTTGCCTCGACAAAAAGGGATGTAAACTTTATTTTGCTTAAAAGTTCAAAATTGTTCATCATTTATCATTGATGAAATATTTAAAATTTATACGTTGAAAAGTTACTTGCTCCGTATTTAGGTAGGACCCAAATTACATCGAGTTTAAGACACTAAAACGACAAATTGATAGATCATAGTCGAATATCTGGCTACGATATATAATTCCCATTTAATCTGATTGCGTTGATGTGTTAAAAGTTTCGCTACTAACTTTATTTTTTACTCTGAAAGTGTCGTCAAAAATACTTTTAAAAATTAAATATTTAAACAGCCAACCATTTAACTTTATGCGTTTTCAAGGTTTTTATTGGTATTTGAGTCTCGGCAACATATTATTCCATGATACAGTTGTCAATATAAAAGCAAGTCAATGTCTTTTTTTTCTTTTCATATATTCCTAGATACATCCAATTAGTTTTCTAATGTAGCCGCTATATTTCACAAATAATGAAAAATCAAACATTTCTGAACCCAAAGAAAATACAGGTTTGAATGGTGTTTTATGAGAATCATGTAACAAAACTTTAATAAATCTATCGTATAAACGATTTCATCAGACTGTTTTTGAAAAAGGCCACAACCATGATTTCGAGGAGAGCAAGATTGGGTTCAAGAGTTCAAGCTATAGTTAGAAACTTAGAATACCCATTTCACAAATCAAAATGACTGAACATCCGGAATCGAATCATCAGACATATAACCCATAAGATCAAAAAAATACAAAACCCGTTAGATTTAATACAAAATATCCTAGATCAACATCACTATCTTCAATTAAAACACCGACACCACTGTAAAAAAACTACAACCATCGGCAATAACCGTAGATCTCGTATTAAAAAAATACAGATCTATTAATATAACAAAACTCTTAAAAAAAATCTTTAGATACATAACCATAAACACAAATAACAACATATTTATTGGCATGACTGCATGAGATATAAAATTAGAAAAACCTTCGTATCTTTAGATCTACGGTTTGTGAGAGTATCTCTAGTTCTAGGCGGTTTGAGAGCAGATCTAAAAATAATTCAAACCATATACACACTAACGCTCAGCTAAACACACACCAACAAGCAGCTAACAGCCTCGAAACTACCGAAACCACCGCACCGTGATCCAAATATAGCAAAGTATGCTAGGATTGAGGCGATGATGGCAATTTTGGCAGTTGGTTGTGTTAGTGAGAATGTGTGAGATAGCAGATATGTTACATCTAAAGGTTTTAGAGAGAAGGGGAAGTGGTGAGTGTACACTTTAGGTTACTGAGTACTTTAATTTATATGAAAGATGAGAGGCTTGGATTTTATACCAACACATAGGAACATCTTAATGGGTGTTTTGAATTTTTCTGAACTGATTCTTCCTCTAAAAGTTTTGGTTTATATCATTAACCTTTTTTTGACTTCTTAATATAATGCCCCAGTTACAGTAGGATTACCACATTCCCAACCGTGTAATATAGTTTCCTTTAGCAATTCACAGACATTCCATATTGACTCACAAGTTGCCTTGTATTGTTTAGTGATTGACGTGTTGCCATACATAGATCCAATTCTTTCCATATTCACTCACGTTTCATTCAGTTTTCCAATTTCAAGGTTTCAACTAAGGTTGACTTTAACATTTTTCACTTGACCATAAACTCTTTATAGATAGTATAGATACTCTTTAAACAGTTTCAATACTTTCCATTGCAAATACTATACTCTTTAAATAGTTTCAATCCTTTCCTTTGCAAATAGTCATAGTTTCCTTTCCTTTGCAATTTCAAACGCATGCCAACATTGCACATTTCAAACGTATGAGCGATAAGGGCATTGACCAATTCAATTTTACAAGGGCATTATGGGCATTATGACCAAAAATTCAGTTTTCACTTTTCCATTTGACCATTTTCTCTTTATAAGTAGTTTAGATAAGGTCTTGTCAATTTTTCCTCTTTGAAATCCATTGTCTAACATATATGTTGACAAGGTTTCATACCAAGCTCTAGGGGCTTAATGTAGTCCATACAGTGCTTTTTCAACCTTGTATACTCTATTTAGAAAATCAGGATCTTCAAATCCTGGTGGTTGACATACATACACCTCTTCTTCAATCTTCCCATAGAGAAAAGCACTCTTTACATCCATTTGATACACCACAAAATCTTTAAATGAGGCATAAGCTAAGAATAGTAAAATTGCTTCAATTCTTGCAATAGGGGCAAAGACTTCGTCATAGTCAATCCCTTCTTCTTGTGTGTACCCTTGAGCAACCAATCTTGCTTTATTTCTTATCACAATTCTCCTTTCATCCTGTTTATTCTTGAAAGCCCATTTAGTGCCTATAGCCCTTTTTCCATTAGGTAACTCCAACAAAGTCTAAACTTCTTGTAACTTGAATTATAGAAGCTCTTCCTGCATAGCCTTTATCCAGCTTGAATCCTTTAAATGCTTGAATTACCTTTTTGGATTCCACTTGTGATAAAAAGCAATCAAACAAGCAGTTTTGAAGGTCTTCATGGTTTGTTCTTTGTTGAAGAGTACTAACAAACCCATATTCCTTCAAATTCTTTGACATCTTTCTTGTTTGTGTAGCTGATTGCAAATCTCTAATCACTTGATCAAGAGAATGATCTTTATGAATTCTTGTAGTTGGATCAGGACTGACTTGAATTTTTGTATCCAAATTGCTCATGTCAGCCACTTCACCATCATTTTCATCATCACTTGAGTAGTCAAATAGGCTAGTATCTTCCAAAGCAGGCATTTTTGGATCAAATGGAAGTTCAATGCTTATTTTTCCACCAACAGCATTAACTTCAATGCCAACAACATTAATAGTTGAACTAACAATATTAATATTGTTAGTGTTGTTTCCATCACAAGCAGTATTAACATTATTAGTGTTGTTAACATTATCTTCCTTCTCTTGATCATCACATTCACTTTATGTTCTTGGATCTTCATTAACCGTCTCTTCATCATTACTTGAAGGTTTGAATTCATCTTCTTGAGAACTCTTTAGATCTTGGGAGAATAGTGGATCAGCAGTCCATAATGGTAGCAAAATTTAATTTTTGACAGGTGATGCCTCCTTTCTAGCTTGACCTGCACTATCACTTGCTTTTGTACCTGCAAAACCATTACACTGTGTGATGACGTATAGTCCATACCCGGGTCACGAACCCGATTAGTGAACAACACTAACAATTAAGCCCACCACGTATGGGCCGCAACTGGACTACCAGTTATGTGACTTGGGTCGACAAGGCCCAAGCCCGAAGTTATTTTCGGATAATATATAGAGTATCTTCTAAATAAAGAAGATATGTACCAAATCTCCGATGTCGGCGGACACGCCGAGGAGTAGGGAACACGAAACCTACTAGGGTTTCGTGCATATATAAAGGGCATTCCAGCCCTCGGTAGAGGTACGATCTTCAATAAACCCTAACCATAAACTAAACCCTACTTTCGATTACTTACTCTCACGCCGGAGGATAATCGGGGGAGACAATCCCTCGATAAGCCTAACGGTGTTTGTTCTTTTTCTTAGTGCGCAGGTCTCATCAAGCATTAAGATTCGAATTGGTACGAGAATAGAAGTCCTATCAAGGAACGCCCAACTTTTGTATCAACAAGTGGCGCCATCCGTGGGACCCTACACTAAGGATTTTACCAAAAAACTAGAATGACGAAACACGGAAGTCATAAGAGTCCGCATGGGAAGAAAACGCAGGACGATCGACTAGGAAAGAAACATCAAATTGATACGGCTTCTAAACAGGCCTCTGGGACAACCAGTACGCCTCAAAGCTTAGGAGCGCACCCAAATCTGGTCTTTCCTGCAGTGGAATCGCTTACCAGGTTTACCCCCGCTATTACGACAAGTACTAGCGAGATAGAACTGGAGCGCACACCTCTTGCCATGCCAGAAGTGAACTTCACTGAGCCTCCCAACGCGCCTATACGAAACAAGGATCCAGTTTTGGAAACCGACTCTATCGCGCTAGAAGGAGTTACCTCCGAATTGGCCCCAAGTGACTTCGTATCTCAAAACTACGAAGCCTTGACTGCGCTCATGCGTGAGGAGGCAAAGAAGAGGTCAAGCCAAATTCTGCACGCCAGACTCAACTTTGACCCTAATCCTGACGCATCCCCACCGCGCTACCGAAAGGAAAGACGCGAGAGGGATAGCCGTAAACAACCAGTGTTCGCCAGGATTGGAAGGAAGGTTGTGGACGATGAAGCAGCCGACCTTCAACATCTGGAAGAGCCTGAAGAGGGGGAGCGGCGCGCCAATGTCCACGCTAGGCTTGGCAGACGCAGGATCCAAGATAGGCTTGGGCGACGATGTTCCCCAAGTGAAAGCCCCTCAAGCTCTGACTCTGAGGATAGTCGGCGCAAGCGCCGCAGAGGAGCAAGCTCAGACTCTGATGATAGCCGACGCAAGCGTCACAAAAGAGTCCGCTCATCCTCAAGAGATTCCTCGGACAGCGAGACTGGACACTGGAAATCAAGAGGGAAATACCGCGACCAGGATGATGAAGACATGTCTCTCCCCTGGCGTCGCCAAAAGGTTGATGCGTTTACTAGGCGCATCAGTGACTTTTCTGAGAATAAGAAAAGGCGCATGCCTACTAATGTCAAAACATATGATGGGACAGGTGATCCTGATGATCACCTAAAAATTTTCGAATCAGCAGCTACTATCGAAAATTGGCCACAGCCTGTGTGGTGCCATATGTTCAACTCCACATTAGTAGGAAATGCGCGCAACTGGTTTAGTAAGCTTCCACGCAGAAGCATTGGTGGGTTTGAAGAGTTGCGCAGAGCGTTTCGCTTAAACTTCACCCAAAGAAAGAAGTGCGCAAAAAACCCTGTCGAACTCGCTAGGGTTAAACAGCGACAAGGGGAATCCACAAGCGCTTTCATGGAACGCTTCAAGGACGAGTGCATGAAAGTCAAGGCGTGTCCAGAGATACTCAAAATATCGGGTTTTATGAATGCAATCAATAACCCAGATCTGATAAAAAAGCTAAATGATAAGGTTCCCCTAACCTTCGATGAGCTCATGAAGCGCACGAGGTCTTTCGTCCAAGGAGAAGAAGCCGCCGCGGATAGCAGGAAAAGCTATTCGAACCATAGGTCGCAAGAAGAGTCAAGGAGACAATCCAATGACCAGAGCGGCAATCGTAATAGGAGTTACCGTAATCAAGGCGGCGGAAGGGGAAACGACAAGTATACCCCATTAACAAAAACTCCAAAGGAGATATTCGCAACAGAAGGGGCGAACTTCCCGAAACCACCACCAATCCGCACCCCAGAGGATAAGCGTATAGGGAATGGTTATTGCGAATACCATGGACAGAAGGGCCACACAACTAACGATTGCGTCCAACTGCGCCAATTGATTGAAAAATTGGTAAAGGAAGGAAAGATGGACCACCTCGTAAAAAACATCAGAGAAGGGAAAGACAAACAAAAACCAGTGGCCAAGAAAGAGACGCCAAGAGAAAAGGCAGATATCATCTACATGATACAGCCATGGCCGCGCGCGACAAGACAAAAAGTTAGTCAGCGTTTCTCTAAGGGAAACGAAATTTCTTTCCCCTCCCTGACTGCGAACAACGCAGTGGTGGATCCACTTACCATTGAAATACATACGGGGGGTCACGACATCCGTCGCATGTATATAGATGGAGGTGCATCCGCTAATATTATATATGAACACTGCTTCAAGAAACTGCGACCTGAGATACAGAGTCAGTTGATCCCAGCCACAGCACCGCTCACTGGCTTCACAGGAGAGAAGATATGGCCCACGGGGCAATTGCGTCTATTTGTAGAAGTTGGTGACAAACCACACTCTACAGTTACCTGGATGGACTTCATGATAATCAGATCCCCCTCTCCGTACAATGGTATCATCGGGAGACCTGGAATATCATCTATCCGCGCCGTGCCATCCACAGCGCACGGGATGCTAAAGTTCCCAGTGGAAGGAGGTATTGTCACCCTTTACAATACCACCACACCACCCAAAGAATGTAACGCAGTGACAAGTGACGTAAGTGTTGTTCCAGAACAGCGCGCAATCAAAGTCCCAAATCTAACGGTCGCCATTCACCCTGAATACCCGGATCAACAGGTATCTCTTGGTGGGTCTCTGTCTGACAAAGGCAGATCAGCTATATGCGCACTCTTGCAAAATAATTTGGATATTTTTGCATGGGAACCTAAGCATATGACAGGAGTGCCACGCTCCATCACGGAACATAAGCTACAAATCCGACAAGGATATCCTCCAATACGACAGAAAAAGCGCGGACAAGCTCCAGACCGCGCAAAAGCCATCCTGGAAGAAGTGCATAAGCTAGTAGACGCAGGCATCATGCGTGAAGTCTAATACCATGACTGGCTCTCTAACCCAGTGATGGTAAAGAAGAGCGATGGCAGTTGGAGGATGTGCGTAGACTTTACAGATCTCAATAAAGCATGTCCACAGGACTGCTACCCGCTACCGGAAATAGACTGGAAAATTGAGTCTCTATGTGGATATCCCTTCAAATGCTTCCTGGACGCATACAAGGGATACCACCAAATTCAAATGGCGGAGGAAGACGAAGAAAAGACGGCCTTCCACACAAGTCAAGGGGTCTACTGCTACACAAAGATGCCCTTCGGCCTAAAGAACGCAGGAGCAACATACCAAAGATTGGTGGACACTGCGTTCGAGAAGCAAGTGGGACGCAACTTGGAAGTATACGTCGATGATCTCGTCATCAAAAGCCATACAGAGGACGAGCTGGTGCGCGACATGGAGGAAACGTTCAAAACACTCAGGAGAATCAACATGAAATTGAACCCCAAGAAGTGTACGTTTGGCGCTACGGAAGGCATGTTTCTCGGGTATTTGATAGAACCCGATGGGATCAAGCCTTGCCCAGAGAAGACTCAAGCAGTCATTGACCTCCCCTCACCCCGCACACTAAAAGAAGTTCAGTCACTAAACGGCAAGCTAGCCGGACTGAACCGATTCTTATCCAAATCAGCAGACAAGTCACTTCCCCTATTCAAGACACTCAAGAAGTGCACCAAAAAGGGAGACTTCAGGTGGACTGCGGAGGCAGAAGAAGCCTTCCAACAGCTCAAACAACACATAGCAGCGCTCCCAAAGCTTGTTGCACCCCGACCAGGGGAAGAGCTGATCATGTACCTATCTGCGACTCAAGGAGCAGTCAGCGCAGTCCTACTGACAGACAGGAATTCCGTCCAAACACCCATCTATTTTGTTAGTAAGGCGCTGAAGAAAACGGAGATTAACTACACTGCAATGGAGAAATTGGTCCTAGCCTTAGTGTTTGCAGCGAAAAGACTACGCAGGTACTTCCAGGCGCATCCAATCGCTGTTATCACAGACCAACCCATCAAACAGGTTATATCGAAACCCGACGCATCGGGACGCCTACAAAAATGGAGTGTGTTACTGGGCGAGCATAACATATCATACAGACCGCGCACTGCAATTAAAGGGCAGATATTGGCCGACTTCATCATCGAGAAGCCGGATACAGACACTCCACTTGCGACAAGCAAGGAGGAACTTCAAGAACCATGGATTCTATTTACCGATGGATCCTCATGCGTAGATGGATCAGGAGGCGGCCTTATTCTCACCAACCCAGAAGGAGTTGAATTCACCTACGCACTGCGTTTTGAATTCACAGCCACGAACAACGAGGCAGAATACGAAGCACTCCTAGCTGGGTTACGCATCGCAACTGAAATGGGTGCACGCAACCTAGAAGTAAACGTCGATTCGCGGCTAGTGGCTAACCACGTGTCAGGAGAATATATAGCCAAGGAGGAACACATGATCCAATACCTCGAAAAGACCAAATCTCTGATCCAGAACTTCGATAGGTTTGTCATCAAGCAGGTTCCCAGGAGTGAAAATAGGAAAGCAGATGCGCTGAGCAAAATTGCATCCACCAGTTTTGCGCATCTATCAAAACAAGTTTTGGTGGAAACCTTGAAAAACAAGTCAATCACAGAGATGGAAATATCCACGGTGATAGAAGAGGAAAATCCTACGTGGATGACACCGATCATTGACTTCATCAGCAAGGGCATACTTCCCCAAGAACAGAAGGAAGCTCGAAGAATCCGACGCACAGCGCAGCGATTCGAGCTCAGAGACAACGTCTTATATAGACGTTCATTCCTACAACCATGGCTTAGGTGTGTTGGACCTCTCCAGGCGGACTATGTACTTCGAGAGATCCACGCAGGCTCATGCAGCATGCACTCAGGACCACGATCCATTGTAGCGCGCGCCCTGAGGTCTGGATACTATTGGCCAACTATGCACCGTGACGCACGTGACTTGGTACGGAAGTGCAATGATTGCCAGGTTCACAGACCTATTCCGCGCCGACCACAACATGAACTAACACCTATTACATCGCCATGGCCCTTCTACAAATGGGGTATCGACATCGCTGGACCTTTCCCCATTGCCGCAGGAGGATTGAAATTCCTCATTGTGGCAATAGATTACTTTACCAAGTGGATCGAAGCAAAGGCAGTAGCGACTATAACAGGTAACCAGGTGAAACGATTCGTGTGGGACAACATAGTATGTCGCTTTGGATTACCTGGAGAAATTATCTCTGATAACGGAAAACAATTCCGTGATAACCCGTTCAAAGACTGGTGCGCACAGCTGAACATCACGCAACACTTTGCATCAGTAACTCACCCACAAACCAATGGTCTGGTCGAGCGCGCAAACAGAAGCCTTGGCGAAGGAATCAAAGCGCGCCTGGACAGACACAAAGGTAGATGGGTAGAAGAACTATCACATGTTCTTTGGGCGCACCGAACAACCATCAAGGTCAGCAACGGGGACACCCCCTTCTCGTTGGTCTATGGGACAGAAGCTGTTATACCAGCTGAAATTGGAATGCCAACCATCCGTACTGCGGAAGTTAACGTGGCAACCAATGATGATGAGCGACGCATAGACTTAGATCTATTGGAAGAGCGACGTGAACGCGCAGCAATACGCGAAGAGAAAGCCAAGTCGAGAATGAAAAAATACTATGATACCAAAGTACGCAGCACTTCATTCAGACCAGGCGACTTCGTATACCGCGAAAACGACTCAAGCCGCGCAGAAGACACTGGAAAGCTAGGACCAAAGTGGGAAGGACCTTACGAGGTCATAGAAGCACTTGGCAATGGAGCGTACAAGCTACGCGACAAGGACGGAAATGAGCTACAGCGAACATGGAACGTCCGCAACCTTAAACGGTGCTATCTTTGAAGAAGGCTACGGCCCAACATGGACATTCATGCGCCTTAGAAAGTGCCCTCAATAAAGTTCCATGTAATTTTATTTTTATGAATTATCTAGATAAACATTCTTTTTCAAAACTTGCAAGTATTAATAAAACGTTATGGTTTCTAGCTAACTCCATAACACATTCAACTTTATTGTGTGCATCTTTTATTATCATGTTTCAATATTGTTATATTCTTGCCTACATGGCGTGCATGCACACACTAAGACCCACGATGGCAGAAAGGATGAGTAAACCTAATAAACTACTCGTTGAGTAAGAGGGTTGCAAACCCATCAACACCGGATCACGAATCCTTGTTAAACACCTTGCGCTCAAGACGTTGGCGCAAGTTCCTCACGCACCCCACGACGGATGCGCGATAGAGCACACTGTGCGCGTTTAACAACTCCGGAAATCAAGACTCTTGATTCCTTAAAAGTACAATACGACAAGTAAACTTACAAAAATACATAGACGACTATGATTAAGTTGGAAAAATTCAACACACGACTACGGTCCTTAAGGAAATTCATACACGATTATGACCCTTATTTTCTAAGTACGCTTAAACACTTAAAGCTATCTTCACGCAAGGATACATAAGTCATATTAGAACTACGAGTTCAAAAAGCATAAGTATTTAGAAGTTATAGAAACACTAAGTACAAAAGCAACCTTTTTTATTCATAGAATACAGTTCTACAAAAAGTCTTGTACAAAATAGCTAAATACTATATGTACGCCTTAACTGGCTGGAACCCCCGCTCAAAGACGCTTCCTTTGCATCCGCGAGCCTCTTCAACAACTCTGCATCATCCAGAGAAACAGTGGCCACACAAACAGGCACACCATCGGATCTAGGCTGATGCGCAGCGCCTATGCCGCACAGAATAGCCTTTCCTTTCTCGCCTTTCTTCAGTGCGACCCTGGAAACATGCGCATTTAGCGACCTTTGCAAAGCAATCTCTTTCTCAAGACGGAAAGGATTCAGAATGTCACGAGGCTGAGCAAAAATGGGTACCTTCAACTGCGCCACATCAGGCTTCAAGTAGAAGTCCACCTGCTGATCTGCATCATCCTGCAGATGCCTAGGAAGAGTGAGTCCCGCCATGATCACGCTGATCGGCTGGTCCTGATCACGCTCCAAGAGAGCGATATGCGGAAGCTCAAGCTTCTTTAGCTCCTCCATGGCAGCAACAAGCTCAGCATGGGCATCCGCCTTATACCCAGGCACCTCAGCAAGCGGTACAGTCAGCAACTTAGCCTCCGCAAGCTTGTCTGCGGCCGAGGTCTCACCGTGCGCAATAGCGCAATTCACAACCTTCCCAAAGGATGCGGTGACCTCAGGATGCTCCAGCGTACACATGGCGGCCAGGCGAAGACCATGACTGATCAACCACCTACGAAATAACACAAGTGTTATAAGAAAAAGGATATGAATACATACAAGTTATAAGGGAATACAACAGCGCGTACCTGCGCTCAGCCACAGACTGAACCAAATGAGGATATAGCTCCTCATCATACTCGATGCTAAGCTTACGGAGCTTCTCCTCCTGCATCTTCAGCGCAAGCTCCACCTTGCTACGGAACTCTTCAATATTGGCAAAGTGCTTGCTCCTATTTTGTTGCAAGTACTTCAGCGCCCATAAAGAATTTCGTCTCTGAAGATCCGCAGCAGCACGCTCCTTCCCTAGCTCAGCCATCACCATGACCTTCTCCTCACCCATTTTTCGCGCAGACGCCTCTGCGCGCTCCAGTTTAGCCTTGGAGCTCAGCTGCTCAGCTTTAGAGCTTGCTAATTCAGCTTGCACAGACGCCAGTTGCGCCCGCAGTCTGGAAATTTCCTCAGACTTATGCACCCTTGCTTGCGCCACCAGCTCAGACTGGCGCACAGCGATAGAGGCAAGCTCCTCCATCGTAGAGTCAAATGGACTTGACTCCACTTCAACACCCCTCGGTGAACGCGCCCCGTCCAGAGCATGACTCACCTCGGGTGGCGCACTCCCATCTAGAACGCCAGCGTCCTCCACAGGTTTTTCACTGCAAAAAACACCAAGAGACAAGGTTAGTGCACGGTCAAGCATACACAAAATACTAAGGAAATGCTAAAAAATACTTACATGGGGGGAGGAGTCGAGGACACGTCCTTCTCCTTCTCAGTCTCAGTCGTGGACGCACCTCCACCAGACTTCTCAACATCCACACTGAGGACACGAAGGCACAAAGTTAGCACAAATTATAACTTGACAAAAGTTTATAATGACTAAGGTACTTACTTCATCTGCACCCCAGCAAGAGACGAGCTTTCCCCAACATCAGTTCGCGGCCTCTTGGAAGGCCCTTCACCATCACTGCCACGCGCTCTCTTGCGCGTCAGTGGGGAGCTCTCCTCCATCTCACTGTCAGTCTCCTCTAAATGGATCACCGTTTCAGGAAGAGGAGGCTGCGCAGCTTCAGGACCTGGCTGCACAGGAGGAGCCACCTCCTGTATTGGCTCAGCTGCTATCACATCAGGGGAGCCTTCGGGATCTGGGATAACCAAATCCACGACGCGCCCTGCCGTCGCCTGCAGAATAGTCTGCTCACCGTCCCCCAGAGGACGCACTCCCACCGCCACGGAACGCGGATTCTCCAGCCTCACAACAGCGAACAGATCCATCTCTACGCATCAAGTAAACAAAGAAAGGCAAGTTACATAAAGTATGAAAAAAGAAGAAGAGCTTACACTAATAACGACAGTAAGGCGACAGAAGGAGCACCCACCCGTGCCATCCGCATTCAAGAATGTGGGAACTTCTGTCTCATGCTCAAAATAGTTGCGACTGATGCCCATGTGCACCAGGAACGCTTCTGGATATGGTTTGATCGGAAGGCGGTTCTCATCTATTATTGCCGCGTGATCCACGTTATACCACGTCTCAGGGGGGCGCTCATCCTTGGGCAGATTGGCACGGGTGTAAAATGGACAATGGGAAGGGAAGACGGCGTCATCAACCCAAAAGAATTTTTCCCTCCAATCCTTGAGCTTATCTACCTTAGTCAGATAACATTGTAACTTCCCTACGCGTTTGGCGAAGGTAACCCAACCATTTGACCATGTCAAGTGATAAAACGCGCGAAATAAGTGGAGGGATGGGTGAATCGCTAACAAGCGACAGTTCACCTCAAAATTAGCAATCTTCCCAGCACCAATACAATGCAACTGGGAGATGTGGAGGTCGTAGTAATGGAGTATGTCACTCAATAACACGGAGATGGGGACGCGCTGATTCGCCCACTCGAAAAAGCGCGTATATAACCCCACCTTCCCGGCAGGGAAATCCGCGATGGTGTCATTCGGACCTGGTACCTCGGGGCGCAGACCCATAGGAATGAAGTAATCCGAGGTGAACTGAATCAGTTCATCCTCGGTTATGTTAGAATGGAAATCATGAAGTTGCGCTACCATTTTCTGACTCAGATTATGTGCGCACGCGCAATTACCTTTGAATTATCTTTTTTGGAAGAAGATTTGAAGATGTAAAAATGGTGGAATGGCGATTTTTTAACTGTGGATGTCACAGTAAATGAGAGGCGGCAGTTTATATACTTTTCCTATCCACCACAGATGAGTGACACGTGTATCCCACTAACTCAAATCGTGTGGCTGGGGATAAAGGACGGTACAAGACAAGTGGGCAACCTCTCCATTTCCCAAGGTACCCAAATTGCACTTTTTTGGACTAGATACATGCTACGTGTATTTTTAGGCGGTAATTTTTTGAAAGCTTCCCGCGTACGCGTGAGGAATTAATTCGACACGGCTTTAGTCTAGCATCCGCAGGTTTTTACCCTGCGCATACTAGACTGGGGGGACATGATGACGTATAGTCCATACCCGGGTCACGAACCCGATTAGTGAACAACACTAACAATTAAGCCCACCACGTATGGGCCGCAACTGGACTACCAGTTATGTGACTTGGGTCGACAAGGCCCAAGCCCGAAGTTATTTTCGGATAATATATGGAGTATCTTCTAAATAAAGAAGATATGTACCAAATCTCCGATGTCGGCGGACACGCCGAGGAGTAGGGAACACGAAACCTACTAGGGTTTCGTGCATATATAAAGGGCATTCCAGCCCTCGGTAGAGGTACGATCTTCAATAAACCCTAACCATAAACTAAACCCTACTTTCGATTACTTACTCTCACGCCGGAGGATAATCGGGGGAGACAATCCCTCGATAAGCCTAACGGTGTTTGTTCTTTTTCTTAGTGCGCAGGTCTCATCAAGCATTAAGATTCGAATTGGTACGAGAATAGAAGTCCTATCAAGGAACGCCCAACTTTTGTATCAACACTGTGTACCTGCAATAACTGGCTCATAATTCATTGTTCTTGTTAGTGCATCAATATCAAATAGCCAATCTGATCCACTACCTACAACATTAGGTATACTCTCACTAAACCTAATATGCAAGTTCTCTTCCACTATCCTTATTCTACTATTGAAAACTCTAAAGGCTTTACTATTCAGAGAGTATCCAACAAAGAAACCTTCATCAGCCTTACCATCAAATTTGCCTAAGTGATCTATGGTATTGAGAATGGTAATAGCACACCCAAATGGTCTCATAAAACTTAAAGTTGGTGTTCTACCATGAAAAAGTTCATATGGGGTCTTGTTATGAGGCTTAACTACTAACACTCTATTTTGCACATAGCAAGAAGTATTAACTGCTTCTGCCCAAAAAGTAGTTGGCAACCTAGAATCAGCTAGCATAGTCCTAGCAGCCTCAATTAGTGTTCTATTCCTCCTCTCAGCAACTCTATTTTGTTGAGGAGTTCTAGCTACACTATATTATCTCAAAATACCCTTCATCTCACAAAACTAATTCATCTCTCTATTTTTGAACTCAGTCTCATTATCACATCTAATCACCTTAACTTTGTGATCTACTAGATTTTCTATCCTAGTTATAAAGGACTTAAGAATGCCACTAGTCTCATCCTTAGTAGCTAGAAAGAAAACCCATGTAAATCTACTGAAATCATCTGTGACAACTAGGCAATACATTTTCTTCATAAGGCTTTTTACAAATGTTGGACCAAACAAGTCCATATGCAACAAATGTAAAGGTAGACTAATTGAGTTCTCTGTTTTGCAGTTACAAGAGGCTCTGTGCTGTTTTCTCATTTGACAAGTAACACATGTTTGATCATTTTCAAAAAGTTTGGAAGGTAAACCTCTTACAAGATTTCCCTATTTATTCATATTTTTAAAATTTAAGTGACCTAGCCTTCAATGCCATAGTTTAGATTCATCAGATGTGCCTTTTGCAAAGTGGCAAGTTAAACCTCCTTTAGGAACTATGTTCTTTAAATCAACACTATACATATTGTTCTTTCTAGGAACTCTAAGTAAAACTTGACTTTCATCAATTAACTTAAAGTTTGGAGATAAAACAATACATTCAGTGTCATTAAAAAGAACACTATTCTTTTTGTCACACATTTGAGAGACACTAAAGAGATTAAACTTTAACTCTCTCACAAAATACACATTTTCAAAATCTAAATTACCAGTTTTAATGGTATATTTTCGTGTGATTTACCCTCCTTTGGGGTTCCCTCCAAAAGCAACATATCCTCCATCAATCTCTTCATAGTCTATAAGATAGGACATGTTCCCTGTCATGTGCCTTGACCATCCACTATCAATTACTCCTTGATCATGTAAATCCATTTGTGGATTGCCCTGCACATTAGGTAAGAAAATCAGTTTCTTTTGGGGACCCAAGCCATCACTGACTTGGATCTGCCTTGTGCATCAACATAATCAAATTTTTTAAGGTGATTGATGCACTGTTTTGTTTAGAAACATGGTCTAAAACTTTTTTCTTTGGTTTCCAAAACCAACAAGTTGAGTACTTGACAACATTAACATTATTTCCCTTAACAGCATTAACTACTGCTTTTGGCCTAGCAGTATTAAAATTGTTACCCCTAACAGTATTAACCCTTTGATTAATATTACTGTTTTAAATGTTGTGTTCTTATGAATGGGCCTCTTAACAGTTGAATGTGCTATTTTAGAAAGACATGACATTGATCTAGCAGCATTCACTATTGTTTTTGAGTGAGCAGCATTAACTTGTCTACCAGTATTAATCAATACTGCTATTTTTGAAATATTTTGTCTAACAGTATTAATTGATACTAAGCCATATTTCATTAGTACTGCTCTTGGAACCATGTTCTTTTTAGCACAGGGGTGAGTCTTTTTAGCAAAGTTTTGATGATTCACCCTTTGAGCATTGTTCCAAATAGGTTTTACCATCCTTTGATTTTGAAACTATTTTTTATGGTAATTGCAATCAACCTGAAAATGATTAAAGCTTCCACACACATAACAAGCCTTATTAAACATCTCTAAATTTATTCCTAGTTTTTGAGACATCATATTGTTCAAATTTATTTGATTTCCTCTTGGACTGCGAGTGTTTTGCCTAGGTTGCTCAACATGTTTAACAGTTTTCCTAGCATTTTTTTGTTGTTGTTGTTTAGATTTGACAAACTCTATCTTTGCAATACTAGGCCTAACTGTTTTCTTTTCAATTTTAGGTTGAGACACATCCTCTTCCTCATCATCTGACACCCATTCTTCAATAATTGGGGCATCATCATACTTCCTAACTACCTTAGGCTCTTCTTCACTAGACTTAGCTTTACTTTTCTCAACTACAAGCTCACTAACAAACTCGTCTAAACCAGTAAAAGAAAGTCAGGTGTTGGAGGCATGAAATTTCCTGTGTAAGGAAGTGAAACTGCATTATAACTTTCATAGCATAAACCTTTCTTGCAATTGTCAACAATCTGATACTCTATGAGCTTGTTTAAACTTTTAGATGCATTTTCAAATTTATCTACATTAAGTTGAATGCCATATTTTTCTTTTTGAATTATTTTAAGCTTCTTCCTAAGCTTTCTAATTGTTATTTCTCCTACTTGAATTTCAAATTTTAAGCCCTTAATATCTTGTACATAAACAGACTCATTTGCTTTATGAAATTTAATTTTGTCTTCCATTGACTTTAAATCTGTCTTATAACCTAGAACCATTAATTCAAATTACTTTAAATCTTTTAAAAGTTTATCATTTTGAGATTTAGGTGATTCAATAGATTCCAAACAAGATTTTGAACAAATAGAATCATTGGATACCTCTGAGTTAAAACTTGAAGATGAGAAATCCATGAGTGCATAATTAGGTCCTTCCTCTGCCTGATCTCTCCAGTCATAACCACCAAGACCATCACATGACACCAAAGCTGTAGAAGTAGATGTTTCTACAGGCACACTCCTTCTTGAGCTTTCCTTGTTCTTGTAGTATTGATTTCTTTGAGCTCTACACTCCTTAGCAAAATGTCCCCTCTTGTGGCAGTTGTAACACTCCACTTTCGACTTATCAAAACCAATGTTCTCATTGTCATTGATAGTAAGCTTCCTTCCTGTATTCTTCAAAAACCTTCTAGCCCACATAGTCAACATGGCTATTTGCCATCTCAAATCCATCTCTTCAATGTCATCTGGATAGATTTTTTGCAAGTCCTCATGTACAAGCTGAGGACTATTTGGTTGACTAGCAAAGAATGAACAAATAACAGCATCACTTAAGTTATCAATATTAGAAGCATTAACTTGAGTGCTAGCAGTAGAAACTCCATGAGTAGTATTAACTTCTCCTTAAGTGTTGCTAGTGTTTTTATTAGAAGAGGACACAAAAACCATGTTTTGTGTGCTTGAACTTGAGCTAGACATCCCTTTAACTTCTGGTTCATACATCTTAAGGTTGTTATAGAGATCATCCAAGCTCATAGTATCCAAATCAGCTTTATTCCTCTACACAACAGCATGTGTGTTCCATTTAGGTGACAAACTTCTTAATAAGTTTTGATTAACATATTCTTGTGAAAGCTTTTCCCCCAAAAGCTCCAACTGACTCACAAGCTTTTGAAGCCTATCAAAAGTTTGATCAAGCATCTTAGAGCTTGGATCTGTGAAGTTTTCATATTGCTGCTTTAAGAGATTCTTTTTAGTCTTTCTTGTAGCATCATTCCCAACAAATCTCTTTTCTACAGCTTCCAGCAACAACTTAGCATCTTTTATAGAGTTAAACTTTAACTGATGTTCATTGGGAATGCCTATCATTAAAGTACTTCTTGCTTTCACCTCTAGTCTTCTTTGAGCCTTATCTTCAGCAGTTGAAATAGGCAACACTGTCTCAACACCTTCCACAGTTCTTGTTTTTGGCAAGGTTGCTCCATTCTCTATGACCTCCCATAGTGAATAGTCTATCATCTGGATGTATTGTTCAATCCTCATCCTCCATATCTCAAACTCACCAGGTTTGAGCATGGGAACTTTGGATGTAGCCACCATGTGTGCAGAATCTTGATCCATATCTTCTCAATTCTTCTAGATCACGGCTTCTCAACAAGCTCTGATACCACTTGTTGAATCCTAGTTGAACTTAGATCGAATTCCTTAGCTTGTAAAGGTTTAGCTATTGACCGGATCTACACACACTCCTTGTGTTAGATGTATACTTTGAATGATGTCTAGTCTAGCACGCGGAATTTACTAGCTAGCACTTAGAAGATTTGTTTGTTTGTGTTTTGTATTAACGAATCAACAATGAATGAACAAGGAACACAATATACTTCAACTTCAATGATTCAATATTATTAATGAATAATACGAGTGATCTCCTATCACTAGGGTTTACAACCTTGAATCTTAACAAAACAATACGCACTAATTCGTTTCTAACATTCGTTTCAAAACTTTAACCTAGGCAATCCTTTTATAGACTAAGGATTCCTTTACAAGATAACTATCAACCTAATCGTATAAGATATACACAATATCTTTTCTATAATTATCTTTCACAAAAATATAAACCTTACTAACTTCTTCATACAAACAGTACGAACTGCTTATGTCTTCAAAACTCTTCAGCAGTACTAACTTTCTTTTCAACCGTACTAACTGCTATAGCTTAATTTCCTAACAATCCTCCCCTAAACTTATGATTTCTATCCAAATCACTAAGTTTCTCTAAATTAAGCTTCTTCTTCTCAATGGGGAAAATTCTTTCAAACATCTATCACATCAGTCACTTTAGTCTTTGACTTTTCTTTGCTGTGCAAGGTTGAAAATCTTTGTAACTAACAAATCTGCCATCTCAGAGTCTTCTTCAACCTTGAGTCTTCCTTGTAACATAGCCATTAACACAAATGATCTGAGTGAATAGTCCTTTTCCACCAACATATAGATTTCTATCCCATCTGGAGTAGAAACTCTATGTACTCCACACGATTCAAACAAATACCAATACACATCTTTAACTTGTGTTTCAAACCTCCACATTGACTCTCCACTATCAGGTTCATAGATTCTCTTCAACTGAACCCATAATTCTTTGTCTTTGTCTTCAATAGGATCTTTATCTCTGAATCTTTCTTTTACTAAGCTCCATAGTTGATTAAGATCTTCTCTGTCAAATCCTCTGAGTAAATCTTCAAACAACTTGTGCCTTTCAAAAATATCACCAAGTCTGACTATCTTCCATCCTTTCATTCTTCCATCAGTGAAAACTTCCCAGTCAATGATTGGATGTTTTACTTGTAAAGGTTTGATATATGAAGATTCGGGAACAATCATCATCATGCTCTTGATCTTCTCATTAGTTAATCCTTCTTTTTCAGACTTTTGTTTCTTTGCAGCGTCAGATTCAAGAACTTCTGGTTCTCTTTTCTTTTTCCTTGTCATGTCCTCTCTGATTGGAGTATTCAGTCTTGCATATGTTTCAAAGAATTTCCTTTCAATCTCAGCATCTGTCCATCCAGTAAAGTCACTCATCTTGTAATTAGCTTGATTCTTCAAATAGTGCTTCATGAAATTGAGTTTTTCCTTCCTGGTAGGCAACTTTGTCTTGTAACCTGACTTTTGCCTTTCTCTGATTCTCTGCATTAAGTCACTCCAAGTAGCTTCTCCGTTTGTCTTCAAGATAAATTCTTTAAGCTCCTCTGACTTTTCTTCTTCATTTAACTCCTGATCTTTAAGAATCATCACAGCATGAGCTTTTATAATACAATCAGAATCCAACAAGTGTTGAAGTTGCTCATTGAACTCTTCTTGATTAAAATCTTCAGTTCTTGTTCTATCCATGAAACCAGCTATGTTCCTTTCATCATCAGCAGCCATTTTCCTTGCTAATTCCTTATCTTGAGCTATCTGAGCATTCTTAGCTTTTTCATCAGCCAAATCTTTTTCTATCATTTTCCTTGCTACCTTTGCATCAAAGTCTATCTGAACTTGAGTTTTTGGTTTTGTTATCTTGAGCCTTTCAAGTTCTTGAGCTGCTTCCTCTTCCTCTTGTGTCATAGCCTTTTTACCTTTGTCAGCTCTTTTTCTTTCATAAACTAGCTCAGCTGAAGTGTCACCAGTTGGAACTGTCTCATGCTCTGTCTCAGCAGTTGGAACTGCTTCAACAGTTGGAACTTTTTCAGCTTCTTGGGTATCAGTCTGAACTTTTTCAGCTTCTTGGGTATCAATCTGAACTGCTTCATGTTTCTGTTCTTCTTCTTCCATATCTACATTTCCAGAACCCATATCAAATCTTTCTTCTTCTTCTTCATTTTGCCTCCCCTGAGAACCTGATCCATCCTTGTTTTTACTAAATTTCCTCCCCTGTTTGGAAGAATTTCCACCATCAGCATCATTTGAATCATCTGAGTCATCACGAAAAGAATCATCATCTAATACCATTCTTGCCCTTTTCTGCTTGGGTTGATCTTTCAGCTTTTTCACCTTTAAAGATAACCTGGTAAAAATTTTAGCTGAATTCTCCTTGTGGGCTTTGAATTCCTCATTGTTCTTCTTTAGTTCTTCCTCCAAAGTTTCTACCTTCTCAACTAGTTTGGTACACAATATCATCAATTCAGTATGTGAAGTACTACCCTCATCACGTCTAGCTGTGTTACCTGCTCGGAGAGGTGAATCGTGGGGAAAGGATCTAGGAATCACTCTGGGTGTTTCCCTTCTCCTATAAGTGATGTGAAATTGGGATGTTTGGGTTCTTTCAGTAGCTGAAGTAGATGTGTGATGGGGATCAGTTGGTTGTACTAAACCTTCACCCACTTCAGTTTGAAGCATTTCAGGAAACAATGGAACTGGTTCCCCTTGAAAAAGTCTACTAGCCATAGCCATGTTTTGAAAAACTTTTGATTGAAGGCTAGGAGTAGCAAAATTTTCTGTTGGTTTTGTAAGCAGGTATGTCTTTTTATTCAAAAGAGTTTGAACAAACCTTGGATACATTAGAAACTTGGTTTTGCTATTTACATTAGATGCCATACCCTCAAAAATAAATTTTGAAAAGTTAAAAACCTTGTTTGTAGACAAACAAATGAGAGCAATAGCAATATTGCTACTGAACTGCTCCCAAGCAGTCTTTTTAGGACTTAAACAATGTAAAAGGGTATGTATCAAAAATCTCCATTGAGGTGAGAAACATCCTTTTTGAAAAGTTAATTTGTGTTCGGATGTATCATACCCCATTTTGGTAGGTTCTTGCCATATTTCAGTGTTGTGCATAGTATTGATACCATCTGAGTCTTTTAATTTAAGATGTCTCCTAAGTATAGATTCGGTAACAACAAAAGATACACCATCCACTTCAGAATGAATTTCTAAGTCTCCATTTTCACTAGTCAAGACAGTAGCATTCTGCCAGAACTGTGTGATGTGAGAGACATAAAGATTAGGAGAAACAGTTAGAGCATACCTTATGTGAGAGTGGTTTAGAAAGTCCACAATCTCATAAAATTTTGGTCCATCTCCTTCCTCTGTTTTCTCAAGAAACGCAACCTGATTGTGACGCTTAACAAATTCTAATCCAGCCATTTTTAGTGATGAAGAAAAAAAGATTATAGCAATAAGATGATCGTTTAAATTGGAATTGAGGTTTTATGTAGCCTATTGTAGGTTATAGGTACTGTTTAGGGTTTTGTGAAATATGCGTATGAGATAAATTATCTTGAGAAATAGAATAAATAGATTTATGGTAAAAAGACAATTATCTTCTAGAAAAATCCCTATAAGTACCTTAAGAATAACGGTTTTACCCCAACGGCTATAAAATTTATTACTGACAGATTTTTACAACGGCTAGTTGAGCCGTACTAACTTTGTACTAAACGTACCAACTGTTGGAAAAATTTTGTTGAGCCGTATGAACTTATTGAAAAGGATTTTAAAATACCATGGCTCAAACATAGTTTTTAGCAAACTATCAGCTATCAACGGATTTGATATGTCTTTACCAATAGTCGTTTGCTTTGGACTAGCCAACTCTTCACAGTTAGATATGGTGAGCTGGTAAACATACAATTTTTGGTAAATTGTCAACCATCAACAGATTTGATTAGTCTTTACCAGAAACCGTTTGCTCTGGACTAGTTGGTTCTTATGTGGGTTAGACATGGTGAACCAATAACCATTTGTTGTGTGCAAAGATCACACACTCAGCTCCAAATCACCATATAGTCCAAAACATAAAGCATTTAATTCCTTGGTGCTTATCATCCAAAACCTGCAAGTGTTAGTCGAAAAACAAAGAAACAAGATACAAGCATATGACTAACATTGCACATAACAAGAAAAATTAATTTTCTTGTGGTACCCAAGCCAAAACAGACTTAGGCTTTCCTCTTGCATCAACATAATTCATTCTTTTCAAAATAATTTTAGCACCATTGGGTTTGATGGGTCTCCAAACCCAACATGTTGATGCATTCACTCCAGTAACCATATTTCCCTTAGTAGTGTTTTTATTAACACCAGTAACAATTACTCTGCTAGCAGTTGGAACTGCTGGCTTAGTAGTTGTTACCTTGGGTTTCCAAACATGATTTTTTACAACTGCTTTGTGATTAAAGGGTCTATTAACAGTTTTTGGTGTTGGTTTTAAAACTGGTTTTGCACCTTGAACTGTTGGCCTCGGGTTAACAAGTCTAATAGGTCTGACAGTTTGAACTGCTGGTCTAGCAGTATGAACTGCTTTGGGTCCAGACCTTAAAAGAACTGATCTAGGTATCATTCTAGTGTTTCTTGGGTGAGTGGGAGGTCTAACAGTGTTCACCCTAGGACTTGAATACCTATTTACCCATTTATCACAAAAGGCTGCAAGATGGTCAAAACTACCACACGAGTAACGAGATTTCCTATAGCAGACAAAATCATCCCCTAATTGGTGAGATTTGAGGTCATTCTAATTCTTTTGGTTACCTCTTGGCTTGTTTGTGGTTCTATACATTTCTGCATACCTAACTGTTGGTCTAAAAGGTTTGGCATTTGATCTAGGCCTAATAGTCTCAGGTTTAACCATCTTTGGAACTTTTGGTTCCTCCACTTTAACACCAACAGGCTTAACCACAGCCTGATTATCCTCATCATCAGAAGCCCATTCCTCAATGGTTGGAGCATCTGAGTCCTTAGCTGAGGACACCTTATCCTCAGAAAAGGAGGCATCACTTTCACTTTCATACACAGGTTTATCAACTACATTCTCTTTAGGTTGAGGACCATATTTAAGCTCAGGTAGTTGAAATTCAGGTAGTCCTGTGTGTTCTAAGTCTATGCCTGGGGGTGTTGGAATTCCTCTATAGGGAGGTGGAACTGACTTATAACCTAGGCCTGACTTAGCTTTATTGAGGATCTGACACTCAACAATCTTACTAATACCCTGAGTTGCAAATTCTAGTGTGTCAACAGTCATTTGAATGTTCTCCTTTGCTTTCTTAACCTGTTCTAGCTCATGTTTCAACACACTAATTTCATTCTCCCTAAACATTAAGTCTCTCTTAACAATAATCATATCATCAGAAAACTTTGACTCATTACTTTTATAATGAACAATTTGTTCTTCTAACACAGCTAAAGCCCTCTTATGATTTGCTAAGTTAAAAGCAGTTTGGGTTAGCTCTTTTCTCTGATCCTCATATCTTTTCTTAAGAGTTTCTAGATCTTTTAAAGCTTCACAAGATTTAGAACATTTAGAAACTTGTACCTCAGAGTCTGAGAATGCCATGAGAGCAATCTCTGTAGATGCTTCTGCTTCCTCCTCTACAATGTAGCTCCAGTCAAACCCTAAGCCATCAATGGTAACCATGGCTTTTGAGCTTGAATCAGTAACCTCCATAACCCTTGACTTGCTTCCATATCCTCTGCTCTTTCCATCTTGTTGTCTTGGCAATCTGCACTCCTTTGAATAATGACCTTTCTTATGGCAATTGAAACACTCAATCTTGGACTTGTCATACCCTGCAACATCATTGCTGTTTATGACAATCTTCTTGCCAGTCTTCTTCAAAAATCTCTTAGCCCTCAAGCTGAGAAGAGAGAGCTGCCACTTGATATCCATCTCTTCAATATCATCTTCATCAATCTCTTGAAGATCTGCATGAGTCAACGTACTTCCATTGTGCTGAGTAGTCAAGAAAGCACAATAAGTATTCTCATTCAAGAGTCCATTAGTACTGCTTGAAGTGCTAGCAGTACCAATATTGGAACTAGCAGTACCAACTGCTCTAGTCACTTGAACTTCTTCATCTGGACTTGAGGTTCTGGGAGTTAATACAAAGGCCAAATTCCCTGAGCTTGAGCTTGAGCTTGATCCAGCAGACTTCTTAATATCATATTCAACTATCTTGAAGTTGCTATAGAGATCCATTAATCTCATGGAATCTATATCAGACTTGTTTTTCCATACAACCATATTCATAGCCCATTCAGTTGGTAGACTCCTCAGAAATTTGGAGTTGAGATCTTCCTGAGGCATCTCAATTCCTAGAACAGCCAATTGACTCACTAGTTTTTGAAGTCTATTAAACATATGATCTAGTGACTCGTTGCTTGTTGCTGAAAAATTCTCAAACTGTTGCTTGAGAAGGGTCTTTTGAGTTTTCTTGGTGGCTTCGTTCCCACCATATCTTGCAACAATAGCTTCAAAAAGGGTTTTAGCACACTTAAACTTGCTAAAATTCAACAACTGATCATTGAGAATAGTCATCAGAAGCAAACTTCTCGCCTTAACATCATTCTTGTGTTGTGCCTTCTCTTCAGTAGTGGTTGGCTTAGTTTGCACCTTAGTTTCAGTGACACCCTCAACAACGGTTGTTGTAATTGTAGGTTTGAACGAATTCTCATCCTCAATAATCTCCCAGAGAGTATAATCTTGAACTTGGAAGAACTGCTCAATTCTTAATCGCCACATATCGAACACATTGGGTTTAAGCATTGGAAGCTTAGCAGCAATATTAGTCTGACTTGATGTTGTCTCCATGTCCATCTTCTTCTTAAACAAATTCGTCTGGATCTTCTAAACCAAAGTATCAGTAACCTATCTCTGATACCACTTGACCGGATCTACACACACTCCTTGTGTTAGATGTATACTTTGAATGATGTCTAGTCTTGCACGCGGAATTTACTAGCTAGCACTTAGAAGATTTATTTGTTTGTGTTTTGTATTAACGAATCAACAATGAATGAACAAGGAACACAATATACTTCAACTTCAATGATTCAATATTATTAATGAATAATACGAGTGATCTCCTATCACTAGGGTTACAACTTTGAATCTTAACAAAACAATACGCACTAATTCGTTTCTAACATTCGTTTCAAAACTTTAACCTAGGCAATCCTTTTATAGACTAAGGATTCCTTTACAAGATAACTATCAACCTAATCGTATAAGATATACACAATATCTTTTCTATAATTATCTTTCACAAAAATATAAACCGTACTAACTTCTTCATACAAACAGTACGAACTGCTTATGTCTTCAAAACTCTTCAGCAGTACTAACTTTCTTTTCAACCGTACTAACTGCTATTGCTTAATTTTCTAACAGCTATATTAGATAAATCTAACAGAACTATAGTAGAAACTGTGTTTGAATGTATTAAAGATTATGCGGAATCTAATCTTTAATATCAAGAAAAATTGTTAATGAATATAGTAAAACAATGAACACACAATTCAACAAATAAACAAGCTCCAATATTATTAATAATAATTCGAATACTCTCAAAGTATTATGGTTACAAAACCTTGAAGCTACAAATTATATGTTTCTGTGTATCTAACTCTATGCTTTAGGACATCCTTTTATACACCAAGGAGTCCTACACGGCTTACAATAATTTCCTAAGTATATCAAATCTTTTCTATAAATTTCTAATACATATCTGATAAGTAGTACTAACAAAATTGCCTAACAGTACTAACTTACACCAACAGTTGTAACTTTAACCCTTAACAGCATTAACTTCGTCAGCAGTCTTAACTTTGCACTAGCAGTCTTAACTTTGTACTACTAGTCTTAACTTTGCACTAGCAGTTTTAACCGCTTAGCATATATTCATTAAAGTTCCTTAGCAGCACTAACTTCATTGAGCAACAGTAACACCAATAAGAGCAGCATTTGATCAAACAGCATCAAGAAGGCTTTTAATCCCAACATACCTTATGCCCAAATTTATGCGGATCCGCTAGTGATGGGGTTTATTCTTTTATGTCAACGTCGTACGTAGCTAGCACTAGCCAGTGACTCTTTCGAAAGAAAGAATTATTGTTGGTAGCAATCCTTTTGCATTGATTTGAAAATATGTATGAAGGCTTAGCGGATCATGATGTTTTAAGACTCAAACTTTTCTCCAAGGATTACACATCATATGGACATCGATTAACAAAATTTATGGTGAATATTAAGTTAAGTTAAGTATGTCTTTTTAGGGTAACTTTAATGTATTAGAAGGTACAAAGAACTTATACCGAAGCACATTGAGATGCATGTTGACATATCAAAGCTCCAACCTGGAGGAACAACTAGGAAACAAGTAACAACCGACTAAAATTATCTCTACCACGCAACATATGAATAGCTGAATATTAACCAAGTTAAAGATGTGTTAGCCAGTCCAACATATATAATTGCATAAATAGTATAAAATATTCTGGTGTTTAAGACTACATACTTCAGATTTCAGAATAGAAATTTGAACATTTTTATTGCGCTAAAATATAAAACTTATTTTATGGGGTTGGATTTTCTTTTCTTTTTTTTTCAACAAAATTAGCAGAATATTTCAGTTAAGTTGCTAATTTCCTATGCTCATTGTTAGCTAGTTGCTCAATGACCTCAACGTAAGCAACCTCATGTCGCTATAAAATTTTACTTGTTCATTACAAAGTTTAGCTACCGACTTGGTAGCACATTTAAGTCTGGCATGGCCCCGTTTATTTTCCAATCGAGTTTTATATAATTAAAATTAATGACCTAATACAAGAGAAGTGGACGAAAAACAAAATGTAACCTTTACTACTAATCATTTCCTAGAAATAAGAATAAGTCTTCTTGTTGATTGAAACAATCCCATAACAACAATGAATCTCCACCATCAACGCATTGTTCTAAGGAATAATCTCCTTCGAATAAGGAGGATTCTCCGATGGAAGAATGGGGGTTGATTGATAATGAATCCTCAAAAGAATGTGAATTAGTGTCGCTTTTTGAAATTGACGTCGAATTTTCTTGATTCGTGTTTGTCAATGAATCTATATCGATGCTCTTGCTCACCATGTTGTCATGAATTTTAGAGGTCATGTCATTTTCATGTTCCGGTTCATCTATCTTCCCGCAATCAACTTCGGTATTTTCAGCTTTTGACATGATGGCACATTGTCCATTCTTTTCACCCGAATCTTGTTTTTTCTCTTCATCAATATGTTTGTGGGTGTTTGGGTCTACTCCAAGAAGCTTTAGCTTTTTCTTGATTCGAGTATTCCAATGATTCTTTATTTCATTATCCGTACGTCCGGGAAAATGCGAGGCTATCTTAGACCACCTAAAATAGTTCAAAAGGTATAAAGATATTATTGCAAGACAAATATTCAGACAGTAACTTAGCATCCTGTTATGCATAAAGCTTATTGGTAAAAGTTGCAGTGTTTTTTTTAATTAATCATTCAAATATTTAACAACATATATACTTTCATATAATTCATACATTGTACGTACATACATTGATAAACTTGATAACAACTATAAACAAAGTCGATTTACCTATTACCAAGACGTGCATGAAGTTCAATAATCTGATCCACTTCTGCTTCCGACAATGTACCTCGTTTGAGATCAGGCCTCAGATAATTTATCCATCTCAATCTACAACTCTTCCCGCATCTTAGCAAACCTGTGAAAATTGAAAATCCTAAAGACATTAGACCCATATTTATAGCAACAAAAAAAAAAAAAAAAAAAGAATCAATAGCATTATGCATGTTCGTAAAACATGTAGAAGGTACAAAAAACAATGGTGTTTTTAACATGCTAGAAAAATAGAAAATACCTGCGAGCTTAGGAACCATCCGCCAACACTGGATACCGTTGTTGATTATGAAGCTCATAAGCTTTCGATCTTCTTCCATTGTCCATGGACCTCTCTTCAACCCTGCTCGATCACAGCACGGCTGTCTCCCCATGATCCCACAAAAACTGTTGTGTATTGTGCTTCCTGAAGCACTAAAACTTAAAGAAAACCTTTTATAAAACAAGTAAAAGATTCTTCTGACGTAATATTCAATTAATAAAACGCAATTTGCATGACAAGAAGTTGTGGTACTGAATGCATATGTAGCTATATAAGAACCCAAAAAAAAATAATAAATAAAATGGTAGCCCACTCTTAAGGTAGACGTGGGATCTTTTAATTATGTTGACAAATTGCAACACCCTTTTGGCAGCTAAAAGTCTTCCTAGACATTTTACAATTTATTCATTCCTAATCATTGGATACTTATTAAATACATAATAAGATAAATTACGTTTGATGGGGATTCTTTTGTCACCTTAAAGAGCTGGCCAGTTTTGTCTTTGGGGAGAGGCTATTCAACATTTAGATTCCATTTTTTGCACGTCCTATATGTACGTGTGTTAAATATTTATGCGGTTTTTGTACTTTTAAATTGATGTATACGTTGTTTCTTTCGACTTTCATGATAGACAGGACATGAGTGATGGTCCGATGACATGTTTTGGGTCAAAGACGTCGTAATTTGAAGTTTTTAAGTAATGCAATCCGGTCGAATTTTGGTTTATCGTTTTGACTGATGTGATGAGCTTCAATTCTGATATGTAACTATGCAATAAACAATATTCAACAGGAAGTAGACAGGCATGAAAGGAACCTTTAAGATAAACAAGTACTTATGTTCTTTCAGGAACGAATAGGTCTTCATGGGAAAAGCCATAAAGAATAAGTTGGAAAAAATTATAATTAAGTGGGGTTTGACATGTAGTGAGATTAACTATATCAAGTTGTTACAAGTTATTTCAAGTTGGTGCTTTTTTTCTTTCTTTAGAAGGCAATTATTTTTATTAAATACAGGAGAAAAAAATAGAAAAACACTCCCCCATACATAAATCATCTAAGCACAAACTACTAGTACGGGCAAGTCAAGCATCTTTGGCGCAAATAAAGTGATGTGCACACTACAAAATTACATTTGTAATGCATATAGTACAAAACCACATATGCATGTTTGTAGTGTACACATCACTTATTGTTGTGTGCATATTAACTCTCTAACATTTGTGATAGATACAAGCGGATTGTTTTCACATGTAGATATGTTATGGTTCTCATGATGACTATTATGATCATGGAATTCTACAATTAAATGTTGAGAAAATTCCGATATTAGACCAGTCGCACAACTTTTATACTTTTTTTAGACAAAAAAAAAAAGTGCTCTTCCCAAACTAGACCGAGCGACTTGTGATTTTTTTACTTTTGATAAGAATTCGCCAAGTGGCACAAAAAAGTTCACGCCATGTCCTTTTTTATTCTGCATGTGTAAGCTATAAAGGCATGTACTTTTCGAGCAACCTATGTTAAGCGACTGTTTGTACTTTGAGCGACCTTTTATTTTGTAATTTTCGAGTACAAAAGTCAAACTTCATATAATCTTTTTTAATCTTTTTTCCTTTTCCTCTTTTTCCACTTATCTTTTACACCAAAACACACACATACTAACCACTCATTTTCACTCATTCTTTCATCCTTCTCTTTACTAGCATCACAGCCGCCACCTTTGTTTTCTTTATTCATTTGATATTTTCAATATATATATATATATATATATATATATATATATATATATATATATATATATATATATATATATATATATATATATATATATATATATATTATTATTTTTTATTTTAAAGATTTAGGGTTTAGAAGATGGGATTGTGTTTGATTTGAAGGCACCACCACCACCACCTACGGCAGCCACCGCCACCGCTCCAAATCACCACCATTTCGAGCCACCCGCCGCCTGCCACTATCACCGCCAATCTCTTTTTTTATTGCAGATTCGCGTCTTCATGCTTGGTTATGTGTAGATCTGTGTGTATGCGTTTGGTTACGTGTAGATCCGTGTGTATTTATGATGGGTATGTTGAGATGATAAGGAAAAATTAAAGAAATGGTTGGTATTAATTTGTTTGTGTGTGGTTGAAGAAGATGTTTATGGGAAAGTTGGGAAATTTAGATGATGATCTGGTCGGATCTGGTGGCAGTGTGGGTGTCGGTGGAGGTTTGGTGGTGGTTACTTCAAGATGGCAGTGTGGGTGGCGGTGGTGCGAAAGTGTTTATAAAGATGGAGATTAATGATATGGAAGTGGAAGTTTTTATGTTTGTGTGGTTCTTTTTTTTCTTTTTTTTTTTTTTTTTTTGGTTCTTGATTTGATATAATCTGGAAAATGTAAATGATGATTGGATTATTTTTTGGTTGTTTTGTTTTGTAGAGAAGATCAGTACATAAAGAATAAAAAATTAATATTTGATGTTTGACTTTTGTACTCGAAAATGACAAAATAAAAAGTCGCTTAAAGTTAGAGGTGGCAAAACGGGCGGGCCGGGCGGGCACGGGCACGGGCTAGAACGGGCATGGGCTAGAATGGGCACGAGCTTAAACAGGCACATGTTATACAAATTGCTTTATAGAAAACCGAAAATGACGAAATAAATTCCTTAAAGGTAATACCCCATTTATATTAAAAGAATTAAATATATTATATATATAAGTTTGTTTATCCCAGTTGAGTTAACGATCTTGTTAGTTATCTTAGATGTAGATCTAAGACAATCGGTATAGAAACTGTTCTTAAACGATTACCAAGTATTATGCGGAATCTAATACTTGATCTTAAGAAGAATTAATAATTGAACACAAACGAATTATCACAAAACACTTCAATATATTCAATACGGTTACTCAAAAGTAACAGGGTTACAAATAACCTTGAAGTGATAAAACAATACGCGCACTAAACCCTAACCCTAGATCCTCCTTTTGTAGACTTAAGGAGTCCTAGTCGGTTACAATGACTTCCTATACAAGATAATATCAAATCGTATCTTTACTATAATTATCTTAACAAACTATACACGTTTATCTAATAAGCAGCAGAATGATTACTCTAGTAGTAGAATCTTCCTAGGCTAGCAGTAGAATCACACTTAGCTTATTTCTACAATCTTCTCAGAAACCCAGCAGTAGAATGAATACACCAGCAGTAGAATCATTTAGCTTAGCAGCAGAATGATACTTAGTGTATTTTTCCATTTGAACCATGAGCAGTATAATCAAACCTTAAGCAGCAGCATCTTCAAACCCAACAATCCTCCCCTAAACTTGATATTTTATTCAAAAATCATCAAGTTTCTTCTAAGTATAGATAAACACCAAGAGGATGCTTCTAAACATATTCATACCTTTTTATGCTTTGGGTTGAGAACATATTCATATTTCTTGATCAATTTATAAGCTTGACTATCAAATCCTTTCTGCAACTTTAACATACCAGGTTGTAACATCTGAGTAATAACGGCTGTGTTGTAATTCAAGGGATAATCTTTTTCCACAAGCATGTATATCATCACACCTTGACCAACCAATTCATGCACTCCACAAGATTGATACAAATACCATCTGTGAATTTTGGTGTTCAACAATGCCTTCCATTCAATATCCTCCATATGTGGCTCAAACATGATCTTCAAAAAATAATAGATTACCCTCTCATATATTACATCTGGTCTCTTATCACCATATCTCTCCTTATACAGCTTCCAGAGTGGTACCACATCATCTCTATCCATATAGTGTAACATCTGTGAAAACCTAACAAATCCATAATATAGACCATTAGATCTCTTGAATTCCCAGTATGCTTCACTTCCATCTCTGACTGTGTGTGAATAAGAAATGATTGGATATTTGGTTGTTAGAGGAACTGCATTAGTCATCTCAGGTTCCTTTTGTGGAGCTAGAACCGTGAGAGACATTATCCTTTCTTTATCCTTTTTAGTTTCCTCTTCAGTTTCATGCTCATCAACACATGGTTCCTTCTCAACTTTAGAACTGCTCTCTGAATCACTCATCACCACTGGCTTAGTTCTTTTCTTCTTCCTGGCCTTCATTTTCAACCTTCTCCCAGACCTCTTTACACCAATGGTAGATTCAGTCTTTACCTCTTTCTCCTCATTTTTCTCATCATTCATTACTTCTTTTACTTTTTCAGCTGCTACTGTCTTGTCACTATCCACCTTTTCTTTGACACTTTCAGATGCTTTCTTAGGCTTTGCAACATTAGTTTCTGGATTCATATAAGCCCTTGGTGTCATTTGTCTTGTAATTTTTGCAATATCAGCATCTGACATGGGTTCAATAGGTCTGTTTATCCTTGCATAAGCCTCAAAATATGCTTTTTCAATAGCTGCATAAGTCATCTTGTGAAAGAAGTTATTCTTCCAGTAGGCTTGATTCTTCAGATAACTCTTCATATAGCTTATGTTTTCCTTTCTTGTAGGCTTCTTCTTCTTATAAACCTTTTTCTGACTTTGTCTCTTTCTAAACTCTCCCAACAGATCACCTATAACACATTGTCTCTCTTTAGGAGTGTATCTCAATCTCTCCTCTTCTTGAGCCTTTATAGCTACTTCCCAATCAGCTTGTTCTTGCATCTTTTTCTTATTTTCTTATTCTGCATCAAGTTGTGCTTGCTCCTGTTTAGCAACTTCTTCATCTGTTTGACTTTGTTGTTCTTGTTGAATTGGAGATTGAAACTTAAACTTCTGCTTGGGTTCTTCAATCAGAATTCCTTTGCCTTTGTCTTTTGATGAAATAGTTGGTTGTGCAGGTTTTGGGATTTCTACAGGCTCTCTAATAACAACCCCTTTAACTGTTTGTCTTGGAGGTGGAGGTGGTTTTGTTTGAGTTGATTGTTGTTTTGGTTTAGATTGTTTTGTTGGTGTGTAAGATTTGTTTCTTAGATTAAGCATAACCTGAGCCAAACTAAGAGTATCATCATCTGACTCTTCATCTCCTTGCTCAACAGCAGGATCAGGAACACTAGCAGTAGCATGCCCTGCACCAGCAGTAGAATGTTCTTCATCCAACTGTTTCTCAACAACAGCAGAATCTTCATGCACCACTTTACTAATATAAGTATCATCTTGTTCTTCCAACACTAACTCCTCTGTAGCAGCATCTAAATCAACTTCCTCTTTGTGTTCTTGCTGTACACCCATATCCATATCAACATAAACCCCTTCAGCAACATTTTCATCCAATTTTGTCTCAACCTCCCCTGAACCCTTGATTCCATCCTCTGTATCATGTTCTTCATTCCTCCCCTATTTGGCAGCATCCTCCCCCAAACCAGGCTTGGAATCCTTGGAATGTGAAGCCCCTGATCTCTTTAATCCCTCAAGATGTCTAACCCTCTTCTTTAGCTTTCTGATTTCTGTACCCAGAGTAGATTTTATCATCATCAATTGCTTCTTGAGACTAAACACTTCCTTTGACAGCATGGTACACTTTTCCATCAATTCCTGTATAAGTTTCAGGCTATCTTCACCACTTTGGTCTGTATTACCTGACCCGAGAGGTGGATCATGAGATTTGTCATTTTGTACATTGATGTGAGCCATCAATTCCTCATTTTCTTTACTGGTCTCATCACTTCGGCCTGTGTGACCTGGCCTGAGAGGTGAATCATTGACATTGTCAGTATGCACAAATGTATCCATCAATTCAATATGTTCAAGACTGCCCTCCTCACTTCGACTTGTGTTAATTGGTCCGAGAGGTGAATCAATGGGCCTTAACTCAGTATCAACCCTAGGTTGATCAGCTGAGTCCCCCTTTTTAGCCAATTGGCTAGGGTTACCATCACTTCCTTCAGGTTCAAAAGAACCCTCTGCATTAGATGTTGCCATGTTTGAGGTTTTAATTATGTTAGCACTGTCCTGTCCAGCTACTAAGCTAGGAACAGTAGTGCTAGCCTCTCCCATCATGCCACCTACATCACCTGTGGCAGCCTCATCTGCTTCCATACTAACATTGGCCTGAGGTTGCACAATGTCCTCATTTTGTGAAATCCTAGGGGATTGGGTCTTTTGGGTTGATTCATGGGAATGTTCAGGAGTGGGTGTGTGATAGGTAGCTGTTGGGATTTCAGCACCCTCACCCTGAGTAGCAGCCAGTTGTAATACATGTGGGGACAAAGGAGTGATTGTACCAGAAAATCCAGTACCATTTTTCCCCAAATATGTAAACATTTTGCTTATAAGTTCAGGACTGTCATGGGTCCCTTGATGTTCTAAAGGTTCTTTTAATATATTATCTATGATTAGTTGCAAAAACCTTGGGTAAACATAAATTTTTCCAGAAATATGCTTTTTCAACCCTTCAAAAATCATAGCCGAAAAATTAAATGGTTGGTCTGTGGCCAGACAAATCAAGGCTGATGCTTGAGTTGTACTGAACTCATTCCACCCTGTAGTTTTAGGACTAAGACAGTGTAAAAGAGTGTGAAGAAGAAATTTCCATTGTGGGCAGAGAAGACCTTTGAAAAACTTTAAATTATTATTTTTCTTCTCATACCCAATTTTTTCAAGTTCTTGAAAAATGGTAGCATTATCAAGGCAAATTATTGCTTCATCAGTTGTAAAATGAAGTACTTCTCTTACAACTGATTCAGTAATGATTATCCTTTGATTGTCTACCAAGGCCTTCAAATATTCTCCCCCATTTTTATTAGTTTTGGCCTTAACAATAGACCAAAACTGTTTCATGTGGGATTTATATATTGTGGGATTTGCTGTTAACGCATACCTTATATGGGAAGCATTAAGAAAGTCAATGACCTCAGTAAAACCCTCTGCTTCTGGGACCTTTTGAAGAAATGCCACTTGATTGTGATTAGCGGAGTATTCTCTTTTCGTCATTGTGAATTTAGGGTTTTGATTTTGGGGGTTTTCGATCGGATGATAAGAAGATGTGTTAGGGTTTGAATTGGGTTTAATTTTGGGTGCACAAAGTGAATTGTGAGATCGAATTGGGTTTTTATACAGTTCAGATCTAATTAGGGTTTAATTCGCGCCAATTTGCAAAATAGTCCCTTCACTTTCAAACCAAGCAGCAGAATCCCAATAGTTTCAAGTTGAACAGCAGAACCTTCAGCAGTAGAATGTTTTGCCTAGCAGCAGAAACTTTTGGAACCAGCAGCAAAATGTTCACTGAGCATTCCAAACATCTTTTTCTCAACAAAACAGCATTCCTCATTGACTTATCCTGCAAAAGATTAGTCCAAAACCACAAAAACACAAGCAAGAATATTCCACAATAATCACAAGCAATTGTTATACTTAGTAGTTGAGTAAACAACTAGCAGCAGACTAAATATAACTTAGTAGCAGACAACACAAAACATAGCAAGCTTAAGAAACAACTTATTTGACTAATAACAGTATACATCCTTACAAACTTTTACAAAAACACACAGAGATAAGATTTTTAAAGATTGATCATCCCTATACTAGCAATTAAAAATTGAAATCTACTCACATCAAAACCTTTAGTGAGTAAATCTGCAACATTGTTGTCAGTATAGATTTTGACTACTTGAATTAGCTTTTTCTCATAACAATCTCTTATAAAATGATGTCTTCTCTCAATGTGCTTTGTTTTAGAGTGAAAAACAGGATTTTTAATGATACACATGGTACTGCTATTATCAATATAAATTTTGGTGTTCATAAAGTTGTACCCATAATCCAGCAGTTGGTTCTGAATCCAGAGCACTTGTCCACAGCAACTAGTAGCAGCCACATACTCAGCTTCAGTTGTTGAATTAGCCACCACAGTCTGTTTCTTGCATTGCCAAGAGATCAACCTATGTCCAAGGTATTGACATCCTCCAGTGGTTGACTTTCTATCCAAACTTGCTCCAGCATAGTCACTATCTGAGTATGCTACAAAATCAAAAGGTGAATCCTTAGGATACCAAAGGCCCAACCTAGGTTGACTCCTCAAGTACCTAAAAATCCTCTTAACAGCATTCAAGTGTGAGACTTTTGGGGACACTTGAAATCTGGCACAAGCACATACATCAAACATAATGTCTGGCCTTGAAGCAGTTAGATACATCAATGAACCAATCATTGATCTATACAAATGTACATCAACCTGTTCCCCATCTTCATCCTTGAGCAAAGGCTTGTTGGTCTCTATTATTGTCTTAGCTGGCTTCACATTAGTAAAACTAAATTTCTTCAAAATATCAGCCACATACTTGTCTTGGCTGATGAAAATCCCATCTGTCTTTTGTTTAACTTGAAGCCCAAGAAAGAAGGTGAGTTCCCCTATAGAACTCATCTGAAATCTATTATGCATGAGCTTCTCAAATTCTTCACATAACACCTTGTTTGTAGACCCAAAAATGATATCATCTACACAAACTTTGTTAAAGATCGTTTAAGCCCATCTAGGATATGTTTTACAAACATCATTGATATGCACAACGGAATTAACAAACACCAATAATGTTAAACAAGGTTTATTTATTCAAGCGCGCTCATCTTTATTCAATACTACATAATAAACTAACTACTACATACTAACTAACGTGTAGACACACACGTTACTATTAGACTCTCATTGGAGAGTTCTATGTTTCTGGATACCATTACTGCCGCCCCTAACACCCTTTATAAATAGAGTTTACAAGAAAACCTAGCTTTCACAAGAAGCTAACTAATTTATTACATTAAGTCCCTGTGGTTTCACGTTTCATCATTTATGCATATGTAGTTTTGTAATCATCAAATCTAATTCCCAACAATCTTCCCCTATTTGATATTACAAAACTATCTCCATGAAACAATCTTCAATGCTTCCTTAAGGTCTTCTTGAACATGTCACCACATATAATAAGCTGCAACAATCTTCTTCCCCTTTTTGTAATCATCGAATAGGGGTCTTCTATGCAACTTGAATCGAATCACTTCCCCTTAAGTGGTGCATGTAGATGGTTAAACATTGAATCACCAAGCTTCCCCTGAAGCCAATATGTTGACCATCTCTTGAATCACGAACTCCGTAGGCTTTATGAACTGATTACTGATGAAGAAAACCGAGTATAACGAATTTGATGAAGAAGTTGAATTTCCCAAACTTGCGTCTTATATCTTGTACTATCCACGTGACTCCAAACTCATACTAGAAGTAGGTCGCAACCTCTTGACAAATCCTCAACTATATGAGACACTGAGCACTACAATGTAACTCCTTTAAGTGATAGCAAATGTGAGCATTAAGCACCCTAGTTTGTAGATCACACACCTTTGCTAGATTCATCAAGTCTTTGTCACCGCATTAACGCACAAACAAGTTATCTCCAAAGTGTAACACCCACTTTGAGATATGATAAGAACACGCATCTGTGAAACTCAACTACAACATCAAATAAGCAATATTCAATTTTCTTCGTCAAATAATCCCCAAAACAAGCCATAAAATAAACCATTTTGTCCGCGATCCAAAACTGCTCTAGCAGCACAAACCAGCAGTACAAAGTTTATAACCAGCAGTATAAACTTTTTAACGAGCAGTATTAATTCCGAAGACCAGCAGTACGAACGAAAGCCAAGCAGTACTAACTGCTAAGGTGAGCAGTACAAAGTGAATGAGAGCAGTATTAACATATTCCCAAGAGCAGACTTAACTATCAGACTTAAGTGGATAACAACCAGAATTAATCACCAACCAGAATTAACGGGATACCAACCAGAATTAACTGGATATCAACCAGAATTAACTGGATATCAACCAAAATGTAACACCCGGTAATTTTCAAATCTTTTTCTAGCCAATTATTTTATAAACTTTGCATTACCTGAGAACTTAAACTTTTTATTGAACTTGTTTGGGCTTGAGAAACGAGAGATATTGCGAGAAACGAGAATATTGTCCCTATTAGTGAACTGGCACAACCTAGAAAGCACAGAACGTATCGTATTTGTCAAAAATATTGATTTTTGAAAATAGTGCAAATTTATACTCGTTTTCATTGGAAAAATTATTTCGTGAACAATGGCGCAAGTTTCGTTAATTTTCGAGTCCATTTGGTATGTCAAATGGGTCCCGCGGTGTTTTTATCAAAAGTTTAGCCAAGTTGGCAGTTATAGCCCCTCCGCCCCTACTTTTCATTTTATACCCTCACTTTCACATTTTCATTTCACACCCTCCCTTTTGAATATAAAAACCTTTTATATATTTATTTATTTCACTTCTCACCTAAAATACACACACACACATCTCATTCCTTCTCTCTCTCTTGATCTCGCCGACCGGCCACCCTCCGGCGACACCAGCAGTTTCCGGTGACCGTCGCCAGAATCTTCATAAATTCCGGCCAACTTTCCGGCCACTTTTACTTTCTTACACCAATCGATAGATCGGGACTTCCTGACTCCAATCGTACCACTCACTCGCCCTCACCACCCTTCGAACCACCTCCACGCGCCACCACCGACGACGCCGCCACCACCGAAGACCACCGCACTCCTCCTCTTCATTTCTCTTGACGGTAAAACGCGCCCACGCGCCTCCCTATACCCATTTTCATTTATATTTTCGAAACCCTAATTTGATAAATTCTTTTAATCCGATTAATACTATGGTTTTAATGATAAAAATGGTTTAAAAACATGTTAACAAACCCCTCGTGTGGAAAACCCTCCCCCTCCTCCTTTTTCGTTGACTCAGTCAACTCTCCCACTCACCGAGTCAACTCGGTGAGGGTTTATTATTTTGATGTTTTATTATGGCTTCTGGTGATGTGACGTTGTTGTTATTGAATCTTAATAATATTTACGGTCCGTTTGGTTTGTTTGGGTCTCAACAGCCAACATATGGCTTTGGGACTGGTTATGTCGATATGTATATTTTGATGTTTTTGGTCCAGTTGGGTTTGTGTGTCTCGGCAGTCATGGAAAAGCCAAGCTGTGAGTCACGGCGAGGCAAGGTGGGTGTGGTTTAGGATTAGTATGGTTATGTTTGTGATGTGTTTGTTAGCCGAAAGCCCTAACGGCTCGGGTTGAGTCGAGCCGTGACTCGTATCGAGTCACGGTGAAATTTATTTAACTATGTGTTGTGTTTGTTTATTTAAATGTGTTTGGTAACGGTTTCGGCTAAGTTTTGATGAAACCGGATTAATAATTATGAAATGATAAAAAGAATAAAGGTTTAATTATAGTTAAGAGGTTATTGCAACACATGGATTTGGATTCGGATTATTATTTGTGACGATATATGTTGGACAAAGGATTGGACGTATTGGATTTACGGTGTTAGTTATTTGGATATTATGGACCCTTTGGTACGCGAGACGGAAGGGTACGTTAGACTCATAAGAGCTTAACCTACCTGGACCCGAACCATACAAAAAGGTCGATAAAACTAAACAACTAATATTCACGCGAATGATATGTCTAATTATATAGTAAAACTTGTAAAAATTGTTAATAATCGGAATAATCAAATAAGTCGTATGACTTGGAAATGTTTTATAAACGGGCATTTCATGCCCAAATTTCATAAAATGTTTTATAAACTTAAACTAGTTATGATTTATTAAATGTTCCAAAACCTTTTCAAAACTTTTATGTTTTAACGATTATAGCTTCTATTTTGGGAAAAACGGGGAAAAGCCGAAACTATCTATCGATGTCGTTTGTTTGGTTATTTATTCTCTTCTAATTTATTTCTTTCTTTCGTATTCCTTCTTTTCTCTATCCCTCGTCTTCTTGAGCGTTCGTTCATTTTCGCCGACTTGTCCTCTTTTATCTTATCTTGTCTTCCACACGAGACTTAAACGTATTTTCTTTCAAACGCCATTGAAACAAAAACCTTTTATACGAGTATTATTTATTAAATGATTTCGAGTATTATATCTGAGTTATGTCATTTAACTGGTTAGGTTGTGCTGAAGTTTATTTGTTGTGCCATCCCATCTGATTGTGTATCTCGTATTCTCTCTGTGACTAAGGTGTGATTCATAGCCCCACTTTTAATACTTTTAACTGTTTATAAATCCCGTGGGGGAGATTACATGCAACTTACTTTTTCTGAGCATAATTGTTTATTTGTATGCTATATCCTGACTGTCGCTATGAATGCTAAGTACCTTCCTTGCCAAAAGCAAGTCCCTCGATCATGAACCATTAATCACCTGCGGGTGAGCGCGATTATAGTTTATAGGCCTATAGGATTGACCATCCCACTCCTGTTGACCGGTTAGGCAACACGGGTGTACTGTATTTCGAGTACCTAGGTATTTGGCAAGATACCTACTGGAGGGCAAATATTGTGATTATGAAATTCCGCGGTTGTTATTGTTTTACGCCAGGAATGCTGGTGCCGGTTAACGCATTGTGTGTCATGAGCTTAGCAAATCTAATCAAAAATATATACGAAGGTTATCCTGATTGATTATGTGGCGCCCGAAACTAAAATTCTTGTGCTCAACTATTATTTATTCAAACCTATGAATTACACTCAACCTTTGTGTTGACTTTTTAGCATGTTTAATCTCAGGTAATTGATTTCTGAAGCGTGCACGAGGAAGGGCTGGAGGTTCTGATTGGCTATCTTTGTGGGTTATGTTATGATATTTCTATCTTAATTTCTGTTGCAAACTACTTTATTTTTCCGCTGCAAAAACTATTTCATTTTCCGCTGCTAAATGTATTATGAGTCTTTTGAACTCTAAAGTTGAACTTTGTATTTGAATGTGGTGTTTATTTAAAAATGTCTCGTTATGAGATCGTTTATCTATGATTTTGACTCACTACCCCTCGAGTAATACCCCAAACTCAGTCCCGCTGCCATAATCCGAGTTGGGGGTGTTACAGAATTAACTGGATATCAACCAAAATTAATCACAACTGACCCCACAATAATTTTCAAATCAGTCCCACACAAATAAAATCACTCCCGATCAATCAGTACGAGCGTCAAGCTGTCCACTACTATAAAGACAACAAACTCGCCTTTTAACTTTGACCCATGACCATCAATATTAAATTCTTAGAATTATCGACAATCAAATTAAATTAGCGAAGCAATTAACGTGCTTAACTTCCGAAAGACGACAAACAAAGTGAATTGACCAACCATAAGCAACAAACAAATCAAGCAGTACTAAAACCATATTCACCGTCCCATGATGCTGATCGAATACAAATTAATTGGACCCCACTAAATTCCATACGAATTAAGATGACATCAATTCAGCCAATCAGATCTGCTCTACAAATTAATATTCGATACCAAAAAAAAAAAATGATTAACTTGAATAACTCTTACCGACCATAGTACTTCTTCAGATCTGTTTCTCTTTTTCTACGAATCTGCACCATCTCCAACAGTAACAACCTTGTAGATCCTAGATATCGAGAGCCACCCTCTCTGATACCCATTGTTAAAGATCGTTTATGCCCATCTAGGATATGTTTTACAAACATCATTGATATGCACAGCGGAATTAACAAACATCAATAATGTTAAACAAGGTTTTATTTATTCAAGCGCGCTCATCTTTATTCAATATTACATAATAAACTAACTACTACATACTAATTGACGTGTACGTGCACACGTTACTATTAGACTCTCATTGGAGAGTTCAATGCTTCTGGATACCATTACTGCCGCCCCTAACACCCTTTATAAATAGGGTTTACAAGAAAACCTAGCTTTCACAAGAAGCTAAATAATTTATTACATTAAGTCTCTGTGGTTTCACGTTTCATCATTTATGCATATGTAGTTTTGTAATCATCAAATCTAATTTCCAACAAACTTGAACTGGTAGAATATCCTTTTTGTCTTTCTTAATGAATAATGTCTTATCAATGGTTCCCCTGTTGAAGCCATTAGATAACAAATACTTGGACAAGGTGTCATACCAAGCTCTTGGAGCCTGATGTAAACCATATAGTGCTTTCTCCACCTTATAAACCCTATCAGGATAATCAGGGTCTTCAAAACTAGGTGGTTGTATTACATAAACTTCTTCATCAATCTTTCCATACAAGAAAGCACTTTTCACATCCATCTGATACACTGGGAAGTTCTTGAAGGAAGCATAATCCAAGAATAGTCTGATAGCCTTTATCCTTGCTACAGGAGCAAATACCTCATCATAATCTATACCTTCCTCCTGAGTGTATCCTTGAGCCACCAATCTTGCCTTGTTTCTGACCACAATTCCTCTTTCATCTCTTTTGCATCTGAACACCCATTTTGTACCAATTGCCCTCTTCTCATTAGGCAAATAAACTAATGTCCAGACTTCTTGAAGCTTGAACTGCAACAATTCCTCTTGCATAGCTTCAACCCAACTTGAATCTCGCATAGCTTTATGAGTAGTCTTGGGTTCCACTTGTGACAGAAAACAAGCAAACTTGCAATTTTGTAGATCTTTGTGGCTATTCCTCTGATGTAGTGATTGAGCAAATAATCCTTGATGAAGCAAATCACTCAACCCCTTTGTTTTACTTCTGGTCTGAACAGCAGATTGAACATCACCTATTATCTGCTCTTTTGGATGATTTTTATGAATTCTAGTGGTTGGAATAGGACTGACTGGTATTACATTCTCCATGTTGTTTAAGTCAGTCTCTGCACCAAACCCTTCCACAACTTCATCATCTGTGTCTTCATAGATATTGACCAAACCAGGAATGTTTGGATCATCAAAAGAATCATCAAAGAAATTCCCATCTTTGTCAACAGTAGAAACCTTTGGTACAGCAGTAGAACCACTAGACTTGGCAGTAGTATCTTTTGGCTTAGCAGTAGGACCAGAGTTGCTACAGCTAGCATTGTTCTGTACATCTTCAACTTGTGGCTCTTCAATAACCACTTTTCCATCACTTGAAGGTCTTTCACCTCCTTCGGAATCTCCTTTAGGCATACCATGAACAGCATCTGACTGTGAACTCTTGCCCTCTTTCTTTTTTGGTGTGAAAAGCTGATCAAGCTTCCATTTCTCAATCAAGAAAAACTCCTTTGCAGAATCATCCACTTTAGCTTGTGTACCTGCATTAGGGTTAGATTGTGTACCTGCAGACCTGTTAGTTGAACCTGCCAGCACTGGCTCATAATTCATGGTTTTAGTCAAAGAATCAATATCAAAGAGCCATTTAGTTCCATTCCCTGCAACATTAGTGGTGTTCTCACTAAACCTAACATGCAGGTTTTCTTCTACATGCCTAGTTCTCTGATTGAATACCCTGAAAGCTTTACTATTTGTAGAGTATCCAACAAAGAAACCTTTGTCTGCTTTCTCATCAAACTTTCCTAGCTGGTCATTGGTATTTAAGATAGTAACAGGACACCCAAATGGTTTCAAGAAATCTATCATAGGTTTCCTACCATGCAATAATTCATAAGGGGTCTTGTTATGAGGCTTAACTACCTTACTTCTATTTTGCACAAAACAAGCAGTGTTAACTGCTTCAGCCCAAAAAGTAGTGGGTAATTTTGACTTAGACAACATAGTCCTAGCAGCCTCAGTTAATGTCCTATTCCTCCTCTCAGCAACGCCATTTTGTTGAGGAGTTCTAGCCACACTAAACTGTCTTAAGATAACTTTTTACTCACAGAACTGATTCATCACACTATTTTTAAATTCAGTTCCATTGTAACATCTGATTACCTTAACTTTGTGATTAACTAGGTTTTCTACTCTTGTAATGAAAGCCTTAAGAATGCTAGATGTCTCGTCCTTCGTTCCTAAGAAGAAAACCCATGTAAATCTACTAAAATCATCAGTGACAGCTAAGCAATACATCTTTTTATTCAAGCCTTTCACAAAAGTTGGTCCAAACAGATCCATATGTAACATATACAAGGGCTCAGAAATAGAGTTCACCACTTTGGACTTACAAGAAGCTCTGTATTGCTTTCCCATCTGACAAGCAACACAGGTTTCAGGATTTTCAAAAACTTTTGAAGGTAAACCTCTGACCAAGTTTGCCTTAACCAATTTGTTTATAGTTTTGAAATTTAAATGGCCAAGCCTTCTATGCTAAAGTTTGGATTCATCATTTGTGGCCTTTGCAAATAGGCAAGTTAATCTCTTTTGGGAATTATGTTCTTTATGACCACACTGTATATATTTTCTGTTCTAGGGACTCTAAGTAGCACAAATTTATCATCAGGCAACTTAAAATCAGAAGATAAGACAAGACATTTAGTTTCAGTAAAAAGAACAAAATTCTTTTTTTCACACATTTGTGAGACACTAAAAAGATTGAACTTAAGCCCATTTACCAAGTACACTATTTCAAAATTCAGGTTTCCTGTTCTAATAGTACCTTTACCAACAATCTTTCCACCTTTGGGGTCATTCCCAAAGGCAACATAGCCACCATCCAAAGCTTCAAAATCTTCCAAGTTGCTTTCGTCTCCAGTCATATGTGAAGAACATCCACTATCAAAAATGCATTTATCCTTTAGCTCCTTTAGTAGATTGCCCTGTACAAAAAGTAAGAGAATTAGTTTCTCTTTGGGACCCAAGCCATTATTGACTTGGATCTGCCTTGTGCATCAACAAAGTCAAATTTCTTCAACTCCATTGGTGCATTGTTGTGTCTGAGAACATGATCTAAAACTTTGACTTTAGGTTTCCAGATCCAGCAAGCTGAGGCCTTAACAGCATAAAAGTGATTGCCCACAATAGTGTCTGTTATCACTTTGGGCTCAGCAGCAGAATCTGCTTTTGCCTTAGCAGTAGAAAACTCTGTTTTCTTTGGAATGGGCCTTGTTGGTGCAACAGTAGTAATTATCCTAGAAGCACCATTTCTTAGCAAAATTTCCCTAGGAACCATGTTTCTTTTGGGATGAGGGTGAGTCTTTCTAGCAGAAGGCTTACGGTTCACCCTAGTGTGTTGGTTCCTAACAGGTCTTTGGTTGTAATAACAATCTTCCTGGAGATGCTCAACACTACCACAACTGTAACATGCCTTCTTAACCAATTCAAAATCACTACCTAACTTGTATGAAATTAGGCTATTCCAATTTCTTTGGTTTCCTCTAGGAAAGTTATTAGTTTTCCTAGGATATTCTCTAGGTTTTTCATCAAATTCAGCCATTTTCCTAGAGATCCTACTTCCTAGCACAGGTTTAGCAAACTCAACATTTTTAGCTTTAGTTTCAGCTGTGTTAACCTGGGTGACTTTTGGTTCAAAAGTTCTAAAAAATTATTTCTTTTTAGCATTGGTTGCTGAGTCAGTCTCATCATCCTCATTATCTGACACCCAATCTTCAATGATCAAGGTATCAAACTTCTTTTCTACCTTAGGTGCATTTGTTATATCAGGTTTTTCATTACTTGACTCACCTACAGGTTTTGCATCTATCTCAGTTATGAAAGACAATTCCTTCCTAGGAGGGGCAAAGGCACTTTTGACTGGGGGAGCTACTTCATTGTACCCTAAACCACTACCTCTTCTTAGTATTTGACTTCCAATTGACTTATTGATAAGATCAGTTGCAAATTGTTGTTTTTCTACCATAATGACATGTTTTTCTTTCTTAGATAAGGCTACATCTCTAGCCTTTTCAGCCTCTTCAACTCTTTTAATAAGAACACTAATTTGAGCATTTTTCTTAATAATTTCAACTTCTAGACCATTAATCTTATCAACATACTCTACTTCATTTTGTTTAAGAAAGTCATGTTTTGCTTCTACTGATTTTAGGCCATATTCATAACCTAAATTATCAAGTTTTAACTTTTCTACTTCCATTCTTAAACTCTCATTCCTAGACTTTAATTCCTCAACAGTATCTATGCATGATTTAAATGAACAAGAAGACTCATTAGATACCTCAGAGTCTGATCCAGAAGAAGAATAAGCCATAAAAGCGAAGTGTTGTTCTTTGGGTTCTTCTTCAGCCACCAATGCATAGTTGGGTCCATCCTCAGCTTGGTCAATCTAGTCAAACTCTCCCAAGCCATCACAATAAACCATAGCAGTAGTAGGCTTGACCTCTTCAATAGGAACCTGCCTTGTATTCTCCTTGTTCTTCTTGGGTGCTCTGCATTCCCTAACAAAGTGACCCTTTCTCTGGCAATTGTAGCACTCCATCTTTGATTTATCAAATCCCACATTGGTTTGACCTCTGTATTTGAGTTCTCTACCAGTCTTTCTCAGAAACCTCCTAGCTCTCATAGTAAGCATGGCCATCTACCACTTCAGATCAATATCCTCAAGATCATCTTCATCAATCTGATCCAAATCTTGATCAGTGACAGAAGTACTTATGGGACTTTTGGTAAGATCAGCCAAAAAGGCACAAATAGCAGCATCACTATTGTTGTCACTATTTGTACTAGCAGTAGAACCAGCAACAGAAACCACATGACCAGCAGTAGAATAGTTTTCTTGAGAACTACTATAACCCTTGCTGTTTGAGGACATAAATGCTAAGTTTTTTGCACCAGAAGATGAACTGGATGTTCCCTTGACTTCAGATTCATATACCTTCAAATTGTTGTACAAATTATCCAAAGTCATTGTTTCAAAATCAGTCTTGTTCCTCCAGACCACTGTATGAGTATTCCATTCAGATGATAAGCTCCTCAGAAAATTCAGATTAATGTCTTCTTGAGCAACAGTAACCTTTAGAAGTGCCAATTGACTCACCAACTTCTCCAATCGATCATAAGTACCATCAATGTTTTCATTACTTAAAGCTGAGAAAGTTTCAAATTGATGCTGCAACAAATTCTTCCTTGACTTTTTGGTGGCCTCATTCCTACCAAATCTGAGTTCAATTGCTTCCATCAAGTCTTTAGCAGTCTTTGAGTTACTGAAGCTCAATTGGTACTCATTGGGTATCCCCAGCAAGAGGATATTGTGAGTCTTAATCTCCAGTCTCCTCTGAGCCTTCTCCTTCAGTAGCTTTAGCAGGTAGTTTATCTCCATCCTCAATAACTTCCCACATGGAATAGTCTACATCTTCATGTACTGCTCAATCCTCATCTTCCAGAGTTCGTATTATCCAACCTTGAGCATTGGTACTTTTGAAGTAGTTACCGTATGATGAGATTTAGATTCCATTGCTTTAGCAGATGATGAACAGATCTTGATTAACAAAAATTCTTCTAGATATCAGTCTCTAGATCACAAGCTCTAATACCACTTGTTGATCCTAGTTGAGCTAACGATCTTGTTAATTATCTTATATGTAGATCTAATACAATAGGTATAGAAACTGTTCTTGAACGATTTCCAAGTATTATGCGGAATCTAATACTTGATCTTAAGAAGAATTAATAATTGAACACAAACGAATTAACACAAAACACTTCAATATATTCAATACGGTTACTCAAAAGTAACAGGGTTACAAATAACCTTGAAGTGATAAAACAATACTCGCACTAAACCCTAACCCTAGATCCTCATTTTATAGACTTAAGGAGTCCTAGTCGGTTACAAAGACTTCCTATACAAGATAATATCAAATCGTATCTTTACTATAATTATCTTAACAAACTATACACGTTTATCTAATAAGCAGCAGACTGATTACTCTAGCAGTAGAATCTTCGTAGGCTAGCAGTAGAATCACACTTAGCTTATTTCTACAATCTTCTCAGAAACCCAGCAGTAGAATGAATACACCAGCAGTAGAATCATTTAGCTTAGCAGCAGAATGATACTTAGTGTATTTTTCCATTAGAACCATGAGCAATATAATCAAACCTTAAGCAGCAGCATCTTCAAACCCAACAAAGTTTTTCTTCAAAAACGATTATAATGTTCTTTAATTGAGAGAAAATACGTGCCCGTTGTGCCCATTTAACTTTTCAATGGGCTAAATGTGCCCACTTCAAAAAAAGGGCGGTTAAATGTGCCAAAATCATTTACAAAGTATCCAAAATTAGCTTACTTTTATTCATTTTGGGCACAAACTGCCACCTCTACATAAAGTACAAAAAAATGCTTAACTTATATCGCTCGAAAAGGACACGCCTTTATAGCTTACACATGCAAAAAAAGTACATGCCACTTGGCGACTTCTTATTAAAAGTTAAAAAATTCGCAAGTCGCTCGGTCTAGTTTGGAAAGATCACTTTTTTTGGTCTAGAAAAGGTATAAAAGTTGAGCGACTGGTCTAATCTCGGAATTTGCTCTTAAATGTATCAGATGATTTATGCGTACATGTCCCATTATAGCTTACCTTGTCTAGTTTGCATAGGATCGCTAACCATGTAAGATCGTTTGTAGCATCGTAGAATCGCCTATCGATCCCATCTTGCAAATGGACACATGTTTTTAGAGTTGAATTTTACAAATTGGTTTTACGAGTTCATAAAATGCATTTTAGTCACTAGCACTATATATTATGGTGAAATTCAACATATTATCATATATAGTCAATCAGTTATTCATCTTAACATACTAATTTAGAGCATCCGATGTCGCAAGCCATAAGGCACGTTGGCCCTATGGTGCGGACTCATAGTGCAAGTCGACAACCATCAGCTGAGTTATAAGCTTTTTTTCCTTTTTTTTTTCTTTTTCGAATTCTAACAGCTAAAAAAGGTGTACTTTGAGTGGCTAATATAGCCGCCTTTCTTGTAATTTAATACCTACTTTTCTCATTTTTACCCTTTAAAAATCTTATAAATACCCTTTAAATCTTCTAACCTTTACACACATTTATACATTCATTTCTACCACTAAACTCAACAACACATCTCTTATTTCACAAGAATCTTTTCACGAGATGATGCAATAACTCTGTTGGGACAAAATTTGTCCCAAATATCCCTCACAAATATTTGAACATAAAATAGCCAAGTCGCTCACTGATAAAATCAGTTAGCACACACACTCTCTGATAAATCAGGGAGTAGCTCAAACAACATGCTTCAAGAATGTCAAAGACGAACTGAAGATGCACCTTACTCTTTGATGCGGTGTCAGTGAGTAATTTACCTGAGCAACACCAGAGTCGTGAGATCTGACAAATGTCTCACTGACTCTAAAGACCTATCTCTAAATAAACAAGCTGAAATATAGGCGGCAACTTTCTTTTGAAGACAAGCTAAAAGCATGTACAAGAAATCCAAACAAGTACAAAAGTGGTTGCTATAGTACATGGGGAATTGAAGCTACACATAGAAGCATTAAATGGAATATGTACTATACTACCAAACACTTCACCTACTGCATATGACTTTTTTATTTTCCTATTTAAGAAAATCTTGTAAACTAGGATAGGTGAGAGACTCCACTGTAAAGATAATACAAAGTATTATAGGGTCCTCCTCTTATTGAATCTCAAGCTTAGCTTGGATCAATGAAAGTTTAATTTGTCATTCACGGGGATAGTATGCCGCCACTATCCCCTTGAAGAAGCTGAAGATGTTATTAGTGGTCAAATGGGTATAGAATAAACTTGTAATCATTGTTCTTCATGTAATCATAAACTTGTTATGATTTTCATATTGATTCATAATTTAATCAAGTAATTAGGACCAACAAGTGGTATCAGAGCGGTGGATCAATTCATGATCTAGATCCGTTCAGTTGACTACTAATAACATTTGATGAAAGTCAAAAAATTAAGCGTATAAACTTCACAAACTGCTACTGCTATTACAGTTTTTGAAGGGAAGAACATTATTTTTGACTAAAAAAAACACCTTCCTTCCACTCAAAAACCAATACATAAACAAAATAAACCTAGATCTGTTCACACACACACACACACACACACACACAAAAATTCAAAACAAATCACTAAAAACCCACACACAAAAATTCAAAACAAATCACTAAAAACCCACACACAAACTCTTGATCTACAAACAAGCAACAAAACCTCATCACGAAAACATCATCTACAACAAAAAACCTATTCCTACCAAACAAAACACACAAATTCACCACAAACAAGAAACCGGCTCACACAAAATCCTGAATCTCGATGCATCTATCACCAGAACCAAACATATCCTTGAATCGATCTAAAAAACACCAAACCCAAACATAAGCCTCGATATAAAACCAAAAGATAGAAATGGTGATGGGTTTGTCACTTTTTTTTTTCTTTGATTGGAAGGCAATCATGAATTGAAATGGTGATGGGTTTGCTATTTTGGTGGGTTCGTTGATTCTGGCACTGATAGTTGAGTAAACACAAAATATTTATGCTTTGGGATTATTGTTGTCAAGATGTTTGGGCTGATATGTGAAACGGGTTTTAAACGGATTTGTTTTAGGATTACAGTTGTTAAACTGATTAAGGGGAGCTTCTGATGATAGTGTTTACCAGTAGGGGATGTAGTTAAGCTTAGTGAGCTTGTGACTCAGAAAGTGATATGAATCACACAGCCTTTACAACATCAGAGTGTTAATGTGGGTGTCGGGCTGAGCCTGATCGGGTTGAATCGATACCCCGATGAATCAGGGATGATGAGCTAAAAATGAGTTGTTTTTTTGTTGTAGTTGTTTTAGGCTGAGCCTGAGCAAGAATATGTGTCTATCAGAGGGTTGTGTCAGGGGATAGAGAACAGGGGTGTTAGTATGAGTTTTGGGCTGAGCATTTGAGACTCAGAGAGTGATAAGAATATCACATCCGTTAATGGAATAAGTTGTGGGCTTCAGGTAATCAAAAAGGGAGGCGGCTGATGGGTTGAAATGGAAAATAGGTCGTACCTCAAGAACAGGGAGTAAAGTCTTTCAAGTTAAATCCGAGGTGAGCAAAACGGGATATACTTATTTTTTTTTAAATTAAGTCACGAGTCCCTGATGAGATACCTGATATGGGTTAACTATGAATAATGGAGTGGTATGAGTCTGATAGTGATGGTACTCAGGGAATGATTTGAATCAAAGGGTGTGACATGAATCTGGTTGTAAATTATATCAGGGAGTGATATCAAAGAGTGATAAATCCTTGAATATGAGAAACAAATCAAGTCTCTGAATGTGACCTAGAACCCTGACACACCACAACCTGAACAATAAGCGAAACCTGATGACCACAACCTGAACCAATAACCTCATAACTTGAACCAAACCACAAACAAAACCATAACATCACTCATAACCTGATATGGTGTCTCTACTGATACCAGACCCTAAAAACCAAACACTAAACAACCTGATAGCCTCATAACTTAAGCCAAACCCAAAAACAAAACCATAACATCACTCATAACCTAAACATAATCACAACCCGATACCAAACCAAACCCATACAACATAACTTGAAACCAAAATCATAACCATCACTTGATAACCTACAACCTCTCCAACCTTTATCTATAATCTGAACATAACCATACCCTGACTCTCGATCACAATATAAGAACCAAAACCAAGCGATTTTATGTATTTAAGCAAAGTCAAGACACAAATGTGGAATCTTCAAAAATTGCTACTACCGTTGCAATTTTCGAAGGGGAGAAACACATTTATTTTTTACTAGAAAACACCAACACATACAACTTGAAACTTTAACCTCAACCTTACAACCACCATAACCATAACTCAAACCTTAACATAACCACAACCTGAACATATCCTAATAACATAAACACAACCATCATCCTATAACTAACTAAAACCTTAAAATTAACCTTCTTCATCACCATCACCTTACAACCTAACATAACCATAACAACATTAGGTAGTCGTACCTGATACCATAACTCAAAACCAAACCCATAACCATAACCTAATAACTTACACCACCTGAAACCAAAATATCTTACATGAAATCAAATGTGATTGTCGAGCTAAGCTTTATTTTGTTTGACATCAGGGGTTGATAAGAAGATGTGTTGTTGGGATTGCTTTAGTATCAGTGAACGCGAAGGAGTACCCGATAGCAAGGTTATTAACGTAAGCCCCTGAAATAGTCAACTGATGTTTATAAATCAGGAAGTGGTAATGCGGGTGTAGGGATGATTCTTGCAACATCAGATAATGTGGTTAAGTGGGTTTCGACAGCTTGGTGTTTGATGTACATCAGGGAGCAGCAAGTATCAGGTAAGTGGTTCGAGTCAGACTATAACTCAGAGTGTGACGCAGCATAACGTAACCTGATCCTACAACATCACAAACCCAAAAACTAAACCATCACCAGAATCACAATCTAAACCCAAGCCATTCACTACCTAAAACACCTTAGTCGAAAAGATTAAGCCATGGGCTGAAGGAAGTTGCAGAAGCAAACTTGGTCGATAAAAGCAAAAGCATAAGGTGTGAAGATTGACTCAGTGAGTGTAGTGACACAGTGAGTAACAAGATCACGGACTATATTCTTAAGGCTAAGCCTGATAAGTGGGAGTAGATATGTGAGGGTGGAAAATGGGTTCATCAGGGATTGCCTAAAGTAAGGGTGAGCTAATAAGAGGTATTCGTTTAAATCCGGATCTATTTCAGGCGATTATAACTGTTAAAAGTATCAGCATAGCTGATGATGACAGAACCAAATGTGTTTGGACCTGATATCTTATGAAACAATACCAAACCTTAACCTGATGACCTAGGCTCACTGAACAGGGATTAAATTTATGAGTACTCGAGAGGTAAGCATAAGAAGCTACGAAAGGAAGAAGCATCAGGGAACTCGCTATACATCAAGACTCAACAAAGTTCAGTAACCTGAACAACAAAGAATCTGGACATTACTGTTATTATTATTTTATTCTATGTTGTAATATAGTATGTAAGAAGAAGCCTTTTGCTCACTTACTGCTATTTAAAGTTAGGCTATTTTTATGTTCAAATAAGGGGAGATTGTTGGGAAAAAAATTGTCCCAATTATCCCTCACAAATATTTGAACATAAAATAGCCAAGTCACTCATTGATAAAATTAAGGAGTAGCTCAAACAGCATGCTTTAAGAATGTCAAAGACGAACTGAAGATGCACCTTACTCTCTGATGCGATGTCAGTGAGTAATATTGTAACACCCCAACCCGATAAGGGCAAAGGTGTCACAACAATGGTGGCATATCAGAACAAACACAAGCATATGACATAAATAATACAATAAAATTTCAAGAGGTTATAATGGAAAATCTGAAACTACAAAGTTACAATACAATAACTTCTAAGTCTAATTATAAATTCTTCTAGTCATCTTCAATAGCTAGTAAGGTTCTTCTAAATCCAAGGCACTCTCCACTCATACCCAGCTCCCAAACTAAAACCTGCCGCAGGAAAAGAAATGCGGCTGAGTTACGAACGCTCAGTGAACAGATATAAAGGTAACAAAGCAGTAATACAGAATAACGAACAGTAGATGAAGTATGAATCAGTCAGAGTTAAGGCATAAGAAAAAGGCAACCATAATGAAAGGTAAAGGTTATAAGGTGTAGGAAAACAGAAATCCACCACGAGCCCAGAACAGATCATATCATAATAATGTAACCATAATAACATATAGAGGGGAGACCTCTCAGATAATCAGATAATATGAGGGGAGTCCTCAATCAGTAAGTGGAGTAGCTAGCTCCCAGATATGTGAGTGACATGTATCGCACACACCATCAGTCACCAGATATAACAGATACAGATAACAGATAACAGATCTAGGATGCATCCATACGCCCCAGGTGGCCAGAGTCTACCAATACACACCAAGTCAGATAAAGTCAGGGACGGAACAGGACATCACTCTCCTGCTCTAGAGTCATGCCATCGGTGCATCGATGACATGAACATGAAACCCTCATGCCTAGTGAAACCATATAGTGGCTCGTAGTCTCAAACTGTGGGTCAAGGGTCAAGTATCAAGTATCAAGTTTCAAGTCTTATATCAAGTGGTTCAAGTCAAATTTCATTCAAGTATATCAAGGTTCAAGTCAATTTTTCCATTTCAATTATATCAGAAGGTTCATATTACTTAGTTCATATCAGATGGTTCAATATCAGAGGGTTCAATATCAGACGATTTAGATCAGATGGTTTATATCAGATAGTTCAGATCAGATGGCAAAGGTTCATTCAAAAAGGTTTCTATTAAAGTCCATTTAAAGCAATCTTTCAATAATGGTTTTTCATAAAATAATCTTTAAAATAGTTTTCATAAAGAAAGTCTTAAAAAAATAGTTTTCTTTAAACGTTTTCATAAATAACTAAAAAGGTTTTCTCATCCAGTTATAATATCAAGTGTATCAAGTTCAGGTTTCATATTAAGTGGTACAGGTCAAATTTCATTTCAAGTAGGTCATATTCAGCTTTATATCAAGGTTTATATTAAAAAGGTTCATATCAAGTGATTCATATCAAAGGTTCACAATTTCAAGAGAGAAACAAAGTAAGGTTCATAGAATAAGGGAACATAGCAGTGGCTTAGGGAATCCTATAACGAATCAGAAATCAGAATGTAATGAGAACGAAGGCACCTTACTGAAGAAGGGCAGAATATCTGTACCTTATTACGAATGCAAGAACACAAGAGTAGCAAAACTGACAGGGATCAAATCACTCCCTCTTCGAACCTAAAGGAGTAGAGGACAGAATTACAAAGGGGTTTCAGTTATCTTTCCATTTTAAGTAACTTTACTCATTTTAAGCCACTTTCTATTTTTAGCAAGCTTTAAATATCATAAATTAGGTTAAGTCATTAATTAGGCTTATTATGGAAATAATGTTCATTTTAGCAAGTTATAAGAGTTTAGGGTTAATGATGACAAATTTCCAAATCTTAGGGTTTTAAGTGTAAATACTCAAAGGTTAAAGGTTTAATATGAAAATATCTCAATTTACTCATTTAATACAGAAGTTATTCAGAATGACACTTTTAATCCCTTAAGTATCACAACTTACACTTTATACCCCTTTAGTTATTTAATTTACAAAACAAACCTTATAATTTCCAAAATACAATTCGAATAATAAATTATCCATAATTACGTATTAAGCCCTTAAATATTCAAAATTACCCATTACACCCTTTATATCATTTTTTTACACGAGACACCTTCAAGTTTCCAGATTTTACACTTTAAGTCCCTCTATTTTATTTTATTTCAATTCGACAAGTATAATTACCATTTAAATCTTTTCTTGCAAATTTTACACATAAGACCCTCATGTTATATTTTTTATACATTCCCACAGATCTAAATAACATTAGAAAAATATCCCACAAGTTTCAAAGTTGGCAAAACACACCCTTTTTATTTCTTTTTTCAATTCGGTAAGCATTTTAATTTATCAAAACTCAACCCTAATTATCCTAATCACCCAAAAATCATTACCTCATCATTAATATGAATTAAATAATCAGATTTTATCATTTGAACCCTAACCCTAATAGGTTCTAGGGTTTTTCCTATTTTTTTCTTTATTTTCCATTAAATCCGATTCAAACAAAATTCAAAATCAATTTGAATAAGCTTTTAAAAATCACATGGCTATTTTTATAAGCTTATATTATCATCAAAGAACATGTAAAAATTATGGTTACATCTCAGAAAATTCATATAACAATATTTACAAATTAAGTGTGTTTTAGATAATTATTTTTCGTACGCATGATTTTGCTTACATGATTTATGTTTCTCATTTTTCCTAAGTTATATACAACCTAAAGATCATTAGAAAAATACCATATCAGATTTAGAACATAAAAATTTATTGTATGGAATTAATACCTTGCGTACGAATGAAATCGGACAAAACAATTCATCACGTTTGAATCAAGGCTTCAACAATCGAATTCCTATTTTTCTTAGCTTCTTTACACCTTAATGAACTCCAGAAAATTATCAACTCAGGTCCAGAAAGTCGAATGGAGGGTTTGTCAAATTTTGTTTGGGCGATTTTAGGGTTTCGGAAATTTTAGGGTTATAAAAAACATAAAAGATTTGTATATAGAATAAGAACCGACATTGGGGGAGGGATAAAACTCAGAATTTTTGGTTTACACTTTGATAAGAATTAGGATTGTGTTTTTGTAATATTTTCCTAATATAATTTGATACATATCTTAATTAAAATGATTTTATAAAGATATTTAATTTAATTAATTAATTTCAGATCCTTTATAATATATATATGTGCATTAATAATTTTTTTGGACATTCAAAATAATATAATGTTGTCCCAGAATTTATTTTGTTTCATATGTAGTTCGTTTTCAGAAGTTTGGAATCAATTCAGAATTTTTATAAGTGATTTAATTATGTTTTATGGTTTCAGGGGTAATTTGGTCATTTTACAGGTTATCTGAATTTCAGGTATTACAACTTCTTCCCCCCTAAAAAAATTTCGTCCGCGAAATTTGCAGGAAGCAGAAAGAGAATACAACGGAAACTCATACGGAACGCTAACAAGATTTCAAATCCATTTAACTGTATCAACAGTAGAGAGCTCTACAAGAGTTCAAGATTTATAACTGAAATCAACAGAACGTATAATGAGAGTTTAAACTCGTCCAGATATCTATTGAACAAAGGCAGAGTGTACGCATCGTGTAATGCACCTAAAGTCTCACTAATCGCGGATAATCCAACGAAGATTCCAAATTCTAAACCTCTTAGGTACTTCCCAAGATATCCTATGGCCACAATGAGGGCATGTTATATGCTGTAAGTATTATCACGTTGATCATGCGTCATAATACTAGCACCACATAAATATGCCTTCATGATGATCATACTTTATCTCGAGTCGTAAGCAGAACGACCTATCTTAATCCACCTAGTACTTCTACCATCTCAGAGGTCAAGAAAAGAAAATGTCATAGCAAGGCACGAATCAGAGTGATGCGGAAGTAATAATACTTAAACAATTACCTTATAGTCTACCCATTCCTCACCGGTCAGAACTTAAGTTCATATCAAGAAATCCTAAAGCAAGTTCTCAAGGTATTCTCCTATGTTCTTACAGTGGAAGCCTAGTGGTCCTAAACGCACAGGTCAAGGGTAATTGTATTACGAGTCGCAACCTAGCTCTGATACCATAAATTGTAACACCCCAACCCGACAAGGGCAAAGGTGTCACAACAATAGTGGCATATCAGAACAAACACAAGCATATGACATAAATAATACAATAAAATTTCAAGAGGTAATAATGGAAAATCTGAAACTACAAAGTTACAATACAATAACTTCTAAGTCTAATTATAAATTCTTCTAGTCATCTTCAATAGCTAGTAACGTTCTTCTAAATCCAAGGCACTCTCCACTCATACCCAGCTCCCAAACTAAAACCTGCCGCAGGAAAAGAAATGCGGCTGAGCTACGAAAGCTCAGTGAACAGATATAAATGTAACAAAGCAGTAATACAGAATAACGAACAGTAGATGAAGTACGAATCAGTCAGAGTTAAGGCAGAAGAAAAAGGCAACCATAATGAAAGGTAAAGGTTATAAGGTGTAGGAAAACAGAAATCCACCACGAGCCCAGAACAGATCATATCATAATAATGTAACCATAATAGCATATAGAGGGGAGACCTCTCAGATAATCAGATAATATGAGGGGAGTCCTCAATCAGTAAGTGGAGTAGCTAGCTCCCAGATATGTGAGTGACGTGTATCATACACACCATCAGTCACCAGATATAACAGATACAGATAACAGATAACAGATCTAGGATACATCCATACGCCCCAGGTGGCCAGAGTCTACCAATACACACCAAGTCAGATAAAGTCAGGGACGGAACAGGACATCACTCTCCTGCTCTAGAGTCATGCCATCGGTGCATCAATGACATGGACATGAAACCCTCATGCCTAGTGAAAACATATAGTGGCTCGTAGTCTCAAACTGTGGGTCAAGGGTCAAGTATCAAGGGCCAAGTTTCAAGTCTTATATCAAGTGGTTCAAGTCAAATTTCATTCAAGTATATCAAGGTTCAAGTCAATTTTTCCATTTCAATTATATCAGAAGGTTCATATTACTTAGTTCATATCAGATGGTTCAATATCAGAGGGTTCAATATCAGATGATTCAGATCAGATGGTTTATATCAAATAGTTCAGATCAGATAGCAAAGGTTCATTCAAAAAGGTTTCTATTAAAGTCCCTTTAAAGCAATCTTTCAATAATGGTTTTTCATAAAATAATCTTTAAAACAGTTTTCATAAAGAAAGTCTTAAAAAAAATGGTTTTCTTAAAACGTTTTCATAAATAACTAAAAAGTTTTTCTCATCCAGTTATAATATCAAGTGTATCAAGTTCAGGTTTCATATTAAGTGGTACAGGTCAAATTTCATTTCAAGTAGGTCATATTCAGCTTTATATCAAGGTTTATATTAAAAAGGTTCATATCAAGTGATTCATATCAAAGGTTCACAATTTCAAGAGAGAAACAAAGTAAGGTTCACAGAATAAGGGAACATAGCAGTGGCTTAGGGAATCCTATAACGAATCAGAAATCAGAATGTAATGAGAACGAAGGCACCTTACTGAAGAAGGGCAGAATATCTGTACCTTATTACGAATGCAAGAACACAAGAGTAGCAAAACTGACAGGGATCAAATCACTCCCTCTTCGAACCTAAAGGAGTAGAGGACAGAATTACAAAGGGGTTTCAGTTATCTTTCCATTTTAAGTAACTTTACTCATTTTAAGCCACTTTCTATTTTTAGCAAGCTTTAAATATCATAAATTAGGTTAAGTCATTAATTAGGCTTATTATGGAAATAATGTTCATTTTAGCAAGTTATAAGAGTTTAGGGTTAATTAGGACAAATTTCCAAATCTTAGGGTTTTAAGTGTAAATACTCAAAGGTTAAAGGTTTAATATGAAAATATCTCAATTTACTCATTTAATACAGAAGTTATTCAGAATGACACTTTTAATCCCTTAAGTATCACAACTTACAGTTTATACCCCTTTAGTTATTTAATTTACAAAATAAACCTTATAATTTCCAAAATACAATTCGAATAATAAATTATCCATAATTACGTATTAAGCCCTTAAATATTCAAAATTACCCATTACACCCTTTATATCATTTTTTTACACGAGACACCTTCAAGTTTCCAGATTTTACACTTTAAGTCCCTCTATTTTATTTTATTTCAATTCGACAAGTATAATTACCATTTAAATCTTTTCTTGCAAATTTTACACATAAGACCCTCATGTTATATTTTTAATGCATTCCCACAGATCTAAATAATATTACAAAAATATCCCACAAGTTTCAAAGTATGCAAAACACACCCTTTTTATTTCTTTTTTCAATTCGGTAAGCATTTTAATTTATCAAAACTCAACCCTAATTATCCCAATCACCCAACAATAATTACCTCATCATTAATATGAATTAAATAATCATATTTTATCATTTGAACCCTAACCCTAATCGGTTCTAGGGTTTTTCCTATTTTTTTCTTTATTTTCCATTAAATCCGATTCAAACAAAATTCAAAATCAATTCGAATAAGCTTTTAAAAATCACATGGCTATTTTTGTAAGCTTATATTATCATCAAATAACATGTAAAAATTATGGTTACACCTCAGAAAATTCATATAATAATATTTACAAATTAAGTTTGTTTTAGATAATTATTTTTCGTACGCATGATTTAGCTTGCATGATTTATGTTTCTCGTTTTTCCTGAGTTATATACGACCTAAAGATCATTAGAAAAATACCATATCAGATTTAGAATGTAAAAATTTATCGTATGGAATTAATACCTTGCGTACGAATGAAATCGGACAAAACAATTCATTACGTTTGAATCAAGGCTTCAACAATCGAATTCCTATTTTTCTTAGCTTCTTTACACCTTAATAAACTTCAGAAAATTATGAACTCAGGTCCAGAACGTCGAATGGAGGGTTTGTCGAATTTTGTTTGGGCGATTTTAGGGTTTCGGAAATTTTAGGGTTATAAAAAAATAAAAGATTTGTATATAGAATAAGAACCGACATTGGGGGAGTGATAAAACTCATAATTTTCGGTTTACACTTTTATAAGAATTAGGATTGTGTTTTTGTAATATTTTCCTAATTTAATTTGATACATATCTTAATTAAAATGATTTTATAAAGATATTTAATTTAATTAATTAATTTCAGATCCTTTATAATATATATATGTGCATTAATAATTTTTTTGGTCATTCAAAATAATATAATGTTGTCCCAAAATTTATTTTGTTTCGTATGTCGTTCGTTTTCAGAAGTTTGGAATCAATTCAGAATTTTTATAAGTGATTTAATTATGTTTTATGGTTTCAGGGGTAATTTGGTCATTTTACAGGTTATCTAAATTTCAGGTATTACAAACATACCTAAGCAACACTAGAGTCGTGAGATCTGACAAATGTCTCACTGACTCTGAAGACCTATCTTTGAAGAAACAAGCTAAAATATAGGCGGGAACTTTCTTTTGGAGACAAGCTAAAAGCATGTAAAGGAAAGTCAAACAAGTACAAAAGTGGTTGCTAAAGTACATGGGGAAGTGAAGCTATATATAAAAGCACTAAATAGAATATGTACTATTCCACCAAACACTTCACCTACTACATATGACTTTTGTATTTTCTTATTTAAGAAAAGCTTGTAAATTAAGATAGGTGAGAGACTCCACTGTAAAGATAATACAAAGTATTATAGGGTCCTCCTCTTATTGAATCTCAAGCTTAGCTTGGATCAATGAAAGTTTAATTTGTCATTCACGTGGATAGTATGCCGATACTATCCCCTTGAAAAAGCTAGAGATGTTATTAATGGTCAAATGGGTATTGAATAAACTTGTAATCATTGTTCTTCATGTAATCATAAACTTGTTATGATTTTCGTATTGATTCATAGTTTATTCAAGTAATTAGAAACGAGAATAAGGCGAGAGTGGAATTAATCAAATCTCAAACACGGGATGAGGACTCGAACATACTTGCAATCAACACTGACGGGATGGATCTACTAGCCAAGCTGTTGACATATGTGTCTGGACGACACGTGCCGGACCGATGAATCTCCATCAGTCCGAAGGGAATTACTGGAAGGCGGATGCTACTCTTGTCCGAAGGGCATATGCCAAAGACCGTAAAGGTATACACCCCGCTTTATGCGGGTATGTCCTTTTACCCAGCAGTCCGACACAAGAACCAGACTACGCTGCCTAGCCCGGATATTACGGGATTATGTCTCCCACGTGACCTGACACCTAGCACATGGACTAGGTGTAGTTCGACATGCTCCTTCCCGAGACAGAACAGTTATCGAGGTCGCATTTGGTACCTACTACCTATTCTCTCTCTATATATACTACTCCCTCATCTCTCATTATCTCACCTCAGGATATCTCAACACACACACACCACAATACATATATTACATACTCATACAGTCATACTAAATCCTCTAGACCAGAGGTACTGACTTGACCGTCGGAGGCTGGTTCCCGGGGCTTCGGCCTCGAGACCCCTTCTAACGGGTTCTTTTATGTTTGTAGCACACTTCAAAGCTCGGGACAAGGACGAATGACATGTGGGAGCCGTCCAGCCTTTCCTAGCGGAAATATGCTTCAACATTTAGCGCCATTCGTAGGACCCGTTATTCAGTCAACTAGAGCTAAGAATGACGAGTTTCGTCTCCATTTCGTTTCTTACAAGTCCTCCGTTATCCGTTCGAAATCTATATAGTAGATGGGTTTGTGTGGATTCTGTCTCGATTTCAGATCTTGGTCTGAAATGGAAGGAATATATGGTTCTGTCTTCTCTCAAAATTGAGAGAAAAATGATCCACTACATGTAGGTCTCAGCTCCTGGGCCTCAAATGGGTTTGAATCAGTCAGATTTACTCGCGTTTGATGAGCTCGTACCAAGGACAGTGGCGCGTGAAGGCGCGTCGGGGAGAGTCGGTGAGGCACGTAAGGAAAGAGCGTAGGGATGGTGTGGCAGAAAGAGCGGAGGACCACGCGCTGTTATTATTAGTGGAAGATGAAGGTGGATCTGAGATCGGGAACGTTTGGGATGATGAGGACATTTCATGTCAACCTCACTTTTGATCAAATTACCGATACCATCACTGATAAAGTGGGATGATGAGTACATTTAATGTCAACCTCACTTTTGTAAGTATTTGACCTCCTATTTTTTGCACTTTTGACTGCCATAAGGAGATAAACGATAAGCTAATAGTTGTGGGTATTAAACTCCAACTTGAGATTAATTTATATGTTCGTATGTCCTGAAAATGAAATTTGAAATCACGCATTGTGCTTAAAAAATATTACTGATTTGATTGTGTAGACAACTATATGTGAACTTAGAATTTTTGATCTGCCATATTCTTTGTACCTGATGTATGTCATAGCACAATTGGGTCTATGCGCATGTGATAGAACTGTTCAACAAAAATACAATAAGTAGATCATTTGTTGATAGATATGAAAATTTAATAAAATAAAAAGATTTGGTAAATCCTGCACATGCCACCTACTTTTCACCAACACATAGAAAAATGAGATTGTCAATTGAGTAAGATTTTTTACTTTTCAATTTTTGAATGTGGCATTGGGTAGTCTTAGATATTTAACAATGGTGTATTAATCACTATATTACATGAACGAAAGGGTAGAAAATGATAATTAGGTTTGCAAGTGATACGGATTCCCAATGTTACATACTTTGGTCACAAACCCACATGCATCTATATTCTATAATGACCAATAAATATAGTTATTACGAAGGTTATCTAAAGCAAATCTTGAATAAGCAAACATATGGACTTAAAGCCATTGTCGCCTCCTTTTCTTTTTCAATATATAAAAAGATATAAAAGTTAGAAGGTATTCGATTCTGTAGCCGTACCCATCCTGTGCATCTTAAAAGATAGATTTCATGTGGTTTCTTACGTCTTTCGATATTTTTCAAAGTTTGAACGATTAAGTTAGAGTAAAATTTTAATAACTTATTCAAGCTTTTCTCTACTAAAGTGGTTTAAATCAATAATTGACGCATACAATTAGGTAGAACAAGATATTTTGCTTAATCGATTAGGCAACATGAATACTAGTTATTTCCTTTCATTTACATGTGTTTATGCTAATTAATCAATGAAAAGCCAATAAACATTGCGTTGTGACCCATTTATTTATTGATACAAGTGAAATATTTTGTTTGTCATATTTAATGGGAGAAAGCAAAAGCTTTCACGTTTCATTCTACGGAACTAGCAAACATAAGGTGATGATCTCGTGAGAATCAAAGTATGGTCAATAAGGGCGAAAAACACCACATATTGGATATTTAATACCCATGGGTAACAATTGTTATTAATCGTTCTTTATGTTGTCTAATACTTCATTTTATTTATGTTCAATGATACTAAAAAGTTATAGCACCGTTGAACTGGGGGGAGTATAGTAGTACGACAACTCTATCGGTCGTGTTACGGTCCCGTTGTGACTCTTTTATGTATTAATACATGTGAAATATTATATCTTTCATATCTAATAGAAAATACAAGAGCTTTCATGTTTTACTCTGCAGGGATAACTATACGAGGTTCCACATGCGTAACAATTACAGGTTTCTGAACATAAGTTTAATGTGACTCCCCCGGTTGGCTCGCGACCTCCGGGGAAATGTAGTCAATGTTCAAAGATGGTTCATACCCAAAAAGGGGTTGCCATATCTACAAACCAAAAAGGCCGAATTGCGTATGTCGCCTAAAATGGTTCATACCCAAAAAGAGGTTGCCATATCTACAAGCCAAAAAGGCCGAACGGCGTATGTCGCCTAAAATGGTTCATACCCAAAAAGGGGTTGCCATATCTACAAGCCAAAAAGGCCGAACGACGTATTTCGCCTAAAATGGTTCATACCCAAAAAGGGTTGCCATAAAGTAAGCCAAAAAGGCCGAACGGCGTATGTCGCCTAAAATGGTTCATACCCAAAAAGGGGTTGCCATATCTACAAGCCAAAAAGGCCGAACGGCGTATGTCGCCGAAAATGGTTTATACCTAAAAAGTGGTTGCCATGTGTAATTAAGGCAAAAAGGCAAAACGGCGCAAGACGCCCTCAAACATATAAGGTTGTACCTCCGGAGCTATGTAAATAGTAAAGGTAATAAAAAACAAGTGTTTGTTTTACGTTTACAATCAAAACTTAAATAAAACGTTAGCTTGTACCTCTGGAGCTATGTAAGTAGCGGCGATAATAGAAAACAAGTGTTTGGCATACATTTATGACTAAAAAATTAAATGGTATATCACAGCATGATCGGTTAAAATCAAGTCGTTATTTATTTCCAAAGAATACAGCGGAAGTTGTATTCCCGGGTCGTTATCCCCAACGAAGGCTGAATGGAGTTTGTGATCTCGGTTTGTGAATACGTGTTTTGAATGGTTAAATAAAGATGAGAGATTTGGAGTTTATAACTACGATAGCAAACATAAACTGAAAAAAACACTATAATAAAGCATATAAAACAAGTACGTAAAGCACAAATAATCCTAAAAGCAATCTAATCTAAAAACTAGTAGCAAATAAATAATCTAAAACTAATTGTACTAATAGTAAACTAACAAATTTACTAAGTAATAGAGGCAACTAGGTAATTCTAAAAATGATTTAAAAGATATATATGGGAAATACGTTTGCTAAGTGACGTGACAAGTTCATTAAGTGTGGAATAAGGTTTGATGACGAATTATTTTCCTTAAACAAGATTATTTCCTCACAACGTTGGTTTATTTTGCAAATAATCCTTTAAAAAGACAATAATTACTAGATGTGTAATTTGATTATTTTCCGGCTTTTGCCCTTCAAATAATAAAATCACAAATCTAAACAATTTGACTAATTATTAATCACAATCCCTTTTTTATTTATCCACACTTAAATCACAAATTCATATCACTTAGCAAACACTAATAAGCTACTCGCTACGCATATCAATTAGGCTAATAAAAACAAATAATTCAACAAACAACTAAAAACCTATGCAGAGCTCATAACTGTTGATGCAAAAAAAATGAAATGGGTAAGTTTGGATTTTTTTTACTTTTAAAACCTAGATACCAGATGTCAAACAACTATTATAAACTATATTTAACAAGATTTAATACCTAAAATTAACTAAAATTAACTAAGTCTAATGATTAAAAACACTAATTTCCTACTGACTTTGGTTAACTCCTAACAAACTACCCATTTGACTTTAAAAGTCAACTTCTGCCTATAAACTATCTATATTGGGTGCAACACTAAACTAACCATCCTCATGCATTCTAACTTAACCATATATCATTTTAAGCAGCAGAAAAAAAATAAAAACAATAGCAGTAACAACAATAAAAAGCAGAAAATAAGCAGAATCACAAGCCGATTGACCAAAGTTGACCAACAAAACAAGAAAAACTTAAACTTGCATAAACTCGGTTACAATAAGCTGAAAACAGATACAGATTAGATAGCCAGTAGTTTAAATCCACTAATAAATCTTGAATAAACAAACAACTAAATTAACTTTAATTAACTAAGCGAAATTAAAATTACATTTGACTAAAATTAAAACTACACTACTGGAAACAAATTACAACTAAAAAAAATAAGAAAAACATACCGAAAAGCTAAAGCTAAATAAAACCTACTTTTTAAAAAAACTAATCGACTATTTATATAAAAAAGAAGAAAAAAATAAAAAAAAAATAATCTGTATCTTCTTTCTTCTATTTCCCTTGACACCGTTGGATTTTCTTGGTCTTTGCATCTTTTACTCTAAACCGTTGGATTGGTTCTAGCCTCGGATTGCTGAGGTGGAGGGGATACCCGTGAGGCTATTTTGGAGTGAGGTGGGATTGATGGTGACTGGAGAGGATTTGGGGAAAAGGAGAGGGAGACAAGATTGTCTGCTCATGGGGAGGAGGGATTGGTGATGGTACCTTGGTTTTGGTGTTGGCGGGAAGAAGAAAAGGGGAAGAAGAAGGAGGCGGCTGAGTATTAGGGATAGGGATTTTGACCACAAACCGAATATTTATCTAATGGTGGGTCACGGGTCGGGTTGGGTAGTGGGTGGACCGGACGGGTTTGGGTGGATTGGGTTGGACGGGTTTTTTTTATTGTGGGCTAAAGGGTGAGTTGGGCTAAAGGGTGAGTTGGTAGGTTTAGGTTTAGTTAAATGGGTTAAAGGGTGATGGGTTGGACTGTGTGGGGTTTTAGTTTAGGTGGATTGGGTTGTGTTAATTTTTTGGGTTGGGTAAATGTTACCGTGGGGATTGTTTGTTTATTTATTTTATTTTTTTGTTTTTAGGTTAATAAAAGGTAAAAGGTTTAAGGACCATTTGTGTAATTCCCTGAAAGTTGAGGGACCTTTTATGCAAACTTCTGAAAATCATCCCAAAGATACGACTTGCCAAGTTTCAATAGTACAAGGACCAAAATTGATTATTTTCCATTTTAAACTTCCAAGGACTATTTTTGCCATTTTTTGAACTCGAGGGACTAGACTTGCCATTTTTGCAAACTTTATTTATTTTTTATCTGTTTTTAATCATTTTGCATCTGAAACATATAAAAACACAATCTAATGATATTTTCTGTATTTTGAAGCATTTTAAAGTGTTTTTGACTGTTTTTGTAGTCTAAATGTGACAGAAATGATGAGTATTTAGACACTCATCAATCCCCCACACTAAACTATTGCTAGTCCCTAGCAATCTTTTATGAAAATTTAATGGATTTTATGTCTCTTTACCAAAAGCTATTACTTCTGGAGTAGCCAAATGTTTCAGTTCAAGTAAGAACTATGGTACACTGATAACCATATGATTTTGAGCAAATCATCAGCTGTCAACGGGTTTGATTTGTCTTTTCCAGAAGCCGTTTGCTTCTGGACTAGCCAACTCTTAGATAAAACAACTTATTATCTTTGGTGAGCTGATGACCAATTATGGTTTTCCAACTGCCTTTACCACAAGCCATAATCTTGCGGGCTAGCCAACTCTTCATCTTTTTAGGATATGGTGAGTCGAATACCATACAATTTTGGGCAAATTGTAAGCCATAAACAGATTTGATATATCTTTACCAAGAGCCGTTTGCTCCTGGATTAGCCAATCCTTTTGTGTGTTAGACATGGTGGACCGATAACCATTTGTTGTGTAAGTGCAAAACACTTACACCAAAAAAAAAAATTTTGGCCAAAAACGGGGGAATTAGATGGTATATATACGTGATTAAATTCGTGAGAATTCCCCCCACACTAGAAATGAATATTGTCCTCAATATTCAAAGTACCGGCTGTTATGCCGAAACTGAGAACGTAAAAGGGAAATATTACGGGCCATTTATTTTATTTTTGTGTTTGCAAATTTTTTTTTTTTTTTTTTTTTTTTTTTTTTTTTTTTTTTTTTTTTTGAAATTTATACATATATACAACATGTGGGGCATCTCCCCCACACTTAGGTGTTAGAAAAGAGAAAGAAGTCAGAGACATGGGTGAAAACCCATGTTGTGCTAATATTTTTGTTCACCGAGTCACTAGCTTGACTCGACCCCGAATTCATTTGTTCTTGGGGAAGCATGTGGAAGAGAAGATCTCCATCGGACTTTCATTCAAAATGTTTGGATAAACATTGAAGTACATGAAAGTTCCACTCCGATGAGATACAGCCGACTCAAAAGGATGATAAATAGAGATGCCGGGGTCAAACACCTTGTCCTCATTCCCGAACGAGAGAATGGAAGGACAAGCTACCTTATAATCACAGAAAGGTAGAAAGACTCGAACGACATATGTGACATCAATATAATGGCGATCCTCAAGGGGACGTGTCACATATGTCGGAGAAGGAGCATCCGTGTGCATCTCGGGATCAAGTGAGGTCATATCATCGAGTTTAGGACTAAGAGAGTCCTCGACCTCATCGTTCTCTAACACTTTATCAAAGAGAGGATTTATTTCGCTAGAAAAGTACTCATCATCAAATTCAAAAAGAGAATTCGAATAGACTTTGAGACTTTCATTTGAAGCGTCCTCATCAGAAAGTGATTCGTCATCACTGGAGGAAAAATCATCATTTGCATTGAAGAGCGAGTTAGAGAAGATCCCGGAAGTATCCTCAGAAATGTCATGAGGATCACAATAAGACCAATCACACTCATTATAGGATATATCCTCAGACTCACTTGGGATTGGGATAGAGTTCTCAACACTAGACTTTATGAATTCGTCTGATTCCTTTTCAGGAATAGTGTCAAGATGCTCATCCCCCATAATGAGAGAGTCCCCGGAATCCGAAGTATGTGATATGGGTGTGGATGCAGTGGACTGAGGGGGTTGAATAATGGAATTATTCACAAGAATAATATTCTCCCCTTCCTCATCTTCGTCATCGAGCATGCACGCCTGATCAAACAAGAAACGGTTGCGTGCTGCTCGTTCTATGGCGAGTAAATCTTCCATAGACTCACCATGACGATCATTTGGGTTATGTTTAATAGCCAGATTTGTAAGTTCAATTCGTATCTCTTGAAGTTCTTGGAATATATCTTCAAGAGATAGCTGAGGCTGGCTTTGAGTGGTTTGATACTGTGGAGGATAAGAATAATCATAATTGTTACAAGGGTCATGCTCATAGACAAGCGGGTACCTTGTTTGGCAATCAGAGCTACAATGCGAACCTCCACAGTACTCACAACAGTAATACTGTTGTGATTGATGAAATGACTGATATGGATTTTGGTCATAACCAAGATTTTGCTCGTTACAAGAAACCTGCTCATAGACAAGCATGTCACTCGTTTGACAATCAAAATTTTGGTGAAGACCTCCATAATCAGCACTAGGATCATTTGGCACATTTAAGTTTTGGAAACATGGTTCTTGCCAAAATGAATTCTGAGGAAGGTTGCAATCCTTTTGAAAATCTGGATACGTGTTTGTATTTTCGATTTCAGAATTGCAACACACGCAAAGGTCAGGGACAAACCCACATCCTTTGCAGAAACATCGTCCACAAAGTGGATCATCCCCCAACGGATCTTCACAATATACGCAATATTTGGGTGAAGATGGTTGGGGTTGTGGAGGGTGGTCGGAAGAATCTTGAGAATTATCGACGGAATTAAGCTCTTCTTCGAGAGCTACTTCACACCAATAACAAGATCCACGATCCTTTGGTGCATGATTTCCACACCGCTCACACTTACACTTTGCACAACGAAGAGTGTCAATCAACGGGCTTTTACAATGAAAACAGCGAGAGCCCAGTGACGACATAAGAATTAAACATAAATGAGGGTTAAGAAGATAGAATCAAACGGACAAGAGTAATGAGAAGATAATAGAATTAAACGAATAGAGGGTGAGAGATAAAGAATCAAACGAATAAGAGGATTACGAAGAATATTTTTGGATTTTTAGAAATATTTGAAAAATACAAAAGGAAAGAGAAAAATAAATTTTGAAAAATAAAAATCTTTTTGGGTTTTTATAGAAAAATATTTACGAAACACGCAACGACAAACGAGAGATAAAATTCGCGTCAAGCCTTCCCCGGCAGCGGCGCCAAAATTTGATCGGTTAAAATCAAGTCGTTATTTATTTCCAAAGAATACAGCGGAAGTTGTATTCCCGGGTCGTTATCCCCAACGAAGGCTGAATGGAGTTTGTGATCTCGGTTTGTGAATACGTGTTTTGAATGGTTAAATAAAGATGAGAGATTTGGAGTTTATAACTACGATAGCAAACATAAACTAAAAAAAACACTATAATAAAGCATATAAAACAAGTACGTAAAGCACAAATAATCCTAAAAGCAATCTAATCTAAAAACTAGTAGCAAATAAATAATCTAAAACTAATTGTACTAATAGTAAACTAACAAATTTACTAAGTAATAGAGGCAACTAGGTAATTCTAAAAATGATTTAAAAGATATATATGGGAAATACGTTTGCTAAGTGACGTGACAAGTTCATTAAGTGTGGAATAAGGTTTGATGACGAATTATTTTCCTTAAACAAGATTATTTCCTCACAACGTTGGTTTATTTTGCAAATAATCCTTTAAAAAGACAATAATTACTAGATGTGTAATTTGATTATTTTCCGGCTTTTGCCCTTCAAATAATAAAATCACAAATCTAAACAATTTGACTAATTATTAATCACAATCCCTTTTTTATTTATCCACACTTAAATCACAAATTCATATCACTTAGCAAACACTAATAAGCTACTCGCTACGCATATCAATTAGGCTAATAAAAACAAATAATTCAACAAACAACTAAAAACCTATGCAGAGCTCATAACTGTTGATGCAAAAAAAATGAAATGGGTAAGTTTGGATTTTTTTTACTTTTAAAACCTAGATACCAGATGTCAAACAACTATTATAAACTATATTTAACAAGATTTAATACCTAAAATTAACTAAAATTAACTAAGTCTAATGATTAAAAACACTAATTTCCTACTGACTTTGGTTAACTCCTAACAAACTACCCATTTGACTTTAAAAGTCAACTTCTGCCTATAAACTATCTATATTGGGTGCAACACTAAACTAACCATCCTCATGCATTCTAACTTAACCATATATCATTTTAAGCAGCAGAAAAAAAATAAAAACAATAGCAGTAACAACAATAAAAAGCAGAAAATAAGCAGAATCACAAGCCGATTGACCAAAGTTGACCAACAAAACAAGAAAAACTTAAACTTGCATAAACTCGGTTACAATAAGCTAAAAACAGATACAGATTAGATAGCCAGTAGTTTAAATCCACTAATAAATCTTGAATAAAAAAACAACTAAATTAACTTTAATTAACTAAGCGAAATTAAAATTACATTTGACTAAAATTAAAACTACACTACTGGAAACAAATTACAACTAAAAAAAATAAGAAAAACATACCGAAAAGCTAAAGCTAAATAAAACCTACTTTTTAAAAAAACTAATCGACTATTTATATAAAAAAGAAGAAAAAAATAAAAAAAAATTAATCTGTATCTTCTTTCTTCTATTTCCCTTGACACCGTTGGATTTTCTTGGTCTTTGCATCTTTTACTCTAAACCGTTGGATTGGTTCTAGCCTCGGATTGCTGAGGTGGAGGGGATACCCGTGAGGCTATTTTGGAGTGAGGTGGGATTGATGGTGACTGGAGAGGATTTGGGGAAAAGGAGAGGGAGACAAGATTGTCTGCTCATGGGGAGGAGGGATTGGTGATGGTACCTTGGTTTTGGTGTTGGCGGGAAGAAGAAAAGGGGAAGAAGAAGGAGGCGGCTGAGTATTAGGGATAGGGATTTTGACCACAAACCGAATATTTATCTAATGGTGGGTCACGGGTCGGGTTGGGTAGTGGGTGGACCGGACGGGTTTGGGTGGATTGGGTTGGACGGGTTTTTTTTATTGTGGGCTAAAGGGTGAGTTGGGCTAAAGGGTGAGTTGGTAGGTTTAGGTTTAGTTAAATGGGTTAAAGGGTGATGGGTTGGACTGTGTGGGGTTTTAGTTTAGGTGGATTGGGTTGTGTTAATTTTTTGGGTTGGGTAAATGTTACCGTGGGGATTGTTTGTTTATTTATTTTATTTTTTTGTTTTTAGGTTAATAAAAGGTAAAAGGTTTAAGGACCATTTGTGTAATTCCCTGAAAGTTGAGGGACCTTTTATGCAAACTTCTGAAAATCATCCCAAAGATACGACTTGCCAAGTTTCAATAGTACAAGGACCAAAATTGATTATTTTCCATTTTAAACTTCCAAGGACTATTTTTGCCATTTTTTGAACTCGAGGGACTAGACTTGCCATTTTTGCAAACTTTATTTATTTTTTATCTGTTTTTAATCATTTTGCATCTGAAACATATAAAAACACAATCTAATGATATTTTCTGTATTTTGAAGCATTTTAAAGTGTTTTTGACTGTTTTTGTAGTCTAAATGTGACAGAAATGATGAGTATTTAGACACTCATCACGGCACTTCACAAAAATAATGGTTGTGTTAGAAAAGCTATGTTTTACTTGTGCAGGAAACAAATGGATGATGAAAAAGATATGTCTCGCTTCGGATCCAACAATGTTTAAGTATAGTATCATTGACCATAGGTCAACGATACTATACTGGGGGGACATGATGGCGTATGTGGTCTAATAGACCCAACTCGCCTTATGAAGCACCGGCTTATGGGCCACTTGGTAAACTACTCTAAGATGGTCACTGGATGGAAGTCATGTCCGAATGATAAATGCTGAAATACCATAAGGCTATACGGGACACGTGTCGGGAGGCAGATACAATACTTGTCCGAACGACATGTTCCGAAAGGCATTAAGATATTCTTTAAGTATTGCACCATCGGTCTTTAACCGATACTACCATACTGGGGGGACATGTTGACGTATGTGTCCGGACGACACGTGCCAGACCGAAGAATCTCCATCAGTCCGAAAGGAATTAAGATATGTTGGGATTTAAGCTTTAAGCAGTTAGTACGGTTCAGTATAAAGGTTAGTACTGCTGATGAGTTTGAAGACAAACTGACAGTACAAAGTCAGTTAGTACAGTTGAAGAAGAAGTTAGTACGGTTTATAACTTTGTAAAAGATAATTATAGAAAAGATTTTGTGTATATCTTACTTATATAGATGATAGTTATCTTGTACAGGAATCCTTAGTCTATAAAAGGATTGCCTAGTTTATTGAATAGGTGACGAAGATATACGTATTGTTTTGTGCTAAGATTCAAGGTTGTAAAACCCTAGTGATAGGAGATCACTCGTATTATTGAATTAATAATATTGAATCGTTGAAGTGAATTACTTGTCTCTTGTTCATATATACATTGTTTCATTCGTTCATACAAAACACATCAAATAAATCTTCTGAGTGCTTGTTAGTAAATTCCGCGTGCTAGACTAGCATTATTCAAAGTATCTATCTAACACAAGGAGTGTGTGTAGATCCAGTCAAGTGGTATCAAAGATAGGTTGCTCTTGATATCTTGGATCTACAAGGTTGTTACTGTCGATGAGAAGCAGATTCGAAGAAGAAGCAGTTTTTATGAAGGTTCGATGGTCCTTATGAAATTTTGTATTTTTTATCGATAAGCGCAGATCTGATTGAGTACCTCAGACTCAAAATAAATTGCTTGTTGCACGTGGATAGAACTTTATTGAATTTCAAAGTGAAGTCAGTGGTTATATATTATAATATATTAATGGTCTGCTGCTATCTTATATTGTCGCAAGTGGATCATTAATTGTGTTATTAGACGTGGTTGACTGGTGCTATTCCTAATTCATTGATGAATCGGTCAGTGATAATTTATTTAATCAAGATGTTTCATACGCATGTGGGGCTATGGTTCGCATTTATTGAAGCAGTTCGACATATCATAGGTTATTGTTTATCAATTGGTTGGTGGTGTGAGCATTTATTTTGTCAGTTGTAGGATTGATTCGATTGTGGATCTGATGGTTTCTACTGTTTATACTACTGACAGTTTCTACTGCTCACTCTACACATTAGTACTGCTTATTGGTTCATGCGTAGCAGTTGGTACTGCTGGGATTTCGAGTTTGTACTGCTGGCTCAAGTAAATTAGTACTGCTCGACAATAGTTTGTACTGCTAGCTTTGGAGGTTGAAAAGTTTATACTGTTGGTTATAAACTTTGTACTGCTGGAGCATCAAATTCTAAAAGTGAGGGGAAGCGGATATTATTGGTTGTTGATTGGAGATTGGGCACACACACAGGGGAAGAAACACACACACAAAGGATTTTTGGTTTATGCTCGTTAAAGTTTTTATGGCTTTTATTTATTGGTGATGAAGATTATTCGTTACTTATTTGAAGGTGAAGTGGAATTACTTGGGTTTATGTTCTTAATATATCTACGAATTGACGAACACTTGAAGGAGTTACGTTATTGTGCTCAGTGTTCATATAGTCAAGGGATTGCGATCTCCTCATACATCAGTTTGGGTATACATTCGCAGTTATAGTTAAGACATGAGTTTGAGTTATTCTACTTCAGCATCAGATGGGTAATGGTTAGTTTTCTTCTTTAATACATCGAGGTTATGCTACATCGAGGTGAAGGTTTTTCTACTGCTAGTTGATATTACTACTGCTGGTTTTGATTTCTACTATTTCAAGTTCATTTTTAGTGCGGAAAACTTAATGGTGGGTAATTTGAAACATTGGAAAGATGGATTGGACGTGTAATATTGATTCGTGGTGTACTGATCAAGGTTGCATATTTTTGTCCCCTAATTGATGATGACAAAAAGGGGAAGAAGATTTATTTTGAAGATTGCAGCTTGAAGATCCTTGATGATATGCTTGGATTAAGGGGAAGATCATCTTTCATTGGTCGTTGGTTTTGTCATATCAACTAGGGGAATATTGTTAGGAATTAAATATGAGTTGATATTGACAAAATATGAAAAATGAAGGACTTATGGAGACAAAGGATGAAACTTCACAAAGAAGAAAAGATTACAACAAATCTTTTATTATTTTATGTATATCCTTTGTAACCCTAGTATCTCTAGTATATAAAGAGATACAGGGAATACGTTTTATATGTCTTCCACAATGTAATATTCAGGAAAAGTGTGTGTGTACGAGTGTTTTATGGGAAAACACCTAGGGTAGATTAGTATAAGCCTCAAGGATCTTATGATTTCTGTTAGATTAGGTAACCGTGCTACACTTGATCACGTAGCATTGGGGCTTCTTGTATTGGTTAGTGGTAGAGATGATGGCGAAGAGAAACCTTGTTCAATAATAATGAATGTCTAACAAACCTTGAGCATAACGATCTCCACAAGATATTCTTTAAGTATTGCACCATCGGTCTTCAACCGATACTACAATACTGGGGGGACATGTTGACGTATGTGTCCGGACGATACGTACCGGACCGAAGAATCTCCATCAGTCCGAAGGGAATTACCTTAAGGCGGATGCTACTCTTGTCCGAAGGGCATATGCCAAATACCGTAAAGGTATAAACCCCTCTTTATGCGGGTACAACCTTTTACCCAGCAGTCCGACACAAGAACCAGACTACGCTGCCACCCGGATATTACGGGATTGTGTCTCCCACGTGACCTGACACCTAGCACATGAACTAGGTGTAGGTCGGCATGCGCCTTCTCGAGACAGAACAGTTATCGAGGTCGCATTTGGTACCTACTACATTTTCTCTCTCTATATATACTACTCCCTCATCTCTCATTATCTCACCTCACAGTACATATATTACATACTCATACACTCATACTAAATCCTCTAGACCGGAGGTACTGACTTGACCGTCGGAGGGTGGTTCTCGGGGCTTCGGCCTCGGGACCACTTCTAACGGGTTCTTTTATGTTTGTAGCACACTTCAAAGCTCGGGACAAAGACAAATGGCATGTGGGAGCCGTCCAGCCTTACCTAGCGGAAATATGCTTCAACACAATCGTATCATCCCTTGAACTAGTTTAGTTTATGCACCTTTTTTATGTGTTGTATTTATTTTTAGGGATAATTAGTACAATGCCCCAGTTGCTCAATGCGTTTGCTTATCCGACCCGATCTCTCAAAATTCTGATATTAGACCGGGTTTTTGGGCAACTCGACCCATACGATGACAAGTGTCCTCCAGTTGCCCAAAAAAATACAAAAGTTGCCCAAAAAATACACAAGTTGCCCAAAAAATAGTCAGAAAGTTACACTTGTCACTTGCAGAAAAGTGACACCTTTCAGTTGCCCAAAACCCCGGTCTAATATCAAAATTTTGTGAGATCGGCTCGGATAAGCAAACGCATTGGGAAACTGGGGCATATTAGTAATTATCCCTTATTTTTATGTTTTTATTTTTATTTTATGTACTTATTTTATATCTTATTTTATAAATGAAATTTTAATTTTAGTTTAATTTGTGTTTTATTTGAATAAATGAAAGAAGAAGAAAAGAAAAGAAAAAAAACTGTGGGGTTCAAATGTGTCATATAATTTAAGTTATGAAAGAAGCTTGTTTTTTGATCAAATTATAGAGGCTGAATTATAGGGAAAAACTGAAGGAATAGAAAAATGTTATAACGCGAACCTTTTGGCTTGTAACACTTTCTGCTCTTAGTATTTTTATCAAAAAGAAATTTACAACAAAAAAAAAATAAATAAATAAATAAATAAAAAAATACGTCATGTTAATATGGTGGATGAAAATGATAAAAGAGAACATCGTACAATATTATTGTTCCAACTTCATCGTCATGTCATTGTATGAATATATTTTTTTTAAATATTTTGTAAATGTATCATTTCCATTTTACAAAAATAATCAACTTGTTTCATGTCATAATACTAATTGTAGCGAGTTTCAATGAATAGCTTTGCTTTTTCACTCTAGAATGTGCATTGCATACACGTGAAAGAACTATATTTGATATTTTAATTGGATCTTTCACACTGAAGCACGTTTTCTCATTTCTTTTCTTTTTCTTTTTCATTGTTATTCTCCTTTCTTAAGAGTGCAGGTTACCGTGACGTTAAGGCATGCTAAATTCAATGTGTCATGCCTTTTGGCGCCGCTAGAGTCGAGCCACAATACCGACCCCTCAGCGGCAGTTGTTGAGCCAGTTAACTGGCGGCCGTGAGTTTGTGTTTGTGTTGTATTTTTGATTTTTAATGTATTTATAAAAATGGGTTGGTGTTTGTGTTGTGATTTTTAGTATGTGTTGATTTGGTGTGTGTGTTTTTTAATGTGTGTGCAGCGTACTATGAAAAAGATGATGTTTTTTTATTTAATTTTTTTCTTTTTTTTAATCAAATATAAGATACACAAATGTTATGTTAATCATTTTTATTTTCCATTAGTATTCTTCTTCATTATAAAAATCGTTTGTTAATAAAACAAGTTGTTCATCAATTTTTTTTTTAATCAGACATTATCCATCAAGAAAACGAGTTGTTCATCAAAATAAAATTGTTGCTCATCATAGACATTGTTTATCAATAAGAAGATTGTTATTTATTATAGACATTGTTCATGAATAAAACAAATTTTACACCATAAACATGTTTATCAATAAAGATATGTGCTCATCATAGACATTGTCCATAAATAAACAAAAAATTGTTCATCGTAGACATTGTTCATTTATAAAACGAATTGTTCATCAATAAATGATTGTTGTTTATTATAGATATTGTTCATTAATAAAACTAGTTGTTTATCATAAACATTGTTCGATAAAAAAAAAGGAGTTTTTCAACAACAAAAAAAAGTGTTCATCGTAAGCATTGTTCATCAAATATAAATTTTGTTCATCATCAATTTTGAACAAAAATACATTTTAATAAACTTTAATGAGAAATATTATATATATTTAAAAGTTAAATTTGATTTAAAAAGTTTGTTATATTAGTAGGAAAATAAGTAGCAATTTGGTGGATAAACCACTTGAAAACAGCGGGAATTGTAAACTGTTTTTTTAATCCCATTAAACAACGTACTGCTCGACTCGGTTCGGCATGTGAAAAACGCGGCTCAAGTCACTGGCTCACACTCCTCCTTCAAGCCAACATCTCCCACCGACGACATGGGAACAATACCGGCTCATATTTTTGGTTTGTCAAATGTATAATAGTATAATATAATGATATAAAGAAAAGAAAAATAAGAGCGGAAAAAGAAATAAGGGCAGAAGAAAATAAAGAGGCACACATGTCATATTTGTGGTTACTTAGAGCATGGGTTGTCTTAACGCATTTCTGCGTTAAATCTTCACTTGGCTTGCGTTAAACCTGCGTGAACCACACCGCTTAGTCACGTTAAAGCTGCGTTAACCCTTTAACGCAGCGTTAAAGTTGAGTTGAATAAAAAAAAATTCACTTTTACCCCCTCAGCGGATATATAGCCGTTGCGTTTAAAAAAAAAGTTTCATTTTACCCCCTCAACGGATTTAAACGGCGAGTTTGCCTTAAAAAAATAAATAAATAATTTCAAAGACCCCGAACCAATCGAGGAGAGTGAAGAAAATCCCGACTTCGTCAATACACGTTGGCAACAAGTGAGGAAAAATTACTTGCCAAGTGTTATGCGGCCACGACCGAGGATTCACAAGTCGGGCGTGCACAAGCTCGCGATACGTTTTGGCAATGGGTAATAAATGAGTTCAATAGACTCAATTTTCAAAAATGCAACAAGGATATGATACAAGGCAAGGGAAAAACATTGAACCGTGTTGGGTACATTCAGTACCCAAGCTTCCTTAAACAATGATTTGAATAGAAATTAACCTAAGTGTCGTATATCCTTAAACACTCTCAGGTCACTGAGTGAATAGTCACTCAGTGAGTTATCATCAAGATACCTAGGACGAGTCTAAGAAGGATTCTCCATTCAGTGAGGCGGAACTCCCTGAAGGCACATAAGCCAAAGAAGAAGATAATGGGTTCAGTGAGTGATGACAATAACTCACTGAACCTCAGTCTCCTCAACAACTATGAAGAATGAAGACTGAAGACTGAAGACCAAAGACTGAAGAACTTGAGACTGAAAGAAAGGTGGGACAAGGCGGGAAAGGTTTGAACTGACTTAGAGAAGTCCTTATCACTCTAAGGTCAAACTTTCCCTAAAAGGATTCATAATAAGAACAGTATCATCACTGTTACTCAGAAAGTACTCTTATCCTATACCCAAAATAGATTCTTGTAACAGTGACAAAATACAGCAGTATTTTGTCCCGATTAGCTTAGGTCATCTTTTGTCTTGTAATTAACGGTTGCTCTTTTTACTTGTCTATAAATAGGATCATAAGATGGAGTAAAAATTGACAAGTTTGTGCAATTAACGCTTAGACATTCACAAACCACTTTTACTCCTTCATAGAGCAACCTTGTCCCTGAGATAGCTTAGTGGTTCCTTATAATTGCCACTTAAGCTTAACTTAAGTTTAGAGAGGAGATATACCGTACTTGTCATTTCAATCCCAAGTGTTTTTTCCGCAAACACTTTGGGTATAGATTCTTTTGATTTACTTCTAATAAGAATTTAAATGTTGAAAAACTCTTGTCTTTTATCCTTTACGTTTTTACTTATTTGTCAAGTTAATCAATACATTACTAAGCTATAGAACACGGTTGACTTAACTTTGTAGTTAATTTTAACCGTGTAACGGGAACAACAAGTGGTATCAGAGCCTCTGGTTTATAAAACTTTTTAAAAACTACAGAGAGCTCAAAAAGTTTTAAAAACAAGATCCTACCATGGCTGACAGTAATGTACCCCAGCTAGTTGATAAAAAGGAAGGAAGCTATTCAGCTGTCGCTCCTAGACTAGAAGCTGGTAAATTTAGCAAGTGGAAAATGCGTATGCTTTGCTACTTGATTGGTATGGAACCATACTGTATCCAATGTATCAATAAAGGTCCCTTTGTCCCTAAGACAGCTGAAGGTCTACCCAAACCTGAAGCTTAGTGGACAATTGATGAGAGGAGGGTGGTTAACCAAGACCAACGCCTGAAAAGCATCATTATATTGTGTCTTCCTGATGATACAATGGAATCAGTCATTAACTGTACAACAACTAAACAAACTTGGCTTAACTTGGTTCACAGCTTTGAAGGTCCCTCAGATACCAAGGAAAACATGATTATGGACCTGAAACTTGAGTATAACACTTTCAGGGCCAAAGACTCTGAAAGTCTCTCTCAGACCTATACACGGTACAAAACCTTGCTCAATGAACTATCAAATGATAGTGTAGTCTTGTCTAAGCATGAAATCAATGTTGGTTTTGTCAACAGTCTCCCTGAGAAGTGGTTAAACTTCTCTCAAGGTCTCAGAAATGCTAACCACATTCAAAATCTTGAGCTCTCTGAGATTTATGGGAAGTTTGTCTATGAGGAAAACTTAATCTCAAGGAGATACTCTCACTCAAAGAAAGCTTAATAGATTAAAAAGGCCTTGACAACCACACCCTTATCTACTTCCTTTTATTTTAATGGTGTTATGCAGGATTTCCAAGAGAATTCTGATGATGAAGCTGATGAAAGAACCAGTGAGGAGTACCTTAATGTCTTACACACTGAATTTCAAGAAAGGGCATTCCTTGCTAATTCTTAACGTTTTATTAAAAGAAGTCAGTCAAATTCTTCTAAAGAAAAAGCAAATGAAACCACTGAATGTTTCAAGTGTGGTAAAAAGGGTCATTTTGCAAAAGGTTGTTTTTTGAAAACAACCTCAGAACCCTCATACAAATTCTCTGGTAATAGTTCTTCTTCAGGAACTAGCAAGTTTCAACCGAAAATGCTTCAGTATACTCAATATTTTCAAAAGAAAACTGTTCAAAATGATCAAAAAGATTTTGAAGCTAAGTATAGAAAAGCTAAAGCTAAACTTGCTCTTCTTGTGGCTACTCCCTTAGTATCTCAGGCTGCTCAAACCACTAAACCTGTTCAAACAAAGAACAAAGTACTTGTGACTGAAGCCTTTGACTGGGATAAGGAAGATGTCTCCTCAGATGATGATGAAGTAAGAGTCAGTACACTGATGGCACTTTCAGATGATGACAAGCTGGCTGTTGGAAAAAAGCCATGCAAGAAATGGAGAGTGGGTTAACATCACCATGAAGAAGGTAAATATCTTACTATCTAGGGATGATGATTGTGACTGGCAATCTTACTTGAATTATATAAATGTTGATCTTAAGTTTGTTAAAGAGCAAAGACTTAATTTGTTTTTAAAATACAATAAAGTTGTTCTAGAATTAAATAAGTGTAGTAGAGATGAACTACTTGTCTTAAAACAAGCCAAGCTAGAGGCTGTTACACTTCAAATTCAAAACACTAAAATTTTGAAACAAAACCAAGCTCTTCAAACAGAACTTAAGAAAGAAAAAGCCGTCATTCAAAGTTGGACAACAAAGAATCATAAAGTCTTTAAAACTGTTAGTCTTATTCCTAGTTATAAAAAAAAAAATCATAAGAGAAGACCAACTCATTGAATCCCTCAGTGAGAGTCATAGTGAAAATGTCTTTTTACCAGCTGGCATATCTTTTGAACAAGAAATGGAACCTAAGTCTAGCGACTGGGTTGAAAGAAACAGCCTACACAGTAAGTTACCTAACTTTGAGAATTGGAAAATCTTGCAACCTGAAAGTCAGGCTATAAATGATATGCTTGGACTCACTGAAAAACCCAGTAACACTGAGTCTGAATCAAAATCCCAAACACCTCTCCCACCACTGAAAGTCCTTCAGGGAGCAGCACCATGCTCAGACCTAACACCTTTAGTTTCCTCTCAACATTCTCCAAAAGAGAAGTCAAGATTGGGTAAAACAATCCTGAAGAGACCCACACCTGAAGTCTCAGTTCCCAATGATGACTCAACACCTTCAGTCTCAATTGAGGTGAACACTGAAAGCCCTGATTCAAAATATGATCAGTTGGCTGAGCTTGTCAGGAAGATGAGTGAAAAGATTGAATCATCTGAAAAACCTCCTCAATCTAAGATTAAGGAACTCAAAACAGCTTCCTCAAGCACCTCCAAACCAAAATCTTCTCCTAAAACTCAACAAAGATGTGAATTGTGTAACTATACAAATCATTCCACTGATGACTGTTATAGAATCCTTTTTTGCATGATATGCAAAAAGGAAGATCACAAGACTTCTGATCACTTATCATACACAGTCTCATCCAATGTTGCAACACACTTTAAAGCACAGACTTTTCAATATCCATCTGGTTCAAAATAGATACAAAGGAAAAAACCAAAGCCTTTTTCACTTTGTCCACATTGTGGTTTCAATGACCATCATCCTGATGATTTTTTAATGTATCCTTGATGTGACATATGTGGAGATCCCACTCATGATACTTCAGGACATGAAAAGGTCATTGAGGCTAGAAGAGGCACTACCAAGTCCTCTCCACAGTCTACTGAGTCCACATCAACAACCAAATTTAAAGTCTGTAGAAGCACAATCCATACCACCACTGACCATGCATCAATTGTATATTTCAAAAAGGCCATTAAAGCCAAGCCCACCAGGAAGTGGGTTCACAAGAAAAACTGACACAATTTACTATTTGTGCAGAGACATACCAGGGAGCATGTTTGGCATCTAGACAGTGGATGTTCAAGGAGCATGACTAGTGTGGAGGAATATCTGCACAAATATGTTGAAGAACCAGGACCTAAGGTGATATTTGCTAATAATTCACCATGCCTCACTGAAGGTTATGGTTTAGTAAACTGTAGTGGAATAGTTTTTACTAGGATAGCTTATGTTAATGGCCTAAAGTACAATCTTATCAGTGTCAGTCAACTATGTGATGCAAAATACATAGTTCAATTTGATGATAAGCAAGGCACCATATTTAATGTAAATAAACAAATCGTTCTTATTGCACCAAGAAGACAGGATGTTTATGTGTTAGATATGTCTACTCTAATTCAGAATGGAACATGTCTTTTTGCTAAAGCCACTAAAACACTAAACTGGCTTTGGCATAAGAGACTCTCCCATATGTATTTCAAAAACATAAACAATCTTGTCAAACAAAACAAGGTCCTTGGCTTACCATCACTTGTGTTTTCGAAGGATAAACCCTGCTCTGCCTGTGAAAAAGGTAAACATCATAGAGCATCCTTTAAAACCAAACAAAACTTCTCCATCAAAAGTTGCCTTCATCTTCTCCATATGGATCTTTTTGGACCTGTCAGTCCAATGTCCATTCATCATGAGAGGTATACTCTGGTCATAGTGGATGAATACTCAAGATACACTTGGGTTTACTTCTTGACCAAATAGAGTCAGGCAGCTGAAACAATTATGTCCTTTGTCAAGAACATTGAAAACCAAAATGACATAAAAGTCAAACAAATTAGGACCAACAATGGGACTAAATTCAAAAATTATGTTCAACAACCTCCTGGATTTGAAAGCAGTGAGTTTCATGACTATGTCTACAAGCTTGACAAAGCCCTTTATGGAAATAAGCTCCTAGGGCATGGTATGAAACTCTTTCAGCCTTTCTCATCCAAAACAAATTTTTCAGAGGAAAGATAGACAACACCGTGTTTATCTATAGGACAAAAGAAGATGTTATTCTTGTTCAAGTGTATGTGGATGACATAATATTTGGCTCAACAAATTACAAACTTTGCAAACAGTTTGAAAAACTAATGACAAAGAATTACTTCCTTGGACTTCAGATCAAGCAGACTGATAAGGGAACCTCCATCAGTCAAGAAAAGTACACTAGAAGCCTACTGAAAAAGTATGAGCTCAGTGATTGTGCTTTAGTGAAAACTCCAATGGTTCCCCCAAACAATCTTGGTCTTGACCCTGCTGGTAAAACAGTGAATCAAACTCTATTTAGATGTATGATTGGGTCACTGATGTACCTACTTGCATCAAGGCCTGACATCCAATTCTCAGTCTGTGTATGTGCCAGATATCAGTCTGACCCAAGAGAATCATATCTCACAGCTGTAAAAAGGATCATCAGGTACCTGAAAGGTACTCCAAATCTTGGATTGTAATACCCTAAATGTTCAGGTTTTGATCTCAAAGGGTACTCAGACTCTGACTATGCTGGCTGCAACATGGATAGGAAAAGTACTTTAGGCTCCTGCCAATTCCTTGGAGGTAAACTAGTCTGTTGGAGTGCTAAGAAACAACAATCAATATCCATGTCCTCAGCTTGGGCTGAATATGTTGCAGCAGCCAGTTGTTGTGCAAATGTGCTATGGATGAAAAGTCAACTCAGTAACTATGACATCCATTACAAGATGGTACCCATCTTCTGTGACAACACTAGTGCCATTGATATATCAAACAATCCTGTTCTTCATCAGAGAACCAAGCATATTGATATCAGATATTATTTCATCAGGGACCATGTCATGAAAGGTGACATTGAATTACACTTCATCCCCACTGAATATTAGCTAGCTGATATATTCACCAAATCATTGGATGAACCAACTTTCATAAGACTGAAAGTTTAATTGGGGATGTCGGATATTGAAAACCAGTCCACTGACTAAACCTATCCAACTAAGTGTAAATAATGGTAACCATTGGTCCCTGAATCAACAAATCTCTCAGTGAATGAGCATCTTATGTCTCACTGAATAACCTTCCCTAAACACCCTCACACTGAATGAAAAGTCATTCAGGAGGCCTCAAGACATCAACAAATGACATTCAATACAAAACTAAATGCTCTAAGTACTTAGTTAGTAAATGTCCGAGGTTGGTAACTGGATACATATTTAACATAGGAATATATGTTCTTTTACCTTCTGGCATCCACATCTTGGGCCCCCACATCATCACCACATATCCCACTTGGCATTTAATGCCACTCCTCACAAGTAATATCCTTTGATATTATATGTGGTGACGTCACCCTGTAAAATGCGCTTTTTGCAGAACTTCGCAACTGTTCCCCTTGACAGTTGCGCAAAACCCGGGTAGTGGATTGGGTGGCATTTAATGCGGATATCAAACGGTTATACAAAACAATTTTCAAATTGTTATAAAATTTGTAAAATTGCAAAAACACCCTCTCTCTCAACTTCCCTATAAATACCCCCACAAAAATAACACACGCACGCTTTGGAAACATTAATCAAACTCTTGCAATTTCTCTCAAAACTTGTGTGCATTTTTCATCTCATAACCAGACCGTTCTTCAAAATCAAAACTTTTCTCATAAAATGGCTACTTCTAGGGCTATTACCTACGCTCCAAATGTGGAATTCCAATTGGAAAGCGTAGACATGACCAAAAACAATGTCGTAGGGAACTTTGCCTATCCGGAAAATTTTCTTGCTTATAAGGATATGGTGAAATACCTTCAAAATTATTCTCTCTACGGCATTTACAAAGACACCCTCAGTCATTTACAATGACTACTTGAGGGAGTTCTGGTGTACAACAGTGGTCACCAACCCTGATGTCACCAAGGACTCCATCATTAAGTTCTCAGTGAAGAATGGGGGGAAAACCCTCTCCCTTGACTACAAAACCTTCATCAAAGCCACAAGCATTAATTTCACTGAGACTTTTGTCCCTCAACCCTCAGAGAGTGAAGTAAGGCCGAATTGCTTTTACTTGGGCCACTTGACGATAAACACCCTGATGGGCCCCAGTGACCCTTTTGGCCAAAGCCATAATTATAAAAACATGGTTTCCTGTTGTTTGGAGGATACTGATGACTTTTGTCATTCAGGTCCAACGTGAAAACAAATCCTCCACGAAGCAATTGAACACTGCTCAACAAATGATAGTGTTCAGCCTCCTTGAAGATATAAAAATTGATATTCGAGAAATTATCTTCAGGGACCTCATAGTCAAGCTCTTAGGGAAATCCAGGCAAAGATACATGTCTTACCCTAGGTTCATTTCTTGTGTGCTCCAAGACTTATTGGGCTCTGAGTACGTTAGGCCAAACATACAGGGATCTGACCCTGATGTATTACACAAGGCCAACTACTCAAGAGACCCCACTGAGATCAGACAAATCACCCTGACAACATATATGTTGACAGTAATTCAGGGTGCTGATGCAGTTTCACCAATGTCTTCTCCTTCCAAGAAGGAGAAGAAGAAAAAGAAGGGGTCCAGGAAGGTGGTTCAACCCAAACCACTCGACACTGAGACCTCTACTTCACAGCCTGAGAAAAGGAGGCACAAAAAGCCCCAGCCTACTGAGACACCCATTGAGGAGGCCAATAATATTTTGACAAAAGAACAAATGCCAACGGAGGGCACTGAGAAATCACACTCAGTGTCTGATGCGCGTGTGCATATGCTCTAATTTTTATACCCACGGTATGTCGTTGTGGTTTTAGCAGTATTCAAGTTTTAAATTTATATTTAGCCGACTTATCAATAACACACACTTTAACGAGCAGTGTACCCGGTCAGTATGAATATAATGGTAAGTAGAGTGTCGATCACTAAGAGTGGAACGTATTATCTAGTTATTCTAATCAGTATTTTAATATCTTAAGTTAGCTATACAACCTAATTTAACGTAAGGGGGTTTCAGCCTGAGAGACTGACACGGTTTGATTATGATTAAATATAAACTGAACTAATAAGCACGAATCAGCGATTAGCACACACGTACACAGATAAATACTTGAGACAATAAGAAGACCTGTCCTGATAGTTAAGTAGCTTGTCACTTGTTTTATTGCTAGTTTTATATGAAGTGTATAGTTCGATGCAACGCACCGAGATTAATCCTTTCTCGTTGGCTCTAATCTTATCGGCGAGTAAACCCTTAATGATTACTTATGACTATCCTACTTATCTTTTCTTCCTACTTTTCTACAGACGATAGAATGCATAGGCGATATAATAAATAGGCGAGGAAGGGGCATGGCGACCCAAGCAATGCTCAGCTAGACACAGAGGTTATCAATGCACTAATAAAAGTCACCAAAGACATCAACACATAAACTTTAATTAATGGGAAAGCAATTTTAAGGGGAGTTGAAGTGCATGATTAAATCAATGACACAAGCCCATCAATCCTGACCAATTAAAGTGTACTAATCCAATAAAACAAAACTACTTAATGAATTGAATACATGCAGGACCTTCTTACAGCTCTTGTATCTTCGTTCAAGGTGTGTCTTGTGCTGCTACTTCGTCTGAATTTGGCTTAGGGTTTTCTGTGGTCTTCGATCTTCTAAAACTAGGCTCTCTGTTCACACCGAAATTCGTCTGACCTTGGGGTATTTATAGTTTCTGTCTGAGGGCTAGATGCGGCGCATAGGATAAGTAGATGCGGCGCATTGACTTCACTTCGCGTGGGGTCCAAGATTAATATATTCAAGAATATTCGTACACCGCCAGAAGATGCGGCGTAACTCCATTCATAGATGCGACGCATGTCCTTGCTGTCTTGGATCGTAGCTTGTGAAATCTTGATAGTGATGCGCCGTATATAATAAGTAGGATGCGGCGTATCTGGAGCAGAATAATCTTGATCTTGTACGTTTCAGTAGACTCTTAACTTCTTGCATGTTTTGCTCCATAATTAGTCCAAAATCACCAAGTTTCACATAATACTTGTTTTTACCGGAGAATTACAAAAGTAAACATTAACGTACCAATTCTCACAGATAATATAATAAAACAAGTCAAATAAATAGGATAAATGATGGTAATAAAATGTACTTATTTGAGTTCATCAGTGTCCTCGGGCAAACCGTCTCCTAAAGACTCTGCTGACAAAAACAAGTAAGTGGAGTCAGGAACCATTCAACAATCACTTCCCGATGAAGGAATTAGTACATCACAACTTTTGCCCGAGGGAGAAAATGGTCATGAATCCTCAGTAGAGTAGCACTACTTTACCGAGAAGGGGAGCCACACCCTCTCACATCGTGCTTATGACTCTGATAAATCACAATCAAAGTCTCAGGGAGTACCGATCCTTATATCTTCATCAGGGCAGCACCACTCTGGTGGAAAGGGGGACCTCAACATCTCACATCCTGCTTATGGCTCTGATAAATCACAATCAGGGTCTCAAGGAGTACCGGTCCCTATATCTTCATCAGGGCAGCACAACTCTGGTGGAAAGGGGGACCTCAACATCTCATTTCCTAGTGATGGTACTGGCTTAAACCCACCAGTCCCTAAAGGAACCTCAGGGGAAAAAGACTTAGGGGCATGCAACTACCCACTGATATGAAACCTACACCCCCTCACGGCATTGCGCATAACTTGAAAACTGACTCCGCGGACCAGGCAGAGATAACCCTCTCTGTTCTCCTGAAGGGGTCAGAACCTGGCCACAACAAAGGCAAGCTCTTTTCTGAGGGGGAGCCAGATGTCACCTTGGCTCCTACCCTGACTTGTCTACAAAGGTTCATTGATGAAGAGTCAGAGGAGGAGCTAGTGGAATTTGTAGATGATGAAGTTTTCCTACTGGGGATGCCATGTATTCTGATGAATAACTCACTTACGCGTCCCCTCAGCGTACTGAACCGGAAGCTTCATCCCCTCCTCAAGAACCTAACTCTCCTCATCAAGAACTTAACTCACCCCCTCTTGAAGATCAACCTAACACACCATCATCATCATCATCCTCATCTCATCACACATCAGGCTCCTCAGTCCCTGTTGCTGCAATTCCTGACTATTTTCAGAAGTATGATGATGTGCTTCCCCTCACTGAAAGGCAGCTGGTCAAATTCCTCAGGAAGTCAAATACTGCCCTCTTCATTGAGATCATCAAGGAACAATGGGATCAACACACTGAAGCAGCAACTTTTTATGTTGACTTCAGGGCAAATGTTAAAGGGTCAAAGGGTCAACTCCACAAAGTCACTGCTTCTACTGACAAAAACAGAAAATATGCAAAATAATACAATGAATGCAATTTAACCTAATATACAACAGAGTTAGCGGTTAGAATAAAAAGTAAAAAGAAAAACCTAATTAAAATACTAATCAAATTAACAGATAATAACAATTCACTCCCCGGCAGCGGCGCCAAAAACTTGATGCACGTGTGCGTATGCTCTAATTTTTATACCCACGGTATGTCGTTGTGGTTTTAGCAGTATTCAAGTTTTAAATTTATATTTAGCCGACTTATCAATAACACACACTTTAACGAGCAGTGTACCCGGTCAGTATGAATATAATGGTAAGTAGAGTGTCGATCACTAAGAGTGGAACGTATTATCTAGTTATTCTAATCAGTATTTTAATATCTTAAGTTAGCTATACAACCTAATTTAACGCAAGGGGGTTTCAGCCTGAGAGACTGACACGGTTTGATTATGATTAAATATAAACTGAACTAATAAGCACGAATCAGCGATTAGCACACACGTACACAGATAAATACTTGAGACAATAAGAAGACCTGTCCTGATAGTTAAGTAGCTTGTCACTTGTTTTATTGCTAGTTTTATATGAAGTGTATAGTTCGATGCAACGCACCGAGATTAATCCTTTCTCATTGGCTCTAATCTTATCGGCGAGTAAACCCTTAATGATTACTTATGACTATCCAACTTATCTTTTCTTCCTACTTTTCTACAGACGATAGAATGCATAGGCGATATAATAAATAGGCGAGGAAGGGGCATGGCGACCCAAGCAATGCTCAGCTAGACACAAAGGTTATCAATGCACTAATAAAAGTCACCAAAGACATCAACATATAAACTTTAATTAATGGGAAAGCAATTTTAAGGGGAGTTGAAGTGCATGATTAAATCAATGACACAAGCCCATCAATCCTGACCAATTAAAGTGTACTAATACAATAAAACAAAACTACTTAATGAATTGAATACATGCAGGACCTTCTTACAGCTCTTGTATCTTCGTTCAAGGTGTGTCTTGTGCTGCTACTTCGTCTGAATTCGGCTTAGGGTTTTCTGTGGTCTTCGGTCTTCTAAAACTAGGCTCTCTGTTCACACCAAAATTCGTCTGACCTTGGGGTATTTATAGTTTCTATCTGAGGGCTAGATGCGGCGCATAGGATATGTAGATGCGGCGCATTGACTTAACTTCGCGTGGGGTCCAAGATTAATATATTCAGGAATATTCGTACACCGCCAGAAGATGCGGCGTAACTCCATTCATAGATGCGATGCATGTCCTTGCTGTCTTGGATCGTAGCTTGTGAAATCTTGATAGTGATGCGCCGTATATAATAAGTAGGATGCGGCGTATCGGGAGCAGAATAATCTTGATCTTGTACATTTCAGTAGACTCTTAACTTCTTGCATATTTTGCTCCATAATTAGTCCAAAATCGCCAAGTTTCACATAATACTTGTTTTTACCTGAGAATTACAAAATTAAACATTAACGTACCAATTCTCACAGATAATATAATAAAACAAGTCAAATAAATAGGATAAATGATGGTAATAAAATATACTTATTTGAGTTCATCAAATATCCCCCCACTTGAACTTTACTTGTCTCCAAGTAAACCTTAGAATTAATCTTATGAAAATGTATCCTAAAAGATATTAGGATTTATTTTTATATTTAAGCATGTATTCATTTTGTCATAATCACACAACCAAACACTTAACGAATTAGAAATAAAATATAGTTTGATAAAAGCAAATCTAATCGTTTAACTGTCCAGTCGTGATGAATATTCTATCATAAGCTTGGCAAGTATACGCATCTCCCCCACTAAAGCCAAGGAATAACAAGTCTAAAGCGGTAAAAAGGGTTTGTAGGTTAAGGGTTAATCATTCTCCTTAATCTCTATCGATCTCAAATTCCAGAAAAGGCGACAAAATCACAAATACATGATCGAATCCACGAACACGATACTTGCAATTGCTCAAATCCTTAACTCGAATAGGCTAAAGATAGGACCAAGTAATCTTTACCAATAATATTATATCAAAAAGGGCGACAAAATCATAAATACATAGCCGAATCCACGACTACGATACTTAAGATTGCTCAAATCCCTAATCTCAATAAATCAAAGATTTGGATAAAGAATAATATAGTGTATGGATAATATTTGGGATATAAATTGGTGTAAAATGAAAAATAAACAAAACAGATAAATTAAAATCCTAAGTGTGGTTAATCACTATCCCAACCATCCCATGAATAAGACTCATATCATAGAATAACTCACGATTTAACACTTGAAACACACGGTTTAGGTAGACACGAATTATACTCAACAAGATCTCAATCAAAGAATAACCTTAGTTGGTGTTCCCATAACGTTCAACTCCCAATCAATCAATAAATATAATATACAACAAATAGTGGTGATATCGACCACTTAATACAAAACTTTACATAAGTTGGTTAAAATAAACTTCCAACTTTTCTTTCTTCTTTTTCTTTTCTATTTTTTCGATTTTTTTTTTTTTTTTTTTTTTTTTTTTTTTTTTTTTTTTTTTTTTTTTTAACTTGAAAGATAAGCATAGATGTGTAAAATTTCACCACATCACTATAACGATAACTCTGGATAATTTTTCCATACTTTTCATGACTTCAGAAATAACGGTAATAGTGAAAGTAGTAATCACACGAAAAATAAACTCAAAGATATACAATATTTACTTTCACTCCAATTGCATTGTGCAATTTCCTGACTCAACCAAAGATAATGAATTACGCACGCGAACACAGGTAATGTAAGGAAACACACTTTGCCTAAAGCAAATAACCAACCACGGATTTTAATCTACAGGGTAGGCTAAGGTGTAAGGGTGTAACGAAACATTATAACAAAGGTGTAAGAAACGAAAGGAATGGCTCTGAGTGTTTTTCTAGGGGTATCTTACTCTAAAAGTGAGAGTAACAAAAGGGTTTATACGGGGGTTAACTAACCAGTGTAGTTAGCTAATATCACATAACATATAAAGGCTATTTGGGTGTAATCCTAGAAATTTACCAATTTAGACAAGTCATTCCAATTATATAAATAATACTTATTATGGTGGTCTCAAATAGTATACAAGCCAAGTTCTAAAGTTTACAAGTCACCGGCACACTCATAGATTTGTGAAATTTGAAAAGTTCACAATTTTTGAAAATAACGTCATGTGTGCAGCTATGTAATTTAGACTTAATCAAAAACATGCTAAAAAAAAAATTTTAATTTTGATATATTAAGCACATTTTAAGCATATTTTGAAAAAGTTTAGGACATGTAAGTGTTCTAATTCTCTAATCCCCCCACTTAAGTTAAACAACGTCCTCGTTGTTTGTATCAAAGGTTAAAAATTGGAAAATAAAAGAATTAGAACAGAAAAACTCCCTTGAGATTTGCTCGGTATGATCCTCCATTGTTCGTGTAAGAGCAAAAATCAAGTTCCTTGTGGATGAGAACGTTTAAGCTTCATAATTGATGTATCCACAGGAAATGCAGGAATCTATAATACCACCAAGACTTTAACACACCTAAGTTAAGAAGGTTCAAACTTGCATAATACATTAGTAGTTAGTAAAAATAAAACTTAAAAATTAAACTGAAAATCATCAGGTCAGTCGATACGCCGTATCTTATGGAAGAAGATGCGCCGTATCGAGCCTGGAATAAGTACGAATCAGAATAGAAGATGCGTTGCATCCTTAACCAGGGATGCGCCGCATTAAAATAAACTAACAAAAAGTTTTAAAGTTAAAAATAAAAATGCAGAAAATTATATAAGATATGACCAGCGCAGGAGATGCGTCGCATCTCAGGATTGAGATGCGCCGTATCTGCTGCGGGCCTGACTGACTCGACACAGAACAAAATAGTAAAAATTTTCCGGGTTGTCTCTCGATCAGCACTTGTCTTTATTCCAGAGTCTTCAAGTTAGACTCACGTTCAGCTCATTATTCCAATACTTCAGGTTCAAACTCCACCACCTCGTTCTCAGTATCCTCAATTTTATTATCAAAGTATTTCTTGACTCGTTGCCCGTTTACCTTGAATATATAACCATTTTTATCGCATATTTCAATAGTTCCATATGGATACACTTTCTTGACAACGAACGGACCCGTCCATCTTGATTTAAGTTTACCAGGATACATCTTTAATCTGGAATTAAATAGCAGCACTTTCTCTCAAATAGTAAACGTTTTATCCCCATGTAACCTCGAGTCATGCCATCTTTTAGTTCTTTCTTTGTAGATCTTAGTATTTTTGTAGGCCTCATCTCTTAGTTCATAGAGTTCATTAATTTCCATGAAACGGTTCTTCGTTGCAGCTTCCATATCCATGTTACAATTCGTCAAAGCCCAATATGCACTTTGTTCTATTTCGACCGGTAGGTGGCATGCTTTTCCGTATACAAGACGAAATGGAGTGCATCCCGTTGGTGTCTTATACGCTGTACGAAATGCCCATAAAGCATCATTTAACTTATCAGACCACCCTTTCGGATTATATCCAGTTGTTTTTTCAAGAATTCACTTTATAGCCCTATTGGTTACTTCAGTTTGCCCATTGGATTGAGGATGGTATGCAGTGGAAACCCTATAATACACTCCATATTTTTGCAAGGCTCTTCCCAGATGGTGATTACAAAAGTGTGTTCCCCTATCACTAATCAATGCTTTAGGAATTCCAAATCTAGAGAACAGACTTTGCAAAAATTTAAGTACTACCTTGCTGTCGTTTGTTGGTAATGCTTGCGCTTCGACCCATTTTGATACGTAATCAACAGCAACCAAAATATATTTATTACCTTTAGATTCAGGAAACGGTCCCATGAAGTCCAATCCCCATATGTCAAAAACTTCACATACATGGATATAATTTTGCGGCATTTCGTTTCTTGATGTTATATTTCCGGATCGTTGACACGCATCACATCCTTTTATGTAATCTTTTGCATCATCCAACATAGTGGGCCAATAAAATCCTGCATCAAGGATTTTTCTTCTTGTAATAACTGCACCGTGATGTCCCCCCGTTGGCCCTGAATGACAATGTGCTAATATTGCTGGGACATCATCTCCATCTACGCATCTTCGTATAATATTGTCAGGACATAATTTAAAAGCATACGGTTCATCCCAAATATACTCACTAGCGTGATTTAGAAATCTTCTTTTCTCGTCGGATGTTAGCCCTTTTGGAATTTCGTTAGCAACAATAAAGTTTATATAGTCGGCATACCATGGTCCATTATTATTACTCTTAATTCTTACCATCATAAGGTGTTCATCAGGAAAGTCATCAGCGATTTCCCTTTCATCAAGCACCTCCATGTCAGGGTTTTCATGTCTAGATAAGTGGTCAGCAGCTAGATTCTCGGCACCCTTTTTATCTTTAATTTCAATATCGAATCCTTGGAGCAATAAAACCCACCTAATAAGCCTTGGCTTGGCATCCTGTTTATTGAACAAATACTTCAAAGCATAATGGTCAGTGTAAACCATAGTTTTTGACAATATAAGATATGACCTAAATTTATCGAATGCAAAAACTACTGCTAAAAGTTCTTTTTCGGTGGTGGTGTAATGTTCTTGGGCATTATTCAATGTTTTGCTAGCATAATAAATTGGCTTAAATTTCTTATCTATCTTTTGGCCAAGTACAGCTCCAATAGCATAATCACTAGCATCACACATTAGTTCAAAAGGCAGATTCCAATTGGCGAAATTATAATAGGTGCGGAAGTTAGTTTTTCTTTAAGTATATTAAATGCCTTTTTGCAATCTTCAGAAAAATCAAACTTCGCATCTTTTAGCAATAATTGGGTCATAGGCCTAGATATCATTGAAAAATCCTTTATGAACCTACGATAAAATCCAGCATGCCCTAAAAAACTTCTAACACCTTTTACATTAGTGGGATAAGGTAGTTTGGCAATTACATCAATTTTAGCTTTGTCGACTTCTATACCTTTCCCAGAAATCTTATGTCCTAACACAATTCCTTCTCTAACCATAAAATGACATTTTTCCAAATTAAGAACAAGGTTAGTTTCTTCACACCTAGCAAGCATTTTATCAAGTTTAAAGAGACAATCACTAAATGAGTTACCGAGCACCGAGAAGTCGTCCATGAAGACTTCCATAAAGTCTTCTACCATATCATGGAAGATAGCCGTCATACAACGTTGGAAAGTAGCAGGGGCGTTGCATAGTCCGAACGGAATTCTCCTATAGGCGAAGGTTCCATAAGGGCAGGTGAAAGTTGTCTTCTCTTGATCCTCAGGGGCAATGGGTATTTGGAAGAAACCTGAAAAGCCATCTAAAAAACAATAATAATCATGTCCTGACAGTCTTTCTAACATTTGATCAATAAATGGAAGAGGGAAGTGATCTTTTCGCGTAGCATCATTGAGTTTGCGGTATTCGATGCAAACTCTCCATCCGGTAACAGTTCTTGAAGGGATTAGCTCATTTGTCGTCATTGAGTACTACCGTCATTCCTCCTTTTTTCGGTACAACGTGGATAAGACTGACCCACGAGCTGTCGGAAATTGGGTAGATAAGTCCGGAGTCAAGTAATTTCACAATTTCATTTTTCACCACGTCTTGGACTTTTGGATTCAAACGCCTTTGGGGTTGGATGGTTGGTTTGAATTCATCTTCCATGAGGATTTTATGTATACAGAATGACGGGCTAATTCCCTTAATATCAGACATACTCCACGCTAATGCTCCTCTTCGTTTATATAGTACCTGCAAAAGGGATTCTTTTTCTTTTGGCGTTAAGTCAGATGCAATAATAACGGGCGAATTAGTGTTCCCATTCAAATAGGCATATTCCAAAGTAGAAGGGAGATCCTTAAGCACAGGTTTAACATCATCAATTTAATTAGCACTAGCGGAATAAACTTGTTCTTTAATTATCTCGTTGCTATCATCAGATAAATGCGCCGCATCAAAATTTCCGATGCGCCGTATGGCGTTACAAACAGCGGAATCATCAGCGAAATAATTATCAATAGTATTTTCATCAACTTGATCTTCTATAGCAATTGTGTTTTCTAAATTTTTAAGCAGAAAAGAATCAAGCAAATTACTTTTTAACAATTTCTTAGTAAATTGATTAATCGTGGCATCAGAAACATCGATATTATAGCATTCATCGTCTTCAGAATTATTTTTATTCATAGATTGTTCCATATTAAATTCAACCTCATCTTTTCCTATGGTAAGAGTTATCTTCTTATTAAAAACATCAATCATGGCCCTAGCAGTGGCTAAAAATGGTCGTCCTAATATTATAGGAGTTCTAGAATTTTCGGGCATATCGAGGATAACAAAGTCAATAGGTAATTCAAATTTATCAACTTTTATTAATATATTTTCAGCTATTCCTAATGGGTATTGTATGGACCTATCGGCTAGCCCTAAGCACATCCTAGTAGGTTTTGGCTCACCAAGGCCTAATTTTTCATACATAGAAGAGGGCATAAGACTTATACTAGCCCCTAGGTCGGCTAAAGCATTACTAATATGTAAATTTTTAATTTGACAAGGAATAGTGAAACTCCCTGGATCTTTCTCCTTAGATGGAAGTTTGTTGAGCAATGCTGCCGAGCTTCTTTCCCCCATTGTTACAGTGCAAGCCTCTTCAAGTTTGGACTTGTTTGTAAGTAAGCTCTTCAGATATTTAGCGTATTTTGGCATTTGCACTAGGGCTTCCATAAATGGTATGCTTAGCTGCAGCTGCTTGAGATTTTCCAAGAACTTCTTTTGATAGGCATCTTCTTTCTCCTTCCTTACCCTATGTGGGAAAGGTAGTGTTGATCGTATAGGTTCAACAGAAGGTTCTTCTCTAATTACAGGTTCTGGATTAGCCTCTTTTTGTTGCTCATGCTCAGATGATAAAGATTCAGGGGAAATCTTGTTTGTACTGTCATCCTCGGGTGTCTCTCCGATTTGAAAGGTTGACTTTCCGCCTCTAGTTGTAATCCCTTTCAAATCTTGCTTTACCAAAAGAATCTTGTTAAGCACCGTTGACAATTGGTGCACTTCAATTGCCAATCCATTAATCATGTTGTTTTGTTCCTTTAGTAAAAGCTCATGACTGCCTTTGAATTCATTAATAAAGTTTCTTGCTTCATGATGTTCTTTTTCATTTGCTTGAGCGATTTGTAGTGCAAACTCTTCCATGGTAAGGTTTCTTTGGGGTCTTCCGAACCAGTTGGGGAAAATATCGAACATTGTTCCTGAAAATTAAAGACAGGTAGATTTCAAAGTAAAAATTTCCTAGTATAAGGGTCAGAGTATTTTCCGTTCGGAGATAAGAAAAATAAAAGTTGCTGATATCTGCAGACGATGCGCCGTATCCAAAAAGTTGGATACGCCGTATCTTATAATCGTTAAAATTTAATCAGACTTTTATTCAGAAAATAGATACGCCGCTTAGAATTTAGAATGCGCCGTATCAGTATTAAGTTATCAAAAATTGACGTATATTTATTAAAATTAAATGCGTCGTATTAATAAAAGCTAATGCGCCGTATTTTCGTTACGTTTTAAAATAACAGATTTTTGATTCAGTAGATGCGCCATATCGATAAAAATCGATGCGTCGTATCTGTTTAATAATTCGAAAACTGTTTTTAATTAAAATAATAGATACGCCGTATCTACTAAAACAGATGCGTCGTATGGCGTTATCGTTTAGAAAAATTTCTTATTAAAAACAGATACGCCGTATCTTGGGGAAAGATGCGTCGTATCGAATTTATTAAACGCGTTGTATTTTATAAAAATTAAATGCAATACGCCGTATCTATGAAAATAGATGCGCCGTATCGTTTAAATTAGCTCAGAACAACGATAGCAGAATACAAGAAAAATACGGAAAATAAAAACAAAAATAAAAACAAACGAAAATAATCAAAAATTAAAGAAAAATAAAAACACACAGAAACAGAAAATATGCAAAATAATACAATGAATGCAATTTAACCTAATATACAACAGAGTTAGCGGTTAGAATAAAAAGTAAAAAGAAAAACCTAATTAAAATACTAATCAAATTAACAGATAATAACAATTCACTCCCCGGCAGCGGCGCCAAAAACTTGATGCACGTGTGCGTATGCTCTAATTTTTATACCCACGGTATGTCGTTGTGGTTTTAGCAGTATTCAAGTTTTAAATTTATATTTAGCCGACTTATCAATAACACACACTTTAACGAGCAGTGTACCCGGTCAGTATGAATATAATGGTAAGTAGAGTGTCGATCACTAAGAGTGGAACGTATTATCTAGTTATTCTAATCAGTATTTTAATATCTTAAGTTAGCTATACAACCTAATTTAACGCAAGGGGGTTTCAGCCTGAGAGACTGACACGGTTTGATTATGATTAAATATAAACTGAACTAATAAGCACGAATCAGCGATTAGCACACACGTACACAGATAAATACTTAGACAATAAGAAGACCTGTCCTGATAGTTAAGTAGCTTGTCACTTGTTTTATTGCTAGTTTTATATGAAGTGTATAGTTCGATGCAACGCACCGAGATTAATCCTTTCTCGTTGGCTCTAATCTTATCGGCGAGTAAACCCTTAATGATTACTTATGACTATCCTACTTATCTTTTCTTCCTACTTTTCTACAGACGATAGAATGCATAGGCGATATAATAAATAGGCGAGGAAGGGGCATGGCGACCCAAGCAATGCTCAGCTAGACACAGAGGTTATCAATGCACTAATAAAAGTCACCAAAGACATCAACACATAAACTTTAATTAATGGGAAAGCAATTTTAAGGGGAGTTGAAGTGCATGATTAAATCAATGACACAAGCCCATCAATCCTGACCAATTAAAGTGTACTAATCCAATAAAACAAAACTACTTAATGAATTGAATACATGCAGGACCTTCTTACAGCTCTTGTATCTTCGTTCAAGGTGTGTCTTGTGCTGCTACTTCGTCTGAATTGGCTTAGGGTTTTCTGTGGTCTTCGATCTTCTAAAACTAGGCTCTCTGTTCACACCGAAATTCGTCTGACCTTGGGGTATTTATAGTTTCTGTCTGAGGGCTAGATGCGGCGCATAGGATAAGTAGATGCGGCGCATTGACTTCACTTCGCGTGGGGTCCAAGATTAATATATTCAAGAATATTCGTACACCGCCAGAAGATGCGGCGTAACTCCATTCATAGATGCGACGCATGTCCTTGCTGTCTTGGATCGTAGCTTGTGAAATCTTGATAGTGATGCGCCGTATATAATAAGTAGGATGCGGCGTATCTGGAGCAGAATAATCTTGATCTTGTACGTTTCAGTAGACTCTTAACTTCTTGCATGTTTTGCTCCATAATTAGTCCAAAATCACCAAGTTTCACATAATACTTGTTTTTACCGGAGAATTACAAAAGTAAACATTAACGTACCAATTCTCACAGATAATATAATAAAACAAGTCAAATAAATAGGATAAATGATGGTAATAAAATGTACTTATTTGAGTTCATCAGTGTCCTCGGGCAAACCGTCTCCTAAAGACTCTGCTGACAAAAACAAGTAAGTGGAGTCAGGAACCATTCAACAATCACTTCCCGATGAAGGAATTAATACATCACAACTTTTTCCCGAGGGAGAAAATGGTCCTGAATCCTCAGTAGAGTAGCACTACTTTACCGAGAAGGGGACCCACACCCTCTCACATCGTGCTTATGACTCTGATAAATCACAATCAAAGTCTCAGGGAGTACCGATCCTTATATCTTCATCAGGGCAGCACCACTCTGGTGGAAAGGGGGACCTCAACATCTCACATCCTGCTTATGGCTCTGATAAATCACAATCAGGGTCTCAAGGAGTACCGGTCCCTATATCTTCATCAGGGCAGCACAACTCTGGTGGAAAGGGGGACCTCAACATCTCATTTCCTAGTGATGGTACTGGCTCAAACCCACCAGTCCCTGAAGGAACCTCAGGGGAAAAAGACTTAGGGGCATGCAACTACCCATGATATGAAACCTACACCCCCTCACGGCATTGCGCATAACTTGAAAACTGACTCCGCGGACCAGGCAGAGATAACCCATTCTGTTCTCCTGAAGGGGTCAGAACCTGGCCACAACAAAGGCAAGGTCTTTTCTGAGGGGGAGCCAGATGTCACCTTGGCTCCTACCCTGACTTGTCTACAAAGGTTCATTGATGAAGAGTTAGAGGAGGAGCTAGTGGAATTTGTAGATGATGAAGTTTTCCTACTGGGGATGCCATGTATTCTGATGAATAACTCACTTACGGGTCCCCTCAGCATACTGAACCGAAAGCTTCATCCCCTCCTCAAGAACCTAACTCTCCTCATCAAGAACTTAACTCACCCCCTCTTGAAGATCAACCTAACACACCATCATCATCATCATCATCCTCATCTCATCACACATCAGGCTCCTCAGTCCCTGTTGCTGTAATTCTTGACTATTTTCAGAAGTATGATGATGTGCTTCCCCTCACTGAAAGGAAGCTGGTCAAATTCCTCAGGAAGTCAAATACTGCCCTCTTCATTGAGATCATCAAGGAGCAATGGGATCAACACACTGAAGCAGCAGCTTTTTATGTTGACTTCAGGGCGAATGTTAAAGGGTCAAAGGGTCAACTCCACAAAGTCACTGCTTCTATTGACAAACATGTCAGTGACTCAAAGACCTCCATTGAGAAAATGGGTCTTGATCAAGGGACGCAATACAACAATCTGCTTACGTTTCTCAGTGCCATTCAAGAAGAATTCAAAGATGATCCAGTTCTCATCACCAAGCTGACCGAATTCATGGATACACACAAGACCACCTCATCAACCCTTAGTGAACTCCTCACGCTACTCAAGGAGGTGGATCTTGCCACCTTCAGGTCTCAGCAGGAATCCCTTCATAAGTTAGTCACTGATACCTAAGGCTGCCTGACCAAGATCTCCACAGCTTTTGACCAGCTCTCTGATAAGCATAATGAGATGGTGAACCACTACACCACCAAGGTCCCCCAACTTTCTGAGGCTCAGGTCACCATGACCAATGATATCTCCTCCCTGAAGACCGAGACCTCAGAAATCAAAGGCATGGTCTCCACCATCCTGACACTTCTTCAGTCTTCTCCAGCTCAGCCTGCACCTAAATTAAAATATGCTTCCACTGAAGCTCCAGCATCTGTTTAGGGGGAGACAAAGGAAGATAGTCAGAATCCTGATGAATCAGTACCTGACCAAGTTATCACTGAAGCAGTGCCCCTTCAAAGATTTATTCCAACTGCGACTACTTCAGCAATGGTCATCTCATCAGTGCCTCCTCCAGCTCCTATTCTTACTGAGGCAACCTCAACAGCCACAGCGTTCCCTAAATCCTCCTTCAGTACACCCCCACCCACACACAAAGGGAAGGGAATCATGGAAACTAAAGACTCACCTCCCAAGCTTGTAAGGGCAACAAGAAAAGTGTGTCCTGATCCTGATGCACCAGTACTTATGGAAATCATCTTGCACAATGGGAAAGTCTTCAGGGGAACAAATGAAGAAGTGGCTGCTGTCTTGGAACAAGAGGATAGAATCAAGGCTGAAATGCTCAGTAAGCCCCGTCATTGCTGAAGTAACCAAGGAGGTAATCAAGGAGACTGATCAATCTATCAGGGGAGAACAGTTTCTTCAACTTCAAGCTGACATGATCAAGAAACATAATGAAAAGGTCAAGCTGATCAATGAAAGGAAGAAAAGAAACTATGAGAGGTATGTCTGGAGCATGAGAAAGACCAAGAGTGAATGAGAAGAATGCTCCCTTCAAGTTCTCAGCATATGGGATCAAGGAATGGGACATGATGGGACCTATCCTGAAGAAGAAGAACAACAAGTGCGTCCCTGACCTTCTGGCTGCCCTGACAAACAAGTATGAGGAACTGGAAAGGGTAGCCAAGAGTTTAGGAATTGACCATTAGAAGGCACTTGCGTCTCAGGGCCTAACAATCCCTGAATCAACTCAAAGCACAGGGAGGAAAAGGAAAGCAATAGGTTAGGAGCCTGAATAATTCATTGCTGCACTTTATTGCAACAGAATTCCCCCTGAAGGTGTCAAGTTCATCCCTAACAAGGTGATCAAGAACCTTGAGTTTGAAATCTTCTTCATAGATGAGTTTGGTCAACAAGCTTTTCAGATAATCAGTGACATTCACCTGGTGGAAACCACAACCCTACTGGCCTACAAACTGATGGCACTCCATGTGAAGAGTCCAGAGAATGATGAATTTATTAAGCTAATGGAGAAGATGATGAGTGAGAGACCTGAAAAGCAGGTGTTGGTGTCCAAGAAAGCTAAAATTGAGCTCATGGGAATTAAGGAAGTCTGAGTACTTAACCCTGAGTATTTTGTATTAGACGATAGGACTGATGTAATTTTGATGAATAAGATGATGGCCCATGTTTATTAAATCAGTGTCCTTTAATTGCTTTATAGTATCTTAAGTGTAAAAAGAAGCCCAATTGCTCACTTACACTGATCAAACGCTTAGGATATATTTATATCCAAATAGAGGAAGATTGTTGGGTCCATTCAGTACCCAAGCTTCCTTAAACAAGAATTTGAATAGAAATTAACCTAAGTGTCGTATATCCTTAAACACTCTTAAGTCATTGAGTGAACAGTCACTCAGTAAGTTATCTTCAAGATGCCTAGGACGAGTCTAAGAAGGATTCTCCATTCAGTGAGGCGGAACTCCCTGAATGGCACCTAAGCCAAAAAAAGAAGATAATGGGTTCAGTGAGTGATGACAATAACTCACTGAACCCCAGTCTCCTCAACAACTATGAAGAATGAAGACTGAAGACTGAAGACCAAAGACTGAAGAACTTGAGACTGAAAGAAAAGCGGGACAAGGCGGGAAAGGTTTGAACTGACTTAGAGAAGTCCTTATCACTCTAAGGTCAAACTTTCCCTGAAAGGCTTCATAGCAAGAACAGTGTCATCACTGTTACATAGAAAACACTCTTGTCCTATACCCAAAATAGATTCTTGCAACAGTGACAAAATACATCAGTATTTTGTCCTGATTAGCTTAGGTCATCTTTTGTCTTGTAATTAATGGTTGCTCTTTTTACTTGTCTATAAATAGGATCATAATATGGAGTAAAGGTTGACAAGTTTGTGCAATTAATGCTTAGACATACACAAACCACTTTTACTCCTCCATAGAGCAACCTGTTCCTGAGATAGCTCAATGGTTCCTTATAGTTGCCACTTAAGCTTAGCTTAAGTTTAGAGAGGAGACATACCATACTTGTCATTTCAATCCCAAGTGTTTTTTCCGCAAACACTTGGGTATAGATTCTTTTGATTTACTTCTAACAAAAATTTAAACGTTGAAAAACTTTTGTCTTTTATCCTTTACGTTTTTAGTTATTTGTCAAGTTAATCAATACATTACTAAGCTATGGAACACGGTTAGCTTAACTTTGTGGTTAATTTTTACCGTGTAACGGGAACAACAAACCATGATTGCACAAAGTTCAATGCGTATTTCAAACGTTTGCAACACGAAGAAAAAAGTAGGGAAACTGAGATGGATATCCTCAGACGGGTGAAACGAATGTATCATGACGAGCACAAAACTACGCCGTTTAACAACGAGGAGGCTTGGGAGGTTTTGCGTGGTCATAAGAAATGGGACGCGCCGGATCCACTTGATTTCACCGGCAATGTCCAAAGCCAAACAAATGAGGCGTTGTTTGGTCATGATGAACAACCACGTCCCATGGGCAAAAAACGTGCTTCGATGAAAGCCAAATCCGAGAGCACGACAAGTACCGGGGGAGCGAGTACCAGAGGAACGAGCTCTTCTAGCCAATTCGGGGAGGCTATGGCATCCGAGTATCGTATCAAATGGGAAACCGCCCAAGCGGCGTATCGGGCGGCCCAAGTAAAAGATGAAACGATAACAAGGTTGGAAGAGATGAAATTTTTAATGATTGACACTGATGGCAAGGATCCAAACGTTGTGTGTTGGATCAATGAAGAAAAGGACCGAATCATTAAAAAATATAACTTGCAACCTCGTCACTAGATTTAATTGTATTTTCGTAATTTTCTTTATGTTGTAGTTTGCTTTGTATTGTGGTTTTATTTTTTATTTCGTAATTTTTTTATTTTTTATTTTCGTTGTAACATTTTTTTTTTAATTCGTATTGTAATATGTTTAAGAATTAATGTTATGCTTTTTAATAAATGAAGTATTAGTTTTAGTTTAGGGGTTGAATTTGAAAATATTTGAGTTAAAGTTGAGTTAAGGTTGAGTTATGATAATGGGTTTTTTTTTAGTTAAAGATGAAAAGGTTAAAGTTGATGTGCCGCTGACGTGGCAGTGGGTGAAACTTTAACCCAAGGTTAACACACCCCATGCTCTTATGGTTTCTATACTTTTCAGTTTTCATAAGATCTCAACCCACATGGGGTTAAGTAGTATAGGTTATTTGGTCATTAGTTTGACCGAACCAAATTAAATTTTTATTGTGTGCGCAAGTATATTATGGGGTATCTTTGTTTGGTGACCATTACGAGGTTTTGTTACTTGGTTTGGTGGCAGGAGTGAATTAAGTGAAATTGATGCGACGGTGATAGATGTAGTAACCATTACGTTTGGTCTAATAGTTGAAATCACGCGTCATGGCTCTTTGCATTTATATTAAACAGAGAATAAGTGGTCTTACAAGATTTTTTAGCACAAAACCAAAGAAAAAGAACGATTACATGGCTACTTTTTTTTTTTGAAAGGCGAACTTCAATAACAAACAAAGCGGATTATCTCCAAGCTAGAGATAAACCGCACAACCAAGGATTACATCAAGACAAAGAAAAATTACACCAACCTTTCCAATCCATCCCACCCTCTTTAGATCTACTCCTATACCAAAGAAACCCCAAAGACTTTACATCGGACACGATTTGCACTACATTCGAATCAATATTTGAGAAAACCTTTTCGTTTCTAGCTTTCCAAATGCGCCAACACATCAAGATGAGGATGCCGTACACTATTTCCTTCTTCTTGCTTGACCCATCCAAATAATCTATAAGTTGAAGAATATCTTTGAGGGAGAAAATAAAAACCGGAGGCATGTTAACCCAAGACGAAATACCGCTCCAAACTCCATTAGCCAAACGACAAGCCGTGAAGATATGTTCTGTAGTCTCCTCCACTTCACCACAAAACGTACAAAGACCATCTCCAACAATCATATTCCGCCATTTAAGAGCACACATAGTCGGAATCCTATCCAAATTCGCCCTCCACATGAAGATATTGCACTTGTTTGGTATCCACTTGCACCACTTGAACCGATACATGCCGTCCCACAACTCATAACCAGTCAGCCAACAATCTCGTTTCTTTCACAGAATACACGGTGTTCGCCCCTTTATTCCATATCCAAGCATCCTTCTTATCTGCCAGGCGAGTGTCCGAAACAAGACGATGGCAAGCCACGGCTTTTGTCATCTCAACAGTAGAACCCGGGTATCTTTTCCAATCCCATCGAACCAAGCTCACATCAGATTGAGATCCAATTCTATCCGAAATGTTACACCATTTGTTTTCTCTAACCGGAATAAATTCGGGAATAAATCTTTTAACGGCTCACATTTTATCCGCGGATCCAACCAAAATTTTATCTTTCTACCATCTCCAACGAGGCCCTGAATCATGTTCACAAACTTCACCTCCTGGACCTTTAGCATATATCCCACTTTTACAAGTTTACTCCAAGTACCCGAAACTCTCTTGTTCCAAGGGAATTCATCCCACTTCCTTTCCGAAACATGAAAAGCATCGATGACCTTTTTCCAAAGAGCCCCATCTTCATTTTTATACCTCCATAACCATTTCAAAAGAAGCTCATTATTGCAAACACCAAGCTTGTTTAAACCCAAACCACCATCATTTCTCGCTTTCGTCACCTTATCCCATGCTACCCAATGAACTTTACCAATCTCATCATTGCCACCCCATAAAAACCGCTTAGTAATACCTTCAAGTTTATTCACCACGGCAACCGACGCTTTGTACAATGAAAAGAAGTAAAGACGGGAGGCTTCTAAAACGGATTTAATAAGGACCACCCTTCCTCCCATAGATAACACATGAGCCTTCCAATTCGACAACCTATTTTTGAACACTTGCACAACCGAATCCCAATTGTTTATATGGTTCATATTCGTGCCCACTTGAATACCCAAATACTTGAACGGAGTAGCTCCCGATCTACAACCCAACACACCCGCTTCAGCCCTCACATCATTTTCGGACTTCCCTACACCAAATAAAGTCGACTTATGGATGTTAATCCGAAGACCCGAACACAAATGGAATATCCGCAGATTAGAAGAATAGTTTTCATATTTCATTGATCGATCATTAATTTGCGACAAGATGTTACCTAACAGTAACAATGTTTCGTGACTGTTTTAATTAAGTAACTCAAATCATAAAAATATTCAAATTTTAATATTGTTCCATTTAAAAATATAAAAAAAAAAATAAAAAAAAAATAAATAAATAAATAACTTGTTTAAGATATTATTTTTTTTTAACGAAAAAACAAATCTTTAAGACATTATTTTTTTAAACGGAAAAACAAATGTTTAAGATATTAGTATGTGCATTATTTTACTTATACAATACTCCGTAATAAACACCCACATCTGATTATAGAATGGAAAGAAGATGTCAAAGGATATGCAAGGATTCAAATAGGGTTTAAGGGGTTAAATGCTAAACATCGAACAAACATGAGATAATTTTGCATTTGTGCGATTTTTTGGGATATTTAAATAAAATCAGATTCTTTTGATTATTTGGATTTTGCTAACGAGTAATGATAAATATGCCTACTAATTAGACCTACAAATAGGTTTACCTCATTTACATATTTAATTTTTGAAATACAACATTTATCTCTCCTCATATTTATCAATCATTTTTTAAATACACCAATAATATTTGTATGTCTCTTTTTAGATTTATTATTTAAGCTTACAAATGATTTTTATTTGCTAACAATACACCCATGATTTATGGTTAAACATTACATATATGAAAAGTAACAGTTAGTGAGCCTATATATCTATATATTTCATAATTATATACTTCTACTCATTTTAAAGATAAAATGTGATGTTAGACATAGTATATATATATTTTTTGTTCATTAATTGTTAAATTGTTAATTATAGAATGATTGACAAAATCCTATTTTGAAATGTTTTTTTGAAAATCGAGCAGGTCTACAATTTTTTATATATTTTCAAGTCAATTTTGATTAGGAAGATAAACAAACATGTTTGAATAAAATTGCTAACAAGCTTTGTATAATTAGTGTTTGGTATACATATTTGGCAATAATACTAAGGAATCGGTTAAAAATCTCAATCCACATTAATATGGTAGGTTTTAAAGAATGATCAAGGTATCCCGATAGGCCAACATTTTGCATCAATCTAGTTCACCAATTTTGCTTTTTTTTTTTTTTTTTTTTTTTTTTTTTTTAATTTTTTTCCTAATCTTATCTTTTACTCTTTTTCTTTGTACAAATAATAAGAATGGGGAAAGATAAAAATTGATGATCTACCATGGATAAATAATGAAGAAGAAGAAAAATGGTATGATAACGTGTTGTTCCCTTTCACACTGATAGTAATAACTAAAGAGTTAAACTACTCATATTCCATGACTGGTAATGTATTTAAAACTTTGTTAAAAGATAAACGTAAAGTAAAAGACTCAAGTTTTTAACGTTTAATTCTATTTGCAATTAACAAACAATTATACCAAATTGTTTGCGGAATAACACTTGGGATTGAAATGACAAGTATGTTATGACTCCTCACTAAAACTAAGCTAAACTTAAGTAGCAACTACAATGAACCTACTGAGCTATCTCAGGTACTGGTTGCTATTTGGAGGAGTAAAAGTTGTTTGTGAATATCTAATCATTTAATGCACAAACTTGTCATACTTTTACTCCACCTTATGTTTCCTATTTATACCCAAGTATTATACAACCGTTGTTATAAAGACAAAAGGTGACCTAAGCTAGTTAGGACAAAATACTTACGTATTTTGTCTCTGTTACAAGAGGCTATTTTGGGTATAAGACAATACTGCTTTCTGAGGTACAGTGATGACACTGTCCTGACATTTTGCCTTTCAGGGAAAGTTTGACTTCAGCCTGATAAGGACTTCTCCTTATCCCTTCAAACGTTTCCCGCCTTGTCCCGCCCATTCTTCAGTCTTCAGTCTTCTATCTTCAGTCTTTAGTTGTTGAGGAGTCTTGGGGTTCAGTGAGTTATTGTCATCACTCACTGAACCCATCACCTTCTTCTTTGGCTTAGGTGCCACTCACTGAGTTCCGGCTCACTGAATGGAGAGACTTTCTTCTTAGACTCGTCCTAGGCTTCCTAAAGGTGACTCACTGAGAACCTGTTCAATCAGTGACTTGAATATTGTTTAAGCCTTTCTAACACTTAGGTTATTTTGTATTCAAATCCTCGTTTAAGAGCACTTGGGTACTGAATGGACCCAACAGGCCCCCCTATTATGATATAAATATAGCCTAAGTGCTTTGATCAGTGTAAGTGAGCAAATAGACTTCTTCTTACAATGAAGATACTATAAAGCATGTAAAGGACACTTATAAACATAAAACATCAATTTATTCATCAGTTACAAAAGGTCCTATCATCTAGTACAAAATGCTCAGGGTTAAGTACTCAGACTTCTTGAATTCCCATGAGCTCAAGCTTAGACTTCTTAGTTAACAACACAGCCTTATCAAGACTCTCCATCATCTTATCAATCAGGGCTATGAACTCATCATTTTCAGGGCTTTTTTTGGTGAAGAGCCATTAGTTTGAAAGCCAGTAATGTTGTGGTCTCCACCAGATGTATGTCACTGACCCTTTAGAATGCTTGTTGACCAAACTCATCTATAAAGAAGATCCCAAACTCAGGGTGCTTGATCACCTTGTTATGAACGAACTTGACACCTTCAGGGAGTAGCCTTTGGCAGTGAAGTCCAGCAATAAAGCGTTCAGGCTCCAGCTCTACTGCCTTCCTTTTCTTTCCAGTGCTCTGAGTATGCTCAGGAATAGTAAGACCCTGAGATGCAAGAGCTTGTTGATGATCAATTCCAAGACTCTTGGCCATCGTTTCTAGTTCTTCATATTTTTTTTTCAGGGCGTCCAATAGGTCAGGGATTCACTTGTTGTTCTTCTTGCTCAGGATGGGTCTCATCATGTCCCATTCTTTGATGCCATACTCAGAGAATTTGAATGAGGCATTCTTATCATAGACCCTCTCACCTCTTTTGACAGTGATAGCAAGAGGGTTGGTGTTAGCATGGATGATCATATCAGTGATGAGACCTTTACCCTTTGTCTTAGTCATGGTCCAGACATACCTCTCATAGTTTCTTCTTTTCTTCTCGCTGTTCAGTTTGACCTTTTCATTGTGTTTCTTGATCATATCAGCTTAAAGTTTCAGAAACTGTTCCCCCTGATATTTTGATCAGTCTCTTTGATTACTTCCTTGGCTACCTCAGCAATGACAGGCTTACTAAGCATTTCTGCTTTGATTATGTCTTCTCTTTCCATTACAGCAACCACTTCTTTGTTTGTTCCCCTAAACACCTTCCCATTGTGTAGGATGATGTCAATGAGTACTGATTTATCAGAGTCTTGTCTTACTTCTTTAGTTGCCTTGATGAGCCTAGGAGGTGAGTCTTCAGTTTCTTTAACCCCTTTCCCTTTGTCAATGGGTTGAGGTGTTGTTTAGGATGACTCAGGGAACAATGTGGTTATTGATGTTGCTTTAGTAAGGATGGGAGTTGGATTGCTTTCAGTGAAAGGAGGAACTGATGAGATGACTAATGCTGAAGTTGTTGTAGGCATGAAGCTTTAAAGAGGCACAATTTCAGTGATTACTTCAGTAGTCCTTAGCATTGATTCATCAGGTGTCTGACCATCTTTCCCTATTTTCTTGTGTGGATCTAACTGTTGGAAGAGTTGTTGTACAAGGGTTGGATGTTTTGGAACAATTTTCTCCCCCTCAATAGATGTTGGAGCTTCAATGAAGGCATCTGTTGACTGAGGAGCAGACTGAAGTAGCTTCAAGATGTCTGAGACCATGCCCTTGATCTCTGAGGTTTCTGTCTTTAGGCTGGAGAGATCATTGCCCATGGTAATTTGAGCCTGAGAGATCTGGGTGACCCTGGTAGTATAACAGCTAACAAGTTCATTATGCTTTTTGGTAAGTTGTTCATAAGCTGTGTTGATGGTGTCCAGGCTGCTCTGAGTGTCAGTGACAGATTTTTGAAGGGCTTCCTACAGAGACCTGAATGAGGAAAGATCTACCTCCTTAAGTAACTTGAGAAGGTCACTGAGGTTTGCGAAGGTAGTCTTGTGAGTATCCATGAATTCAGTCATCTTGGTGATGAGAACTGTCGTTTTCTGTTCCCGATTCAATCTCCACCTTTCGTGAATGAAGAAAGATCATCTTTAAATTCTTCTTGAATGTCGCTGAGAGACTTAAGAAGATTGTTGAATTGAGTCCCCTGATCCAGACCCAGTTTCTCAATGGAAGATTTCAGATCACTGACACATTTATATAAGGAAGCTCTGGCTTCTTGTGTGAGAGCCTAAAATTGTTCAACGTTGGCTTTGAGATCAGCATAGGACGCAGCAGCTTCAGTATGTTTGTCCTAGTTGTTGTCTTCAAGTCTGTTGTATAGTCATTCATTATGCCCGTCGAATACCTTGAAAAGGGTTCTTTCAGTGACCGGCTTGACAGAGTCCAGGTCTCTGAAGCCAGATGATGAGGAGCCTGAAGGTTGTGCCTGATTTGAAGAAGAAGATGATGATGATGATGTAGAGTTTGGTTGTTGTTGTTGTTGGGGTTCTTGTTCATCAGGTGGAGGAGATGAAGGTTGTGGCTCAGTGTGCTGGGGTTCTTGTTCATTAGTGAGAAGGTGGTCATCAGTATCCATATCTTCCCCAGCAGCCAAAACTTTATCCTCCTCAAATTCAACCACATTCTCTTCTGATTCTTCATTAATGATCATCTGTAGATCAGCAAGAGTTGGAGCCTGTTCAGTATCCAGCTCCCCCTATTCCAGCAGACCGAGATTTATCTTCCTGGTCCTTAGGGTCAGTCCTTGATGAATGTGCTTCGCCGTTGGGGGGGGAGGGTGATGGTTCCATATCAGCGGGTGGTTGCATGTCCCCGGAGTCTTTGTCCCCTGTTGTTCCTTCAGGGACTGGTGGGTTTGAGCCAGTACCATCATTAGGAAATAATATGTTGAGGTCCCCCTTTCCAACAGGGTGGTGCTGCCTTATCAAAGTTATAGGGACCATGACTCCCTGAGACTCGGGTTATAGGTCTCCCTTTCCAACAGGATGTAAGGGGGTATGGGTCCCCATCTCAGTAGGGTAGTGCTGCCCTAGCGAGGTTATAGGACCCTGTTCTCCCTCAGGCAAAGGTTATGTGATGTATTAATGCCTTCATCAGGATGTAAGAATTGAATAGTTCCTGACTCCACTGACTTGTATATGTTAGCAGAGTCTTTGGGAGAGGGTTTTCCCGACGACACTGAGTGTGATTTTTCAGTGTCCTTCGTTGGCGGTTGTTTTCTGGTCAGGGTGATGCTGGGCCCTTCAGTGGGTGTCACTTTAGGCTGGTCTTTCTTATGCCTCCTTTTCTCAGGCTTTGAAGAAGAGGTCACAGTGGCGAGTGGTTTGGGTTGAACCACCTTCCTGGACCCCTGTTTCTTTTTCTTCTTCTCCTTCTTAGAAGGAGAAGGCATTGGTGAAACAGCGTCAGCACCTTGAATAACTATCAACATATATGTTGTCAGGGTGATTTGTGTGACCTCAGTGGGGTCTCTTGAGTAGTTGGCTTTGTGTAAGACATTAGGAGTGGATCCCTGTGTGTTTTCCCTAACGTACTCAGAGCACAATAAATCTTCAAGTAAACAGGAGATGAACCTGGGGTAAGACATGTATCTTTGCCTGGTTTTTCCTGTGAGCTTGACTATGAGGTCCTTGAAGATAATTTCTCCAATATCTATCTTTTTACCTTCTAGGAGGCTGAACACTATCATTTGTTGAGCAATGTTCAATTGCTCCGTTGAGGATTTGTTCCCACCCAGGACCTGAATGACAAATGTCATCAGTATCCTCCAAACGGTAGGAAACCAAGTTTTGATTATTGGGGCTTTGGCCAAAAGAGTCCCTGGGGCCACTTCAGGGTGTTGTTTGTCATGTAGCCCAAGTAAAAGCAATTCGGCCTTTACTTCAGGGTGTTGTGGGGCAAAAGTTTCAGTGAAGTCAAGGCCAGTGGCTTTGATAAAGGTTTTATAGTCAAGGGTTATGGTTTTCTTCCCATTCTTCACTAAAAACTTAATTGTGGAGTCCTTGGTGACATCAGGGTTGGTGACCACTGCTGTACACCAAAATTCTCTCAAATAGTCATTGTAGATGAATGAGGGTGTCTTAGTGAATTCCGTGGAGAGAAACCAGTTTTTAAGATACTTCACCATATCCTTATAGGCTGGAAAGTTTTCAATATAGGCAAAGTTCCCCACAACATTGTTTTTGGTCAAGTCTACGCTTTCGAGCTGGAATTCCACATTTGGAGCGTAGGTGATAGCCTTAGAGGTTGCCATTTTTAAAGAAAAGAAGTCTTGTTTTGAAGAAAAGGTCTGGTTTTGAAGAATAAAACACACACAAGTTTTAAATTTAGCAAGAGTTTGATTACTTTTAAAAAGCGTGTGTGTGTTTTCTTTGTAAGGGGTATTTATAGGAAAGTGGACAAGGGTGTAATTTGAATATTAAGCGAATGACTTTGAAATTTTTGAAAACCGTTTTGAATAAAACGTTTGGTATCCACATTAAATGACACCACTCCAGTTTCCCGGGTTTTGCGCGACTTTTAAGGTGAATAGTTGCATTGCTTTGTAAAAGTGCATTTTTGCAAAGTGATGTTACCACATAAAATATCAAGAGATATTATTTATGAGTGAGAGGCATTAAATGCCAAGTGAGATTTTAGGGATGAAGTGGGGGCCCAAGACATGGATGCTAGAAGGGTAAAAGAACATATATTCCTTTATTAAATGTATTCAGTTACCAACCTAGGACATTTACTAACTAGATACATAGAGCATTTAGTTTTGCAGTGAATGTCATCTCTTGATGTCTTGAGTCCCCTGAATGAATTTTCATTCAGTGTGATGGTGTTAAGGGAAGGTTATTCTGTGAGTGAAATGTTTTAGGGACTCACTGAGAGATGATGTTGTTCAGGGACCTTAGAGAGTATTTACACCAGGTTGAATAAATTTAATCAGTTACCTGATTGTCAATATCCAACATGCCTTGTTCTGCTTTTAGTCTTGTGAAAGTGGGTTCATCTAGGGGTTTTGTGAAAATACCAGGCAACTGATATTCAGTGGAGATGAAGTATAATTCAATATCTCCATTCATGAAGTGTTCCCTGATGAAGTGATATCTGATATCAATGTGTTTGGTTCTTTGGTGAAGTACAGGGTTGTTGGAGATAGCAATTGCACTTGTGTTGTCACAGAAGATGGGAACCATCTTGTAATGGATGTCAGAGTCACTGAGTTGACTTTTCATCCAAAGTACATTTGCACAACAACCAGCAGCAGCTACATACTCAGCTTTAGTTGAAGACATAGCCACTGATTGTTGCTACTTAGTGCTCCAACAAACAGGCTTTCCTCCAAGGAATTGACAAGATCCTGAGGTACTTTTTCTGTCCATGTTGCAACCTGCATAGTCTGAGTCAGTGTAGCCTTTGAGATCAAAGCCTGAACATCTTGGGTAGTACAAACCAAGGTTTGGAGTACCTTTCAGGTATCTGATAATTCTCTTTGCAGTAGTGAGATGTGACTCTCTTGGATCAGACTGATATCTTGCACATAGACAAACTGCAAATTGTATGTCAGGCCTTGAGGCAAGTAGGTACATCAGTGACCCTATCATTCCCTTGAACAAGGTTTGGTTAACTAATTTACCAGTGAGATCAAGGCCAAGATTGTTTGGAGGAACCACTGAAGTCATTACTAAAGAGCAGTCAGTGAGCTTATATTTTTTCAGTAGGTTTCTTGTGTATTTCTCTTGACTGATGGAGATTCCTCTATCAGTCTGTTTGATTTGAGGTCCAAGGAAGTATGTGAGTTCTCCCATCATACTCATTTCACACTTCTTTGTCATCAGTTTTTCAAACTATTTGCAAAGTTTGTAATTTTTTGAGTCAAATATGATGTCATCAACATACACTTGGACTAAAATCACATCTCCTTTTGTTCTATAGATAAACAAGGTATTGTCTATCTTCCCTCTGACAAACTTATTTTGGATCAGGAAGGCTGAGAGAGTTTCATACCAAGCCCTAGGAGCTTGTTTCAGTCCATAAAGGGCTTTTTCAAGTTTGCAGACATAGTCAGGAAACTCACTGCTTTCAAATCCTGGAGGCTGTTGCACATAAACATCTTCCTTAAGTTTACCATTAAGGAATGCACTTTTTACATCCATTTGGTAGACTTTGAAGTTCATGTAGGTTGCATAAGCAAGGAAGATCCTGATGGTTTCCATTCTAGCAACATGAGCAAAGGTTTCCTCATAGTGAATGCCTTCTTGTTGATTGATCCCTTTGGCAACAAGTCTAGCTTTGTTCTTAATGATTGTGCCATTTTCATCAGTCTTGTTCTTGAAGACCCATTTCATGCCAATGACATAAACACCCTGAGGACATTTAACCAAAGTCGTGACTTTATTTCTGTCAAATTGTTCAATCTCATCTTGCATGGCTTGAACCTAGCTTGGATACTTCATGGCTTCTTTGACACTCTTGGGTTCCACTTCTGAGAGAAAGCCAACAAAGAGGCATTCATTTGCTGAGGCTGCCTTAAGTTTAGCAGCCATGCTTCTAGTAAGCATGCCTTCAGTAGGCTCGACAATGATATTCACAAGTTCTATTGTTTTGGATTTTGTCCAACTATCCTGAGGTCTAGGATATGAGTTAGGACTTGTGGAGGCTTGATTTGGTGGAGGTGTAGGTTCAAGGACTAAGGCTTAAGGAACTTCATGGTTTTTGGTTCTTAGTAGGTTCAACTTGAACACTTTGATCTTCTGGTTCCTGAACATTTGGTTCAGTGTGAGTCATCTCATTAGAGACTTGTTGAGCTTCAATGAACTCACTGATGTTTGGATGTGGAAGGTTATGTGGGATGATGTAATATGAGAAGTTAGCATCAGCTTGATATTGTATGGAAGGATCACATTCAGGGTGATATTCATCAGGAGGATTGATGCACTCCATCGAAGCTTTAAATTTATAAACAAGAATTACCGATTAACTAGGAACACATTCGGGCAAGTATACCCTAGTCATATGTCGTATTGGGGTTTGGTAAGTCAAGGTCGTCCCAAGAGACTTGGTTGCACTCAAGTGTCGTTTGTTTGTTTAAGCAAGTAACAAGTTGATGGTTATGATTGTCACGGATGAAACAAACAAGAAAAGCAATATAAGAACAATCACACAAAGAACATACATGTTTGGACAAATGATCACATGGATATTAGGATGGTTAGTTTGGAAAACATATTATCAAAAGTAATCCTTACGACCTTTAGAACTAATAATAATTTAGTGTTTTATAAATCAAATATGTATAAGCCTCAATCAAATGGTTATGTCATGAGCCTTATGCCTATAACAAGAAAGAATCCTTTCGAACTTTAGACTTTGATGTTATTAATTCGTGAAGTTCCATTTACTTGAAAAATGATTAGAACACATATTCAAAAGATGCCTTTCGACCCTTAATCTAAATTAAACTTTCACTTGTTGCGTTTATTAAGTTTCTCATACAATCGTCACAAAGTACAAGACCAAAACATTCATCGACTAATGAATTGAAATTAACCACTATTGAGAACCCTTTCGACATTTAGACTCAACAATGATTAAACAAGTATAAACAAGACAAGTTCCAATTTAACCAAATATGATGTTATCATCATATTCCAAACTAACACTACAAATATCCAAACATCCCTTTATCACAAGTTATCATAATATCCAAACAAGTATACAAAACTATTCCATGGTTATTTCAATCAAACACAAAGATTCTGTTAGGAATATGAATATTCAGCTGAAGACTCGGTCACCCCGAGTACTTATTAGCACATCATAGCTCATAGGATTATCAGTAATATTATTAGTAGATTAGTTATTATTAGTATTGTGGAGTGGGTCGGGTCTTTACCCACTGTCAGCTCGCTCCACAGCTCGCTAGGGGCACAATATGTTAGAACTATAAATACCCCTTCCCACTCTTGGGAAGGGTTGGACCTCATTTGAGTATTAATCTAATACACATACATTTCTCTCTCTAGGTTCCACTTTCTCTCTCTACATTCTTCTTCTTCTTATTCGATCCAAGATAGTGTCCCAAATCGTGTGTTTATTGTTAGTGAATCTCCTTTAATTGGTATCAGAGCCATGGTTAGGTCCATGTGTGTTAGGATTCACGGATTTGATTAGTTTTTGGGGTGTTTTGGTTCGAATAGATAAGTGACAAAAATTATATTTTGTGCTTTGTTTAGTAGTTAGAAGTTGTTAAATCTTGTACTTTCTAGCTTAGGGATTGCATAGAAGTAGTGTTTGGTGTTTGGAATCGTTGTTTCAAGCTTCTTGTGGTGATTTTTGGCTGCATCGTGTGTTTTTGTAAAGGTGTTCATCGTTGCTGTTTGTCTCTCGGAGACAAGTTCAAAGGTGCGGTTTGTGTTACCTCGAAGGAGCGGTTTGTCTTATTACCGGATTTGGAAAATAACGACAAATCGCTTAGAAAGCGACGTATTTGGCGGTTTGTGTTGTGCCGTTTGTCTGTGCGGCTTGTGTTGTGCGGTTTGTCTGTGCGGCTTGTGTTGTGCGGTTTGTCGGTGCGGCTTGTGTTGTGCGGTTTGTCTGTGCGGTTTGTCTGTGCGGCTTGTGTTGTGCGGTTTGTCTGTGCGGCTTGTGTTGTGCGGTTTGTCGGTGCGGCTTGTGTTGTGCGGTTTGTCTGTGCGGTTTGTGTTGTGCGGTTTGTCTGTGCGGTTTGTCTGTGCGGCTTGTGTTGTGCGGTCTGTCTGTGCGGTTTGTGGTGTGCGGTTTGTCTGTGCGGTTTGTATATTGCGGTTTGTATCCTCAAGGTTTCTATTTGCCCGTTGCGGTTTGTGTCTTGGTGATTTTAGAAATTCTCGCGAAAGATTCGATTTCTCAGTTAAATCACAAGATCTGTAAAATCCCATAATTACTATGGCTACCATATCAGGCACATCATCAGATGATATTCAAGCAGCAGGATCTGACACTCGTCCACCTTTGCTAGATAGGACGGATTATGAGTCTTGGGCACAACGGATAAGACTTTACTGCTTGGGAAAAGAAAATGGAGTTAACATTCTCAAGTCAATTGACGAAGGACCATATCAGATGGGTACCACCAGAGATGCTGTTACAACTGGTGAAGATGGGACTGTAACTTTGGGAATCGACAGACCTAGAAACTACAATGATCTTAATGAAGAAGAAAAGAAGAGGTATGATGCTGACATTAGAGCTTCAAACATTGTCATTCAAGGTCTGCCAAAGGATGTATACAAGCTCATCAATTTCAACACTGAAGCTAAAGCTGTGTGGGACAATGTTAAAACGTTGTTGGCAGGGTCAGAACTCACAAAGGAAGATCGTGAGTCACAGCTGTATGATGAGTTCGAGCATTTCAAAATGAACCCAGGAGAGAATATCACAGACTACTATGTGAGATTTCATAAGTTGGTGAATGATATGAGGATGATCAGAATGACTATGCCCAATATCCAACTAAACTCAAAGTTTGTGAACAACATGACTCCTGAATGGGACAGATTTGTTACTGCTGTCAAACTCAACAAAGGTTTAAGGGATACCAACTATGAACAGCTGTATGCCTACCTGCAACAACATGAGAAGCATGCTGCCTACGATCGGGTGCTGAGAGAAAAGTTAAATCCTTCAACTCCAAATGATCCACTGGCTTTTATGACAAGTGTTCTACCAACAACCCAATCATCATCCAACCCAAGCTATCATCAACTTCACTCACCAGCACTTGCTATGAGTTCTCAACTTGACTCAGGCTACTCTCAGACCGACAAAATGATTGACAACCTCACCAATCAAGTATCACTACTGGTTCAACAGTTTAGAACATCACTCCCTCTGACCAACAATCAGTTAAGGAATTCATCCAACCCACGCAATCTAGCAATGGTGGAGGATGGGAAAATTGTGGTTCAGAATGTGCAAGGGAGAGCTGGACGAAACATGGGTCGAGGTTATGTGCAGAATAGAGCCGGGAATGCCAATCAGGGGCAAGGGAAACAGATCAAGTGTTATAATTGTGGGGGGGGGGGGCTAGGACATATTTCCAGAAACTGCAATCAACCTAAACGTCCTCAGAACTCAGATTACTTCAAAGACAAGATGCTGTTAATGCAAGCTCAAGAGAATGGAGCTGTATTGGATGAGGAAGAGTTATTGTTCTTGGCTGGTGATGGGGAAATACGTTTGATGAAGATGTGGATGAGCAACCAGTTCAGGATCTAGCTCTTAACGACCCCAACATCTTCAAAGCGGATGATTGTGATGCATTTGACTCAGATGTAGATGATGAACCTACTGCTCAAACCATCTTCATGGCCAACTTGTCTTCCTTGGCTTCATCACCTCGACAAGCTGTTTCCTCTAGTGCATCTGTGATATCTGAGGTACTAAAAATTTATGACACATATGATATAGTTGATGGACAAAAGAATCCCAAAGAAGTACAACAGGCAGATGTTTCTGATTCAAATAATGTTGACATGGAAAATAGCAATATAATTTCATATGAACAATATTTGAATCACAACAACTCGCCTGATGTACCAAATGGTGAATCTTTTGTAAATAATAATGCTTGTGTTATAAGTAATGTGTGTGCCTTAGATAATACGTGTAACATAGATAATGCATGTGAGTGCCACGAGTACAACTTGCCTGTCCCTGATGAGAGCTTGATCACTAGACTAAACATTTATAAAGAACAAGTGGCTATGTATGAACAGCGTGCTAAGTTTGAGCTTAATGAACGTGAGCAAAAATTAGAAGGTCAAATGAGTACACTTATTAAAGAGTCTAGAGTAAGAGAAGAAACATTAAAACAAGAGTTGAATTCTTTGAAAAATCAGCTAGAACAGTCTGTCAAACAGAAACAGGAAGTACAAAAGTGTATAACTACACTGATATGTGTAATACCTGAAATTCAGATAATGTGTAAAATGACCAAATTACCCCTGATAACATAAAACCTAATTAAATAACTTATAAAATTCTGAAACAATTCCAAAACTTCTGAAATCGAACTATATCTGAAACAAGCAAATTTTTGGGACAACGTTGCATCATTTTAAATGTTCAAAAATTATCATACTCATTTATTTGTTAAAATTCCTAATTACATAATTTAACTAAATATAATTATTAATTCTTTTAATTAGATAATATGTAAAATAAATTAAGGAAAGGATAACTAAAATCAACACAAATAATTTCATGATTCTATATACCGAAATTTCTGATTTTCTGCCCCCCCCCCTAAGTCGGTTCCTAAAGGTTTAAACAAATCTTTTTATTTTCTCTTCAAAAACCTAATCGCAAAATCTAACTAAAAAACCCTAGCGATCAATAAAAATCGACCCAATAAATCACACAAGTTCTGGACGTGTACAAGTATTTTTATGGGGTTCTTGGAGGTGCAAGGAAGCTAGGAAAATTAAGGGTTGCTGCGTGTTTTCTTTGGTTCGTTCTTGTTCCATTTTTCTTGTCGAATTTCTCAAACACAAGGTAATAATTCATACGAATAAATCACACATTTTAAAATTAATATGGCAATTTTACTGTGATCTTTACATGTTATATAACTCATATACATTATATGAATCGAAGCATGCATGCTAATTTATGCGTATGAAAATATAATGGTCAAAGAACACGTAAATCACAAAAATATGTAATCCGAATTTCTGGACATGATAGCTATTTTATTTAGACCTCATATGATGTAATAGACCTGGGAAAAATGATAGATCGAATTATGGTAGCCTAAATCATGTCGTGGTAATATTGATGTCTAAAACGTACGTAAATATGCAATATATGTTAAACGATTTTTATGGGCATGCTAATTATTTTTCTTGGGTTCCTTATAAGTAATATGATCTGGGAAAAATATGAGTTTGATTTTTGGAAGCCTAAATTTAACGTGGTGAATTATTGTTAAAACCGGATTTTTGTGAAAACAAAGAAATAAAATAAAATGGAAATTGGGGTTACTAGGGTTAGGGTTCTTGGATGAATTTATGATCATTAAATGTGTTTTAAGGATGAATTAATGATGGTTCAATGATTGGTGAATAGTAGGGTTTATAATTGTTTGTAAAAAGTATAATCCGATCTAAAAGAAAAAGTATAAGGACCTGTTTTGCCAACTTTGAAACTTCTGGGATATTTTTGTAAGATCATATACATCTGTAGGAATGTGGGAAAAATATAACTTTGGGGTCCTAAGTGTAAATATTGCAATATAATGAATTAATGGCATATTAGGGTTTCGATTTGAAATTAATTAAAAGTGAGGGACCAAAAGTGTAAATCTGAAATCTTGAGGTTATTTTGAGTAAACACTGATATAAGAAGGTTGTTGTGTAATTTTGAGGATTTATGGGCTAATTATGTAATTGTTATGAATTATGACTTAATATGTATGTTTTGTAAACTTAAAGGACTAAATATGTAAATTCTGAATTCTGAGGGGTCTAATCTGTAATGTACTAAAGTCTGATGGTATATTCTGTAATTATGAAATATAATATGTTTGTTTGGTAATTATGGATATTGTAGGGTTTAATTTGTAAAATATGTAATTATAAGGTTGGTTTTGTAAATTATGTAACTAAAGGGGTGTAATCTGTAAATTGTGAAACTTAAGGGAATAAAGTGTAATTCTGAATAAAATGAGTGTATAATTCTGTAACTTGAAGTATTTTCACAAATGACCTTGGAAATTAATGAAGTTACATTTAAAACCCTAAACTTTGTATAATTGTCATTTAAAACCCTAAACTTCTGTAACTTGATAAAATATACTGTTATCCCATAATAATCTCTGAATAAGGGTTAAACCTAATCTGAAATGATAATATCTGTTAATTCTGGAAACCTGATAATTATGGGAACTTACTAAATCTGGAAAGTTACTAAAAATAGAAAGTACTTAAAATGTAAAGGTAAACTAAAAGGAATAATCTGAATAAGAAACTTTAGTAATTCTGTCTTCCTCTTCCTTAGGTGTGAAGAAGGAGAAGCCCTGATCTGATTTCTGTGTTTGTTTGTTTGTCTGCTGTGCTAATAAGGTACAGATATTCTGCCCTATTTCAGTAAGGGTGTTTCTTTCCCTTTTCTCTCAGTATTTCATTTTCCTTATTAGGATTCCCTATACCATTGCTATGTTCCCCTCTGTTTGTGAATCTCTGTTGTGATCTGTTTATCTTGAATCTTTGTTTGAACCTCTGCTATGATTCTTGTATTCTGAACCTTTTTCCTGAACTCTGATTGATCTCTTGTTCTGAACCCTGAATTTGTGAATCTTGATTGAATCTGATCTGTGAACCTTGTTCTGAACCTTAACCTGATATATCTGTTGTAAACTTTGATTTGATTTTTGGTATAAACCTTAACCTGTTAAATCCTTATCTGAACCTAATTGATTTTGAACCTTTATTAAACTACATATGAAACTGTTTAAGAAAAGCTATTTCAAAAAGAAGCGATACCACTTGAAATGGAAGTTACTAAACGTTTTGGAAGACCATTTTTATGAAAACTATTTTGTAAGATCATTTAAATGAAAACCATTATTAAAGGATTGATTTAAATGAACTTTTGACAGGAACTTCTGAAATGGATTATTGCTATAAACTTGTAATTGTTAACCTTTGATATACTCATTTGGACTATTGGAAATAAACCTTTTAATCTGAACTAAAGCTTTGATATTAAACTTAATCTGATAAACTCTGATTTAAACTTTATTATCTTAATCTGAATTGTTGACATGACCCTTCTGCCATGAACCCTTAGATGTGACTCTGTTTATTATATGACATCTGACCTTGACCACAGTCTGATATCCGAGCCAATCACTAGGCATGAGGGTTTCATGTCCATGTCATTGATGCACCTTTGACATGACTCTAGGGCAGGAGAGTGATGACCTGTTCCGTCCCTGATTTATTTTATCTGGTGTGTTAAGGAGTTTCTGGCCACCGGGGGCGCATGGATGCATCCTAGTTCTGAATCTGTTATCTGTTATCTGTTATCTATTTATGTTATATGTTTATTATTATATCTGGTGACTGATGGTGTGTGCGATACACGTCTTTCACATATATCTGGGAGCTGATCACTCCGATTTGATACATGAGGTCACCCCTCATATTATCTGTTACTTGAGAGGCATCCCCTCTGGATTATTATATGATTACTCTGTTATGATATTATCTGTTATCTCTGGGCTCGTGATGGATTTCTGTATTTCCCTAACCTTGGTTTGTACATTATTCCTTTCTCATTTCTTTTCTTTCACCCTTACTCCTTTCCTATTCTTTCACTTTAATTCTGTATCTGTATAATCTGTATTTCTGATTTGTTTCTGTATTGTTCTCTGCTATTGTTTCTGTCATCTATATATCTGTTCACTGAGCTCTAGTAGCTCAGCCGCATTTCTTTTCCTGCGGCAGGTTTTAGTAGGATGCTGGGAATGAGTGAGAGTGTACCTCTGGACTTAGAAGGCTTGGTAGCTATTCTGGATTAGAATTGGATGGAAGATATTATGTTTTAGAATTAGTTTTGAAGTTTCGTTGTAACCTTGTAGATTCAGTATTTCATTTGTAAACCTTTGAGATTTTTGTATTACTGTAGATGTATGCTCTGTTTTGATCTGATATGAATCCATTGTTGTGATATCTTTACCCTTGTCGGGTTGGGGTGTTACAATTTATGGTATCAGAGATCACAGGCTGCGACTCGTAATACATTTACCCTTGACCTGTGAAGTCTGGACCACTAAGTTTCCACTGTAGGCGCTCGTAGGACAACCTTTGAGAATTTGCTTTAGGATTTCCCTATAGGAACTTAAATTCTGACCAGTGAGGAATGGGTAGACTATAAGTCATTTGCTTAAGTATCTTGCTTCCGCATTACTCTGATTCGTGCCTTGTTTGGTTTAAGCCTGTTAAAATCACTTTGGGAAATTTAGAGCTTATGCCTTGCACCACCTAAGAAGTGAAACCTAAATAAAATCTATTGGAAATTGCGTAGTAATTATCTGACATTATTTGATCCTTGCCTTCCGATTTCAACTCCGACCTCTGAACCTTCTGTTAATCATTCTGATGCCTCTTTGGGCAATCTGAGAATCCCCATGATGATGATGCACTTGATGCATTCTGTTATTTGTTTCTTGCTTCTGATAATTACCTATGAATCTTTTGATTATGTCTTAACCATCTCTGTTCCCATGAGAAGTTTTGTGGCGTTTGACCACGAGTATAAAAATGCATTCCCTCTCATTTCCGAACGATAAGATTTATCTTTATTGATCCGTCTTTCTTTGACAGTAACCTTGATTTTATCCTTATAAGGATTGATTTGATTTGATCATTTAATATTGACGACTATCCTCCTATGTCTCACCTTTGGCGTTTGAAACAATTTTGGAACCCCTGCCATGATTACCGATTGTTAAACTTTTGCTGCCACTACCCAATTTTGACCTTCATTTCTGATCTGTTGGATAAACAGTCTGATATCTTTCCGACCATCCCGAAGACCATTTAACCTTAAATGTATCCTCTGATCCTATTCTGTCCTGAATGATGAATCTTATTTGCTACCTTGAATGATGAATCTTATTTGCCAATCAGTTTTTCTTTGGAAGGATTTGATGCAAATACTATCTTTGTAAGGAATTGTTACTCGACCATGATGATGATGATAACCGATGTTCCATATGCCTCACTTTGACAGTATACGATGTCCGTATTTCCAATGATGTACACCCTACCTGTCACTTATGCTAAAAGCTAAACCAAAAACTCCAACACCTAGAACTATTCGCGTACCTATCCCCACACTATACTGAACCATGTACTTGACTCTGACATATGAACTATCCGTCTGGGTTAATGACCATATTCGTTCTGCGGATCTGTTTACTATTAATATACTTGATTTTGGAGATCTTTTGATTATTGATTGGCTGGCCCTTCGTAAAAGCTATCATAGGCTACCGCATCTGAAATATAACAATCTGCTCCACCCTATTTTGTTATAGCAACCTTTAACCACTTAAATCTGTTAAGCTTATCACTATATTTACCCGGATCTCATTTGATTGTCAAATTCTCCTGACACCTATTAGTATCCACCCCTAGAAAGTTTTGTTGTACAAATTTTCTGGTATTTTCTGATGAAACTTCTGAGTTTTTCTCCTGTTTGAGAAGTAGAATTGATTCTGAACCGATCTCGGTTGACGACCCGTGATGCTATAGAAGTTGAGAGATTGAAGAACTGATGAGATATGATTTTGTTTCACCTCAGTGTTCCCTTTAAATACCTAACCGTAATCTCAACTGTAATCACTTTTCATTTCCGAGTATAAATGATTAAATTATTCTATCCTTGTGAACTCTGTATCAGACAACCTCATTTAACGTTCGAAGGAATGAAGAAGCAACCACAAGAACTCCTGAGAAGGGAGATGACTAACTGAGAGCAACTTCCGTAAAGTAATTCAGTTTTATTCGTAAAGATGGGTGATGTGAATTAGATGTGAAGTTACCCTGAAGTGATTCATGAAAATTGTTTTCGTATTCATTGTGACCATTATGAGTCTTAAATAATGCCAATAGTATTGGCTAATAAGAATCATGTTTTCACGAGTATCTGGACAATTGTCATAGTATGACAGCACGTTTGTGCCCTGAGACGAACGAGGAAGCATGTAGACCATCTTCGTATTAAATGGAATGACCTTTGTTCTGGAAGAGCAGATGTGATTGGCGTTCAGAGATTGTAGCAGACACCACTACCAAGCATCCGATGACGACAGCAATCTGAGTTGGCAAATTCCGAACTGTGCTAATAGACCTGTCCAAGACTCGCAGTCTTGCTTCTCTATTCATTTTAGTTGTACTAAGATGAATTGAGAGTAGAAGCAGACTTGAGAATGGAAATTGAGATCATGAACTTGAATAGAAGAAAATTCTGAAGCGAAAAATTCTGTGACGGGTGAAGCTATGGATGATGTGATTCACTTCCGTTCGACCTATTTAAAAATCTGTTACCTGATGATAAATCCTTTGAATGATTTAAGTTCTTTATCAGTAATTCCGCTCTGTGTTCATTCTGCGTATGTCGGATGATGGTTTTGTTATCTGAAATTTGACGAATGATGGATGATCTGATGTACCAAATTCTGATAGAAATTCTGGGACTTCCGTTAACTTTTCGAGTGATTCGTTTTCCTCTTAGTTAGAGTATTGGATTTTGATGACCTCTGAGACCGTAGGAAGACTAGGTGGATTAAGATAAGTTTGTTCTGTTCATGACTTGAGATAAAGTATGACCATCATGAGGGCATATTTATATGATGCCAGTATTATGACGTCTGGCCAACGTGATAATACCTACATCATATAACGTGCACTTGTTGTGGGCATAGGATATTTCGAGAAGTGCCTTAGAAGCTTAGAAATTCTGATAACTGTTGGGATTATCTGCCTTAGTGGGACTGTAAGTTCATTTCCGACTGTACGCGTAATCTGCTTTCACCGTTATGCGAATTAATACATCTGGATTCTAGTCACGCCTTCTGCTGACCTCTGAACTTCTGATGATAATCTTAAGTTTTGTTATAAAACTTCTTCCAATTGATGTTATCGATAATCTATCTCTGTACGCTCTAATCTGATCTGTCAATTCAATTTCTGTGGACGGCATATCCGTCAAAATCCTGTGAAATTCTTACGTCTCTTCCGAGGAAATCTGATTATCATCTATTAGGTCTGATATGTCTTTGTTTAGTTTCCGTTCCCTTTTCTTTCTGCTTTCTCCGAAATTTCGAGGACGAAATTTTTTTGTTAGTGGGGAAGAAGTTGTAATACCTGAAATTCAGATAACGCGTAAAATGACCAAATTACCCCTGATAACATCAAACCTAATTAAATAACTTATAAAATTCTGAAAAAATTCCAAAACTTCTGAAATCGAACTATATCTGAAACAAGCAAATTTCTGGGACAACGTTGCATCATTTTAAATGTTCAAAAATTATCATACTCATTTATTTGTTAAAATTCCGAATTACATAATTTAACTAAATATAATTATTAATTCTTTTAATTAGATAATATGTAAAATAAATTAAGGAAAGGATAACTAAAATCAACCCAAATAATTTCATGATTCTATATACCAAAATTTCTGATTTTCTACCCCCCCCTAAGTCGGTTCCTAAAGGTTTAAACAAATCTTTTTATTTTCTCTTCAAAAACCTAATCGCAAAATCTAACTAAAAAACCCTAGCGATCAATAAAAATCGACCCAATCAATCACACAAGTTCTGGATGTGTACAAGTATTGTTTTGGGGTTCTTGGAGGTGCAAGGAAGCTAGGAAAATTAAGGGTTGCTGCGTGTTTTCTTTGGTTCGTTCTTGTTCCATTTTTCTTGTCGAATTGCTCAAACACAAGGTAATAATTCATACGACTAAATCACACGTTTTAAAATTAATATGGAAATTTTCCTGTGATCTTTACATGTTATATAACTCATATAAATTATATGAATCGAAGCATGCATGCTAATTTATGCGTATAAAAATATAATGGTCAAAGAACACGTAAATCACAAAAATATGTAATCCGAATTTTTGGAAATGATAGCTATTTTATTTAGACCTCATATGATGTAATAGACCTGGGAAAAATGATAGATCGAATTATGGTAGCCTAAATCATGTCATGGTAATATTGATGTCTAAAACGTACGTAAATATGCAATATATGTTAAACGATTTTTCTGGGCATGCTAATTATTTTTCATGGGTTCCTTATAAGTAATATGATCTGGGAAAAATATGAGTTTGATTTTTGGAACCCTAAATTTAACGTGGTGAATTATTGTTAAAACCGGATTTTTGTGAAAACAAAGAAATAAAATAAAATGGAAATCGGGGTTACTAGGGTTAGGGTTCTTGGATGAATTTCTGATCATTAAATTTTTTTTAAGGATGAATTAATGATGGTTCAATGATTGGTGAATAGTAGGGTTTATAATTGTTTGTAAAAAGTATAATCCGATCTAAAAGAAAAAGTATAAGGACCTGTTTTGCCAACTTTGAAACTTCTGGGATATTTTTGTAAGATCATATACATCTGTAGGAATGTGGGAAAAATATAACTTTGGGGTCCTAAGTGTAAATATTGCAATATAATGAATTAATGGCATATTAGGGTTTCGATTTGAAATTAATTAAAAGTGAGGGACCAAAAGTGTAAATCTGAAATCTTGAGGTTATTTTGAGTAAACACTGATATAAGAAGGTTGTTGTGTAATTTTGAGGATTTATGGGCTAATTATGTAATTGTTATGCATTATGACTTAATATGTATGTTTTGTAAACTTAAAGGACTAAATATGTAAATTCTGAATTCTGAGGGGTCTAATCTGTAATGTACTAAAGTCTGATGGTATATTCTGTAATTATGAAATATAATATGTTTGTTTGGTAATTATGGATATTGTAGGGTTTAATTTGTAAAATATGTAATTATAAGGTTGGTTTTGTAAATTATGTAACTAAAGGGGTGTAATCTGTAAATTGTGAAACTTAAGGGAATAAAGTGTAATTCTGAATAAAATGAGTGTATAATTCTGTAACTTGAAGTATTTTCACAAATGACCTTGGAAATTAATGAAGTTACATTTAAAACCCTAAACTTTGTATAATTGTCATTTAAAACCCTAAACTTCTGTAACTTGATAAAATATACTGTTATCCCATAATAATCTCTGAATAAGGGTTAAACCTAATCTGAAATGATAATATCTGTTAATTCTGGAAACCTGCTAATTATGGGAACTTACTAAATCTGGAAAGTTACTAAAAATAGAAAGTACTTAAAATGTAAAGGTAAACTAAAAGGAATAATCTGAATAAGAAACTTTAGTAATTCTGTCTTCCTCTTCCTTAGGTGTGAAGAAGGAGAAGCCCTGATCTGATTTCTGTGTTTGTTTGTTTGTCTGCTGTGCTAATAAGGTACAGATATTCTGCCCTATTTTAGTAAGGGTGTTTCTTTCCCTTTTCTCTCAGTATTTCATTTTCCTTATTAGGATTCCCTATACCATTGCTATGTTCCCCTCTGTTTGTGAATCTCTGTTGTGATCTGTTTATCTTGAATCTTTGTTTGAACCTCTGCTATGATTCTTGTATTCTGAACCTTTTTCCTGAACTCTGATTGATCTCTTGTTCTGAACCCTGAATTTGTGAATCTTGATTGAATCTGATCTGTGAACCTTGTTCTGAACCTTAACCTGATATATCTGTTGTAAACTTTGATTTGATTTTTGGTATAAACCTTAACCTGTTAAATCCTTATCTGAACCTAATTAATTTTGAACCTTTATTAAACTACATATGAAACTGTTTAAGAAAAGCTATTTTAAAAAGAAGCGATACCACTTAAAATGGAAGTTACTAAACGTTTTGGAAGACCATTTTTATGAAAACTATTTTGTAAGATCATTTAAATGAAAACCATCATTAAAGGATTGATTTAAATGAACTTTTGACAAGAACTTCTGAAATGGATTATTGCTATAAACTTGTAATTGTTAACCTTTGATATACTCTTTTGGACTATTGGAAATAAACCTTTTAATCTGAACTAAAGCTTTGATATTAAACTTAATCTGATAAACTTTGATTTAAACCTTATTATCTTAATCTGAATTGTTGACATGACCCTTCTGCCATGAACCCTTAGATGTGACTCTGTTTATTATATGACATCTGACCTTGACCACAGTCTGATATCCGAGCCAATCACTAGGCATGAGGGTTTCATGTCCACGTCATTGATGCACCTTTGACATGACTCTAGGGCAGGAGAGTGATGACCTGTTCCGTCCCTGATTTATTTTATCTGGTGTGTTAAGGAGTTTCTGGCCACCGGGGGCGCATGGATGCATCCTAGTTCTGACTCTGTTATCTGTTATCTGTTTATGTTATATGTGTATTATTATATCTGGTGACTGATGGTGTGTGCAATACACGTCTTTCACATATATCTGGGAGCTGATCACTCCGATTTGATACATGAGGTCACCCCTCATATTATCTGTTACTTGAGAGGCATCCCCTCTGGATTATTATATGATTACTCTGTTATGATATTATCTGTTATCTCTGGGCTCGTGATGGATTTCTGTATTTCCCTAACCTTGGTTTGTACATTATTCCTTTCTCATTTCTTTTCTTTCACCCTTACTCCTTTCCTATTCTTTCACTTTAATTTTGTATCTGTATAATCTTTATTTCTGATTTGTTTCTGTATTGTTCTCTGCTATTGTTTCTGTCATCTATATATCTGTTCACTGAGCTCTATTAGCTCAGCCGCATTTCTTTTCCTGCGGCAGGTTTTAGTTGGATGCTGGGAATGAGTGAGAGTGTACCTCTGGACTTAGAAGGCTTGGTAGCTATTCTGGATTAGAATTGGATGGAAGATATTATGTTTTAGAATTAGTTTTGAAGTTTCGTTGTAACCTTGTAGATTCAGTATTTCATATGTAAACCTTTGAGATTTTTGTATTACTGTAGATGTATGCTCTGTTTTGATCTGATATGAATCCATTGTTGTGATATCTTTACCCTTGTCGGGTTGGGGTGTTACAATATGTGTCTAAATACACATATATTTACCTTGTTTAAACCCACATAAACAGCCAAAAACACTTTGAAAAGTCAAATAATACAGAAAATATCATAAAATGTGTTTTTATATGATTCAGGTGCAAAAGGAGTGAAAACAGATGAAAAACGAGCAAAGTTTCATAAATTGGCAAAATTAGTCCCTGAACTTTCAAAGTTGACAGAAAATACCCCTGGTTGTATAAAATGGAAAAATAACATTTATGGTCCTTGGGATATTGAAATTTGGCATGTTTAACCCTTGTGTCAACTTTGGGAAAGTTACACTTTCAACCCTCAAAACTTCATAAATTACACAAATGGTCCTTAAGGTTAAATCCGGATCCAACACTAAATACCCTTAACCCATATTATTACTAAATCCTAAACCCAGCAAATAATAAACCCAGTCCAAACCTTTTAATCCCTAAGCCCAGCCCACTCACTAAAATTAAACCCAAACCCGACCCACTCACCCTTATTTAAATATCCCAGGGTCAAACTAAAGTTTGACCCGTCTTCTTCTTCCCCATACCGCCAAAAACAATACCACCCCCACCTCACCTCTGCAATACCACCAATCAACCCCTTATCCCTGCTATTTCACTGAAACACGTTTCCCTCCCACTACACTTAGCTACTTACACCTTCCCATGTGCTCAGATAAGTTAAAAGCCACCTCATCCGTTTTCCCGCCAAAACAAGAATAGACGAATGAGATGATTTTAATTCAATCAAACGATGGGGATTTGGAGTGAAGATAGAGATAAAGCTTTTGGGATGTATAAAAAGCCAAGAAGACACACAGATAGTTTTTTGTCAGTAGTTTAAGACCAAAATTAGTGTAGAAAGTAGCTTAATGTTATTTCAGTTTTATTTAAGGTTTTCATTGTAATTTCAAGTTTGTTTCGAATCATTTATCTCAAGTTTCTTCTGTATTGTATTTAGTTTCCAAGTTAATGAAGTTTCAAAATTTTCAAGCCTACTGTTAAAATCTAATTAAGTTCTGTGTTGATTAAAAAGTATATTATATGTTTCTATGAGCTCATATAAGCTAAATATAGCTTAGTGTGAGCTTGTCTTAGCTCATTTCAGTTCTGTTCCAAGAAAACAAGAAAAGTCAAATAAAGTCAAAGAAGTTCAAAAATAAGCTGTTCAGGTTGATAAGGTGGAGAGGATAAGCTGAGCAAGGTTTTAACTTGGTAAGTGACAAACCAGGTTCAAGTCCTGATCTAGTTTCATTGTTCTTCATGCCCTCACAGTTGTAAGCTTTTTCATAGTTTTTCCTTTATTTTCCATTTTGCTGTACCATAGCTTAATTATAGCTTATTTCCATAATTTTATGCTTATTACTAGTATTTAGTTATATTTGATCAATCATATCAGTATTAAATAGTTATTTCTTAACTTTGCTTAGAAAACTCATAAAAAAACCAAAAATAGCTAATAATAGCATAACTTATTTTACTGCTTATTTATGTTTTAAAAGTAGCTTAATATAGTCAAAATAAGTCAACTACTCAGTGATAACTAGAAATTATAAGATAAATTAGGTTGTGCTAGTTTGAAATCCAAAACAGTCCCTAGAAGGAGTGTTTGGCTTTAGGCAGTCAAATGGGTCAAACCCATGTTTACTGTGCAATTGCAACTTTCCCAACTTTGCACCAGCTTATTTTGATCATAATAAGCTAATTCCAAGTTCTAATTAGCCACATAGATAGAAAATCAAGTTTTTTACGCCTTGTGTTGATTTCAGTCCTTAAATTGGCCAAATAAGCTAGAATAAGCCACAAGCTTATTCTAACCTATTCCTTGGCACTTTTGAACTCCTCATAGGCTACTTAGTAAGTGCAATAGAACTCAGACCTTGGTTCCTTATGCACACAGGTCTGCACACCACAAAACACATCAGCACTCAATGTACACTGAGTGCTTTTAACTGCTGATCTCACCTTAATTGTGGCTTATCCACATAAGCTGAAGCCTTGCTTTTTGTGTTTTTGAATACCCAGTAGTACTAGCTCACTTTTGCCCCATTAATATTCAGCTTGTCTGCTTAATTTAATAGCTTAAATTGCCCTGCAAGTTTGCTAATTTCCTGATTTTTCTACACAACTTTGCTACTGCTCATGTGCTAAATTGGTTTAATTTGTGGCATTATCTGTTTTTTTTTTTAAGTTTTTTTAAGCTTATATAAGTATATTAAACCTGTCCTGATCATTTGGTAAATTTTTGTGCTTTTTAGCTTATTTTTAGCTTATTTGGTAACTGCTTATCTGCCCAAATCTGCTTATTGGGCTTAGATAACTTCTACTTTTATTTTTCATAGCTTTTAAATATTAATTTAGACTTATCCTGAATTTTTCAGATTTTTCCTAAGTCATTTAATATTTTTAATCTTTTTTATTAGTTTCTATTAGTAATTAAATCATAATAAATAAAATAATAATCAGAAAAATATAATTCTAATTTTCATAATTTTCTTTTGTCATTTTTAATCTAGGAAAAATATAATTACATTTTTAGACCTTAAGAAAAACAAAAATAGAAAATAAGTGATAGTTTCTATTTAATAGAATTTATCTTTTTAATTTTTAATTAAGTAATTTTCATTTTTATAATTTTATTAGTTTCTTTTCATCTTATAATATTTTTAGAAAAAGTTTTAGAATTTTCCTTGTTCATTAATATTTTTTATAAATTTAAATAGTTTAATAAGTAATTAAATAAATAATTAATTAATAATAATTAAATAAAAAGTATAAAAAAATATAATTTAAGTTTTTAAATAAGTTTTAAGTCATTTTACATTTTTAGGTTTTAAATTTCATAAATTTCAGTTTTAGTCCCATTTTAGCTTTCCCGTTACGCGTTTTAGTTTATTTTTATTCGCGTTTAATTTTCTTGTGCATATTTGTTTATCATTTGTTATTTAGAATTATTAAAAAGCAAAATCTCTTATCTTATCATCAGTCACTCTAATCCTAGCTTTTCACAGTTTGCCCATTCACACCTCGTTGGGAAACGATTCGGGTAATTACTTACCTGTCTTCACACTACACACGAACGTGAGTTTTTGCAGGTATCCTTTTTCACAAAGGGGTAATTTGTAATTATTCACGAGCATCCGTTGTTGCATAACATTTATATCTATTTAGCACGGATCATACACTTAAGCTAGAATTTAAAGAAAAAGAAAAGGAACTCTTAAATGATTTTTCTAGACTCAAAACCTTAAAGAATAAGCTTGAGGATAAGTTGTACACACAAGACCAAACCAGACAGACTGCCCAAATGATGTATAAGCACAGAAAGTTAAGTGACAAGCATAGTGAAAGCAATGTAGGTAAATCTAAATTAGCTATTCATGAGATTGCTAAGATAGCCCAACCTGCATTAAATGATTCTAGTGTGATGTTTATGCCTAATCATGACCCGCCTGAGCATATCTACACTAAAGAGGAGGATGAGATAAGTGAGAGAACAAGGGAAAGAATGAATGAGAAAATGAGGGATCCCGAGTGCATAGCCAGACGAAGAATAATCAAGCCCCATGACTATAGTGAGGAAAATCGTTTGACTGTGTTTGCTCCTCAAAAGAAGTTAACACCTGAACAGATATTCTGGAAACAAGATAATGTAAAACTTAAGGAAGAAAAACTTAAGGCCAACACCCCTCTCATTAGAAAAGTTGTCCATAACGGTGTATCCTCCCAATACACCTAGGAATTTGGTGCCTTTGTCTCTTCCCACTGAATGCAAAACCTTTATTAGCTTATATGTGCTTTGGCAACTGTTTGCTGATTTCGATAAAACATGTAAGAAGAGAATCACACCAACCGCAATACTGAGGGGGAAAGGTGTTTTGAACATGCAAAAAGGTGTTACTTAACTGAGGTCATGCCATTCTTTAAACTACTCAAAGAACATTTTGAAGGACTGCAAACTGCCCTCAACACAGAAATAAAAGAAATGAAAGTAGTGTTTAAAGATATGGAAAATGAGGTGAATGAATATGCAATAGAACTTAAGAGTCGTGAGATTGAAAGAAAAAACATACTCATCACTAATGACAACTTGATTGCCAAATGTATTGCACAAGATGTATTTTACACTTTTACTGATTCTGCATTGTCTGCTTGTCAATTTTATGAGTATGCTATTGCATTAAATGTCACCCAGAATCGTGTTGTTGAGCTTGAGGGGGGGGGGGGGAATTTAAAATTGCTTGAAAAAAATTCAAAATGATGACCATGATAATATGGTTAAACGTTTTTCAAAACTAGAAGTTGATTATCTAAATTTGCAAATGAAACATCAACATTTAAATAAAAAACACAAAATATCAAATGACAAGACATCCTTGGATGCTCCGGAATTTGATACTTATTTTGAATTAAGAAAACGAGATGAGAAAATTCAAGCTCACACGAACACGATTCGACTGCTGAGGGCCCAAATTGCCCAATTGAAATCCAACATGTGTGATGAGTATGGCACCAATAAACCTTCGTCTTCAGATTCTCAGAATTTTCAATATCAAAACACCATAAATAAGTTACATCATGAAAATGAGTGTTATCGAGAATAAAATTCTAAGGTCAAACAACATTTCAAAGAGTTATATGATTCTATTAATGTAGGACCGATAATACAAGTGATTTATGTGATTCGGGGGGTTGGGGATGCTCAAAGTAAAGGTTAAACATGGTATTATTAGATTAAAGAAAGGGGAAGGTGTGTGTGTATTTTAGAGAGAAGGAGGAGAAACACACACACACACGTTATTACAAGTGAGACAATCCAACCTTCCTTGTTGAGACAAGGAAGGTATTTATACAAGAATACTAGTCTAACTATCCACTATTTGCTAAACTAGTCCCTGTACTTAAATACTATGCAATTCCCGAATATAACATTACTTTTAAGTCTAACAATCTCTCCCCAAAGTGATGTTATATGGGAATTGCTTACAAAGTTCCCTACAAGTAAAATATAAACCATTAAGCGCAGAGAATGATCTTCAAACTTCATTACTTCGTTCAGCTTGTAGAATCTTCTCAGCTTTCATTTCTTTACTTGCAGAAGAACGTGAGCAAATCTAATTAGGGTATAATTCTGGGTGCCCTGAGTGCTCTCCCTAATTAGTGCTCTCCCCCAAACAAACAACCTTTCTGATTACTGCCGTGATTCTGAAGAAGTCTTTTGATTGTTAACTGCATCCCGTCTTTAGTCTTCTAACACGCAGCGGAAAATGTAGAACAAACTATAGACTCGACCTTCTTCAAGATTATCCATTCGGGGGAAATCGAGTATCAACATCTTCATCTCACCAAATGCATCCCAGTTATCTTTCATATGATAAATCAGTCCATAACGTACACATGAAATGATAACACCAAAGTAACAAGTTGAACCACTGATCATATTGATCTTGTTGCCCGAAATTGGTGAAGGTGGATAAGGTAGAAGTGCGTAGAATAAGATGAGTAGAAGATAAGACATAGAATCAACCAATCTCCGACATAAATCCCTTCATAAATCATTAAGCCCGATCACGTGAACTTGTTGTGCGTCCTCGATGTACACATTTCTCTCAGTAAAAAACACAACCTGGCTTTGATACCAATTGTAGGACCGATAATACAAGTGATTTATGTGATTCGGGGGGTTGGGGATGCTCAAAGTAAAGGTTAAACATGGTATTATTAGATTAAAGAAAGGGGAAGGTGTATGTGTATTTTAGAGAGAAGGAGGAGAAACACACACACACCTTATTACAAGTGAGACAATCCAACCTTCCTTGTTGAGACAAGGAAGGTATTTATACAAGAATACTAGTCTAACTATCCACTATTTGCTAAACTAGTCCCTGTACTTAAATACTATGCAATTCCCGAATATAACATTACTTTTAAGTCTAACAATTAAAGTTACAAGAAGCAATCACAATGACCAAATAACCTCTTTGAAAAATGAAATTGAGAATCTTAAGGCTCAGGTGAAAGGTAAAATGCCATGCACCACTTGTAATTGTGATGCACCAAAGGCTACTGCTAGTAAAAAGTATGATGTTGATGTTGGGCGTATTCCATTTAACCTTAGAAATAATAGCTTTGCCCATAAAACATATCTCAATCATCTTAGAGAGGGCCTTGACACACTTCGTGAGGTAGTTGAAGAGGATAGAACTGAAAAGCCACTTGATAGGGCAGTTGTTTATGCCTGCAAACTCACGAAAAGGATTCAGGAAAACTTAGAATATGCCATAGGCTCAGTCCCTAAGTTTAACAGCCATAGAGATAGATTTGCTGCATCATCATCCACTGTTAAGAACAAACATGTAGCCGTTGATTTACCATGTACAACATCAGAACCCAGCACATCAAAATCAGGAAAACATGTGTTAGTGAAACAAACTAATGTTCCCATCGTTACTTCTACAGGAGTGAAAAGTGACACCCAAGCTTGCGGGTCAAAGCCTAAAGGCGATATAAGGAATGATAGGACTACGCCAGCTAAGAGTGATCACAAGAAGAGTGTAGAAGCCCAACCTAGGAACAATAAGTTTGCAAAGACTAGATGGAATCGTGTTGATTCTAGTATTAAAAGTACTGTAATTAATTCAAATTCTAATGTGGTCTGTAAAACATGTGACAAATGCTTATTTTCTGCTAATCATGATGAATGTGTTGTGTCATTTCTGATGCCTCATGCACCACCCCATGTTAATTATGTTAGAAAAACTGAAAGAAGTAAGAAAGTTTGGAAGGCAACAGGAAAAACTTTTGCAAATGTTGGGTATCAATGGAGACCCACTGGAAAGAAATTTGCTTTAGGAAATAAACATCCATTACCTAAGGTGAATAAACATAAGAATGTAAAAGTTAAGGAATGGAGACCAACAGGTCGAATTTTGCCCTTAGGAACACAATGCCTTCATCATAAGTCATCTGCTGAACCTAGGGTAGATTCCACTATAGTAACCTCAGTGATTGACCCCAACTACACGTGGGGATCCACATCTTTCAGTTATCCATCGTTGTCTGTTTTCAAATGCAGGTCGTACAAATCGTCCTTTGGTATTTGGACTCAGGCTGCTCTAAACATATGACTGGGGATCGCTCACGGCTCAAGAACTTCGTGAAAAAGTTTATCGGGACAGTTAGATTCGGGAACGACCACTTTGGTGCGATTATGGGTTATGGAGATTATGTGTTCGGTGACAGTGTAATCTCAAGGGTATATTATGTGGAAGGATTAGGGCACAATCTGTTTTCTGTGGGTCAATTTTGTGATTCAGATCTGGAAGTGGCTTTCAGAAAACATACATGTTTCGTCAGAGAATTGGATGGTATAGATCTCCTCAAGGGCAGTCGGGGCACCAATCTATACACCATATCGATTGAAGAAATGTTGAAGTCCTTTCCCATATGCTTGCTTTCTAAAGCCTCTAAAACCAAAATCATGGCTGTGGCATCGTCGTTTGAACCACTTGAACTTCGGTACCATAAATAATCTTTCCCGTAAAGATCTTGTTAGAGGGATGCCCAGACTGAAATATGAGAAAGATCATCTCTGCTCTGCATGTCAACTGGGCAAAAGCAAGAAACAAACCCACAAGCCTAAAACCATTAACATGGGTAAAGTTTTTGAGAACCAAGGACGAAACTCCAGAGGTTATCATTAAACTGATAAAACAGCTGCAAGTAAGGCTCGATAAAACTGTCAGAATCATCCGCACTGATAATGGTACTGAGTTTGTTAACCAACAACTCCGTAATTTCTATGAAAGTATTGGCATCACGCATCAGAAAAGTATCCCTCGCACTCCTCAACAGAACGGAGTTGTTGAACGAAGGAACCGTACTCTGGTGGAAGCTGCAAGAACCATGCTTATATTTTCAAAGGCACCGATGTTTCTCTGGGCAGAGGCTATTGCAACAGCATGTTTCACCCAAAACCGATCTCTAATTCATCCTGTTCATGAAAAGACTCCCTACGAGTTAATTCATAACAAGAAACCAGATCTTTCCTTTCTCCGTGTGTTTGGCGCACTTTGCTATCCGACTAATGATAGTCAAGACTTGGGAAAGTTAAGAGCTAAAGCAGACGTAGGTTAACAAACTCATGGAAACCATTCATGTCACGTTCGATGAGCTGAGTGAGCAACTTGCTTCAGGACAAATTAGTTCTGGACCCGATCTTAAACTTTTGACACCTGGACCCATTAGTTCAGGACTTGTACAGAATTCCACGCCTGCGGATTCTTTTGTACCACCTACATGTGAGGAGTTGAAGAAGTTATTTGATCCTATGTTTGATGAATACTTTGAGCCAACGAATGGAACCATCCCAAGTGCACCAGCTGTACTTCCTATGGCTGAGGCTCAAGCCCCGCAAGGCACAGAAGGCCCAACAGCTTCAGTATCAGTCAGTCTCAATGCTCCAGCTGCCAGTCAATCGCCTTCATCATCAAATACTCAATCCTCTCCAGTACTACAAGAATATGTAGATAACCATTCTTTGGATGTTAATCCTTTTGCTCCTGTTGATGAGGTTCCTTTTGAAAACATATTTGCTCCTGAACATTCATCAGACACATCCTCTGTTGAAGAACACAGCACTGCTACATCAGTTCAAAACCCTCAACCTCACGACCATCTCAGAAAATGGACCAGCGATTATCCAATCGACAACATCATAGGCAATCCCTCACGTCCAGTATCCACACGTAATCAATTAGCCACTGATGCACTATGGTGCTTCTTCAATTCCGTGCTGTCCAAAGTCGAACCTAAAGATGCCAAAGAAGCAATGACAAAAGATTGCTGGTTCGAGGCCATGCAGGATGAAATTCATGAATTTGATCGACTTGAAGTATGGGAATTAGTGCCTCCTCCAGAGCTTGCAATGATCATAGCTTTAAAGTGGATCTTCAAAGTGAAACTTGATGAGCATGGTGATGTGTTAAAGAACAAGGCACGGCTAGTTGCAAAAGGATTCAGACAAGAAGAGGGCATTGATTTTGAAGAATCGTTTGCTCCGGTTGCTAGAATTGAAGCCATAAGAATCTTCCTTGCAAATGCTGCTAGTCGGAATATGATAGTCTACCAGATGGATGTCAAAACGGCCTTCTTGAATGGTGACTTAAAGGAAGAAGTTTATGTGAGCCAACCCGAAGGATTCGTGGATGCTGAACATCCTACTCATGTTTACTGCTTGAAGTAGGCTCTTTATGGGTTGAAGCAGGCGCCAAGGGCATGGTACGATACATTGTCCAAGTTCCTTCTAGTGAACGGGTTCTCCAAGGGTGTTGTTGATCCCACACTATTCACCAGGAAGTCAAGAAAACATCTACTACTTGTTCAGATTTATGTAGATGATATCATCTTTGCTTCAACAGATCCTAGTGAATGTGATAGATTTTCAAAGGAGATGAATTCCAAGTTCCAAATGTCCATGATGGGACAAATGTCATTCTTCTTAGGATTACAAGTTTCTCAAAGTCCCGGAGGCATATTCATTAATCAATCCAAATACGCCAATGAGATCTTGAAAAAGTTTGGATTCGATTCAAGTGAGTGTTCGGTATCAATCCAAGCCAACCAAAAAGCATGTTGAAGCGGTGAAAAGGATCTTCCGATATCTTCAAGGCACAGTTCATATGGGTCTCTGGTATCCTAAGGACACAGCAATGGAGTTAACGGCTTATGCTGATGCTGATCATGCGGGATGTCAAGACACTCGTCGTAGTACTTCAGGAGGAGCTCAGTTTTTAGGGGAAAAGTTGGTTAGTTGGTCTTCTAAGAAGCAAATGAGTACTTCCATATCATCTACTGAAGCTGAGTACATTGCCATGTCTGCTTGTTGTGCACAAATCCTTTGGATGCGATCACAACTTTCAGACTATGGATTCTCATACAACAAAATTCCCCTATATTGTGACAACAAAAGCCCCATTGCTCTTTGTTGTAACAATGTTCAGCACTCCAGGTCAAAACACATCGACATCAGGCACCACTTCATCAGGGAACAGGTGGAAAAGGGAATTGTAGAACTATATTTCGTGAGGACAGAGTTTCAGTTAGCTGACATCTTCACCAAGGCTCTCCCAAGAGAAAGGTTTCAATTTATTCTCCCACGCCTTGGTATGAAAAGCATGACACCTGAAACCCTCAAGTGTCTTCAGGAAGAAAAGGAGGAGTAAAGGATTGTCGTCTTATATCCTTGTACATAGTTGTATATATCTTAAAACAAAAAGAAAATACAAAAATATAAAACCTATAAAAACCATAAAAATTGAAAAATCAGAAAATACCAAAAACAGTCATACCTAGGCATTGATGAAGCGAAAAGTGTACCGCTTTTAAGGGGTCATTTAAGCCCTAAATCGTATTTATTTGATCAAATATTGCCCTAAATCGTTCCTTTTGTCATTTTAGGTACTTTTGAGGAGAAATCTGGAAAAGGAGGCATTTTGGACGTTTTTGGAGCATTAAAGTGAAGAAAACGACAAAGTCTCAAAAATCGGCTAAAAGTTACCTTTGACGGCGTCAGATTTTACTCTGGACGGCGTCAGGGCTTGGCAAGAAAAGGTGGATGTGAAATTTACTCATGATAAGCCAGTGAAAATTGCATGTAAATTCTGACGGCGTCACGCTTTAACCTAATCAAGGGCGTCACGGCTTAATTCAAAGAGGGACGGCGTCACGTTCAAGGTCTGACGGTGTCAAGCCTTGATAAGCCAGAACGGATTTTGGAGAGCTAAAGAGGGACGGCGTCAAGAAGGCCATCCGGGAACCCTAGAAGCGGCGAGGTGACGGCGTCACACTCCATAAGGTGACGCCGTCAGATGTAAAAATCTATATATAGTTTTGCAATTCTTTGTCATGAGAGAGAGCTTAGTGTGGAATTTTTGGGAGAAAACCCTAAGACGATTTTAGCATCTTTTTCAAGGCTTTTTGCCTTGAGATCTTCCATGTTACATTGAAAGATAAGTTATCAATTAATCATTCAATATGTCTATGTGTTGTTTGATTTTATCTTGTTCTTGTCTTTTGTTTAACATGTTAGGCTAGATTTATCTTGTGTTTGCTTAGATCTAATGAAACCTAGCTATTGATTATTGGTTATTAGTGTGTTATTAGTTGTATTGGATGATTGTTTATCTATGTTAGGCTTAAGAAAACTGGCTAACTTCCTATTCGGTAACTTGCTTGAACGTCTTAAGAAATATGAACCAAATGCGTACTAAAGGTTTTTATGGTTGTATTTAATGCACAAGCGAATTCTAGTGATCCCATGTTAGGAGCTTCCTAGCCGGCTCGACATAGGAGTGAAGTAGGAGCTTGTAGAGTTGGGGAAGTACGTACGCCACCCCACGATTGGTATTAAGGAATACACCCGTCATCCACGCAACTAATACACACTAATCAACCGGTAAAAGATAGTTAGGGAGTAAGGAAATCTAAGTGAACACATTTCTCTACACTTAAGTTTTCACCAACATTTTACTTTCAGTTATTTTATTTTATTTGCATTCGTAGTAATTTGGGTTAGTTGACTAGCAACTAATTCCGCCCACTCCTTCAAACCCGAGATTTTACTTGCTTTCATAAAAAATATAAAAACACAAAAAGAATCTTCCTCAACCTTTAGACCTATTAGAGTAGTCTTTCATACCTAACGAACACTATTCCCTGTGGAGAACGATCAATCCCCCGTACTTACCACTACACTATACTACATCGGTCAGGTACACTGCCTGGTGGGGTTGTAAGCCTCTTGAGATCCCTCGAGAGGTAAAACCTGTTGTAAGGTTGCAAAACCACGCATCAAGTTTTTGGCGCCGCTGCCGGGGAATAGTTATTGTTTAGGTTGAATTTTTACTTTATAGGTCTACTCACTAGATTCCTTTCTAGTGAGATTTTTATTTTCTCTTTTTAGGTCTTCTTTAGTCTATCTATTTTCTTCGTGTCTTTGTTCGTAACCATACCATCCGACATCATGGAAGATGGTAATATCCTTAATCCCAACAACCCACCACCACAACAACCACCACCTCCTAGAGCCCGTACTTTAGGAGAGTATTCCCGTCCTAGCCACCATGGCTATCGAAACACCATTGAGCTTACTCAAGGAGCCAATATCACACCCTTGCGATCCGACACCATCCGGTTGGTGCAAAGCGGATGCGCATTCCATGGACTTCGATCTGAAGATCCTAATCAACACCTCAAGGACTTTCTTAAAATCGTTGATTCTATAGACCTTGATGTTGCCACTCGAGAGACGACCCGATTGCGTCTCTTTCAATTCTCTCTGCGGGATCAAGCTAGTCAATGGCTAGAACGTCAACCCGCAGGATCCATCACCTCTTGGGATGATCTCACCACTCGTTTCCTTGCTCAGTTTTTCCCACCGGGAAGAACTACCAAGCTAAGGAATGATATCTTGATGTTCCAACAACGTCAAGGCGAAACTCTCTACGAGGCATGGACTCGATTCAAGGACTTACTCCAAAAAGTCCCTCACCATGGCATAGAACTTTGGCTCCAAGTCCAAATCTTCTATGACCATATCAATCTCTACACAAGGCAAACCATTGACCAATCGGCCGGTGGCAAGCTACGTGATCTAAGTGCGGAACAATCATGGGCTCTCCTAGAGGATCTTGCTCTTTATGACAACGAAAGTTGGAGTGATCCCCGTGATTTGAATAAAACGGTCAAGGCAATATCTTTGCCTTCGAACAATTCAAGCACTTCCGACCGTAGGATCATAGAACTTGAAGACCAAGTCAAGTTTCTCATGAAATCCTACGAGGTTCCTAAACTTTCAAGCCAAGTGAACAAAATCACTTCTTCATGTGAATTATGTAGTGGTCCCCACGACACTCGTGATTGCATGGAACTCCCCGAACAAGCTTTTGTGGACTACGCATCCTCGCGTACCGACGGAGCGGGAGACAAGTGGTACACTTTCAAACCCGAGCCAAACCATTACGGTGATACATACAACCCATTATGGAAAAATCACCCGAACCTTAGGTGGAAACAAAACCAAAATGCACAACAACCCAATTCTTCCAACCCACCTAATCGTTTCCAATCAAGCGATTCCAACTCGAACCGTACTTTCAACAACAATCCTTCCGGCAATGGTAGTACCAATAACTTTGAAGGATTGATGTCTCAATTTATGGCATCTCAAGAAGCTCGGATAGCTAGATTCGAATACGAATTCAATCAGCAACAAACAGAGATGACCAACAAAATTGACAACTTGTTGAAATCCCTCAATAACCAAGTGCTATCACCTCCACATAAGGACGCTAGGAACACAATTAGCGGACCCCAAGTGGAGGACCCCTCTTCATCCAAACACGTCCACTTCGTCAACATTGTCACTATCAAACCAATTGATAGAAATGAGGATGATAGTGAACCTAAGGATGAGGATAAGAAAGTCGAGGTTGATAAGGAAGTTAGGACAAGTGAGATTGAAGAAGTAGATGATGATGAGGACTACTTCAATAGGCTACCCACTAAGGAAGAGCGCGTATATCATACAAACTTATTCGATGACCCCGAGACACCATACTTCCTAGGTAGACCAATCATTGAAATAGGCGACCCTTCTAATCTCAACATACCATGTAACATCGGACATTTGCATGTGTGGAAAGCCTACATCGACCTTAGATCACCCATAAACATCATGACTAGAGCCCACTACAACTTGATAATGAAAAATCAACTTGGGTATAGGATGCTCCCTGACAAGGGTTGGATGAGTAACTTCACGGGAAGGGTTAAGGGATTACCGGTTTATGTAGGAAACTTCACCTATGTCACCGACTTTGTAATTGTAGAAGATATCCGCCCAATAGTCGATGCGTCCTTAACTCAAGTGGTTTTTGGAAAACCATTTGTTGAGGTCTCTAGAATGACTTATGAACCTTCCTTAGGGATAGTTAGATTTAAGGATGAGACCGATGAAGTAAACTACCAAATGCCATATAAGATAGAACAATTCCAACACTTGTCAAATGTTGAGAAGGAGCTCAAGCAAGCGGTCTACTATAGGAATGATGAGGATAGAAATAAAGGAGTAGACTATGTTATGGAAAGGATATTCGGTTTCTACAAGGATTGTTTGAAATTAGGACCGGAATATAAAACCGGGAATGAAAATGGCCTAGGAACCGTGACCGATGATGGAGTCACGTAATGTAAGTGACTTTGAGTCTAGCTACAAGACTCGTTAATAAAGAAAAGCGCTTCTTGGGAGGCAACCCAAGCTTTATTTTATTTATTTGCTTTTTGTGTTTATTTATTTGTTTGTTTGATTTTATTTGTTTCCATATGTGTGTTTAATTTTTATTCTTATTGATTCATGTTCAAAAACTAATTTGTGAAAATGCTTTATCTTGTTTTTAACTTCGTCTTAATTACATATAAAGGTATTTTGCAAAAGGTAAGTGTAAGGGAAATCTAAATCGGTTTATTAGAACACAAATTAACATGAATCGTAATAATATTAAATTAGCATACATATTAGTATTTGTTTGAGTCAAATGCTTGTATCGAGTCATAGTGATGTTTTGCAGGATTTCCAGGAAGTAAGGTAAAGGTTTTTCCAGAAATTTTCTGGAAACTTAAAATGAGAATTTTTGTCAGGTCATTTCTGACGGTGTCAGGGTTTATAACCTGACGGCGTCAGATTTAATTTTCAGAAATTTTTGAAAGTTTTGTTTTCATAAAAGTTTTTATTAAATCTCCAACTTATAATCTCCAGGAATCTGCAAAATTATCATTCCACAAGCATTATATCCTTATATATAGATTTTATCCCGCCGATGTTATGCAGGTTTTCGTGTTTGTTTTCTCAGGTTTAACAGGTTATTTTGGACAAGGAAATGTTTTGAATCAAGCTTATGGCGATACATTAGTCATGGAGCTTCAACATTACTTTGGAAGAAGATTTAACCGTGTTACTTCATTATCCACCGAGCGAATCAGGGGAGTATTTGATTTCATTCTTTTACTTTATGCTTTTACATCTTGTTATTTGAACATTGGGGACAATGTTCATCTTAAGTGTAAGGGGAGGGTAAAAGTATGATTTTAGAGAATGCTATTACGCTTGATTTTTGTTTGTTTGATGGTAGATGTGTAATAAAACTGAGAGAAATACTTGTTAAGGTAATTTTAGTGCCAAATTTAAAATTTTTTACAACATATAGGAGTGAAACTTTGATCTTAATGAGCGTCTCACGGATGGGAGTTATATGACTAGCACAAAAACCGTACCACTAAAAAATTTTCCACCCCCAAATATGTGAGGTTCGCCCCTAGAATTGGTAGGAAAAGCATTTATGCTATGATGTGTGTACCGGTAGCACTTAGATTCTAGAACTTGCGTTAGGACCATTCCGAGGCCACAAGTGAGACTACATTCGTGTAGTTAGATTTACTACATGATAAGAGGCATTAGGATTAACCCATTGTTTTACACCTGTGTTTTTGTTATAATTACTTTGGCTACATTGGTCAAGTAATTCTCCCACACCCTTTGCGTTGTACTCATTTTTAGTACACGATACCCCTAGTACACCCCTCAGAGCCTATCTTTTCATTTCGACCTTTAAGCATTTTACTTAAAGGAAGAATTTGTTACACCCCACTAAAATGTACACCCAAATCGCCTTAGCCTACCTTGTATGCACTCATTTTTTGTGCATTATTGTGACAACATTTGTTTAAACCCAAGTTAATTATCTAGTTGATTACATGGTTGCTAAGTCGAGTCATATCCTTGTACATATTGTTTTGGGACGATTGGGACTCATGGGTAAAGTACTAGTGTAATGGAGTAATGGGGAAGAACATCATTTATTACCCCCATATGTGCTAAATATTTTAAAAGTACTCCAAGTGTTTTGATTATCTTAATTCGAGTCATTAGATTAGTTAATTGTAAAGTTATGTAAAAGTTCAAGTGTAAGGGGAATGCAACGCCCCTATGATGTATTATTTTGGATGGTAGGGCAAGAGTGTATGCAAAAAAAAAAAAAAAAAAAAAAAAATCAAAAAAATCAAGAAAAATACAAAAAAAAAAAAAAAAAAAAAAAAAAAATGAGAAAAAGAAAAATAGAAAAAACATACGGACTACCATCCCGTTTCATTTTATGTTTATGTTTTTGTTATTTTGTTATTTTGTTTCTAGCTTAAGATTGAGTCGAGTCTTGGCTTAGCAACATTGTATAGTACATGTAATTAATCAAGATCTTTAACTCGCCACCAGTAAAATATCCTTTATCCAACAAAACCGTGTTTTCCTTTTCCCTACACCTAACGTTATAACCCATGTAAAAGCCCTCTTTGATAGTTTATCTTAGGTGCTTACGCCTAGTGGAGGAGGTTTTCGATCCTTTCCCAAGCCTATGGTAATCTATTTGCAATGACAGGTAGTGAGAGATATTATTCGTTTTCATTTATGAGATTTATTTTGATGACACTTGAGAGATGTGAGTATCTAAACACTACTTGTGAGGTGCTAGTTTATAATCTCCGTGCTTATTATGATTAAAGTGGAACGATTATTTGTTGCAATTACTTTTATGTTTGCATTAAATGACCCCTAACTTGTATTTTGATTAGAATAAAAGCACATTTGCTTGAGGACAAGCAAATCTTAAGTGTAAGGGTATTTGATGAAGCGAAAAGTGTACCGCTTTTAAGGGGTCATTTAAGCCCTAAATCGTATTTATTTGATCAAATATTGCCCTAAATCGTTCCTTTTGTCATTTTAGGTACTTTTGAGGAGAAATCTGGAAAAGGAGGCATTTTGGACGTTTTTGGAGCATTAAAGTGAAGAAAATGACAAAGTCTCAAAAATCGGCTAAAAGTTACCTTTGACGGCGTCAGATTTTACTCTGGACGGCGTCAGGGCTTGGCAAGAAAAGGTGGATGTGAAATTTACTCATGATAAGCCAGTGAAAATTGCATGTAAATTCTGACGGCGTCACGCTTTAACCTGATCAAGGGCGTCACGGCTTAATTCAAAGAGGGACGGCGTCACGTTCAAGGTCTGACGGCGTCAAGCCTTGATAAGCCAGAACGGATTTTGGAGAGCTAAAGAGGGACGGCGTCAAGAAGGCCATCCGGGAACCCTAGAAGCGGCGAGGTGACGGCGTCACACTCCATAAGGTGACGCCGTCAGATGTAAAAATCTATATATAGTTTTGCAATTCTTTGTCATGAGAGAGAGCTTAGTGTGGAATTTTTGGGAGAAAACCCTAAGACGATTTTAGCATCTTTTTCAAGGCTTTTTGCCTTGAGATCTTCCATGTTACATTGAAAGATAAGTTATCAATTAATCATTCAATATGTCTATGTGTTGTTTGATTTTATCTTGTTCTTGTCTTTTGTTTAACATGTTAGGCTAGATTTATCTTGTGTTTGCTTAGATCTAATGAAACCTAGCTATTGATTATTGGTTATTAGTGTGTTATTAGTTGTATTGGATGATTGTTTATCTATGTTAGGCTTAAGAAAACTGGCTAACTTCCTATTCGGTAACTTGCTTGAACGTCTTAAGAAATATGAACCAAATGCGTACTAAAGGTTTTTATGGTTGTATTTAATGCACAAGCGAATTCTAGTGATCCCATGTTAGGAGCTTCCTAGCCGGCTCGACATAGGAGTGAAGTAGGAGCTTGTAGAGTTGGGGAAGTACGTACGCCACCCCACGATTGGTATTAAGGAATACACCCGTCATCCACGCAACTAATACACACTAATCAACCGGTAAAAGATAGTTAGGGAGTAAGGAAATCTAAGTGAACACATTTCTCTACACTTAAGTTTTCACCAACATTTTACTTTCAGTTATTTTATTTTATTTGCATTCGTAGTAATTTGGGTTAGTTGACTAGCAACTAATTCCGCCCACTCCTTCAAACCCGAGATTTTACTTGCTTTCATAAAAAATATAAAAACACAAAAAGAATCTTCCTCAACCTTAGACTATTAGAGTAGTCTTTCATACCTAACAACCATAATCCCTGTGGAGAACGATCAAATCTCCCGTACTTACCACTACACTATATCTACATCGGTCAGGTACACTGCTGGTGGGTTTAAGCTCTTGAGATCCCTCGAGAGTAAAACCTGTTGTAGGTTGCAAAACCACGCATCAGTTTTGGGCCAGCTGCGGGAATAGTTATGTTGGGTTGAATTTTTACTTATAGTACTCACTAATCCTTCTAAGTGAGATTTTTTTTTCTCTTTTAGGTCCTCTTTAGTCTATCTATTTTCTACATTCTATATTGTCGTAACCATACCCCGACATCATGGAAGATGGTAACATTCCATTAATCCCAACAATACCCACCACCACAACAACACCACTCTAGAGCCCTACTTTAGGAGAGTTTCCGTCTAGCCACCATGCTATCGAAACACATTGAGCTTACTCAAGGAGCCAATATCACCACGCCTTGCGATCCAGACACCAACCGGTTTGGTGCAAAGCGGAATGCGCATTCCATGGACTTCGATTGAAGATCCTAAAACACCTCAAGGACTTTCTTAAAACTTTGATTCTATAGACCTTGATAGTTGCACTCGAGAGACACCAGAATGCGTCTCTTGCAATTGCACTGGCGGATCAAGCTAGTCAATTTCTAGACGTCAAACCCGCAGATCCATCACTCTTGGATGATCTCACCACTCGTTCCTTGCTCATTTTCCACGGTAAGAACTACCAAGCTAAGGAATGATATCTTGAATGAACCAACAACGTCAAGCGAGCGAATTCTCTACGAGGCATGGACTCGAATCAAGGACTTACTCCAAAAAGTCCCTCAACCATGGCATAGAACTTTGGCTCCAAGTCCAAATCATCTACCTTAATCAACTCTACTCAAGGCAAACCATTGACCAATCGCCGGTGGCAAGCTACGTGATCTAAGTGCGGAACAATCATGGGCTCTCCTAGAGGATCTTGCTCTTTATGACAACGAAAGTTGGAGTGATCCCCGTGATTGAATAAAAACGGTAAGGCAATATCTTTGCCTTCTGAACAATTCAAGCACTTCCGACCGTGAGATCATAGAACTTGAAGACCAAGTCAATTTCTCATGAAATCCTACGAGGTTCCTAAACTTTCTAGCACAAGTGAACAAAATCACTTCTTCATGTGAATTTATGTAGTGGTCCCCCGACATCGTGATTGCATGGAACTGCTCCCGATACAAGCTTTTGTGACTAACGCATCCTCGCGTTACCGACGGAGCGGAGACAAGTGGTACACTTTCAAACCCGAGCCAAACCATTACGGTGATACATACAACCCATTATGGAAAAATCACCCGAACCTTTGGTGGAAACAAACCAAAATCACAACAACCCAATTCTTCCAACCCACCTAATCAGTTTCAATCAAGCGATTCCAACTGCGAACCGTACTTTCAACAACAATCCTTCCGCAATGGTAGTACCAATAACTTTGAAGGATTGATGTCTCAATTTATGGCATCTCAAGAAGCTCGATAGCAATTCGAATACGAATTCAATCAGCAACAAACAGAGATGACAACAAAATTGACAATAGTTGAAATCCCTCAATAACCAAGTGCTATCACCTCCACATAAGACGCTAGGAACACATTAGCGGACCCCAAGTGAGGACCCCTCTTCATCCAACCCACTCCACTTCGTCAACATGTCAGTATCAAACCAATTGATAGTAATGGATGATTGTGACCTAGGATGAGGATAAAAAGCCCTGAGGTTGAATAAGGAAAGTTTTTGGACCAGTGGATTGAAGAAGTAGTATGATGAGGAATTTACTTCAATAGGCTACCACTAGAAGATGCCGTATTCATACATACTTATTTCCGATGACGCCTAGCACCATTACTTCCTTGGTAAGACCAATCATTGAAATGGACCTTCCTAATCTCAACAACCCACCATGAAACACGACATTTGGCATTTGATGGAAATCCACTCCACCAGATGCCCTTCAAACACCATTGACTTAAAGCCCATACACAACTTGGATGAAAATCACTTGGGTAATAGGATGCCATTCCTGACAAGGTTGATGAAGTAACTTCACGTGAAGGTTAAAGGATTACTATTATGTAGAAACTTCCACCTAGACACCCGATTTTGGGTCTAATTGTAAATATTCCTGCCCAATAGTCATGGCTGACCTAACCAGAGGATTTTTGGAAACCACATTTTCGTTGAGGTTCTCAGGAAATACACTTAAATGAACCTTTCCTTAGGGATATAATTTAAGGATGAACCGATAAGTATAACTACCAAATGCCATATATGATAGAACATTCCAACCTGTCAAATGTTTAGAATAGTCAGCAGCGTCTACTATAGGCAATAACGGATTGAACAAAGGTGTAAGCTATGTATGGAAAGGAAATCGGTTTCACAAGGATTTGTTTTGAAATTAGGACCGTGAAATAAAACCGGTAAGAAATGCCTAGAACCGTTGACCGATTGATTGGGAGACCATCAGTATGTAATGACTTGAGTCCTAGCTTACAAGACCTCTTAATAAGAAAACGTGTCTGGAAGCACCCCAAGCTTTTTATATCTATTGCTTTTTGTGGTAAATTAATTTGTTTGTTTATTTTATTATGTTTCCATAATTGTGTTTAATTTTAATTCTTATTCGATCATTGTCAAAACAATTTGAAAATCCCTTTAACCTTGTTTTTAACTTCCCTAATTACTATAAAAGTTTTCTTGCAAAGGTAATTTAAAAAATCTAAATTGTTTAATTATGAATCACAAATTACACATTGAATCGTAATAATATTAAATGTAGCAACATAATTAATTTGTTTGAGTCAAATGCTGTATCGAGTCAATAGTGATGTTTTGCAAATTCCGGAAGTGGTAAGGTTTTTCCAAAAGTTTTCCGTAACATTAAAAAAATTTTTGTATAGATATTGTGACCAGGTGGTAAAAGGGTTTATAAATTTAGGACAGTAGATTAAAATTTAGAAATTTTTGAAATTATTTATTCCATAAAAAGGTTTTATTAAATTCCAACTTATTATCCCAGAACCAAATATTCCATTAACAATCATTAAATCCTTTATATCTAATTTTATCCATGTTAATCGGAATTTCATGTTTGGCTTACATCGACTTAAACAAAATATTAGACCACTAAATGTTTGAAATCAAGCTTATGGATGATACAAGTTATGGTACATTCACATTATTTAAGAGGATTAACCGTGTTATTAGAATTATCACCATGTATCCAGGATAATTGATTATTCATTGCTTTACTTTAAGTGTTTTAACATTTGTTATTTGAAATTGTAAACCCATTCCTTAGTAGTGTTAAGGATGAGGGTAAAACAAATGATATTAGAAAACAATTCCAACACTTGCAATGTTTTGTTTTTTATGGTAATGATGTAATAAAATAAGAGAGAATACTTGTTAAAGGTATATTTTTCTTTAAAATTTTTAAAAACAATATAAAGGAATGAAAATTTGGAATCTAATGAGGTCACGATGGTAGTTATTGACTAGCTACAAAACCGTAATAAAAAATTTTGACACCCAACTTATTTTATTTATTTGCTTTTTGTGTTTATTTATTTGTTTGTTTGATTTTATTTGTTTCCATATGTGTTTTAATTTTTATTCTTATTGATTCATGTTCAAAAACTAATTTGTGAAAATGCTTTATCTTGTTTTTAACTTCGTCTTAATTACATATAAAGGTATTTTGCAAAAGGTAAGTGTAAGGGAAATCTAAATCGGTTTATTAGAACACAAATTAACATGAATCGTAATAATATTAAATTAGCATACATATTAGTATTTGTTTGAGTCAAATGCTTGTATCGAGTCATAGTGATGTTTTGCAGGATTTCCAGGAAGTAAGGTAAAGGTTTTTCCAGAAATTTTCCGGAAACTTAAAATGAGAATTTTTGTCAAGTCATTTCTGACGGTGTCAGGGTTTATAACCTGACGGCGTCAGATTTAATTTTCAGAAATTTTTGAAAGTTTTGTTTTCATAAAAGTTTTTATTAAATCTCCAACTTATAATCTCCAGGAATCTGCAAAATTATCATTCCACAAGCATTATATCCTTATATATAGATTTTATCCCGCCGATGTTATGCAGGTTTTCGTGTTTGTTTTCTCAGGTTTAACAGGTTATTTTGGACAAGGAAATGTTTTGAATCAAGCTTATGGCGATACATTAGTCATGGAGCTTCAACATTACTTTGGAAGAAGATTTAACCGTGTTACTTCATTATCCACCGAGCGAATCAGGGGAGTATTTGATTTCATTCTTTTACTTTATGCTTTTACATCTTGTTATTTGAACATTGGGGACAATGTTCATCTTAAGTGTAAGGGGAGGGTAAAAGTATGATTTTAGAGAATGCTATTACGCTTGATTTTTGTTTGTTTGATGGTAGATGTGTAATAAAACTGAGAGAAATACTTGTTAAGGTAATTTTAGTGCCAAATTTAAAATTTTTTACAACATATAGGAGTGAAACTTTGATCTTAATGAGCGTCTCACGGATGGGAGTTATATGACTAGCACAAAAACCGTACCACTAAAAAATTTTCCACCCCCAAATATGTGAGGTTCGCCCCTAGAATTGGTAGGAAAAGCATTTATGCTATGATGTGTGTACCGGTAGCACTTAGATTCTAGAACTTGCGTTAGGACCATTCCGAGGCCACAAGTGAGACTACATTCGTGTAGTTAGATTTACTACATGATAAGAGGCATTAGGATTAACCCATTGTTTTACACCTGTGTTTTTGTTATAATTACTTTGGCTACATTGGTCAAGTAATTCTCCCACACCCTTTGCGTTGTACTCATTTTTAGTACACGATACCCCTAGTACACCCCTCAGAGCCTATCTTTTCATTTCGACCTTTAAGCATTTTACTTAAAGGAAGAATTTGTTACACCCCACTAAAATGTACACCCAAATCGCCTTAGCCTACCTTGTATGCACTCATTTTTTGTGCATTATTGTGACAACATTTGTTTAAACCCAAGTTAATTATCTAGTTGATTACATGGTTGCTAAGTCGAGTCATATCCTTGTACATATTGTTTTGGGACGATTGGGACTCATGGGTAAAGTACTAGTGTAATGGAGTAATGGGGAAGAACATCATTTATTACCCCCATATGTGCTAAATATTTTAAAAGTACTCCAAGTGTTTTGATTATCTTAATTCGAGTCATTAGATTAGTTAATTGTAAAGTTATGTAAAAGTTCAAGTGTAAGGGGAATGCAACGCCCCTATGATGTATTATTTTGGATGGTAGGGCAAGAGTGTATGCAAAAAAAAAAAAAAAAAAAAAAAAAATCAAAAAAATCAAGAAAAATACAAAAAAAAAAAAAAAAAAAAAAAAAAAATGAGAAAAAGAAAAATAGAAAAAACATACGGACTACCATCCCGTTTCATTTTATGTTTATGTTTTTGTTATTTTGTTATTTTGTTTCTAGCTTAAGATTGAGTCGAGTCTTGGCTTAGCAACATTGTATAGTACATGTAATTAATCAAGATCTTTAACTCGCCACCAGTAAAATATCCTTTATCCAACAAAACCGTGTTTTCCTTTTCCCTACACCTAACGTTATAACCCATGTAAAAGCCCTCTTTGATAGTTTATCTTAGGTGCTTACGCCTAGTGGAGGAGGTTTTCGATCCTTTCCCAAGCCTATGGTAATCTATTTGCAATGACAGGTAGTGAGAGATATTATTCGTTTTCATTTATGAGATTTATTTTGATGACACTTGAGAGATGTGAGTATCTAAACACTACTTGTGAGGTGCTAGTTTATAATCTCCGTGCTTATTATGATTAAAGTGGAACGATTATTTGTTGCAATTACTTTTATGTTTGCATTAAATGACCCCTAACTTGTATTTTGATTAGAATAAAAGCACATTTGCTTGAGGACAAGCAAATCTTAAGTGTAAGGGTATTTGATGAAGCGAAAAGTGTACCGCTTTTAAGGGGTCATTTAAGCCCTAAATCGTATTTATTTGATCAAATATTGCCCTAAATCGTTCCTTTTGTCATTTTAGGTACTTTTGAGGAGAAATCTGGAAAAGGAGGCATTTTGGACGTTTTTGGAGCATTAAAGTGAAGAAAATGACAAAGTCTCAAAAATCGGCTAAAAGTTACCTTTGACGGCGTCAGATTTTACTCTGGACGGCGTCAGGGCTTGGCAAGAAAAGGTGGATGTGAAATTTACTCATGATAAGCCAGTGAAAATTGCATGTAAATTCTGACGGCGTCACGCTTTAACCTGATCAAGGGCGTCACGGCTTAATTCAAAGAGGGACGGCGTCACGTTCAAGGTCTGACGGCGTCAAGCCTTGATAAGCCAGAACGGATTTTGGAGAGCTAAAGAGGGACGGCGTCAAGAAGGCCATCCGGGAACCCTAGAAGCGGCGAGGTGACGGCGTCACACTCCATAAGGTGACGCCGTCAGATGTAAAAATCTATATATAGTTTTGCAATTCTTTGTCATGAGAGAGAGCTTAGTGTGGAATTTTTGGGAGAAAACCCTAAGACGATTTTAGCATCTTTTTCAAGGCTTTTTGCCTTGAGATCTTCCATGTTACATTGAAAGATAAGTTATCAATTAATCATTCAATATGTCTATGTGTTGTTTGATTTTATCTTGTTCTTGTCTTTTGTTTAACATGTTAGGCTAGATTTATCATGTGTTTGCTTAGATCTAATGAAACCTAGCTATTGATTATTGATTATTAGTGTGTTATTAGTTGTATTGGATGATTGTTTATCTATGTTAGGCTTAAGAAAACTGGCTAACTTCCTATTCGGTAACTTGCTTGAACGTCTTAAGAAACATGAACCAAATGCGTACTAAAGGTTTTTATGGTTGTATTTAATGCACAAGCGAATTCTAGTGATCCCATGTTAGGAGCTTCCTAGCCGGCTCGACATAGGAGTGAAGTAGGAGCTTGTAGAGTTGGGGAAGTACGTACGACACCCCACGATTGGTATTAAGGAATACACCCATCATCCACGCAACTAATACACACTAATCAACCGGTAAAAGATAGTTAGGGAGTAAGGAAATCTAAGTGAACACATTTCTCTACACTTAAGTTTTCACCAACATTTTACTTTCAGTTATTTTATTTTATTTGCATTCGTAGTAATTTGGGTTAGTTGACTAGCAACTAATTCCGCCCACTCCTTCAAACCCGAGATTTTACTTGCTTTCATAAAAAATATAAAAACACAAAAAGAATCTTCCTCAACCTTTAGACCTATTAGAGTAGTCTTTCATACCTAACGAACACTATTCCCTGTGGAGAACGATCAATCCCCCGTACTTACCACTACACTATACTACATCGGTCAGGTACACTGCCTGGTGGGGTTGTAAGCCTCTTGAGATCCCTCGAGAGGTAAAACCTGTTGTAAGGTTGCAAAACCACGCATCAGGCATGTCTTCTGTTTATCGATAACATTTACGAATCTAGAAATGTCATTCAACAATGACACGGATCTTTAAATGAAGCTCGAGCAGAAGTTATACTAATCAGTTAAAACTTGTCTTAATGGCTTGCAGTTACTTCATACTGCAACCCGTGCTATACTCTGGGGAAAGCATGTCGCCAAAAAGACAGTTGTTCCTCCAACCGGGTGATGTTCACTTGGGCATGGATTACTTCATATCCATGTTTCTCTGATTTGATGTACGTTTCAGTGCATCATTTCTTGTATAGGAAGAGAAGTCTTCTTTACATCAAACTCTTTATCTTCTTTGATTCTTCAAGAGAGTCTTGATGTTACACAAGGTGGTAAATTGAATTAAATTTTCACAAATACTCGTCGCTCAATTGAATGACTACAGCTCTTTAAATAGAAAACGGGTCATTAATTGAGGGGGAGAATTTTTGTTTCCAATTTCTGACACCTTGCCAAATTTGTGCAACATCAGCAGTGACACTCTCTCGTGGTTTAAGGGGGAGCATAGTATGCTCCGAAATCATAATACATTTAAACCTGACCACATTTTCTCCCAAATTTTCTAAACTTATTTAAATCAATTGGGACCACAAATCTCAAATGGTTTGAAATTTTTGATCGGGGGAGAGAATGTGATTTAAATATGAAATCTGATAAAATGTGATGATTTGGAAGTTAATGTAAGCTCTCCCGTATGTGCTAAACTGTTTTGAATATCAATGCACATATTGAGGGGGAGCAAAATGTTTTGGACGTAAAAGTAAGCTCTCCCATATGTGCTAAACTCTTTTGTATATCGATGCACATATTTAGGGGGAGCAAATGTTTTTTTAACAAAACATAAAGGATTGGGCATCTCATGCGAGTGTGGCTCAGACATAACAGATGAATTGACGAAACTTGAACTGTCATCAATCGAAAGGATGTGTCTTGGCCGGGTAATAATTTCAAGCTGGTCTAACCAGTGATGTAAGCGTGTCTAGAAAAAGACGTATCTGAGTAGAGTGTACCGTTTCGAGAAACTTTCTGTGGACTTGACCAGGCCGGGTAATAATTTCAAGCTAGTCTAACCATTGATGTAAACATGTCTCGAATTGGTTATGTTCACTGAAAGTTGATCAATTCAAAAAGTGCGAGCTCTACCTAACATGTGCAAATTTATAAAACAATCACTCGAGCACATGATGAGGGGGAGCATTTGAAAAATTCAAAACTCTCAAAGTGTCAGTAAAATGTGTTTCAGAATCATGAACACTTTGAGATATTTTTCAAAGATTTGGTTTATGGCTATCGTGGAAGTACACCAAAGACTGACCATTTTAATTAATGTATGGAGTTATAAGGATGGTTAGGTTAGGCTCAAGTTCCCACGATCCTGCCAGAGCCGGAGGGATCTACCCAGAGACAATCCACTAGTTAGTGTAGAAGTCCTTAGGTATGATTAAAAAGGAGAAAAATGGATAAGGGAAAAGTGCCGACTGAGATGGAGCTAGTACTGGAACAAACCCAACAAGGTACGAGTAATGAAGTCTCGGTAAGCACTGAAGGGGTTGAAGAATGAAAAAGAATTGTAAAGATAAAGGGTGAAAAGAAAGAAGCCCTCCTTACAACTTAGGCAGAAACCGGGTCAATTCATATGCTGTCAGAATCACTTAGATGATTGCTGGCATTGAAGACAAAGTATCATGGACCTAGTGATACGCTGCACAACCCTCCCTAGCCACTCAAGGTCCCTCAAAGGATTCTTGTTTCAATTGTCACGGATTTCAATACATTTCTATCGTCTCTCTCACTCCGAGTTAGATGATATTGAAAAGGTGGCAGTCCTCTCCAGCCTCCAATTACCAAATCAAAACGCACAATAGAGTCTAGAGCCACGAGATGCATAAAAAGATCTCATAGGAACACGAATTATTTCTACACTAGTTGTTCAACATTAAGGACACCAGTTGTAAACTCATGTGTCCTACGCAGATCTTAGCAATCTGCCAGAACATTTATGAGAGAATTTACGTATGTAATTCTCAATGATTGAATGGAAATTCCTGCCAGGGTCAACGTCAAATAGCCCTGAAAGTAGGTCACTTCGGTAATTCCCTGTGGATTACGCTTAGTGATCACGACGGTTCCAAACGGTCTACAGTCGTGGAGTGATCTCCAGCGACTCACCTAATCGTTGATTTACTATGGTAAGATCTTAAAAAACCCTTTGTGGGTTTTTGATTTAGGAACGGTCTTGGTAAGGATTAGAGAGAGTTTTCACAATATGTTGTTAACAATCTCGAAGTCCGAACCTGTAAGTACCGGATGTTTTGTTGCTAACTGTCGTATGCAGGAACATCTGGCGGTTGAAGCTGATTGCTGTTGCAGCTGTTTGCGGCTGTAGCTGTTGGATGCTGTAGCTGGTTGCAGTTGTATCTGGTTGCAGAAAAGATGCCATTCCACCACCACATGTTCACACTACAACATCATCTTTAACAATGAAGTCATGACAACCTAAATGACCTTCAACACAGCTTCTGCTAACTCTGATGCTGAAAGTCATGACCCAGAATAGAGTGAGCATGTCGGTTCAAAGAGTACCACATCACATTGAAACATACCACTGAAAGATGACATGGAAACACATGGTGGATGATAACTCTAAAGAATCAACAAAGATCATCCAAGACAGAAGGAAAAGTCATCTGAAGATTTGCTGCTGCAGAATGATCAAGGAAATTGAAGAATCAATGGTTACGAGCTATGAAGTCAAGATCCAAGGATGAAGTTCTAGAATTCAGAACATTACTTCTGGGGTGACCTCCCTTAGGGGGAGATTGTTAGGAATATAAATATTCAACTGAAGACTCGGTCACCCCGAGTACTTATTAGCACATCATAGCTCGTAGGATTATCAGTAATATTATTAGTAGATTAGTTATTATTAGTATTGTGGAATCGGTCGGGTATTTACCCACTGTCAGCTCACTCCACAGCTCGCTAGGGGCACAATATGTTAGAACTATAAATACCCCTTCCCACTCTTGGGAAGGGTTGGACCTCATTTGAGTATTAATCTAATACACATACATTTCTCTCTCTAGGTTCCACTTTCTCTCTCTACATTCTTCTTCTTCTTATTCGATCCAAGATAGTGTCCCAAATCGTGTGTTTATTGTTAGTGAATCTCCTTCAGATTCAACAATCATGGTAATCATAAACATCATGAAATATAAAAGTAACAAGGTTTACCCAAAGTATGAATTACAATAGGAAAAGGTAAAGGATTTATAGCAACCTTCAAGCCTCCAATCAACTATACACTTTCTACCAAGCCGGAAAATAATACTCAACACCTTCTTCCATGTGTTTGAGCCTTCTTCTGAAAATGGCAGAGGTTGGTGGTCTTTTGGGAGAGATAAGTTGGTGAAAATTCGTCCTTAAGGGTGGAGGGTAGAATTTCACAATGAAAACCAAGCCTAAGCACTCATATATATAGTAGAAATCAACCCTTAGCCTCTAAGTATGAAACTTGGGCACTAAGTGTCATAAAATACCAGGAAATGGAGTAAATGGAGGTAAGTGATCAGGCTTGGGGCTTAATGACACTTAATAATGCGTTAAAAATAACTTGGGAAGGTCAGAAATGATAAACACGACAGTTATAGATCCTTCTCTCCCGGTTCTGTGGCCGCTTGAATCATCTAAATCCGAGTTCGTATGCTCAAATTATGGCCAAAATGGTGGAGGTGTGTCGGGAACAACGAGTCTTCCATTATTTCTTCGTTTTAGCTTCTTTTCTTCATTTCTTTTCTCGTTTTCCCTCTTGTGCTTTATTTTTGAGTCTTTGGAGTGACAACTTCATGACTTTATCTTCTCGAATATACTCCAAGAGACTCGCTTTTGTCGGGAATTCTTCGTATATGCATAAATCTTCGTTTATTGATTGTTTCTTCGTCTTTTTATTGGTGTTCTTTGTCGTGAGCTTCCATGAACCTAAAATAGAAATTATACTTCATTAAGTACGATAAGTTCATAAAAGTGATCAATATATATGCATAAAATCCACGATAACGCTCCTAAAAATATGTAAAATTTGAGCGTTATCAAATTCCCCCACACTTGAATTTGCTTGCCCTCAAGCAAATCTAGAAAAAGAAAAATCGAAATTCATACCAAAATGAAAAAACAAAAAGAAAATTTTAAAAGGTTTGATTTTTTTTTTGAAATATAGAAAAATGAGCGCAAACTCCCCCACACTTTTTTTTAATAAAAGAGAAAATGAGCGCAAACTCCCCCACACTCAAGGGTTTGCATGCCCACAAGCAAATATTAAGAAAAATAGATCCCACATGGTGCATGAAAAATGATTATAAAAATTATGATGCAAATCTACAAAGTACAAGTACAAGATAAGATTCATCATTTTTAAGCGTTATGGTGAAAAACCGAGATGTATGTGTCACACCCCCAGAATCGGGTCCAGCGGAAGCATACATGTCGCTGGAGTGCAACTCAATTGGTATCACAACACAAGTGCAGAGAACGGTTTTCACCTCAATCATTTAGAATAAAATTGTTTAACAAAAGTGTTGAATTTACATTGTTCAAAGTAGTGCGGAAATAGGCCCTTAAAACAATTAAAACGGTCCCCAAATGAATATCAGAGTCTTCTATAACCATGCCATGCCCTGCCAAAAGCCTCAAGTAGCGTGCTATTGCTTAATACCTGAAAATACATGCTAAAAGTGTCAACACGAGGTTGGTGAGTTCATGGAGTTTAGAGAAAAATGTAATGCGTTTGAATGAAGATTTCACAGCAAAGGCATTGTAAATCCACCCAGTTCCAAGCCCCACCCATACAAGACTTGCAACCTGTGTGTTTACAACCCATTGCCAAATAAGATCTGGTTTGTGAACGTCAATTGATTTATGGACCCCAAAATTTAATGTTGAGTGTGACAATGTCGCTATATAAAGGTAAGTGTGATAATGTCTCCATGACAATGTCGCCATATAAATAAATCTGACAATGTAGCCATATAAATAAATCTGACAATGTCACCATGACAATGTCGTCTTAAGATAAATACTGACAATGTCGCCATATAATCTAATCTAGCAGTGTCGCCATGACAATTTTGCCATATATATATATCTGACAATGTCGTCATATAACTAAAATAATACGTAATTAACAGTCCATAACTTAGGCAATATAAAATAGCTTAATGTAATAGTGTACATACGGAAATAATCCAGGGTGAAAAATGTAAACACAAAATGCTTTCGAGTAACAATTCAATTATTCTAGCCAATCAATAATGTTTTGAAAGACAAATCACATTTCAAGTAAGACAAGCATGGAGTTTAATTGTAAAACGAGCATGTATTCTCCCCCAAAACAGTTACAAAACAAGTAAAAGTAGGGGCCATGAACTCACCTGATGCGATAGCAACAATGACAAATATGAATATGCTGAAATGTGGCTCGGTCTCCAACCGCGACCTAATATGAATGATATGGTCTAATGTAAGCAATGAAATGATGCTTCGCATGCAAATACGTATGTTAACGATACCACTCGTTAATTTTGAAAATAACGTTTATCGACGAAAAATACATTTTTGACGTCGCGTTAAGTTATAAACTATTTTTCGTGAAAATATGTTGAAACGGTACTCCACGATCCTCATTTGGTGTTGTTAGGATTCGACACCCGGTTAAGGTGGTTAAACCTTTTGTACTTTGTGTATATGATATATTGAGTGAATATGATTAACTATGCGGAATCTACATAATCACACTTAGAAGGTTATTATGGTTATGGAAATGGAATAGTTGTGTTTGTTATATGACAGTGAACAATGAAAGATTAACACCAAACGATTCAATATTATTAAGATAATAATACGAGTGATCTTGAGTTATCACTAGGGTTTCAACCTTGAATCTTATGTTTCTATATCTTGTGATATTGTTTTTGTTCTATGTTCTTGAGAGATATATTTTTCACTATAAGTTTTAACACATATTATATCTCTAGTCTAAGATCTTTCTTTTATAACATAAGAAAGATCTTTGCAATAATGTTAAGTCTTGTCAAACAACTTGCTAGCTTATCTTATGTGTGTCGGTAACTAAGATACAACATGTATCTATGTGAGTATAAGATAAAGACTGAGTACATGGGGTAAGATATTATCTACCGTATATTATTGACTTTTAGTCAACCAGACTTAATATCTTCATCAAGCAGACTTAACTCTGATAGTCACCAGAATTAACACTTGACTTAACCACCAGACTTAACTTCAACGACCAGACTTAACCAGCAGATAACCAGCAGACTTAACATTGGAACTCACCAGACTTAACTCTACTGCTACCAGATTTAATCACTTTAGAGATTTTCCCGATACTTAAACTTCAGAATATTTAATTCCCAACAATCCTCCCCTAAACATGTGAATCCATTTCAACATGTTTCTGAATTAAATTATGGATTGTGAAGATCTTTCCAACACTTCATAGTCAGACCCTTGGACTGAACTTTCTTCTATTCTGAAAGATTAGTATCTATCTCAGTAACTCATCTGCTTTCTGATCTTTGACTTAAACAATATCAATACACAAATCTTTAGGCTTCAAACATTGACCTAAAAGATGGTGCAATTTCCTTGGATGGAAGAATTATAAGAGGCAATGGTGCTGTGTATCTTGGATGCTTGTTTCAACAAGTGAAATCATCTATCAGCATGCCTTTGCAAGTGATGAACAAACGTAGTGAACTGAAATTGAAACTGAAAGCTTTCTTCGTTTGACCTAGATAGAACTTTCTCCTTTGGAATACTTCATCCCTTCTGAATATATAGAATACTCCAGAATCAGCTCTATTCTTGTCATTTTCAACTTCCTCATCATCTTGTATGCTCTTGACTTTTCCTCCCTTTCACTGGTTAATCTTCCAACTTTATTTCCTCCCCTGAGATGTTTCCTCCCCTGAGATGCAAATAACATTTCCTCCCCTGTTTGGAAGATCTTTTACAATGTATCTCTCCCCACCATCTGAGCTATCAATTAGAACTTGTTATCAGACAATGTTGTACATGTAGCCATCAATTCCTTAAGAGTTTAATTTGCTGCCCTCATCACTTCTTGGTGTGTTAACTTCTATAAGAGGTGATTCATGGAGCAATAACTCATAATCCATCAGTTGATGGTTTTCTGAGTCATTTTTTATTTCAAAAAGCCTTTTAAGAAAATTTTGACTTTTAGCAGTATGCATATGATTTTATTATGAAAAATCATACTGCTTTCAACCATTTTGAAGGGATTAAGTGTATAACAGACACTTAATCAAGATTTCGGTTTAAAGCAACCTCTGGTTGTGTGAGAACCAATGTTTTCAGTTATAAATAACTGCCTGTGTAAAGATAAACCTATTCAAAAGGCTTTCTTGACAGGGTTTCCAGCTCATAGCAATTGTTGCCTCTAACACAAGTGTTAGATTCGCTTTTACTAGCTGTTCTTTCTATCAGATGTCCTTAGACTTGCTCATTATACTTAAAAGTATAAAATGATAGAAAGTGAGTTGAATCAGTTACTGTCTGATCAACTAAGTCATCAATTCAATGTGAAATATGATAACCAGGTTTCAAGAAAGTAGTTTTAAAGAATTAATGAACTTAGGTATAAACCTTTGTTAAGAATTCCCAAACTCAGTCCATCATAAACCTGTTATGTAAGCAACTGATATAACATTCTGCTGCTTCCATTTCACTTGAAAACTTCCTTTTGTGCTCAAAAGTTCATACCTGAAATTGTTAGTCTAAAACCAAAGGAACAATGTACAAAGTACTTGCCTTATATTAGAATAAACATATGACTAACTGTATGAAATAACACAATTTTAAAGTAATAGCTAGTACAAATTTACAAAGACAACAGTACACACAAAAATTTAACTACCAGACTTAATTGAGTAACCACCAGAATTAACTGAGTAATCACCAGAATTAACCACACTGGTATATATAAAAACACATAGATTGAAAAATTTAAGTATTAAGCATTCCAATACTTGCTACCAAGTACTGAAACCTTCCAACATCAAAAGCTTTTGTTAGCAGATCTGCAAAATTATGTTCTGAAGCAATTTTCATTACTTGAATTAACTTTTTCTCATTGCAATCTCTAATAAAATGATGTCTAATTTCAATGTGTTTTGTTTTAGAATGTTGTACCAAATTTTTAATAATGCAAATTGTACTACTATTATCAATATGAATGACAGTGTTCATAAAATTGTACCCATAGTCAAGAAGTTGGTTTTGAAGCCACAAGACTTGAGCACAGCAACTTGCAGCAGCTACATATTCAGCCTTAGTTGTTGAAGTAGCCACAGTTGTTTGCTTCTTACACTGCCATGAGATAAGTCTACACCCAAGGAATTGACATCCTCCAGTTGTTGACTTTCTGTCCAAGCTAGTACCAGCATAATCACTATCCGAAAATGCTACCAAATCAAAAGGTGATTCCCTTGAATACCATAGACCCAACCTAGGTTGACCTTTGAGATATCTAAAAATCCTCTTGACTGCTGTTAAATGAGAAACCTTTGGAGTGACTTGAAATCTTGCACAAGCACAAACAGAGAACATGATGTCAGGTCTTGATGATGTGAGATACATCAAAGATCCTTTCATAGATCTGTATGTGTGTACATCCACATTTTCTCCATCTAAATCTTTTGGAAGTTGTTTCTCAGAATCCATTGGTGTGCTTGCCATTTTTGAATCAGCAAAGTTGAACTTTCGAAGTATTTCAGCAACATATTTATCTTGACAAATTAATATGCCTTCATATGACTGTTTAACTTGCAAACCCAAAAAGAATGTAAGTTCCCCCATGGAACTCATCTGAAACTTATCATGCATAAGCTTCTCATACTCCAAACACATCACCTTCCTTGTAGATCTAAAGATAATGTCATCCATATACACCTGCACTAACAGAAGATCCTTCTTGTGCTGTTTGATGAAAAGTGTCTGATCAATCTTTCCTCTTTGAAATCCATTCTCTTTTAAATAGGAAGCCAGTGTTTCATACCAAGCTTCGTCCAGTGTGTGTGGATCAAAAGAAATTACATTCCCTTGGATGCTATGTGGTAGCCCACCAATGAAGTTTTCTAACAACTTCTCGTTATCTGGAACCATAGTTGGACATAGCACGGCCAACTCCTGGAATCTCCTGATGTAGGTTTCGATGTCATTTCATGTGGTTACCAACTCATAGAATTCTGTTTCCAACTTCTTTTCTTTAGTTCGTGGACAAAACTTCTTAGTCAGCAGCTTCTTGAATTCTTCCCACGAGAGCTTGTAAGTGTTTTCCATACCCATAGGCTTTGTATAAGAATTTCACCATGACATAGCTTCCCCAATGAGTGTACTAGTAGCATACTTTACCTTGCAATCCTCTGGACAATTGCATAGAAGAAACACAGATTCTAGCTTCTCAAACCAACGGATCATAGCAGTGGCTCCTTCCGTGCCTTCGAAATTTGGGGGATCTCCACTCTTAAAGTCCTTGTACGTACATTTACGCCCATTAGTACCATTAGCAAGCCTGGTTGCTTCTGCCATCTCTGCCTGAGAAGCGCCTTCAGCAGCACCTGCGGCTACAGCCTCTCTTTCTGTTACTAGTGCTGCCTCAATACTGTCGGCAACAAGCTTCCAGATCTCAGCTGGAGTCATAGCAGTAGGAGATTTCTTGGGTGGCATGATTCTTCAAAACAAGAAGAGAAGAGTGATACGTAAATAAGACGTTTCCGAAAAGTAGGTGTTCTTAGCGGCTTGCCATAAAATGAAAGCTTGAGGTTGGGTTATGATTAGCTGACGTGCTTCTAGGCGGTGGTTCACGAGGTGATGTAGGTGTGAATGTTCTTGCAATGATTGTGTACTTACACAAGAAAGCTTTGAAACCTTTAGAAATCGAGTAGAAATGCAACCCGGACATAATTTTATTATAACTATTCCCAGTATTGCAAAATTCATCTCTGAGTCGGACATAGGTGGTCAGGCTATGTCCCACCGTCCCGGGTCGAATATAGATGACCAGTCTATATTCCACCGAGGTTCAATGAATTTTGAAATACTCAACTCAGTTATACTAATACTATGTCCTTCACATTTGAAAAGATCGTTCTGAAAGACTAAGGGAAGTGACCATACTCGAGGTCGAATGATAAAACTATGCAAGGAAAAGGCGTAATGCTGAGACGTGTACGATATGTGAGCATGCTTATATGAAAGACAATTATAGTAATCAATGAGAATAAGTAAGTATAATATATCTGATAATGAGATACAAATCTCATCACATATGTCAGCAATTAACCACAATGATGCATCAGCTTGGCAGGCAGGCACGTGGCGGTCATAGGGTTAAGTTTTCGTGAAAGTAGCTATAGTCTAGATTTTAAAATCACCCAGTTCTCTATAGCCAAGGCTCTGATACCAATCTGTCACACCCCCAGAATCGGGTCCAGCGGAAGCATACATGTCGCTGGGGTGCAACTCAATTGGTATCACAACACAAGTGCAGAGAACGGTTTTCACCTCAATCATTTAGAATAAAATTGTTTAACAAAAGTGTTGAATTTACAGTGTTAAAAGTAGTGCAGAAATAGGCCCTTAAAACAATTAAAACGGTCCCCAAATGAATATCAGAGTCATCTATGACCATGCCATGCCTTGCCAAAAGCCTCCAGTAGCGTGCTATTGCTTAATACCAGAAAATACATGCTAAAAGTGTCAACACGAGGTTGGTGAGTTCATAGAGTTTAGTGAAAAATGTAATGCGTTTGAATGAAGATTTCCCAGCAAAGGCATTGTAAATCCACCCAGTTCCAAGCCCCGCCCATAGAAGACTTGCAACCTGTGTGTTTACAACCCATTGCCAAATAAGATCTGGTTTGTGAACGTCAATTGATTTATGGACCACAAAATTTAATGTTGAGTGTGACAATGTCGCTATATAAAGGTAAGTGTGATGATGTCTCCATGACAATGTCGCCATATAAATAAATTTGACAATGTAGCCATATAAATAAATCTGACAATGTCACCATGACAATGTCGTCATAAGATAAATTCTGACAATGTCGCCATATAATCTAATCTAGCAGTGTCGCCATGACAATGTTGCCATATATGTATATATATCTGACAATGTCGTCATATAACTAAAATAATACGTAATTAACAGTCCATAACTTAGGCAATATAAAATAGCTTAATGTAATAGTGTACATACGGAAATAATCCAGGGTGAAAAATGTAAACACAAAATGCTTTCGAGTAACAATTCAAGTATTCTAGCCAATCAATAATGTTTTGAAAGACAAATCACATTTCAAGTAAGACAAGCATGGAGTTTAATTGTAAAACGAGCATGTATTCTCCCCCAAAACAGTTACAAAACAAGTAAAAGTAGGGGCCATGAACTCACCTGATGCGATAGCAACAATGACAAATATGAATATGCTGAAATGAGGCTCGGTCTCCAACCGCGACCTAATATGAATGATATGGTCTAATGTAAGCAATGAAATGATGCTTCACATGCAAATACGTATGTTAACGATACCACTCGTTAATTTTGAAAATAACGTTTATCGACGAAAAATACATTTTTGACGTCGCGTTAAGTTATAAACTACTTTTCGTGAAAATATGTTGAAACGGTACTCCACGATCCTCGTTTGGTGTTCTATTGGTAAATATAATGTTTTCATCGCAATTTACTATTTTTCACAACTTGAAAATGTGCCCAAATGGCCTCGCAAAACTAGTCGCGAAATATTGTATGTTAAGTGTTAGTGAATAAGCTTGGCGTTTTTAGAAACCTTATAACTTTATCTTGAATTCATATCTTTTAACTTTTGACCATACGGGTCTTGATCAATGAGAAAAACGGCTCTCAATGTAGTGTTGTGCAAAAACAGTTGTTCTATACTTAGAAACATTTTGTTAAAAGGTGTTGGGATTTTATTGGAATAGCCGGACTTCAAACGCGTGTATCTTGGTCGTTATAGGCTCGTTTTCTACGTTCTTTATATCCACGGCTTCGCATAAACATGAACTAACATAATCTCAATAGGTAGGCTCCTCTAGATCTCGTCTAATGCCTCGTTTTGTCCCTTGAAGTTCGGAAAAACAGCAAGCTATTTTCAGAAATTTAGTTTTCGTTGTCTAACTTTGAAAAATCATAACTTTCTCATCGTAAGTCGGTTTTTACTCATTCTTGCGGCCACGGTTTCGTTTTTGAAAGACATTTCTGAATATGAAGGCCAAAATATACCTTGGGTTACTCAGTTTTCCATATTTTACGTTTTTGGACAGTAGCTATTTCTATTGTTGAAAAATCAATGTTTAAGGTTCAAGACTAGTTCAAAACTTAATCAAACCACTTCAAATCAACACCACAACCTATCTAATCTTACCATACACCTTCTTAGGCTTTCATGGGGTCCTAAACATCTTCAACAATGGTGGATCTCATGATGATCACACTAAAAATCTCTAGATCTATGGTTATAAAGAAAATGTGTAACAAGTGGTACGTTTAATATAAATATTTGTATAGCTAGCTACTAATATAACTTGAAAATAAACCAAATGAAAGTATGAAAAGATTAGAAAGATGTTCTTGAAGCTCACTTGATGATTTTATGAGATTTGGATGGAAATGTGTAAGAAACCTTGAGTTTTTATCACAAAATCCTAAAAAAGAATGTAAATGGAGCTTGATTATGACTTGTTCTTCAAAAATTGATGGATGATTGTTGGTGTTCTTATGTTGGCCAATCAAGATGAAGAGGAAAAGAGAGGATATTTTGAGTTTTAGCTAGTTAGATTTGTGATATGTATGTGTTGTTGTAATTAAATCCAAGACATGAGTACTTGTAGTATTAAATGAAAAGTAACTAATCAAGTATTTTGAGAAAATAGGGGCTAGGGGGGACGGCAAAACAAGGGTCCAAATAAGGAATATGTTGGCTCATTAAAGTTGTTGTCTCCCCATGTGTATGTATTAATTAGTTTAAGTGTACATAAGGTGTTACCGGGTACCGAGTTAACTCAAAATAAATCGTGACGAGGTAAAATAAAATACGAAGAAGTTGTAAAAATTGTAAAATCATATTACTTGCAAGAATCGGGTGTTAGAATGATTATCGGGTTGAAATATCGCAAATCGACGGAGTTATAAGCTCCTAACGGAAAATATAGCAAACGGTTTCAAATCACCGGTTAAATTAATAATATAATTTTTATATCATTATATTGAATATGAAAACATATTAGGATCATTTTCGGGAGTGTCGGGTATATGTTTCGTAGTAAAAAATGAGTGGTAATGTTTATTAAATAAATGAACATACGTTAATGAAAATTACACGAACCCGTGCATGACCTAATACACTGATGATGATATGGATTACATGTAGACTACTCTAGCCTATATGATGTGTCTTGACTGATGATGCATGAATACGCAGCTAAACCATACTGGTTACGCGCATTTAAATACCCGTAAACCTAGTTTACGTAATGATGAATGATAACCATGAATAGTGATTTCCCTCCGGGAAAGAATAGTGTTTCATAAATAGTAAAATTTTTGAAAACTTCTCAAAGTCTTAAACTGACTTCAAAAATAATGAATAGTGATATGATGAATAGTGATATGTGAATAGTAAATGATGAATAGTGAAATTCCGAAGCTTGAAAAAGGACCTGAAATTACGAGTTGTGACAGTATGACAATACCCATAGATTTTCTTGCTTGAGTAACATTTCTAAACACCTCACGAAAAAGAAACGAAGTATAATTCACTCAATCACTCATTTATTTAGGTAGTGGAGTATATATAAGAGATATCACACTCATTGCTCAGTCATGATCCGTTTATTACCATAGGCTTGTAGAATAAACAAAACTCCACCGACGTGGCGTAAGCGCCAAGTGTAAACATCTAAAGAGGTGTTTTATTCGGGTTGTAATGTACAGGCTTCGAGGTTGTACCAGGCTTATGTTTAAATATCTCATACAAGAACATATTAGATCGCTAGCGCGAATTCTTGATTTACTCAAAAAACGGATGGTCACTAGGGCATATCTTGGATTGCTAGCGCGCTATTCACATAACGGATGGTCACCAAAATACATACTAGATTGCTGGCGCGTCATTCGATCACTCAAAAACCGGATGGTCACTAAAATATTAATGCGCTACATATTTTCACAAAGCCATCAATATATCCGGATGCTCGAAAGCTAACAACGAATAAAGTAATTTGGTAAGGGTAGGGATAAGGCATGGGAGTATTTATGAAATTGGTTTTAAAAGAAAAATAAAGTCAAGTCTAAGTCCCATTGTTGCTAGTTACCGAACAAACCGCAAACCCGTAAATGATTATAGTTAACAACTTCCTCTACTTTGAACTCTCCCAAATCGATACATCGATTCGCCATAATAATATTCCTCATATTTAGCTCATTGGCTAACAACATATCACATAACTTTCTTTCTTCATCTTCATATATAGCACATTGGCTATAATTGTCACCATATAGTTGCGATGACTTATCTTCTTCTTTTTTCTTTTTTTTAATACTTTTTTTTTTCTTCTTCATACATACACATCTCCCCCCCCCCCCCCACACTTCGTATAAGCATACACCACAAAAATACAAATAAGAAGTATGCATCCTTCATCTTTGTCGGAATGGCACACACAACTGGCAAAGTGTGGCTAACTATCAATCATAAAAAACAATCCAACATTCCAAGCAACTAGCAACCACCATTTAGACTTCGACTAAGGGTTATGCTAAGGTTTAAAGTGTAAATATTTTTGTATTTTTCTGGATATAACACAAATGAAAAGGATTGGTTCGGAGGGTGAACTAAGGGTATCTAGCGCTAAAGATAAACGCTAACAAATGGGTTCCAAATACGAGGTTAACTAACCGATGTGGTTAGCAAAAATTATTTTGTAAACGGATGGCCATTTGGTGTTATTCCTAAGGATGCCTCTTTATCACACGAATACACTTATATCACACGAATGTGATCTTACTGTGGTCTGGTAATGATTTACAAATACAAGTTCTAGAATAAATAAAATCACCGGCACACTCATAGCAAAAGATCCAAGCATAAAAGATGTATGCTATATACGAAACAGGCTCAAATCCTCACATATTAGTGGAAAGGGCTATAATATGTGCTAGCAAATGTTATCGATCCCAGAATGGATTGCAATATTAATCGAGACACATCTCAATTTTTCAAAATTACAGATTTCACCAGTGGGTTGATCCAGTTATTCTAATATATTATCCTAAAAGCATGAAAACAATTAGATCACAAGGGCAAACAAGTATACAAAATTTTAAATTGGCCCAAAAATTATAAATTTGAAAAGTAGTTTCGTTTTTTCTATTTACTTCCCCCCACACTTAAGTTAAGCATTGTCCAAAATGTAATAAAAATTAACTTCAAAGTATGTAAAATTGGGAAAATAAATAAATAAATAGTCCAAGAGAAACGAAACTTCCCGGGCCAAGAAATCGCGATCGAACTCCATATGATAAGGTGCTAAGAAAATGCTAGCATAAGCTTATGAGATCAATCAATTTCTCATTCAACAAAACATCTCCACACCAAGTATAATATCACCAATAATCCAATCTACAAGAGCTTATTAAATCTACAAAAATAAACTAAACTACAAAAAACGCGTAAAATTCTAAAACTCACTTTCGTAGGCATCACGGTTGCATTTAGCGTATGCAACAAGCCTTTTAAACCCCTCGGTGGCCCGAGCAGACGAGTGAAGTCTCGTGAGGGTTTCCAGTGAACATACCCACAAAGTTCAAAACATTTTTATTTTTAAAACAAGTACTTATTTATTCATAACGTACTAAATTAACAAAATTTAAAATGAAAAAAAAAAAAACCAAATTTAAGTTGAATAAAAGAAATGATTCTCTTGCAAAAACCAAAAACATTTAAACTTATTCGATCTAAACATAAACACACAAGAACAAAATACAAAAAATGAAAATAACACATTTTTTTTTACCGATTGGTCCATCCGATCGGTCAGAGGATCTAACCGATCGGTTGGGTTGGTTTCCCTTGGGTGAATTTTTACAGAGAGCTCCAACCGATCGGCAAGGATTCCATCCGATTCGGTTGGCACTTTGGTGACCAAATTTCTTCTTTTTTTTAAATAAGTTTCAGTTATAATCTTTTATTGACAAAATAATACAAACAGACATAAGGTAATGAATACGAAAATGGGCACAAGTAAATAAAACACATAAACACATATGTACTAGAAGAACATCAAGAACATAATACGACACTTAAAACAACAATAAGCAAATAAAAGCACGATCACAGAAAATGACAAGCACATAGAAGCAAGCAAACATAATTAATCCCGTAACACAAATCAAAACAAAACAATCTAAAACAAGATAGTCTTATTCAAAATTAATATGAAACTAATCCGAACAAGAAGAACACGAACAAATAACACAAAAACATGCTAGAGATCACATAACATATAAAACATAAAACTCACAAAACAAGAAAAACACAAACTAGAAACAAAAAAAAATTGGTTCAAAAGCCTCCATCCGAATCGGTTACGGGTGGTGACCGATCGGTTGGTGTGGTTTGGGTGGTTTTTTCGCAAACACTTTCGAGCACATTTAGCAAACTTTTAAATGCGTATTTTTAGAACACATGAAACGAAATCCCAACATCAAAAAATTTGATTTTTAAGCCAAGATCATTTAAGCAATTATGAGAAATGAGAAAAAAAATTTAGACAAAGAGAAAGAGAGGCAATTAAGCAATCATCGTGAGAAAACTAGCAAGCAAGCAATCAAACAAGAACAAAGAAACAATCATTTATGAGCAAGAGCAATATAGCATTCGAACAAATTAGCAAACAAGCAATCGATCAATATATCAAGGAAACAAACAAACAAACACCTAAGAACAAAAACCAATTCCCCGGCAACGGCGCCAAAAACTTGATGCGCTCCATCGAAGCTTTAAATTTATAAAAAAGAATTACCGATTAACTAGGAACACATTCGGGCAAGTATACCCTAGTCATATGTAGTATTGGGGTTGGTAAGTCAAGGTTGTCCCAAGAGACTTGGTTGCACTCAAGTGTCGTTTATTTGTTTAAGCAAGTAACAAGTTGATGGTTATGATTGTCACGGATCAAACCAACAAGAAAAGCAATATAAGAAAAATCACACAAAGAACATACATGTTTGGACAAATGATCACATGGATATTAGGATGGTTAGTTTGGAAAACATATTATCAAAAGTAATCCTTACGACCTTTAGAACCAATAATAATTTAGTGTTTTATAAATCAAATATGTATAAGCCTCAATCAAATGGTCATGTCATGAGGCTTATGCCTATAACAAGAAAGAATCCTTTCGAACTTTAGACTTTGATGTTATTAATTCGTGAAGTTCCATTTACTTGAAAAATGATTAGAACATATATTCAAAAGATGCCTTTCGACCCTTAATCTAAATTAAACTTTCACTTGTTATGTTTATTAAGTTTCTCATACAATCGTCACAAAGTACAAGACCAAAACATTCGTCGACTAATGAATTGAAATCAACCACTATTGAGAACCCTTTCGACATTTAGACTCAACAATGATTAACCAAGACAATAAATAAGACAAGTTCCAATTTAACCAAATATGATGTTATCATCATATTCCAAACAAACACTACAAATATCCAATCATCCCTTTATCACAAGTTATCATAATATCCAAACAAGTATACAAAACTATTCCATGGTTATTTCAATCAAACACAAAGATTCAACAATCATGGTAATCATAAACATCATGAAATATAAAAGTAACAAGGTTTACCCAAAGTATGAATTACAATAGGCAAAGGTGAAGGATTTATAGCAACCTTCAAGCCTCCAATCAACTATACGCTTTCTACCAAGCCGGAAAATAATACCCAACACCTTCTTCCATGTGTTTGAGCCTTCTTCTGAAAATGGCAGAAGGTTGGTGGTCTTTTGGGAGAGATAAGTTGGTGAAAATTCGTCCTTAAGGGTAGTGGGTAGAATTTCACCATGAAAACCAAGCCTAAGCACTCATATATATAGAACAAATCAACCCTTAGCCTCTAAGTATGAAACTTGGGCACTAAGTTTCATAAAATACCAGGAATTAGAGTAAATGGAGGTAAGTGATCGCGCTTGGGGCTTAATGACAATTAATAATGCATTAAAAATAACTTGAGAATGTCAGATTGGTCCATCCGATCGGATATGGGACCATACCGATCGGATGGATGAAATAGTTAGCTCCATCCGAAATGGTTGCAGGCCAATACTGATTGGATGGAGCATTTTTGCCAGAAACAATAAACAGGAAAGTTGTAGACCCTTCTCTCTCGGTTCCGTGGCCGCTTGAATCATCTAAATCCGAGTTCGTATGCTAAAAAAATGGCCAAAATAGTGGAGGTGTGTCGGGAACAACGAGTCTTCCATTATTTCTTCGTTTTAGCTTCTTTTCTTCATTCCTTTTCTCGTTTTCCCTCTTGTTCTTTATTTTTGAGTCTTTGGAGTGACAACTTCATAACTTTATCTTCTCGAATATACTCCAGGAAACTCGCTTTTGTCGGGAATTCTTCGTATATGCATAAATCTTCGTTTATTGATCGTTTCTTCGTCTTTTTCTTAGTTTTCTTTGTCGTGAGCTTCCATGAACCTAAAATAGAAATTATACTTCATTAAGTACTATAAGTTCTTAAAAGTGATCAATATATATGCATAAAATCCTCGATAACGCTCCTAAAAACTTGTACAATTTGAGCGTTATCAAGGATATCTTGATGAGTCATCAATCCCAATCTCTTTCACTGAAGTGTTTGAGAAACTGATCGCTTCAATGCTCTCATCAAAGGTTATGTGAAAAGTTTCTTCAGTTTGTTATCTCCTAGTGTTGAATACCCTAAAGGCTTTGGAGACAAGTGAGTATCCTAAAAAATATCTATCATCAGCTTTGGCATCAAATTTGTCTAAGTGACCCTTGTGACTATGAATAAACACAGGACACCCAAACACATGAAAGTAGCTAATGTAAGGGATTCTCCCCTTGAATATTTCATAGGGTGTTTTGTTGTGTCTTTTGACAATAATGGACTTGTTTTGAGTGTAGCAGAAAATTTTGACTTCTTCAGTCTAGAAGTGCTTTAAGAGTACTGAACCATTCAGCATTGTCCTAGCAGCCTCAATGAGTGTTCTATTCTTCCTTTCTGGCACTCCATTTTGTTCAGGAGTGTAAGGAGAAGAGAGGTTTTGAGAGATTCCTTTATCATCACAGAAACACTCAAGGTCCTGATTTTTGAAATTAGTCCCATTGTCAGTCCTAATTTGTTTGACTTTGATGTCATTTTGATTTTCAATGTTCCTGACATAGGAAATGATTGTTTCAGTTGCTTGACTCTTCTTAGTAAGAAAGTAGACCCAAGTGTATCTTGAGTATTCATCTACTATGACAAGGGTGTACTTTTCATGATGGATATACATTGGACTGACAGGTCCAAAAAGATCCATCTAAAGAAGATGAAGGAAACTTTTAATGTAAAATCTTTGTTTGGTTTTGAAGGATGCCCTGTGGTGTTTTCCCTTTTCACAGGCTGAGCAGGGTTTATCCTTGGAAAACACAAAGGAGGGTAAGCCAAGAACTTTGTTCTATTTGGCAAGGTTATTGATGTTTTTGAAGTTAAGATGAGAGAGCCTTTTGTGCCATAGCCAGTTGATTGTTTCACTTGCCTTTGTGAAGAGACAAGTCCTATTTTGTGTAAGGGTTGACATGTCTAGGACATAGACATCTTCTTTCCTTGGGGCAATCAACACAACTTCCTTATTGGCATTAAAGATGGTTCATTTCTTATCATCGAACTGAACTATGTATTTGGCATCATATAGTTGACTAACACTGATTAGATTGTATTTCAGACCATTGACATAAGCAATTCTTGTAAAAACTTTACCATTGCAGTTTACTGAACCATACCCTTTAGTAGCACATGATGAATTACCAGAAAATACTACTTTAGGCCCTGGTTCTTCAACATATTTGTGCGGATACTGCTTCACACCAGTCATACTCCTTGAGCATCCACTATCTAGATGCCAAACAGGCTCCCTTGCATGTCTCTGCACAAATAGTAAACTGTGTTAGTTTTTCTTGTGAACCCACTTTCTGGTGGCCTTGGTCTTAATGGCCTTTTTGAATTGTGCAATTGAGTCATGGTCATAGGTAGAGTGGATTGTGCTTCCACATGCTTTGCATTTAGATGTTGAAGAGGAGTCAGTGAACTATGAGGAATTAGTAGTGTTTCCACTTCTGCCCTGAATGACCAAGTCATGTCCTGATGCATCAAGGGAAGGGTATGCACATATGTCACAGCAATGATACATCATACAATCATCAAGAAGATGATCATTGAATCCCAGTGTGGACATGGTAGGAAAGGCTTAGCCTTCAGTCTCTGAGTTTGCTTAGATGATGAAGCATACTTGTAAGCCTTAGCTTTGTAGCTTGCTTGAGCACTCAGAGAGGCAAGGTGAGATTTATGATCAGAGGTCCGGTGGTCTTCTTATTTTCAAATCATACAGAACAGAATTCTATAGCAATCATCAGTGGTATGATTTGTGTAATTGCATAGTTCACATCTCTGTTGAGGTTTAGGTGAGGATTTTGGTTTGGAGGTGCTTGAGGAAGCTGGTGTTTGTTTGTTGACTTTGGATAAAATGGGTTTTTTCAGATGAATCTAACTTTTCACTCAGCTTCCTTACTAGTTCAGCCAACTGATCATATTTTGAGTCAGTGCTATCTATTTTTACTTCAGTAAGCACTGAAGGTGTGGAAGTTTCAGTAGGAACTGAGGCTTCAGTGTTTGGGACAGATATGAGTCTTTTCAGGATTGTTCTCCCTAAACCTGATTTATCCTTGGGAGAGTGTTTTTGGTAAATTGATGAAGTGAGGTCTGAACTAGGTTCAGCACCCTAAAGGATTTTCAGTAGAGGTAGTGGTGATTGAGATTCTGATTCAGACTCAGTGATGGACTCAGTTTGACTGGGTTCATCAGTGACTCCAAGCAATTCTTTGATAGCCTAATTTTCAGGTTCCAAAATTCTCTCTGTGTTGAAGTTAGGTAACTTGCTGTCTGGGTTGACTCTTATAACCCAGTCACCAGATTTTGGTTTTATTTCCTTTTCAAAGGGTATGCCAGCAGGCAAGAAGGATTTTTCACTATGACTCTCACTTGAGGACTCAGTGAGTTGATCTTATCCTAGTACTCTCTTTTTGATACTAGGTGTGAGACTCACAGTTTCATAGACTCTAGGGTTTTTAGTTTTCCATTTTTCAATGACAGCCTTTTCTTTCTTAAGTTCTTCTTAAAGAGCATGGTTTTGTTTCACAAGTTCTGAGTTTTGAATTTGAAGTGTAACACTTTCAAGTTTGGTTTGTTTTAAAGCAAGAAGTTCATCTCTACACTTGTTTAATTCAAAACTTAGTTTGTTATGTTTTGAAAACAGATTTAACCTTTGCTCTTCAACATACTTAAGATCAACATTAATGTAGTTTAAGTAAGATTGCCAATCAAAATCATCATCCATAGATAGTAAGATATTTACCTTCCTCATGGTGATGTTGACCCATTCTCCATTTCTGGCATGACTTTTTCCAACTGCCAGCTTTTCATCTTTAGAGAGTGCCATCAGTGCACTGACATAAACTTCTTCATCATCAGAGGATCAACTTCTTCATCCCAATCAAAAGTTTCAGCAACAAGCCCTTTGTTTTTAGTCTGAGAAGGTTTAGGGGCTTGGTTTGGCTGAGAGTTTGAGGGGACTGCCTCAAGAAGTGCAAGTTTGGCTTTATCCTTTCTATACTTAGTTTCAAAGTCCTTTTGTGGAATTTTTTAAGTTTTATTTTGAAAAGATTGACTAGAGTGGAGCATTTTTGGTTGAAACTTGCTAGTTCCTGAAGAAGAATTGTTTTCAGAAAACTTGTATGAGGGTTCTGGGGTAGTTTTAGAGAAAAAATCTTTTGCTAAATGACCCTTTTTACCACATTGAAATCACTCAGTGTTTTCACTTGCTTTAGTACTTGATTTTTTTCTCTTTGAATAAAACATTTTGAGTTAGCAAGGAGTGCCCTTTCTTGAAATTCTAATTGTAAGTCATTAAGGTACTCCTCACTGGTTCTCTCATCAGCCTCATCATCAGAGGCTTCTTGGAAATCCTGCACAACACCATTAGAATAGAAGGCAGTGGATATGGGTGCAATAGTCAAGGCCTTTTTGGTCTCCTGAGTCCTTTTTGAATCAGGGTATTTCCTAGAGATTAAGTTGTCTTCATAGACAAACTTCCCATAGATTTCAGGGAGCTAAAGATTTTGAATGTGGTTAGCATTTCTAAGACCTTGAGATAAGTTTAACCACTTCTCAGGAAGACTGTTGACAAAGCCAACATTGATCTCATGCTTAGATAGGGTGACACCATCATTGGTCAATTCATTTAGAAGGCTTTTGTATCTGGTATAAGTCTGAGAGAGACTTTCATAGTCTTTGGCCCTTAAAGTGTTATACTCAAGTTTCAGGTCCATTATCCTGTTTTCTTTGGTATCTGAGGGACCCTCAAAGCTGTGAACCAAGTCAGTCCAAGTCCGTTCGGCAGTTGGACAGTTAATGATTGATTCCATTATATCTTCAAAAAGACATTATATAATGATGCTTTTCAGGCGTTGGTCTTGATTGACTACCCTTCTCTCATCAGAGGTCCACTGAGCTTCAGGCTTGGGTAAACCTTCAGCAGTCTTAGGGACAAAGGGACCTTCATTAATACACTTAATGTAATAAGGTTCCATTCCTGTTAAGTAGCAAAGCATACGCTTTTTCCACTTATTAAATTTTCCAACCTCAAGTCGGGGAGCAGTAGCATTATAGCTTCCTCCTTTTTTGTCGACTAGTTGGGGTACATCACTTTCAACCATGGTAGGATCTTGATTTTTAAAACGTGTTGAACGGTTTATAAAACTTGTTTTATAAATCAAACCGCTCTTATACCACTTGTTGTTCCTTTTCACACTGATAGTAATAACTAAAGAGTTAAACTACCCGTGTTCCATGACTATTAATGTATTTAAAACTTTGTTAAAAGATAAACGTAAAGTAAAAGAAACAAGTTTTCAACGTTTAATTCAATTTGCAATTAACAAAGCATTATACCCAAGTGTTTGCGGAATAACACTTGGGATTGAAATGACAAGTATGGTATGACTCCTCACTAAACTTAAGCTAAGCTTAAGTAGCAACTACAATGAACATACTGAGCTATCTCAGGGACCGGTTGCTATTTGGAGGAGTAAAAGTTGTTTGTGAATGTCTTAGCATTTAATGCACAAAATTGACAAATTTTTACTCTACCTTATGTTTCCTATTTATACACAAGTATTATACAACCATTGTGATAAAGACAAAAGGTGACCTAAGCAAGTTAGGACAAAATGCTTACGTATTTTATCTCTGTTACAAGAGGCTATATTGGGTATAAGACAATACTACTTTCTGAGGTACAATTATGACACTATCCTGACATTTTGCCTTTCAGGGAAAGTTTGACTTCAGCCTGATAAGGACTTCTCGTTATCCCTTCAAATGTTTCCCGCCTTGTCCCTCCCATTCTTTAGTCTTCAGGTCTTCAGTAATCAGTCTTCTATCTTCAGTCTTTAGTTGTTGAGGAGTCTTGGGGTTCAGTGAGTTATTGTCATCACTCGCTAAACCCATCACCTTCTTCTTTGGCTAAGGTGCCACTCACTGAGTTCTGCCTCACTGAATGGAGAGGCTTTCTTGTTAGGAATTAAATATGAGTTGATATTGAAAAAACATGAAAGATGGAGGAAACTTATGAAGACAAGATGAAGGACCTTAATTGTCAATTTAGAGTCTTTGTAACCCTAATCCTCATGTATGTCTTCCACAATGTAGTCATTAAAGGTGTGTGTGTGTCTAGGCGTCAAGTCCTCTAATGGATGACTAGGGTTTGTAAGCTTGATGACCTTGTTTAATAATAATTATTCGTTTGATTATTCCGTTGCATACAATGATTGTTATTCATTATTATTGTGTTAATTCCTAGATGAGGTCTAACAAACCTCGAGCACAACGATCTCACAAGTGGTATCAGAGACAGGTTTTTGATACTTTGATTTAGAAGATCCAGAAGTACTTACTCTCTTGCAACCAAGAAGATGGACATGGAGACACCTCAAACCTCAATCCTTGCTAAACTCCCCATGCTGAAACATAATGAATACGATTTATGGTGGCTCAGAATAGAGCAATATTTCATGGTGCAAGACTATGCATTATGGGATATCATAATCAATGGTGATTCCTTCAAACCAACTACTTCTGAGGAAACACGTGCGGATGGTTCCAAGACCACAAAGCTCAACACTGAGCCAATCACGAACGATGAGAGAGTCAAAAAGAAGAATGATCAGAAGGCTAGGAATTTGTTACTCATGGCAATTCCTAATGATCAAGTGTTAAACTTTAGCCACTATGAGACTGCCAAGACACTTTTTGAAGCAGTTGTGGAGAGATTTGGTGGAAATGAAGCCACCAAGAAGGCACAGAAAACCCTACTTAAGCAGAGTTATGAGAACTTTAGTGCCTCAAACTCTGAATCACTTGATCATATCTTTAATAAACTTCAAAAGATTGTCGGCCAGCTAAATTTTCTGAAAATTGTGATTCCACAAGAAGATCTCAATATGAAGTTTCTCAATAGTCTACCTGCTGAGTGGAATACCTATGTGGTTGTCTAGAGCAATAAGCCAGAACTAGAAAAGATTTCACTGAATGAATTGTACAACAATCTCAAGATTGTTGAACAAAAGGTGAAGAAAGAAGGAAGCACTAGTTCTAGTTCTGGAAACACAGCATTCTAATCATCTTCCAATAATAACAGTTCTGATGATGTTGAAGCGTTGGTACTGCTAGCCCTAAATGTTAGGAACACGTTTTTTTAATGAAAATCAAGTCTTAGTCATTGTATCAAAAATAGTTGCTAAGGGTTATACGTTTGTAATAGGGTGTGGTCCGTAAGTAGCCCATGGGCCACCCATTTTAGTAAAATATCTTCTAGAATTTTTAGTGGAAATGATGCCCTAAATGTTTGCCTACGAATAGAAGGCAAGGGTGGTCATTCCCTTTGTTGGTTTTTCATTCTCTTGCGCAAGCTCTGTCCAAATGTTTAGTGACTGTGAATCATCCATCTTTCTTTCTTCTTCAATTTCTTCTCTATCAATCTCTCTTCTCTCGTATTTACTTTACTTATTGTTAATCTCTTTCAAAGCTTATAGATTAGTTGTTATCGTGGTTTATCTAGTTGAGTAGATTGTGTTTTTACGTTAATTACTAGGACCTACAAGTGGTATCATTCGCCTAAGGATAGTTATCGTGTGTGTTTAAGAGTAGATTAAATCATCATTAAGTTTGGTTTTGTCATTTACGTTTGGACTTTTTGAGTTTTTTTGTTCGAAGTTGAGTTGAAAACAAGTGTTCTAAACGTTGCTAATTGTAGATCTTCACCAAATCTTAGTTTTTCACCTTCAAAGTTGCAAAAATCTTAGTATTTACGTAGCTTTATTCGTTAAAATCCATAATTATCGACTAATCATCATCAGTAAAAGTCCATGACGAAATTCGAAAAAAGTCGGTGAAAAGAGGGTTTTTCGGAATTGGTGAAAAGAGGGTTTTTCAGAATTGGTGAAAAGAGGGTTTTTCGGAATTAGCGATCAGAGGGTTTCTCGCAAATCACAAGAATTTTCGGAATTGGTACTCGGTATTTTCCTTGCTTGTATAAGTTTGTGAAAATACTTCGACTTGGCATTTATTCTCATCTCTTGTATAAGATTTGAGAAAGTGATCGAAATTGTAATTTTGATAATCTTTCAAAATTGCTTGATCTTTCGCAATTCTGATTAACTTATCGAAATTGCTTTTTCATATTGCAATTCAGATAACTTATCGCAATTGCTAAGTTCTTTCGCAAATTAGATAGTTTATCGCAATTTTCAATTCTCTTTCACAAATTGTTGAAGTTCTTCGGAATTCTCAGTTCTTTCGCAATTGGACGTTTCTCTCGCAATTGGACGTTTCTTTCGAAATTCGTAGAATTTTTCGCAATTGGAGTGAACAGTAAAATTTCTTCGACATTGGACAAAAATCTCAATTAACCAAAACCAAATCTCATAACTCATAACACACATTTTAATTATCTTAACGATCAACAAAAACACAAGAATGTCTCAACCACCACATTACAATTACTACTTCAATCAACAACAACAATATCCTCAGCAACCATATCATCATCAACAACAACAATTTCATCCTCAATATCAACAACAGCATGCTTTTGTGCAACAACATCAGTTTTTCCCTCAACAATCAGTACCTCAGCAACAAATCCTTCCACAAACTCAAATGCAGATGCAAAACTACCAACCTTCATCAAGAGAACCTCATTGGTTTACAAAAATGTGTGAAGCTATCAGTAGTCAGCAATCCAGGCATGAAGTAGGAACGTTTGAAACTCCACCAATGCTGACTCCTGGAAACTATGTGCAATGGTCTAGCCAGTTTCTTCGATTTGTTGAACTAAGGAAACCTCATGGTCAATATCTCAAAAAGGTCATAATGGAAGGACCTTATCCACTTCCTTCAACATTGGTTCCGGGTGATCCAACTGCTATACCTCCACGGGATGACACTACAACTCCCATTCCAGTATCTCAATATTCCACTGAACAAACTCTTCAGCAAGAAGCCAATGAGATGGCCATGGCTTACATACTCCAGGGAATTCCTAACCCAAAATTCAGGAGTATTGATGCTCAGAAAATAGCCAAGGACATGTGGGAGCATGTACATCTTCTTATGGAAGGCACATAATTGAACCAAGAGGATTTGGAATCGAAACTCTACATGGAATACACTAACTTCATGATTGAACCTGGGGAATCTTTGGAATCATACTATCACCGCTTCACCAATATCATCAATGATCTGGAACGTCACAACATTCCTCTACCAAAGATTGCTATCAATTCTAAGTTTCTCGGTTGTCTTGGACCAGACTGGCAGAAATATGTAACATTTTTCAGACAAGCCAAAAAGATCAATCAAGTAAACTATGGTCTGTTGTATGATTATCTCAAGCAACATCAATCTGAGGTAGACAAGGACATTGCAGCAAGAGGATGTTACTCACCAGCACCAACTCCAAACTCTCTTGCTCTAATAGCTCAGTCACACTTTCCACCCTCAAATCAAGAATTTGTTCCAACACCGTCTCAACCAAGTTTCCAACCACAACCAAACAATCAGATTGTTCCTTATGAAGCACCATCTCAAAATTCTGATCACCAACTGGTCCCATACAACAATACCGACTCCATGTTCTATTCCAATGCTGATTATGATGAAGAAGATGATGTGTTCAATTCTCTCAATGAATGATTTGCATTAATTGCACGAGCATTCAACAAGTTCTCTAACAAGTCAAACAACCGTCTTCGTTCTTCATCAAACACCAGGAACCAAGCAGTCGTAAATGATGGTCGAGTTGAGATTCAGAATCGGTCTTCTGGTAGGTTTGGGTCTGGAAACATGGGAAATTATGGTACAAGGTTCAACTCAGGTGGACAGAGGTTCAACACAGCTGGGGGCAGTGGAAATAATCTGGGGAATGCACAAAGGGGAATTCAGAATGTTGGCACTAACAGAAGAGGAATTGCAAACACGTCAATCACTTGTTACAATTGTAGAGGAAGTTGTAATATGGAAAATGCTTGCCCTAAACCAAGCACTATGGGCAGTGCATACCATAAGGAAGCTCTTCTCCTCGCACTCAAAGATGAAAAGGCCGGTGGATCTATGACTGGGAAAGAACAAAGTTTCATGGCCAATGCTAAATCTGATGATAAGATGGAAGATTTGGAAGCAAATGCTGCAGTGATGCTCATGGCCAATGTTAGGAAATTAAGCTATAGCAGTTAGTACTGTTGAAGATGAAAGTTAGTACTGCTGAAGAGTTTTGAAGACATAAGCAGTTAGTACTGTTGAGTGAAGTAGTTTGTACTTTTATGATAAAAACCGTGTGAAGATAATTATGGAAAAGATTTAGTGTATATCTTATAATGTTAGGTTGATAGTTATCTTGTAAAGGAATCCTTAGTCTATAAAAGGATTACCTAGGTTAAAGTTTTGTAATGACACAGAAGTTTTACGATTAAGTATTGCTTAGTTAAGATTCAAGGTTGTAAACCCTTGTGATAGGAGATCACTCGTATTATTGATTAATAATATTGAATCGTTGAAGTTGAATTATATTGTTCATTGTTCATTCTTTGTTGATTCGTTAATACAAAACACAAACAAACAAATCTTCTAAGTGATAGCTAGTAAATTCCGCGTGCTAGACTAGACATCATTCAAAGTATTAATCTAACACAAGGAGTGTGTGTAGATCCGGTCAAGTGGTATCAGAGCCAGGTTACTGATACTTTGGTTTAGAAGATCCAGACGAATTTGTTCAAGAAAAGATGGACATGGAGACAACAACAAGTCAGACTAATATTGCTGCTAAGCTTCCAATGCTTAAACCCAATGAGTTCGATATGTGGCGATTAAGAATTGAGCAGTTTTTCTAAGTTCAAGATTATACTCTTTGGGAGATCATTGAAGAAGGAAACTCCTTTTCACCCGTATCAACAACAACTGTTGTTGAAGGTAAATCTGAGACTACAGTGCAGACAAAGCCAACCACTACTGAAGAGAAGGCAAGGCACAAGAATGATGTTAAGGCTAGAAGTTTGCTTCTGATGACTATTCCCAATGACCAGTTGTTGAATTTTAGCAAGTTTAAGTGTGCTAAAACCCTTTTTAAAGCTATTGTTGCAAGATATGGTGGGAATGAAGCCACCAAGAAATCTCAGAAGACTCTTCTCAAGCAACAGTTTGAGAATTTTTCAGCAACAAGCAATGAATCACTAGATCATATGTTTAATAGACTTCAAAAACTAGTGAGTCAATTGGCTGTTCTAGGAATTGAGATGCCTCAGGAAGATCTCAACTCCAAATTTCTGAGAAGTCTACCAGCTGAATGGGCTATGCATGTGGTTGTATGGAAAAACAAGCCTGATATAGATTCCTTGAGCTTAATGGATCTCTATAGCAACTTCAAGATAGTTGAACATGATATTAAGAAGTCTGCTGGATCAAGCTCAAGCTCAAGCTCGGGGAATTTGGCCTTTGTATCAACTCCCAGTACCTCAAGTCCAGATGAAGAAGTGCAAGTTGCTGGAGCAGTTGGTACTGCTAGTGCAAACCTTGGTACTGCTAGCACCTCAAGCAGTACTAGTGTACTTTTGAATGAAGATACATATTGTGCTTTCTTGACTACTCCGCACAATGGAAGTATGTTGACTCATTCAGATCTTCAAGAGATTGATGAAGATGATATTGAAGAGATGGATATCAAGTGGCGGCTCTCTCTTCTCAGCTTGAGAGCTAGGAGATACTTGAAGAAGACTGGCAAGAAGATTGTCATAAACAACAATGATGTTGCAGGGTATGACAAGTCCAAAATTGAGTGTTTCAACTGCCACAAGAAAGGTCATTATTCAAGGGAGTGCAGATTGCCAAGCCAACAAGATGGAAAGAGCAGAGGATATGGAAACAAGTCAAGGGTTGTGGAGGTTACTGATTCAAGCTCAAAAGCCATGGTTGCCATTGATGGCTTAGGGTTTGACTGGAGCTACATTGCAGAGGAGGAAGCAGAAGCATCTACAGAGGTTGCTCTCATGGCATTTTCAGATTCTGAGGTACAAGTTTCTAAATGTTCTAAATCTTGTGAAGCTTTAAAAGATCTAGAAACACTTAAGAAAAGATATGAGAATCAGAGAAAAGAGCTAGTCGACACTGCTTTTAGCTTAGCAAATCATAAGAGGGCTTTAGCTGTGTTAGAAGAATAAATTGTTCATTATAAAAATAATGAGTCAAAGTTTTCTGATGATATGATTATTGTTAAGAGAGACTTAATGTTTAGAGAGAATGAAATTACTGTGTTAAAACATGAGCTAGAACAGGTTAAGAAAGCAAAGGAGAACATTCAAATGACTGTTGACACACGAGAATTTGCAACTCAGGGTGTTAGTAAGATTGTTGAGTGTCAGATCCTTAATAAAGCTAAGTCAGTCCTAGGTTATAAGTCAGTTCCACCTCCCTATAGAGGAATTCCAACACCCCCAGGCATAGACTTAGAACACACAGGACTACCTGAATTTCAACTACCTAAGCTTAAATATGGTCCTCAACCTAAAAAGAATGTAGTTGATAAACTTGTGTATGAGAGTGCTAGTGATAAATCACTATCTGAGGATAAGGTGTCTTCTGATAGATCCTCAGCTAAGGACTCAGATGCTCCAACCATTGAGGAATGGACTTCTGATGATGAGGATGATCAGGCTGGGGTTAAGCCTGTTAGTGCTAAAGTGGAGGAACCAAAAGTTCCAAAGATGGTTAAACCTGAGACTGTTAGGCTTAGATCAAATGCCAAACCTTTTAGGCCAACAGTTAGGTATGCAGAAATGTATAGAACCACAAACAAGCCAAGAGGTAACCAAAGGAACTGGAATGACCTCAAATCTAACCAATTAAGTGATGATTTTGTTTGCTATAGGAAAGCTTGTTATTCATGTGGTAGTTTTGACCATCTTGCAGCCTTTTGTGATAAATGGGTAAATAGGTATTCAAGTCCTAGGGTGAGCACTGTTAGACCTCCCACTCACCCAACAAACACTAGAATGATACCTAGATCAGTTCTTTTAAGGTCTGGACCCAAAGCAGTTCAAACTGCTAGACCAGCAGTTCAGACTGTCAGACCTATTAGACCTGTTAACCCAAGACCAACAGTTCAAGGTGCAAAAATGTTTTCCAAATCAGCACCAACAACTGTTAAAAGACCATTTCATCACAAAGCAGTTGTAACAAACCAAGTTTGGAAACCTAAGGTAACAACTACCAAGCCAGCAGTTCCAACTGCTAGCAGAGTAATTGGTACTGGTGTTAATAAAAACACTGCTAAGGGAAATATGGGAAATGGTGTGAATGCATCAGCATGTTGGGTTTGGAGACCCATCAAACCTAATGGTGCTAAAATTGTTTTGAAAAGAATGAATTATGTTGATGCAAGAGGAAAGCCTAAGTCTGTTTTGGCTTGGGTACCACAAGGAAATTAATTTTTCTTGTAATGTGCATTGTTAGTCATATACCTTTATATTGTGAGACAAGTTCTCTGTGGCTTGTTTCTTTGTTTTTGGACTAACACTTGCAGGTTTTGGATGATAAGCATCAAGAAATTTAATGCTATATGTTTTGGACTTTAATGGTGATTTGGAGCTGAGTGTGTGATGTTTACACACAACAAATGGTAATTGGTTCACCATGTCTAACCCACATAAGAACCAACTAGTCCAGAGCAAACGGTTTCTGGTAAAGACTAATCAAATCCGTTGATGGTTGACAATTTACCAAAAATTGTATGGTTATCAGCTCACCATATCTAAGTGTGAAGAGTTGGCTAGTCCAAAGCAAACGGCTATTGGTAAAGATATATCAAATCCGTTGATAGCTGATAGTTTGCTAAAAACTATGTTTGAGCCATGGTATTTTAAAAATTCTTTACAATAAGTTCATACGGCTCAACAAAATTTTCCAACAGTTGGTACGGTTAGTACAAAGTTAGTACGGTTCAACTAGCCGTTGTAAAAATCTGTCAGTAATTAATTTTCTAGCCGTTGGGGTAAAACCGTTATTCTTAAGGTACTTATAGGGATTTTTATAGACGATAATTATCTTTTTACCATAAATTCATTTATTCTCTTTCTAAAGATAATTTATCTCATACGCTTATTTCGCAAAACCCTAAACAGTACCTATAAACCCCAAACGACTACATAAAACCTCAATTCCAATTTAAACGATCATCGTATTGCTATAATCTTTCATTTTTCATCACTAAGAATGGCTGGATTGGAATTTGTTAAGCTTCATAATCAGGTTGCGTTTCTTGAGAAAACAGAGGCGGGAGATGGGCCAAAGTTTTATGAGATTGTGGACTTTCTCAACCACTCTCACATAAGGTATGCTCTAACTGTTTCTCCTACTCTTTATGTCTTACACATCACACAGTTCTGGTAGAATGCTACTGTCTTGACTAGTGAAGATGGAGACTCAGAAATTCATTCTGAAGTGGATGGTGTATCTTTTGTTGTTACCGTGTCTATAATTAGGAGACATCTTAAATTAAATGACTCAGATTGTATTAACACTATGCCTAACACTGAAATATGGGCAGAACTTACCAAAATGGGGTATGATACATCTGAACATAAATTAACTTTTCAAAAAGGATGTTTCTCACCTCAATGGAGATTTTTGATACATACCCTTTTAAGTTGTTTAAGTCCTAAAAAGACTGCTCGGGAGCAGTTTAGTAGCAATATTGCTATTGCTCTCATTTGCTTGTCTACAAACAACGTTTTTAACTTTTCAAAATTTATTTTTCAGGGTATGGAATCAAATGTTAAAAGAAAAACAAAGTTTTTAATGTATCCCAGGTTTGTTCAAACACTTTTGAATAAAAAGACATACCTGCTTACAAAACCAACTGAAATTTTTGCTACTTCTAGCCTTCAATCAAAGGTTTTTCAAAATATGGCTATGGCTAGTAGGCTTTTTCAAGGGGAACCAGTTCCATTGTTTCCTCAAATGCTTCAAATTGAGTTGGGTGAAGGTTCAGCAGTTCCAACTGATCCCCATCACACATCCACTCAAGTACTTGAAAGAACCCAACCATCACAATTGCGCATCACTTATAGGAGAAGGGAAACACCTAGAGTGGTTCCTAGATCATTTCCCCATGATTCACCTCTCCTAGCATGTCACACAGCTAGAAGTCATGAGGGTAGTTCTAACCAAAATGCATTGACGGAATTATGTACCATGCTAGCTGCCAAAGTTGAAAGTTTGGAGACAGATCTTGCAAGCATCAAGGATGAGCTCAAAGCCCACAAGGAGAATTCTGCTAAAGTTTTTAACAGGTTATCTTTGAAGGTGAAAAAGCTAAAAGATCAACTCAAGCAGAAAAGGGCAAGAATGGTATTGGATGATGATTCTTCTAGTGATGACTCAGATGATTCAGATGATGCTGATGGTGGAAATTCTTCCAAACAGGGGAGGAAATTTGGTAAAGACAAAGATGGATCAAGTTCTCAGGGGAGGCATAATGAAGAGGAAGAAGAACAATTTGATATAGGTTCTGGTAATGCAGATATGGAAGAAGAAGAACTTGAAGCAATTCAGACTGATACCCATGAAGCAGAAAATGTTTAGACTGTTGAAGCAGTTCCAACTGGTGAAACTTCAGCCAAGCTAGTTTATGAAAGAAGAAGAGCTGATAAAGGTAAAAGAGCTATGACACAAGAAGAAGAGGAAGCAGCTCAAGAACTTGAAAGGCTCAAGACATTAAAACTAAAAACTCAAGTTCAGATAGATCATGATGCAGAAGTTGCAAGGAGAATGGTAGAAGAAGAATTGGCTGATGAAGAAGCTAAGAAAGCTCAGATTGCTCAAGATGAGGAATTAGCAAGGAAAATGGCTGCTGATGATGAAAAGAGCATAGCTTGTTTTACGGATTGAACAAGAACTGAAGATTTTAATCAAGAAGAGTTTAATGAACAACTTCAATACTTGTTAGATTCTGATTGTATTATAAAAGCTCATGCTGTGATGGTTCTTAATGATCAGGAGTTACATGTAGAAGAAAAGTGTTGGGAATTAAATATTCTGAAGTTCAAGAATCGGGAAATACTACAAGTATGTTCCTGCTGGTAGTACATTTCATTCCTGCTGGTAGTGTATCGTTCCTGCTGGTAGTGTATTGTTTCTACTGATGATAATGCTGCTGGTTGATGCTGCTGCTAGTGCATCTGTTCCTGCTGCTAGCATTATCTCATTCTTGCTGCTAGCGTTAACTCATTGCTTCTGCTATAAGCTTTCTGCTGCTAAATGGATAAGTATGAAAAGATATTATGTGTATTTTGGTCAACAATATACGGTAGATAATATCTTACCCCATGTGCTTAGTTAACAAGTTGTGTACACAGATACATGTTGTATCTTATGTACTGACACACTCAAGATAAGTTAGCAAGTAGTTCGACTAGACTTTAAGCAATATTGAAAAGATCTTCTTGGACTATAAAAGAAGATCTTAGACTCGATATTATGTGTCGATAAGTTAGTTGATATTGTAAAAACACTTAGAACTTTCATAACTGTTAGAACTAGCACAAACACAACAATATCACAAGTTAGAAAAACTTAAGATTCAAGGTTGTAACCCTAGTGATAACTCATGATCACTCGTATTATTATCATTAATAATATTGAATCGTTTGGTGTTAATCTTTCATTGTTCATTGTCATATAACAAACACAACTGTTCCATTTCCATAATACAAATAACCTTCTAAGTGTGATTCAGTAGATTCCGCATACTTAATCATATTAACTCAATATATCATACACACAAAGTGAAAAAGGTTTAACCACCTTAACCGTGTGTCGTGTAACACCCCAACCCGTCAAGGGTAGAAGTATCACATTAATGGTTTCATATCAGATCAAAACAAAGCATACATTCAATAGTAATACAAGGATTCTCAAAGGTTACAAATGAATTGCTGAATATACAAGGTTACAAATGGAAATTTTCAATAACTACTAACTCTAAATACAATAACTTCTAGTCATCTATACTCCAGAGTAGCTATCAAGGTCTTCTAAGTCCAAGGTTCTCTTCACCCATACCCAGCTTCCAAACTAAAACCTGCCGCTGGAAAGAAACGCGGCTGAGCTTAAAAAGCCCAGTGAACAGATATATAATAAACGAAAACGAAAGTAAACGGAAATGAACAGAAGTAGCATAATGAATAAGATATAACTAAAGGTACAAGAGTAAAGGTTTAGGACAGTAATCCACCACGAGCCCAAACAAATCAAATCATATCATATCGTAACCATAATCTTCAAATCATATAGAGGGGAGACCTCTCAGATAATCAGATAATATGAGGGGTGTCCTCATTCTTCAAATGGAGTAGCTAGCTCCCAAATTTTGTGAAAGACGTGGATTGCACCCATCATCAGTCACCAAATCAAATCATATCATATCACATACAAAGCAAATCTAGGATGCATCCATACGCCCCCCAAACAAATCATATTGGCCATAACAAATCATAAAGCGCGCATATCATATCAAATGGGGACGGTGTGTAACATCACTTGAACACACTAGAGTCATGCCATTGGTGCATCAATGACACGGCCATGTTACCTTCATGGCTAGGAAACAAATTTTGGCTCGGGTATCAAACTGGGGTCAAAGGTCAAAGGTTCATATCAAAGCAAAGGTTCATATGTCATAATCATAGTCCAAATCTCAAGGTTCATATGTCAAAGTTCAAATGCCAAAGGTTCATATAAGAGGTTCAGAAATCAAAGGTTCATATCAAAGTGTAGGGAACATAGCAATGGTATAGGGAAACCCTAATACGAATCAAAATAGAGACCGAAGTCTCCTTATACAAAGAGCAGAATATCTGTACCTTAACCGCCAACGAAACATAACATAAGGATAAGAATTCACTCCTCCTTCGGCGAATCTACATGAATCAATGATCGGCTTATTATTAATAACTTATTCAAATCAGAGTTCTCATTTTTGTCGGCTTTCCATTTTTTTAGTACTTTCCATTTATAGCAGGTTTTCATATTTAGTAAATTTCCATTATTAGAACGTTTTCATCTTTAGCAAGATTGAGGTATCATAGTTAAATTAACTCATTCTCATACTTAAGTTATCCAGATTTACACATTTAGTCCTTTAGTTTACACAATTACAATTTACACCCTTTATATTATTAAGTTACACTTTAAACCTTATAATATCAACAATTACACATTAAACCTTTGGTTTACCAAAATTTACACAATTAGTCCTTAATTTAATAAGTTGTACGAATGTTCCATAATTTACACAATAGGTCCCTCAAGTTAATTAGTTTACATATTAAACCTTTACTTTACATTTTCAATCCTTTAATATTAATAATTACATATTAGGCCATTAAATCCTCAAATTAACACAATGCACCCTCAACATGATTTAATATACGAATATACCTTAACTTTCCAGAAATTACATTTTTAGTCCCTCTACTTATTTAATTTACAAATCGAATTACAATATACTTAATTAACCATTTAAACCCTTTTAATTACAAAAATTACACATGACAGCCTTAAGTTACATTTTATACGAAATATATCCAGTCCCAATAATGTTCTAAAAATAACCCACAAGTTTTAATGTTTACAAAACACACCCTTATATTATCAAAACCAAATCGTATAACACTTAAAATAACGAAACCCTAATCCTAATATGACAAATCATTTACCAATCATATCCTCATCATTAATCATCATTTACATCACCAAGAACAAGCCCTAACACCTAAACCTTCATCGAATCATATTTTATTTCTTTTCTTTCTTCTTTTTCTATAAATCTGATTGTACAATTAATTCCAAAATGATTATTTTAGGCCATGAAAAATCGAATGGACATTTTTCCAGACTTGTTTGATGATCATAGAACTCATAAAAATTATCAAAGTAAACCAGAAAAATCGTATGGGCCGCTTAAGATTTTAAACGCGTTTTTAGGGTTTATAAACCATTAATTCATTAGCGATTTATAGGACATGCATGGATCGATTCTAGCATTTTATACGAAACTCATATGATATAAGGGACATGAGAAAAATATGAAATCGAATATGGAACGAGTAGAATAGGCGCAACGAAATAGGTGTCTCTCGGATGTGCAACTCGACAAGGAAAATTCACCACGACCACACCAGCCACTCCACGACCTTGTAGTCATTTTTCACAGACCATATATGACGTGAGGATCTTGAGAAAAATAAGAAACGAATTTAAAATGAGTCGTACGAATAATGGGGGAATTAACTTACGTATTGCCTAGCGATAAGGGAAAAAAACTTCTCACGATCTAACTAAGCACCACACGACCTCAAACATATTTTTCTAGCCTCCTTTAGATGATGAAGGACACAGGAAAATTGGTCTTGCAACTCCAGAAAATCGTAAGAACTAGGGACGAATTATTTTAGGGTTTTTAAGGTGTTTCGGTTTCTTTGTGGAGAAGAAAATGATAAGGATGAATAAATAAATGATATGGTCGAGTATAGGGGGGGAGGGTGCTATAGAATCGGAAATCACAATGACCAAATCAAGAGAATTCAATTTGATTGTTTATTTCCCAAATTAACTTGAATTTAAATGTAACTTAAATATAATTAAATTAATTTAAATGGTTTTTGGTCCATATGATTTTGTAATGTGTTATAACTATTTTTGGTGGCTTGTACAAATATTATTTGGTGTTTCATAATTATTTCATATCATATATGGTTTAGTTACATAGGTTTTGTGATTTAATTGTCACTTATATAAGCTTTAATTAAATTTCAAAGTTGTAGGGGCATTTTGGTCTTTTCACATGTTTTGGATTTTAGGGTTTTACAACTCTTCCCCTCTAAAAAAAATTTCGTCCGCGAAATTGAAATGGAAACGAAACGGAAACATAACGAATTATGAACGGAATTCGAATAACTAAAATCTCATGATTCAACCTTGTTGATCCAAAAATAACTTCGGTCCTCAGAAATGGCATAACACACGAAATTTAGATTGCAAAGATCATATCCAAACATGACAGATGATTGTCATATTCTCTCGGAAGAGATACAAGAATACGTAGGATTTTGACGGACATGCCGTCCATAGAATTCGATTAAGCAAATCAGATGAGATCGTACAGAATACAGATTGTTGATGATATCAAATGGCAGAAACTTATAGCAGAACTTAAGATTCTTATCGGAATAACAAGGGTCAGCAACCGCGTGTCGAGAAATCCAAACGTATCAATTCATATAACTGCGAAACAGATTAAGCGTATGGGTGGAATGAACCTAAATCTTACAGATGCAAAAATTCTCACATCTCCTATCAACATTATAAGGTTTCTAAAGTACTCCTCGAAATATCCTATGAACACAATAAGGGTACGTCATATGACGTAAGTATTATCACGTTAGCTACTCGTCATAATACCAGCATCATATGAGTATACCATCATGATGGTCATACTTTATCTCAAGTTGCGAACAGAACTACTTATCTTAACCACCTATCAGTCTTTCTACCTCCTAAGGTTAGTCCAAAACAAACATCACTACGAATTCTAAATCGGAGGAATTTGAACGTACCAATAGTGTAACGGAATGTGCACACCTCAAAATGAAACTCGTCGTCGAAACGTTAGGTCTTCCACAATTCATCATCCTTCTCATAACGAAACCATCATCCAAACAAATGCATAACGAACACAGAACGGAATTTCTAATAGGGTAAGGCCCATTCAAAAGATCCTATCGAAAGGTAACGGAAACTTAAGTGGTCTAAGAGGAAATGAATTCACGTCTTCAATACCTTTACAAAAATCAGATCTTCCAAATCCAAACGTTTACTTCAAATTTCATCCATTCAATTTCATGATCTTGAATCTTTTCAAGTTCCAAGTAGTCAGTCTCTTGTCTAATCATATTCTCATTGGGTGAAAAGGAATCATAAACTTAAGTCTGGTTCCTCAAGCCTTCGGTACCTCTTCTGGACATTGTGGTGCGGTAGCGTGAATCCCTGACGTGATCTCCGTGCATTCCTCCATTTGCGAGTCTGCTTCAGTTCCCAATTCATCTTAGTACAACTAAAATGAATGGAGAAACAAGGTTTGCGTGTCTTCGACAGGTCTCCTAGCATGATTCAAAATTTACCAACTTAAACTGCTGTCGACTTCCTGGTTATGTGCTGAAGGTTCGTCTCCTACGGTCTGGTTGTCTTGATGCTCAATTGAAATCTCCACGTGCTGCCTGAGGTATAGTCGAGTCCCATATCAGTCTGTCTTCTCCTCCCATGCTTCTCTCTTGGTAACACCTGTCACGAACATCTTCTACTGATCTTTTTCAAGGCCTCTAACTCTGACAACGGTCTTAAATCTTGGTCCTTCTTGTGGAATCTCTGTCATCATCGGATACCTGTTAGTGTTGTCTGCTACAGTCTCTGAACGCAAATCAAAACTATTCTTCTAAAACAAAGGGTCGGTTCACTTCATACGAAAAATGGTCAACGTGTTCCTCTTTCGTCTCTGAGCACAAACATACTGTCATACTATGACAATTGTCCAGATACTTGCGAAAACATTAATCTTCTAGCCAATACAATTGACATCATTCAAAACTCATAGTGGTCACACGAGTGCGAAAGCAACTTCAGGAATCTTCTTAGGGAAAAGCTTCTTATCACAACTCTTTCTCTTCGCATTTAAAATCGCAATGCTTTGCGGAATTTAGTCTCAACTAATCAACTTCCTTCTCAGATGTTCTTTTGGTTGCTTCTTCAGTCTTTCGAACTCAAGTGAGGTCGTCTGCTACGGAGTTTCAAAGGTAGAACGAATCAAATATTGATACGCGGAAATGGAATAACGATTACGGTTAAATTCACGATGGTCGGTGCGCCGCCGCACACTTCTCTCTTTCTTCTTCATAAACAAACAGGAGCATTCAAAGAGATCACTGAAGTGAACAAACTCATATTCCATCAGTTCCTACAATCTCTTAACTTCTTCAGTATCGTGGTTTCGCCAATTCAGATCGGTTCAATGCAAACTTTACTTCCCAAACGGATTTCAAAAGGTTCGTCGGAAACACCAGAAATTCGTACAACAAAACTTTCAAATGTCGGAGCTTTCCAAGAGTGGATATTAACAGGCGTTAGGAGAAAATTAGGAATTAAAGAAATCGGAGTATGTGCTTCATAGCACAATAATCATAACAGATTCAAATGATTGAGAAAATCATATCAAAATATGGTGAAGCAGATTGTGAAAGGTCACGTTCCAAATATTGTAGTCTACGGTAGCTTCACGAAAGCCACCCATCCAAAATCAAAAGACCTCAAAGTCAAATACATCCAAGGTAAACGGATTCTCAGAACGAATGTGGTTGTCAAATCATACGGATAGTTCACATATCAAATTTAGGTACATGGTTCATCAAAGTGTGGGATGGGAGAGTATTAGAATATATCAAGGTCAAATATATCAAATTGAAGGTTAGCATCGAGAACAGTTCAAAGGATTGGAATCTTGTTTAGCTTATAGCATAGGAATGGTAGGGTGTGCATCGATAGTAATACGAACATCGTTTAACTGTCAGAGGCGAGATGTATGGAACATCAGTTATTAGCATCAGCATGCTCAGATAACAATTCCGTACTAGACAAAAATCAACATCAAATCCTTCCAAAGGGAATTGGTTAACATACAAAGTTCATTCTTCAAATGACGGAAGATAAGACTTCCTCGTCTTCTGAGACAAACGTTCTTATAAGGCATGACTATAGGCAAAGGCAAGATTCAGAGTGATGCGGAAGCAAATACTACTCACATGGATGTCCTAGTCTACCCATTCCTCACCGGTTGTAACTTATGTTCCTATGGGAAAATACTCAAGCAACTTCGCAAAGGTTATCCTACGAGCGCCTACAGGGAAACTTAGTGGTCCTAACTTACACAGGCCAAGGGTAAATGTATTACGAATCGCAACCTGTCTCTGATACCATAATTGTAACACCCCAACCCGGCAAGGGTAGAAGTATCACATTAATGGTTTCATATCAGATCAAAACAAAGCATACATTCAATAGTAATACAAGGATTCTCAAAGGTTACAAATGAATTGCTGAATATACAAGGTTACAAATGAAAATTTTCAATAACTACTAACTCTAAATACAATAACTTCTAGTCATCTATACTCCAGAGTAGCTATCAAGGTCTTCTAAGTCCAAGGTTCTCTTCACCCATACCCAGCTTCCAAACTAAAACCTGCCGCGGGAAAGAAACGCGGCTGAGCTTAAAAAGCCCAGTGAACAGATATATAATAAACGAAAACGAAAGTAAACGGAAATGAACAGAAGTAGCATAATGAATAAGATATAAGTAAAGGTACAAGAGTAAAGGTTTAGGACAGTAATCCACCACGAGCCCAAACAAATCAAATCATATCATATCGTAACCATAATCTTCAAATCATATAGAGGGGAGACCTCTCAGATAATCAGATAATATGAGGGGTGTCCTCATTCTTTACATCAAATAATATGAGGGGTGTCCTCATTCTTCAAATGGAGTAGCTAGCTCCCAAATTTTGTGAAAGACGTGGATTGCACCCATCATCAGTCACCAAATCAAATCATATCATATCACATACAAAGCAAATCTAGGATGCATCCATACGCCCCCCAAACAAATCATATTGGCCATAACAAATCATAAAGCGCGCATATCATATCAAATGGGGATGGTGTGTAACATCACTCGAACACACTAGAGTCATGCCATTGGTGCATCAATGACACGGCCATGTTACCTTCATGGCTAGGAAACAAATTTTGGCTCGGGTATCAAACTGGGGTCAAAGGTCAAAGGTTCATATCAAAGCAAAGGTTCATATGTCATAATCATAGTCCAAATCTCAAGGTTCATATGTCAAAGTTCAAATGCCAAAGGTTCATATAAGAGGTTCAGAAATCAAAGGTTCATATCAAAGTGTAGGGAACATAGCAATGGTATAGGGAAACCCTAATACAAATCAAAATAGAGACCGAAGGCTCCCTATACAAAGAGCAGAATATCTGTACCTTAACCGCCAACGAAACATAACATAAGGATAAGAATTTACTCCTCCTTCGGCGAATCTACACGAATCAATGATCGGCTTATTATTAATAACTTATTCAAATCAGAGTTCTCATTTTTGTCGGCTTTCCATTTTTTTAGTACTTTCCATTTATAGCAGGTTTCCATATTTAGTAAATTTCCATTATTAGAACGTTTTCATCTTTAGCAAGATTGAGGTATCATAGTTAAATTAACTCATTCTCATACTTAAGTTATCCAGATTTACACATTTAGTCCTTTAGTTTACACAATTACAATTTACACCCTTTATATTATTAAGTTACACTTTAAACCTTATAATATCAACAATTACACATTAAACCTTTGGTTTACCAAAATTTACACAATTAGTCCTTAATTTAATAAGTTGTACGAATGTTCCATAATTTACACAATAGGTCCCTCAAGTTAATTAGTTTACATATTAAACCTTTACTTTACATTTTCAATCCTTTAATATTAATAATTACATATTAGGCCATTAAATCCTCAAATTTACACAATGCACCCTCAACATGATTTAATATACGAATATACCTTAACTTTCCAGAAATTACATTTTTAGTCCCTCTACTTATTTAATTTACAAATCGAATTACAATATACTTAATTAACCATTTAAACCCTTTTAATTACAAAAATTACACATGACAGCCTTAAGTTACATTTTATACGAAATATATCCAGTCCCAATAATGTTCTAAAAATAACCCACAAGTTTTAATGTTTACAAAACACACCCTTATATTATCAAAACCAAATCGTATAACACTTAAAATAACGAAACCCTAATCCTAATATGACAAATCATTTACCAATCATATCCTCATCATTAATCATCATTTACATCACCAAGAACAAGCCCTAACACCTAAACCTTCATCGAATCATAATTTATTTCTTTTCTTTCTTCATTTTCTATAAATCCGATTGTATAATTAATTCCAAAATGATTATTTTAGGCCATGACAAATCGAATGGACATTTTTTCCAGACTTGTTTGATGATCATAGAACTCATAAAAATTATCAAAGTAAACCAGAAAAATCGTATGGGCCGCTTAAGATTTTAAACGCGTTTTTAGGGTTTATAAACCATTAATTCATTAGCGATTTATAGGACATGCATGGATCGATTCTAGCATTTTATACGAAACTCATATGATATAAGGGACATGAGAAAAATACCAAATCGAATATGGAACGAGTAGAATAGGTGCAACGAAATAGGTGTCTCTCGGATGTGCAACTCGACAAGGAAAATTCACCACGACCACACCAGCCACTCCACGACCTTGTAGTCATTTTTCACAGACCATATATGACGTGAGGATCTTGAGAAAAATAAGAAACGAATTTAAAATGAGTCGTACGAATAATGGGGGAATTAACTTACGTATTGCCTAGCGATAAGGGAAAAAAACTTCTCACGATCTAACCAAGCACCACACGACCTCAAACATATTTTTCTAGCCTCCTTTAGATGATGAAGGACACAGGAAAATTGGTCTTGCTACTCCAGAAAATCGTAAGAACTAGGGACGAATTATTTTAGGGTTTTTAAGGTGTTTCGGTTTCTTTGTGGAGAAGAAAATGATAAGGATGAATAAATAAATGATATGGTCGAGTATAGGGGGGGAGGGTGCTATAGAATCGGAAATCACAATGACCAAATCAAGAGAATTCAATTTGATTGTTTATTTCCCAAATTAACTTGAATTTAAATGTAACTTGAATATAATTAAATTAATTTAAATGGTTTTTGGTCCATATGATTTTGTAATGTGTTATAACTATTTTTGGTGGCTTGTACAAATATTATTTGGTGTTTCATAATTATTTCATATCATATATGGTTTAGTTACATAGGTTTTGTGATTTAATTGTCACTTATATAAGCTTTAATTAAATTTCAAAGTTGTAGGGGCATTTTGGTCTTTTCACATGTTTTGGATTTTAGGGTTTTACATGTCGAATCCTCACAAGTGGTATCAGAGCTCAGGCTGATATTAGTGATTTAGAAGAAGAAGCTGAAGAAATGGACGTTGAATGTTGGGAATTATATTTCTATAGATTTGATGATACAAAACAAGAAGAATGAAACATGAATTCTGGTTGCTGAAATGATTAATTCTACCAGCAGAAAAGTTAAGTCTTGTAGTGTTACAAAGTTAAGTCTTGTAGTGTTACAGAGTTAAGTCTTGTAGTGTTACAAAGTTAAGTCTTGTAGTGTTACACAGTTAAGTCTTCTAGTGTAAAGTCTGATGATTACACAGTTAGGTCTTCTAGTGTATCAGATGCTACTGTGAGTCATACTACTGCTGGATGGATAAGGATGAAGAAGATATTTTGTATTTGAGTCAAGTATATCAAATATATAATATCTAGATATATTCTCAGTCAACAAAGTTGTAAACAAAGATACAAGTTGTATCTTAATGACTGTAATACACAAGCAAGTAGTAGACAAGACTTATCATATTGTAAAAGATCTTCTTGGACTATAAAAGAAGACCTTACCCCTTAGATATCAAGTGTGATTTACAAAGACTCTAAAAGAGTGCTTAGAACTAAAACAACAAGTGTGTTCAAATGTAATCACCAAGAAAGAGTGTGTGTGGGAACATTAGACATGGGGTCTAATGTTGTTTATTTTTGTTAAGCCTCAAGGATCATTGATCCCTGTTAGAGTGTAACCGTATTACTAATGATCAAGTAGTATTAGGGCTGAGTTTAATAACAAAGAAAAAGTTTGGAAAAACCTTGTTGTGATAGTATTGTTTCTTTCACAGAATATTCCATCAATATTATCATCATGCTTTTTATAGTTAATCCTAGATCAAAGGTGTAACAACCTAGAGTCCATAAACGATCACGTAACTTGTTTTAGTAGATTCAAGTAGCTCTAAAATAAGTTTTTCATAGTTGGTATCAGAGAGGGGGGATCTGGATCTAGGAAAAGAAAAGGTTTTAGCTAAAGAAAGAAGAAAAATTTGTTTTTGCTTAATTTTTTGCAACTTTCTGTAGAGCAATTTTTCAAAGGCTATAACTCCTTCGTTAATCGTTGGATCGGGCTGAAATTTTTGTTGAAGGTTCTTGGTATATCAAGGTAGATTCTCACCGGAGGGATCTTCAATCTGAGCATTAGGTTGCAAGATATGCATCGTTGAAAACTGCTGCAGAAACAGTTGAGGTATGGTCGAATTTTTGGTTTTCTTTCAAAGTACACACACAAAGGGGAAGAACCACACAGAAGAAAGTTGGTTTAGGTTCTTAAAAGATTAAAGGCTTGTTTATTAAATTATTATTGGTGAAAAAGGTCATTTGTTGCTTATTTGAAGTTGAGGTTGAATTTTTCAAAATTGTGTTTTATCATATCTTTGGAAGAAAAGATAACTTGTTTGTGCTTCAATAATTATGGCGATGACTTGTTAAATCTAGTTTTCATAGGTCAAGGGGAGGATGGACGAAGACCTAGTTAACTATCACTTAAAGGAGTTACTTTGTAGTGCTCAGTGTCTCATTGAAGATGAGGATTTTATCAAGAGATTTCGATCTAATTATATGGTGTTAGTATAAGTTCAAAGTCAGTTTTAGTACAAGATATAGGACACAAGATTGGTTTATTCAGCTTCATCAACAAGTTGGTAATGATTGGTTTTTCTTCATCAGTCATAAAAGCCTACAGAATTGAAGATTCGAAATGGTTAACATATGGGTTTCAGGGGAAGCTTAAATGTTTGGATGTATAACCATTTATTGTATTTATGCAACACCACAAGGGAAAGTCATTGATTCTTACTACTACTGATTAGTATTAGTTTGTAGTTGTAAAAATCATATTTGTATACTTTTTCTATTTGTTGATAACAAAAAGGGGAAGAGATGTGGTGGATAGCATAGATTAAGGGGAAGACAATATGGTTTCATTCATGGTGAGATTTAATTATCTCAATTTCTCTACTTCATCTAGGGAAATTCGTACAAGAATGTGTTTGTTTTGTCATCATCAAATAGGGGAAGATTGTTGGGAATTATATTTCTATAGATTTGATGATACAAAACAAGAAGAATGAAACATGAATTCTGTTTGCTGAAATGATTAATTCTACCAGCAGAAAAGTTAAGTCTTGTAGTGTTACAAAGTTAAGTCTTGTAGTGTTACAGAGTTAGGTCTTGTAGTGTTACAAAGTTAAGTCTTGTAGTGTTACAGAGTTAAGTCTTGTAGTGTTACAAAGTTAAGTCTTGTAGTGTTACACAGTTAAGTCTTCTAGTGTAAAGTCTGATGATTACACAGTTAGGTCTTCTAGTGTATCAGATGCTACTGTGAGTCATACTACTGCTGGATGGATAAGGATGAAGAAGATATTTTGTATTTGAGTCAAGTATATCAAATAGATAATATCTATATATATTCTCAGTCAACAAAGTTGTAAACAAAGATACAAGTTGTATCTTAATGACTGTAATACACAAGCAAGTAGTAGACAAGACTTATCATATTGTAAAAGATCTTCTTGGACTATAAAAGAAGACCTTACCCCTTAGATATCAAGTGTGATTTACAAAGACTCTAAAAGAGTGCTTAGAACTAAAACACCAAGTGTGTTCAAATGTAATCACCAAGAAAGAGTGTGTGTGGGAACATTAGACATGGGGTCTAATGTTGTTTATTTTTGTTAAGCCTCAAGGATCATTGATCCCTGTTAGAGTGTAACCGTATTACTAATGATCAAGTAGTATTGGGGCTGAGTTTAATAACAAAGAAAAAGTTTGGAAAAACCTTGTTGTGATAGTATTGTTTCTTTCATAGAATATTCCGTCAATATTATCATCATGCTTTTTATAGTTAATCCTAGATCAAAGGTGTAACAACCTAGAGTCCATAAACGATCACGTAACTTGTTTTAGTAGATTCAAGTAGCTCTAAAATAAGTTTTTCATATTGAATCTATTCAAACAAATGTTGCTGCGAAGATTCCCATGCTCAAACAGAATGAGTTTGAGATGTGGAGGCTGAGGATAGAGCAATATTTCCAAGTGCAAGATTATGCACTTTGGGAAATCATTGAAGATGGAGACTCTTACCCGCCTACCACCACTACATCAACAGTGGAAGGCAAAGTGGTGTCAACTCTGTAGACAAAGCCAACATCTGCAGAAGATAGAATAAAGAAGAAAAATGACTTGAAGGCAAGAAGCATGCTAATGATGACCATTCCCAATGATCAACTTCTAAACTTCAGCAAGTTCAAAGATGCCAAGTCATTATTTGAAGCTATTATTGCCAGGTATGGTGGAAATGAAGCCACCAAGAAAACCCACAAGACACTGCTCAAGCAGCAGTTTGAAAAATTCTCCTCTACATACAATGAGTCTCTTGACCACATGTTTAATAGGCTTCAAAATATTGTGAGCCAACTTGCTATTCTTGGGATTGAAATGCTTCAAGAAGATTTAAACTCAAAATTTCTGAGAAGCTTACCAGAAGAGTGGGCTATGCATGTTTTTGTCTGGAAGAACAAGCCAGACTTAAACACCATGGAACTGATGGACTTGTATAGCAACTTCAAGATTGTGGAACAAGATTTGAAGAAGAATGGAGGTACTAGTTCTAATATTGGGAACAAGGCATTTATGTCAACTCCTAGTACCTCAAAATCAAGTGAAGAGGTGAAAGTTGTTGATGATGTTGGTGCTGCTAGTTCATCAAGTAGTACCATAAGTATTTTGGATGAAAAGACTTGTTGTGCATTTCTTACAAGTCAAAACAATGGGTCCATGCTCTTGATTGCGTGGTTTTGTAACCTTACAACAGGTTTTACCTCTCGAGGGATCTCAAGAGGCTTACAACCCCACCAGGCAGTGTACCTGACCGACGTAGTATAGTGTAGTGGTAAGTACGGGGGATTGATCGTTCTCCACAGGGAATAGTGTTCGTTAGGTATGAAAGGCTACTCTAATTAGGTCTAAGGGTTGAGGAAGATTCTTTTTTATGTTTTTATAATTTTATGAAAGCAAGTAAAATCTCGGTTTTGATAGAGTGGGCGGAATTAGTTGCTAGTCAACTAACCCAAATTTGCTACGAATGTAAATAAAATAAAATAACAAAAATGAAAATGTGGTGAGAAACTTATGTGTAGAGAAATGTGTTTACTTAGATTTCCTTACTCCCTAACTATCTTTTACCGGTTAATTAGCGTGTATTAGTCGCGTGGATGACGGGTGTATTCCTTAATACCATTCGTGGGGTGGCGTACTTACTTCCCCAACTCTACAAACTCCTACTTCACTCCTATGTCGAGCCGGCTAGGAAGCTCCTAACATGGGATCACTAGAATTCGCTTGTGCATTAAATACAACCATAAAAACCTTTAGTACGCATTTGGTTCATGTTTCTTAAGACGTTCAAGCAAGTTACCGAATAGGAAGTTAGCCAGTTTTCTTAAGCCTAACATAGATAAACAATCATCCAATACAACTAACAACACACTAACAACCAATAATCAATAGCTAGGTTTCATTAGATCTAAGCAAACACAAGATAAATTTAGCCTAACATGTTAAACAAAAGACAAGAATAAGATAGAATCAAACAACACATAGACATATTGAATGATTAATTGATAACTTATCTTTCAATGAAACATGGAAGATCTCAAGGCAAAAAGCCCTGAAAAAGTAGCTAAAATCGTCTTAGGGTTTTCTCCCAAAATTCCACACACTAAGCTCTCTTAATGACAAAAGATTAGAAAACTATATATAGATTTTTGGATCTGACGGCGTCACCTTATGGAGTGTGACGCCGTCACCTCGCCGCTTTTAGGGTTCCCGGATGACCTTCTTGACGCCGTCCCTCTTTAGCTCTTCAAAAATCCATTCTGGCTTATCAAGGCTTGACGCCGTCGAACCATGAACGTGACGCCGTCCCCTTATGATTTAAGCCGTGACGCCCTCGATCAAGTTAAAGCGTGACGCCGTCAGAATTCACATGCTATTTTCACTGGCCCGTCATGAGTAAATTTCACGTCCAACTTTTCTTGCCAAGGCATGACGCCGTCTAGAGTAAATCTTGACGCCGTCAAGAGTAACTTTTAGCCGATTTTTGAGACTTTGCCGTTTTCTTCACTTTAATGCTCCAAAAACGTCCAAAATGCCTCCTTTTCCAGATTTCTCCTCAAAAGTACCTAAAATGACAAAAGGAACGATTTAGGGCAATATTTGATCAAATAAATACGATTTAGGGCTTAAATGACCCCTTAAAAGCGGTACACTTTTCGCCTCATCAAATACCCTTACACTTGAGATTTGCTTGTCCTCAAGCAAATGCGCTTTTATTCTAATCAAAATACAAGTTAGGGGTCATTTAATGCTAACATAAAAGTAATTACAACAAATAATCGTTCCACTTCAATCATAATAAGCACGGAGATTATAAACTAGCACCTCACAAGTAGTGTTTAGATACTCACATCTCTCAAGTGTCATCAAAATAAATCTCATAAATGAAAACGGAAAATATCTCTCACTACCTGTCATAGCAAATAGATTACCATAGGCTTGGGAAAGGATCGAAAACCTCCTCCACTAGGCGTAAGCACCTAAGATAAACTATCAAAGAGGGCTTTTAAATGGGTTATAACGTTAGGTGTAGGGAAAAGGAAAACACGGTTTGGTTGGATAAAGGATATTTTACTGGTGGCGAGTTAAAGATCTTGATCAATTACATGTACTATACAATGTTGCTAAGCCAAGACTCGACTCAATCTTAAGCTAACAAAAACATTAAACAAACATAAAATGAAACGGGATGGTAGTCCGTATGTTTTTTTTCTACTTTTCTTTTTCTCATTTTTTTGTATTTTTCTTGATTTTTTTCGATTTTTTTTTTTTTTTTTTTTTTTTTTTTTTTTTTTTGCATACACTTTTGCCCTACCATCCAAAATAATACATCATAGGGGCATTGCATTCCCCTTACACTTGAACTTTTACATAACTTTACAATTACTAATCTAATGACTCGAATTAAGATAATCGAAAAACTTGGAGTACTTTTAAAACATTTAGCACATATGGGGGTAATAAATGATGTTCTTCCCCGTTACTCCATTACACTAGTACTTTACCCATGAGTCCCAATCGTCCCAAAACAATATGTACGAGGATATGACTCGACTTAGCAACCATGTAATCAATTAGATAATTAACTTGGGTTTAAACAAATGTTGTCACAATAATGCACTAAAAATGAGTGCATATAAGGTAGGCTAAGGCGATTTGGGTGTACATTTTAGTGGGGTGTAACAAATTCTTCCTTTAAGTAAAATGCTTAAAGGTCGAAACGAAAAGATAGGCTCTGAGGGGTGTACTAGGGGTATCGTGTACTAAAAATGAGTACAACGCAAAGGGTGTGGGAGAATTACTTGACTAATGTAGCCAAAGTAATTATAACAAAATCACAGGTGTAAAACAATGCGTTAATCCTAATGCCTCTTATCATGTAGTAAATCTAACTACACGAATGTAGTCTCACTTGTGGTCTTGGAATGGTCCTAACGCAAGTTCTAGAATCTAAGTGCTACCGGTACACACATCATAGCATAAATGCTTTTCCTACCAATTCTAGGGGCGAACCTCACATATTTGGGGTGGAAAATTTTTTAGTGATATGGTTTTTGTGCTAGTCATATAACTTCTATCCATGAGACGCTCATTAAGATCAAAGTTTCACTCCTATATGTTGTAAAAAATTTTAAATTTGGCACTAAAATTACCTTAATCAAGTATTTCTCTCAGTTTTATTACACATCTACCATTAAACAAACAAAAATCAAGCGTAATGGTATTCTCTAAAATCGTACTTTTACCCTCCCCTTACACTTAAGATGAACATTGTCCCCAATGTTCAAATAACAAGATGTAAAAGCATAAAGTAAAAGAATGAAATCAAATACTCCCCTGATTCGCTCGGTGGATAATGAAATTACACGGTTAGATCTTCCTCCAAAGAGAATGTTGAAGCTCCATGACTAATGCATCGCCACAAGCTTGATCCAAAAACATCTCCTTGTCCAAAATAACCTGTTAAACCTGAGAAAACAAACACGAAAACCTGCATAACATCGGCGGGATAAAATCTATATATAAGGATATAATGCTTGTGGAATGATAATTTTGCAGATTCCTGGAGATTATAAGTTGGAGATTTTAATAAAAAATTTTTATGAAAACAAAACTTTCAAAAATTTCTGGAAATTAAATCTGACGCCGTCAGGTTATAACCCCTGACGCCGTCAGAAATGACCTGACAAAAATTTTCATTTTTAGTTTCCGGAAAATTTCTGGAAAAACCTTTACCTTACTTCCTGGAAATCCTGCAAAACCTCATTATGACTCGATACAAGCATTTGACTCAAACAAATACGAATATGTATGTTAATTTATTACTATTACGATTCATGTTAATTTGTGTTCTAATAAACCGATTTAGATTTCCCTTACACTTATCTTTTGCAAAATACCTTTATATGTAGTTAAGACGAAGTTAAAAACAACATAAAGCATTTTCACAAATTAGTTTTTAACATGAATCAATAATAATAAAAATTAAACACACATACGGAAACAAATAAAATCAAACAAACAAATAAATAAATACACAAAGCAAATAAAACAAATAAAGCTTGGGTTGCCTCCCAAGAAGCGCTTTTCTTTATTAACGAGTCTTGTAGCTAGACTCAAAGTCACGTACATTACGTGACTCCATCATCGGTCACGGTTCCTAGGCCATTCTCCTTCGATCCTCTATCAGAATCACTTTCATAGTAAAGGTATTTCGGGTCCACGTGATCAAAAGGATTGTTTCGGTATTTAGAACTAAGTGCCTTATCGTGCTTAAAGAATCCGCTTGACAGGTCAAAAGTGTCCTTACACCCCCTTCTCACATCATCATCACATAACACGAGTTGGGAACTTAACCCATCGAGCCCTTTATAATCATTCTCCTTGAATTCTCTCATCTTGTAAGGCGTTTGGTATGAGATTTCCCTAATCCCATCGGTGAAAGTCATGATCCCATTGAGCTCGTCCACAACCAAGCTTGTGGCCTGGCAAAAAGGTGCCCCAAAAACAACTTGTGATAACCTGGGATCGATGTACTCTTCGATATTATCGACGATTGCGAAGCTCATAGTGAATGTCATATTTCCTACAAACACCTGTATATCATCATCTATGCCAATGTCGTCCTTCCCTTTATGAATCATCCCTCATCTGCAAATGTTGTTATAATGAAACAAGGACATCACATTTTTGGGTAAACATGTGTCAATGTAAACATTATAAAAATGCTTGTGACCAATCATGCAGGGTATTTTGAGATTATTTGGATCATGTTGCTTAATCCGGCCAGGTCTTCTACCGCGTAACTCCCATGTGTTGCCACTTGCTGATGGTTGATACTCATACACTTCTTCACAGCCATCCCGAAAAATCACTTTCCTGACACCATCGGTAAATAATGCACTCCTATCATCCTCATCGAGTATCACTCCCGTTGCTTTTATGAATGGTTTGCCTAGAACAAGGCCAGTTAAGGATGGGCTGATGATAGAGTTCATGTTATTAATTACATTTAACTCGATATGAAAGAGGAACTTTTCTATCACAATTGGTACCCTCCTTATTACCCCGATGATATTAGACCCTTCATATTTGACTTGTTCAGTGAAGGCTTCATTATATAGAGAAAGGGATATTGCGCTTATAGAAGAGTTGGGGTTTATGTAGGCATCTTTTATAAACTTTTTCCTAGTGGTGCAAGAAATCTTAAAGACCCTAGGAGCGCCATCCTCTATCCTCTCTCCGAATCCCATAGGTGACCTTGCTGTGCCCCTCTCAAGTTCCTCTACCAGGGGTCGGTCTAGCAGTCCTGCGAGCCCATGAGGCATTTCGGATTTCTCTTCCGAGCCCTCCTCATCACTCACCTCTATTGTACTCGAGTTCTTTGGTGAGTCTAGATAGTCGTCGGGCGCCTCGGGTTTCTTTTCGGGAACTTCACCCTCCATTTCATTGTCCACATTCTCGGCTGTTTGTTGGTCCAAATTTGGTTTAGGAACAGGTATTGTTGTAATGGTGTTCACGAAGTGGAGAGGTTTCGAAGGGGTATGAGTATCTCCTGTTTTTTTTTCGTTTTGTGATATGTATTTGAAGAGTTTACTAGGGTGCTTGATTTTTACAGGAGGGGGTGTTTGGTGGGTTACCGTAACAGATTTGATCTCATTAACTCGTGCCAACTCACAAGTTGACCTGCCAGCAAGGCGATCATTGATGACCTTTAACAGGTTATCAACCTTGTTGTTCATATCAACTTGCTGTTGTCTGAACTGATTCTCAAGTTTGGAAAGCTGTGTTTCTTGAGAGAGAATGAATTTTTGCAGTGATTCCTCGCGATTTTGTTGTTTATGCGTGTGTCGCTGAGGATAATGTTCAGACCAGGTGAGCGGGGTAGAGTCATTGAATGATACGCTACGAGTTTGGTTCCAACTAAAATTTGGCTTATTCTTCCATGCCTCATACCCATCTTCGGAATTTTTGGGCCCATAATTAGTGGCGAGCCACTTATCTCCCGCCTTATCGATTCGCGAGGATGCGAATTCTTTGAAAGCCTGTTTGGGAAGTTCCATGCAATCATGAGTGTCGTGGGGACCACTACATAATTTACACGAAGAAGTGATTTTGTTCACTTGGCTTGAAGGTTTAGGAGCCTCGTAGGATTTCATGAGAAACTTGACTTGGTCTTCAAGTTCTATGATCCTACGGTCGGAAGTGCTTGAATTGTTAGAAGGCAAAGATATTGCCTTGACCGTTTTATTCAAATCACGGGGATCATTCCAACTTTCGTTGTCATAAAGAGCAAGATCCTCTAGGAGAGCCCATGATTGTTCCGCACTTAGATCACGTAGCTTGCCACCGGCCGATTGGTCAATGGTTTGCCTCGTGGAGAGATTGATATGGTCATAGAAGATTTGGACTTGGAGCCAAAGTTCTATGCCATGGTGAGGGACTTTTTGGAGTAAGTCCTTGAATCGAGTCCATGCCTCGTAGAGAGTTTCGCCTTGACGTTGTTGGAACATCAAGATATCATTCCTTAGCTTGGTAGTTCTTCCCGGTGGGAAAAACTGAGCAAGGAAACGAGTGGTGAGATCATCCCAAGAGGTGATGGATCCTGCGGGTTGACGTTCTAGCCACTGACTAGCTTGGTCCCGCAAAGAGAATTGGAAGAGACGCAATCGGGTCGTCTCTCGAGTGGCAACATCAAGGTCTATAGAATCAACGATTTTAAGAAAGTCCTTGAGATGTTGATTAGGATCTTCAGAACGAAGTCCATGGAATGCGCATCCGCTTTGCACCAACCGGATGGTGTCGGATCGCAAGGGTGTGATATTGGCTCCTTGAGTGAGCTCAATGGTGTTTCGATAGCCATGGTGGCTAGGACGGGAATATTCTCCTAAAGTACGGGCTCTAGGAGGTGGTGGTGGTTGTTGTGGTGGTGGGTTGTGGGGGTTAAGGATATTACCATCTTCCATGATGTCGGACGGTAATGGTTACGAACAAAGACACGAAGAAAATAGATAGACTAAAGAAAACCTAGAAAAATAAAATAAAAATCTCACTAGAAAGGAATCTAGTGAGTAGACCTAATAGAAATAAAAATTCAACCTAAACAATAACTATTCCCCGGCAGCGGCGCCAAAAACTTGATTGCGTGGTTTTGTAACCTTACAACAGGTTTTACCTCTCGAGGGATCTCAAGAGGCTTACAACCCCACCAGGCAGTGTACCTGACCGATGTAGTATAGTGTAGTGGTAAGTACGGGGGATTGATCGTTCTCCACAGGGAATAGTGTTCGTTAGGTATGAAAGGCTACTCTAATTAGGTCTAAGGGTTGAGGAAGATTCTTTTTTATGTTTTTATAATTTTATGAAAGCAAGTAAAATCTCGGTTTTGATAGAGTGGGCGGAATTAGTTGCTAGTCAACTAACCCAAATTTGCTACGAATGCAAATAAAATAAAATAACAAAAATGAAAATGTGGTGAGAAACTTATGTGTAGAGAAATGTGTTTACTTAGATTTCCTTACTCCCTAACTATCTTTTACCGGTTAATTAGTGTGTATTAGTCGCGTGGATGACGGGTGTATTCCTTAATACCATTCGTGGGGTGGCGTACTTACTTCCCCAACTCTACAAACTCCTACTTCACTCCTATGTCGAGCCGGCTAGGAAGCTCCTAACATGGGATCACTAGAATTCGCTTGTGCATTAAATACAACCATAAAAACCTTTAGTACGCATTTGGTTCATGTTTCTTAAGATGTTCAAGCAAGTTACCGAATAGGAAGTTAGCCAGTTTTCTTAAGCCTAACATAGATAAACAATCATCCAATACAACTAACAACACACTAACAACCAATAATCAATAGCTAGGTTTCATTAGATCTAAGCAAACACAAGATAAATTTAGCCTAACATGTTAAACAAAAGACAAGAATAAGATAGAATCAAACAACACATAGACATATTGAATGATTAATTGATAACTTATCTTTCAATGAAACATGGAAGATCTCAAGGCAAAAAGCCCTGAAAAAGTAGCTAAAATCGTCTTAGGGTTTTCTCCCAAAATTCCACACACTAAGCTCTCTTAATGACAAAAGATTAGAAAACTATATATAGATTTTTGGATCTGACGGCGTCACCTTATGGAGTGTGACGCCATCACCTCGCCGCTTTTAGGGTTCCCGGATGACCTTCTTGACGCCGTCCCTCTTTAGCTCTTCAAAAATCCATTCTGGCTTATCAAGGCTTGACGCCGTCGAACCATGAACGTGACGCCGTCCCCTTATGATTTAAGCCGTGACGCCCTCGATCAAGTTAAAGCGTGACGCCGTCAGAATTCACATGCTATTTTCACTGGCCCGTCATGAGTAAATTTCACGTCCAACTTTTCTTGCCAAGGCATGACGCCGTCTAGAGTAAATCTTGACGCCGTCAAGAGTAACTTTTAGCCGATTTTTGAGACTTTGCCGTTTTCTTCACTTTAATGCTCCAAAAACGTCCAAAATGCCTCCTTTTCCAGATTTCTCCTCAAAAGTACCTAAAATGACAAAAGGAACGATTTAGGGCAATATTTGATCAAATAAATACGATTTAGGGCTTAAATGACCCCTTAAAAGCGGTACACTTTTCGCCTCATCAGCTCTCCTATGAAGACCTCCAAGAGATCCATGAAGATGATCTGGAGGAAATGGATCTAAAATGGCAAATTTCTCTTATTAGCATGAGAGCCAAGAAGTTCTATCACAAGACGGGGAAGAAGCTCATAATCAGCAACACTGATGCTACTGGTTTTGATAAGTCAAAGATGGAGTGCTATAACTGCCACATGATGGGTCATTTCTCAAGAGAGTGCAGAAGACCAAGGCAGCAAGAAAGCAAGAATAGAGGTTTTGGAAGAAAATCCAAAACAGAGGAGGTTATTGAGCCAAAAGCTATGGTAGCTATTGATGGCTTAGGTTTTGATTGGAGCTTCATGGCAGATGAAGAAGAAACTCCTGCCCAGATGGCACTTATGGCTTTTTCTACTACTGAGGTACAAAATCATAAAGCTTGTTCAAATACTTGCACTGCTCTTAATGCTCTACAGGTTTTAATCAAACAATATGATGATCAAAAGAAAGAGCTAAGCAGCACTTTTCAAAACTTTATAAACTATAAGTGTGGATCAGAGACTTTAGAGAAACAAATCACACACTATAAAGAAAATGAATTAGCTTTTTCTGATGACAAAGCTCTCCTAATACAGGACATATTCTTTAGAGATGCTGAAATTAAGCTTTTGAGAGAAGCTTTTGATAGGGTCAAAAAGGAAAATGAAAAAATTCACTTGACTACACAGGCAGTAGAACATGCTTCTAGAGGTGTGCACAACATAGTAGAATGTCAGGTGATTAATAGAGCTAAGTCAGGAGTAGGATATAAGAGTGTCCCACCTCCTTATAGAGGCATACCAAAACCCCCAGGGATTGACCTAGGGAATTCAGGTTTACCTGAGTTTCAAGAACCAATAATGGAATATGGTTCTAAGACTACTGAGAGTCTTAAGGTAGAAAAAGTAAGTAAAAGTTTAGATAAAACTTTACTTTATCAGGACAAGGTGTCCTTTGTTAAGAAATTAGATGCTATAGTTGTTGAGGATTGCATAACTGATAGTGATGAAGAAGAACAGGTTATGTCTAAACCTGAAGTGGTTAAGAAACTAGGAACAAGTGTTCCTAAGATAGTCAATCACAATACTGCTAAGCCTAAATCAAACATTAAGCATGTTAGGCAACCTGTTAGATATTGTGAGCAATATAGAACCACCAACAAGCCCAGAGGTAACCAAAGGAATTGGAACAACCTCAATTCTAACCAATTAGGTGATGACTTTGCTTTTTATAACAAAGCTTGTTACACAAGTGGTAGTTTTGACCATCTTGCAGCTTTCTGCAACCATTGGGTAACTGGGTATGAAAACAATAGGGTGAACTTCAAAAGGCAAACCCCTCAAACTCACTTTCACTCTAGTTCTAGTGTTAATAGAACAAAACCCAGAACAGTCTCAAACAAGTCTATCTCAAACACTGATCCTGCTGGTATACAAATGGTTCCTGCTGCTAGACTAATTGTTCCTGCTGCTCGACCATCTATGACTGTTAACCCAAAATCAACAGCTAAGGGTGCAAAAACATTTTTCAAACATGCATCAAAGACTGTTCTAAGGCCCATTCAAACAAAAGCAGTGGTTCAAAAACAAGTTTGGAAACCAAAGGGTAGAACTGAAAAGTTAGCAGTTCCTGCTGCTAAGCAATCAGTTCATTCTGCTGCTAAGGGAAACAGGGCAAATGTTGTTAAGGCCTCAGCATGTTGGATTCTAAAATCCAATGTTGCATTAAGTATCCTTAAAAGATTAAATTACATTGATGCAAGAGGTAGATCCAAGTCAGTAATGGCTTGGGTCCCCAAAAGAAACTAATACTTCTCATTTAAGTGCAGGAACATTCAAATGATCAGCTAGAGGATCAAGGATACTCAGATAGTGGATGTTCTAGGCACACGAAAGGCAACAAGTCTTATCACTCAGATTTTCAATCAATAGATGTAGGCTATGTTACCTTTGGAGGAGGTGTTGGTGGCAAAATTTCCGGTAAAGGTACCATTAAAACTGGAAATTTAGATTTTAAAGATGTGTTCTATGTAAAAGAGCTAAATTATAATCTTTTTGGTTTCTCACAAATGTGTGACAAAAAGAACAATGTTCTTTTCTGTGAGACTGAATGTCTTGTACTTTCTCTTGATTTTAAGATGCCTGATGAAAGTCAAGTACTTCTTAGAATTCCTAGAAAGGGCAATATGTACAGTGTAGACATGAAGAACATTGTTCCTAAAAAGAATTTAACTTGTCTTGTTGCAAAGGCCACATTGGATCAATCAATGAAATGGCATAGAAGGCTTGGTCATATTAATTTCAAAACCATAAATAAAATTGTTAAGAATGGTTTGGTAAGAGGTTTACCTCACAAAAGATTTTAAAATGATCAAACATACATTGCTTGTCTAAAAGGAAAACAACACAAAGCCACTTGTAAGCCCAAGATTTTTAACTCTTTCAATCAATCATTGTTTATGATGCATATGGACTTATTTGGACCTGTTTCATTAAGTAGTATAATGCATAAGAGATATTGTCTTGTTATAATTGATGACTATACTAGATTTACATGGGTTTTCTTTCTATCTACTAAGGATGAGACTACAAGCATTCTTAAGACATTCATTACACAGATAGAAAACCAAGTAGACAAGAAAGTGAAAGTCATTAGATGTGATAATGGGACAAAGTTTAAAAATAGAGTTATGGATGATTTCTGCAAATAAAAAGGTATTAGGAGAGAATTTAGTGTTGCTAGAACTCCACAACAGAATGGAGTAGTTGAAAGAAAGAATAGAACACTAATTGAAGCTGCTAGAACTATGTTAGCTGATTCCAAGCTACCTATAACTTTTTGGGCTGAAGCAGTCAACACTGCTTGCTATGTCCAAAATAGAGTTTTAGTTATACAGCCTCACAATAAGACATCACATGAACTTTTTAGAGGTAGAACTCCTGCAATAGGATTTCGTAGACCTTTTGGATGTCATGTGACAATTCTCAATACCTTAGACCATTTAGGAAAATTCGATGGTAAAGCAGATGAAGGATTCTTTATTGGATATTCTCTTAATAGCAAAGTATTTAGAGTATACAACACAAGAACTATGATTGTAGAAGAAAATCTACATGTGGAGTTTTTAGAGGATAAATCCAATGTAGAAGGTCAAGGACCAAAATGGCTATTTGATCTTGAAACTCTAACCAAATCAATGAATTATGTGCCTGTTGTTGCAGAAACTAATGATTTTTCAGGTTCACAAGCAACAGATGAGGCAAGGTTAGAAAAGGAGACAAACCAAGATCATGTTTGGATGCCAATATGGTCAAGTACAAGTGTGGAATCAACTTCAACAACTGATGAATCTTCTTCTGGCAAAGCTAAAGAAGGTGTTAAAGATGAAAGGAAAGAAGAAGGAACTTAGGAACAACAAAATGTTTCTGCTGGTGATTCTGCTGCTGGCCCTTCAGAAAAAAAAGAAGCAGAATTCTCAGATAATGAGGTGGATTTCAACAATCTTCCATCAAATTATCAAGTTCCTTCTACTCCACAAACAAGAATTCACAAAGTCCACTCCCTAGAAAATGTAATTGGAGATGTACAATCAGGTGTGAAGACAAGAAAACAACTAATGTCTTTAGACCAACAAGGGCTTCTTGATGCCCTTTATGCTTCAAAGCAGTATGAGTTTTCAAACTCTTGCTTGTTTGTATGTTTTCTCTCACAAGATGAACCAAAGAACATTCTGAAAGCCTTAGATAATTCAAGCTGGGTAGAAGCTATGCAAGAGGAGCTTCTTCAGTTTAAGATTCAGAAGGTATGGGTGCTAGTTGATTTACCTAAGGATGCAAAGGTAATTGGCACTAGATGGGTTTTCAAGAATAAAAGGGATGAAAGGGGAATAGCGATTAGGAATAAGGCTAGATTAGTAGCCCAAGGGTACACACAACAAGAAGGATTAGACTATGATGAGGTTTATGCTCCAGTAGCAAGGATTGAAGCAATTAGGCTTTTCTTAGCTTATGCTTCATTTTTAGGCTTCACAGTTTATCAAATGGATGTCAAGAGTGCATTCTTATATGGAACAATTGAAGAAGAGGTGTATGTTTCACAACCTCCAGGCTTCATTGACCCACAACATCCAGACAAAGTGTACAGAGTAGTTAAAGTTCTCTATGGCGTTCATCAGACACCAAGAGCTTGGTATGCAAAACTTGCTTCCTACTTATTAGAAAATGGATTCCAAAGAGGAAAGATTGATCAGACACTTTTCATCAAACAGCACAAGAAGGATCTTCTGTTAGTGCAGGTGTATGTGGATGACATTATCTTTGGATCTACTAGGAAGGAGATGTGTTTAGAGTTTGAGAAACTTATCCATGATAAGTTTCAGATGAGTTCTATGGGAGAACTTACATTCTTTTTGGGTCTGCAAGTTAAGCAATCAAATGAAGGAATCTTTATCTCTCAGGACAAATATGTTGCAGAGATACTTAGAAAATTTCAATTTGCTGATTCAAAAGTGGCAAGAACACCAATGGACTCTAAGAAGCCACTTCTAAAAGACTTAGATGGAGAAAATATGGATGCAAACACTTACAGATCTATGATAGGCTCTTTGATGTATCTTACATCATCTAGACCTGATACCATGTTCTCTATTTGTGCCTGTGCAAGATTTCAAGTTACTCCAAAGGTTTCTCATTTAACTGCAGTCAAGAGAATTTTTAGATATCTCAAGGGTCAACCAAGGTTGGGTCTATGGTATTCAAGGGAATCACCTTTTGACTTGGTAGCATTTTTGGATAGTGATTATGCTGGTGCTAGCTTGGACAGAAAGTCAACAACTGGAGGATGTCAATTCCTCGGGTGTAGACTTGTCTCATGGCAGTGTAAGAAGCAAACAATAGTGGCTAATTCAACAACTGAAGCTGAATATGTAGCTGCTGCAAGTTGCTGTGGTCAAATTCTATGGCTTCAAAACCAACTCCTTGAATATGGGTATAATTTCTTAAACACTGTTATTCATATTGATAATAGTAGTACAATTTGTATTATTAAAAATCCAGTGCAACATTCTAAAACAAAACACATTGAAATTAGACATCACTTTATAAGAGACTGCAATGAGAAAAGACTAATTCAAATACTTAAAATTGCTTCAGAATTCAATTTTGCAGATCTGCTAACCAAAGCTTTTGATGTTGGAAGGTTTCAGTACTTGGTAGCAAGTATTGGAATGCTTAATCCTCAATGATTTTAAACTTTGTGTTTTTATAAATAAATTTTTGTTTGTGCTGCTAGTTTTAAAAGTTACTACTGCTATTACAAAAGTTTGTGCTGCTAGTACAAATTTTAATTTGTGTTATTCATACAGTTAGTCCTATGATTATTTAATACAAGACAAGTACTTTGTACGTTGTTCTTTTGGTTTTAGACTAACAATTTCAGGTATGAACATGTGAACACAACGGATGTTTCAAGTGAAATGGAAGCAGCAGAATCAGAATATTAGTTGCTGACATATTAGGTTTATGATGGACTGAGTTTGGGAATTTAAAATTCCTTAAAACTTCTTTCTTGAAACCTAAGTATGAAATTTCACATTGAATTGATGACATAGTTGATCAGATATTAACTGATGCAACTCACTTTCTATCATTTTATACTTTCAAGTATAATGAGCAAGTCTAAGGACATCTGATAGAAAGAACAGCTAGTAAAAGTGAATCTAACACTTGTGTTAAAGGTAACAATTACTATGAGCTGGAAACCCTGTCAAGAAAGCCTTTTGAATAGGTTTATCTTCACACAGGCAGTTATTTATAACTGAAAACATTGGTTCTCACACAACCAGAGTTTGCTTTAAACCGAAATTTTGATTATGTGTCTGTTATACACTTAATCCCTTTAAAATGGTTGAAAGCAGTATGGTTTTTCATAATAAAATCAATTACATACTGCTAAGGCAAAAGTTTCTTAAAAGGATTTTCAAAGGATTCACAAAAACCATCCATTGATGGACTATGAATCAAATGCCCAATGAATCACCTCTCATAGGAGTTAACACACCTAGAAGTGATGAGGGCAGTAACTTAAACTCTTAAGGAATTGATGGCTACATGTACAGCAGTGTCTGAAAACAAGTTCTCATTGGTAGATCAGATAATGGAAAAAGAAATATTTTGGTACATAGTGAGAGATCTTCCAAACTGGGGAGGATAAAATTTTATTTGCTTTAGGGGAGGAAATAAAAGCCCAAGAAAGGAAGAAAAACCCAATGTAAGGGAGGAAAAGACAAGAGCATACAAGATGATGACATGGAGGTTGAAAATGACAAGAATAGAGCTTATTCTGGAGTATTATATATATTCAGAAGGGATGAACCATTCCAAAGGAGAAAGTTCTATCTAGGTCAAACGAAGAAAAGTTTCAATTTCAGTTTACCACGTTTGTTCATCACTTGCAAAGACATGCTGATAGATGATTTCACTTGGTGAAACAAGCATCCAAGATACACAGCACCATTGCCTCTTATAATTCATCCATCCAAGGAAATTGCACCATCTTTCGGATGTGTGTTGATATTGTTAAAGTCAAAAGAAAGTAGATGAGTTCAGAATAGAAGAAAGTTCAGATCAAGGGTCTGACTATGAAGTGTTTGAAAGATCTTCACAAGTCCTCATTTAATTCATAAAAACATGTTGAAATGGATTCACATGTTTAGGGGAGGATTGTTGGGAATTAAATATTCTGAAGTTCAAGAATCGGGAACTACTACAAGTATGTTCCTGCTGGTAGTACATTTCATTCCTGCTGGTAGTGTATCGTTCCTGCTGGTAGTGTATTGTTTCTACTGATGATAATGTTGCTGGTTGATGCTGCTACTAGCGCATCTGTTCCTGCTGCCAGCATTATCTCATTCCTGCTGCTAGCGTTAACTCATTGCTGCTGCTATAAGCTTTCTGCTGCTAAATGGATAAGTATGAAAAGATATTATGTGTATTTTGGTCAACAATATACGGTAGATAATATCTTACCCCATGTGCTTAGTTAACAAGTTGTGTACACAGATACATGTTGTATCTTATGTACTGACACACTCTAGATAAGTTAGCAAGTAGTTCGACTAGACTTTAAGCAATATTGAAACGATCTTCTTGGACTATAAAAGAAGATCTTAGACTCGATATTATGTGTCGATAAGTTAGTTGATATTGTAAAAACACTTAGAACTTTCATAACTGTTAGAACTAGAACAAACACAACAATATCACAAGTTAGGAAAACTTAAGATTCAAGGTTGTAACCCTAGTGATAACTCAAGATCACTCGTATTATTATCATTAATAATATTGAATCGTTTGGTGTTAATCTTTCATCGTTCATTATCATATAACAAACACAACTGTTCCATTTCCATAATACAAATAACCTTCTAAGTGTGATTATGTAGATTCCGCATACTTAATCATATTAACTCAATATATCATACACACAAAGTGCAAAAGGTTTAACCACCTTAACCGTGTGTCGAATCCTTACAAAAAGTCAGATATGCTCAAGGAATTTATCTTGAAGACAAATAAAGAAGCTACTTGGAGTAACTTAATGCACAGAATCAGAGAAAGGCAAAAGTCTGGTTACAAGACCAAGTTACCTACCAGGAAGGAGAAAGTCAATTTCATGAAGCACTATTTGAAGAATCAAGCTGATTACAAGTTGAGTGACTTTACTGGATGGACAGATGCTGAAATTGAAAGGAAATTCTTTGAAGTATATGCAAGGCTGAATACTCCAATTAGAGAGGACATGACAAGGAAAAAGAAAAGACAACCAGAGGTTCTTGAATCTGATGCTGCAAAGAAACAAAAGTCTGAAGAAGAAGGGTTAACCAATGAGAAGATCAAGAGTATGATGATGATTGTTCCAGAATCTTCTTATATCAAACCTTTACAAGTAAAACATCCAATCATTGACTGGGAAGTGTTCACTGATGGAAGAATGAAAGGATGGAAGATAATCAAACTTGGTGATATTTCTGAAAGGTACAAGTTGTTTGAAGATTTACTCAGAGGATTTGACAGAGAAGATCTTAATCAACTATGGATCTTAGCAAAAGAGAGATTCAGAGATAAAGATCCTACTGAAGAAAAAGACAAAGAATTATGGGTTCAGTTGAAGAGAATCTATGAACCTGATAGTAGAGAGTCAATGTGGAGATTTGAAGCACAAGTTAAAGATGTGTATTGGTATTTGTTTGAATCGTGTGGAGTACATAGAGTTTCTACTCCAGATGCGATAGAAATCTATATGTTGGTGGAAAAAGACTATCCACTCAGAACATTTGTGTTAGTGGCTATGATACAAGGAAGACTCAAGGTTGAAGAAGACTCTGAGATGGCAGACTTGTTAGTTACAAAGATTTTTAACCTTGTAGAGCAAAGAAAAGTCAAAGGCTAAAGTAACTGATGTGATAGATGTTTGAAAGAATTTACCACATTAAGAAGAAGAAGCTTAATTTGAAGAAAATTAGTGATTTGGATAGAAATCATAAGTTTAGGGGAGGATTGTTAGGAAATTAAGCTATAGCAGTTAGTACTGTTGAAGATGAAAGTTAGTACTGCTAAAGAGCTTTGAAGACATAAGTAGTTAGTACTGTTGAGTGAAGAAGTTTGTACTGTTTATGATAAAAACCGTGTGAAGATAATTATGGAAAAGATTTAGTGTATATCTTATAATGTTAGGTTGATAGTTATCTTGTAAAGGAATCCTTAGTCTATAAAAGGATTACCTAGGTTAAAGTTTTGTAATGACACAGAAGTTCTACGATTAAGTATTGCTTAGTTAAGATTCAAGGTTGTAAACCCTAGTGATAGGAGATCACTCGTATTATTGATTAATAATATTGAATCATTGAAGTTGAAGTATATTGTTCGTTGTTCATTCTTTGTTGATTAGATAATACAAAACACAAACAAACAAATCTTCTAAGTGCTAGCTAGTAAATTTCGTGTGCTAGACTAAACATCATTCAAAGTATTAATCTAACACAAGGAGTGTGTGTAGATCCGGTCAGCCAACATGCAGGAAATTAGTGTAAACGAGACAGGCCCGGTATATGATACCGATGGCTTATCTCAAGTACTTGAATCAGAATGCCTCATTCATGAGATTGCTTCACCATCTTCATCTTCATATTCACAAGAAAATCTTGTTCAAAATGATTCATCATTCCCGTCTCAAGAAGATGATCAAATAAACACTGTTGTTTCATTCGATGATGATAACACCAATGTTTCATTTGATGATCCTATTGATGATGATAATCATGATCATCTTGAACAACATGATCTTATGCCTGATCAAGATCCAGAGATTATGACCTTATTGCTGACCACCCAATCACAATTGAATGCACAAAAGTCACAGATTGACAAATGCAATGAGGTTAACCAGAACTTAAAAGCCAAAATTGCAATGTTAACAAAGGACAATGAGTGCTATAAAATACAACTTTCAAGTTATGAAAAACAAGCACAACGGGAGAAAGGCTTTGAGGTTTCATTCCAAAAGACATACGTTCAGGTCAAGGATTTAGAGCATCAAGTTCGTGAGCTAACTGTTTCCAAGGCTGATTTGCTTTCTCAAAAAGAAAAGGAGCAATTTGAATTCAAAAAATAAATTGACACTTTAAATTCTGAGTTGTTAAAAACTCAATCAGAGCTTTCAACATCTCAAAAGGATCTTCTTGAAGAAAAGCAAGCCACTCGGAAACGAGTTGACTCATATCTTGAGGAGATTGTGGACTTGGGATCCAAGCTCAAAGAATTTCAGAATGTTGTATATAAAACGGGTAATTCAGTGACACAAATTCAAAGACTAAATGTGAAACCGAGTCCTAAAGGATTTGGTTTTGCAATTGGAAGTGACCAACCATGTTTTTTACACAAAGCACTCAGAAATCATCATAAGTTATACAATGCAGAACTTCTGTTTGATGATACATTTCAACGTGTTGTTGTGTTTAGTAATGATGAAGAAACTGAATATCTTGAACATAAGATTGAGAGTCGATCAAAGTCAGACAAAGATTTTTAAAGAGTTCCATATGATTATTCAGCAAGACCTCACATTAGTAAATCTTTTGTTCCTCCAAAGGACAAACCAGAACAAACACTGTCTATAACTGAAAAAAATCCCTCTTCTGAAGTTGCTCCTGTTACCACTCCTGTTACACAAATCGATGGTCCAAACGCTACAGTAGATCCACAAATGCCTCAACAATGTCGAATTCTTTGATATTTTAAGACATTTATGGATGACATTAAACTTTTGGAACCAGTGATAGAATTTAATTCTGAAATCAAAATCTCTTCTTTATTTTCTCCTGCTGAGATAGAAAAAAGAGAAAATTTTCAGAAACAATTCTTACCACATGTTAAACACTTGAGACTTTGTGCAACAATGTGGGAACAGGAACTACAGACTGAAGTTGGATCAATGATGAGTATTTTTAAACCCAAAGATGACAAAATTGCAAAACAAAAGTGTCAAAAGAAAGCTTTAGAAAAAGAGGTTGATCGACTCTTGGAACGTGTTTTGTGTGATGATGTAATTTCAGTGATTATGAATTCTATTTTTGAATCTTGTCATGCCTTGCTTGTAGATGATCATGCTGTGAATGTTGAAATGTTGTAAATTGAGATTGATAATTTGGTAAAAGAGAATGAGAGTCTTAGACAGATCAACTTTGATGTGGAAAACAAGTGTGAAAAAGAAATTTTCAAACTTAATTAAAGACTGGAATGGTGTCAAAATCAAAGTGCTGAGTTTTAGTTAAAGTACAAAAATTTAAAAGAGTCTTTGTCATTCCAAAACAGTCATGCTTCAGAAAGTCAGAATAAAAATGAAATTGATGTCTTGCGACATAAACTGTTTGAATATGAGAAAGACATAGATGAAGTTTCTCAAAACAGAAATGACACTGTCCGGTTAAACAGAATTTTGGATTCAAAAAATCAAGAACTCCAACACATCATTGTTGATTTGAGAGAGAAACTCAGAGTTTTAGAAAAAGGAAAAGCTGTAATTGCCCCAGGAATGTACACAGTAGACAAGCCATCTAAGCAAGCATCAAATCAAACCAATAATGTGAACACTTCCACTTCCACAGGACTAGGAAACAACTCTAAGGCTAGCAGATCAAGAAACACCAAGAGACAAAGGAAGTTTAGAATCTGGCGCCCTAAGAGTGGATTATCTAAGACTGAAAAAGTAGTAGTTAATGTTAGTAGTTTGAATAAAAAGCATGATATGTCATAAGTAGAATCAAACTTGTCTAAGTCTAGTTCTATAGATGATGTAATGAATGCTAAATCGTTGAATGTTATGAATGATATTATGATTGATGCGAGTTGTGTATTTTGTCATGCCATTATATTATCTAAAAATCATGAGAAATGTGTTGCTAAAACTCTGTTGACTCGCAAAAAGAAACGATCTAGTGGCATTTCCTCTAGGATCACTACTGCTGCCAAGTCCATATTAGGAAAACCACCACTAGTAGTTTCTGACGAATCTGTTGCAAAACACATAGATACATCTAGGACAACCAAATCACCTAGTGCATTTATTAGGAGAATGGCTGAGACTAGTTGGACATGACAGCGTTGGTTACAAAATACACATAGCTTTAAATGGGTACCAAAAATGATTAACTCATGTGTTACTAAACAAACGGATTCCACCATTACCAAACTTTCCTCTGTGTCAACTTCTGGTGATGCAGGTGATCCAAATTGTTCTATGGATTATTGATAGCGGTTGTTCTCGACATATGTCCAGCAATCTCAAGCTTCTTGTAAACTTTGTTGCAAAGTTCATTGGAACGGTCAGATTCGGGAATGATCACTTCGCTGCTATTATGGGTTATGGAGACTATGTAAATGGGAACATCGAAATTATCAGGGTTTATTATGTTGAAGGCCTAGGTCACAATCTCTTCTCAGAAGGACAATTTTGTGATGGTGATTTGGAGGTGGCGTTCAGAGAGAAAACTTGTTTTATCCGGGATCTTCAAGGAAATGATCTGATGAAAGGAAAATGTGGCACCAGTCTATATACCATTTCTTTTGAAGGCATGACAGCTTCCTCTCCCATATGCTTACTTTCAAAGGCACATCCCACAAAGGCATGGCTATGGCACAAACGGATGTCTCATTTGAACTTCAAGACGATGACCGATCTTGCTAAGAAAAAGTTGGTCGACGGTCTTCCCAAATTCAGATATGCCAAAGATCACTTGTGTCCTGCTTGCAAACAAGGAAAGAGTCATCATGCCCACTTTCCTCCAAAAGCAGATCACAGCACAGATCATTTCCTACAACTGCTTCATATGGATTTGTGTGGTCCTATGCGTGTTCAAACAATCAACGGGAAATGGTACATCTTGGTAATAGTGGATGATTACTCCAGGTGGACTTGGGTCTACTTTCTTCGTACCAAAAGACCAAGCCCCTTCGATGATCATTACTTTTCTCACGAAGATTCAAGTTCAGGTTCGTAACACCGTCAGAATCATCAGAACAGACAATGGTACTGAATTCAAGAATCAAACTCTTCGGGAGTTCACTGAGAAAAATGGTATTGTTCATCAAACGTCAATTGCTCGCACCCCTGAACAAAATGGAGTAGTCGAAAGACGCAACCGTACGTTAGTGGAGGAAGCAAGAACTATGTTGATTAATGCCCAATTACCAGACTACCTATGGGCTGAAGCTGTTTCAACCGCTTGTTACACCCAAAATCGATGCATGATCACCAAACGCCATGTCAAAACACCATATGAGCTTATTCATGGTCAAAAACCAAATATCAATTACTTTCATGTCTTTGGACCTCTCTGTTATCCAAAGAATGATCGTGATAATCTTGGTAAAATGAAAGCCAAAGCAGATATAGGAGTATTTGTTGGCTATTGTGAGAATTCGAAAGGATTCAGAATTTGGAATCGCCGTACTCGGGAAATTCAAGAGACAATCCATGCTAATTTTGATGAACTCACAGAAATGGCTTCTGAGCAAAACAGCTTAGAACCCGCACACAACCGTCTCAACTTTCCTGAATCTTCAGCTGAACCATTACCGTTCAACAGAAAGGATACAGAAGATTTGTTTGCTCCTCTGTTCGATGACTCTCTTGTTAATCGTGCCTCTGCTGTATCCACCAATTTCGCTGCTCAAACCATAAACAATCAAGCATCTGATACACCAGCAACTACTTCCATAGAAGTTGCTGAAGAAGCACCTCAACCAGAACCATCATCGTCAGTAGATCAAACATCTTCCAATTCTACACCCACAGCTAAACATTCCCCCCATAATTCTGTTAAAGTACCCACACCATCAGGTTATGACGGAGATGCATTCTTTAATCCATTTGCACCTGCACCAACCTTTCCTGATATTGCAGAATCTTCTACACGCAATTTGGAATCGTCAAACCTGCACCGTAATTATCAACACTATCCATCCACTCATAAATGGACAAAGGACCATCCCTTAGTAAACATCATTGGTAATCCAGAAAACCCAGTCATGACAAGACAAAGACTCCATACAGACGGTGAAACCTGCATTTATGCACTCACCGTTTGTCAAGTCGAACCCAAAAACATTAAGGAAGCCCTTACCTATGACAACTGGATTGATTCCATGCAAGAGGAATTGGAACAATTCAAGCGGTTAGAAGTTTGGGAACTAGTAGAGAGACCAGATGGGGTTTATGTCGTTGGATTGAAGTGGATCTGGAAAAACAAGTTAGATGCAGATGGTACTGTGATTCGTAACAAGTCCCGCCTGGTTGCAAAAGGATTCAGCCAAGAAGAAGGAATCGACTTTGAAGAATCATTTGCTCCAGTTGCAAGGCTTGAGGCTGTTCGCATGTTTTTGGCTTACGCGGCTCACAAGAACATAACTGTTTACCAAATGGATGTGAAGACTGCATTTCTCAACGGCCAAATCCGGGAAGAGGTGTATGTTTCTCAACCAGAAGGCTTCGTGGACCAAGAACATCCGAATCACGTATATCGGCTAAAGAAAGCCCTTTACGGCCTTAAACAAGCCCTAAGGGCCTGGTACGACAAGTTATCTGCTTTCTTACTTGCAAACCATTTTACTAAAGGAACTGTAGACCCGACTTTGTTTATACAAAAACACGGGGAGGACATTCTCATCGTACAAATTTATGTAGATGATATTATTTTTGGATCAACTCATAAAAAGTACTCAAATGCTCTCGCAAAACTAATGAAAAATAACTTTGAGATGTCCATGATGGGTGAACTGAAGTTCTTCTTAGGACTGCAAGTTCATCAATCACCCCGTGGTATATTCCTTAGTCAGTCCAAGTATGCTCACGAAATCCTGAAAAAGCATGGTATGACCAGCTGTGACACCTATAACACCCCTATGTCTTCCTCATCCCCGAAGCTAGATGCTGACATACATGGGACACCCATTGATCCTACAAAATATCGTAGTATGATTGGGTCGATCATGTATCTCACAGCTAGCATACCGGATGTTGTATTTGCCACGTACCTTTGCTCCCGATATCAGTCAAGAACAACTGAGCGGCATTTTTCAGTCGTTAAAAGAATCCTTAGATACATAAAGGGAACCATTAATTTGGGGATCTGGTATCCAAAGGATTCTGGATTTGAACTTGTTGCATTTTCAGACGCTGACCATGCAGGGTGCTTAGACACACGCAAAAGCACATCAGGGGGAGTACAGTTTTTGGGTAACAAGCTCGTCTTTTGGCAATCAAAGAAGCAAGATTGCGCATCACTATCGTCTACAGAATCGGAATACGTCACCATGTTTGCATGTTGAGCTCAAGTCATTTGGATGCGATCTCAGCTGATGGACTATGGATACGTCTTCAACAAGATTCCTATGTACTGTGATTCCAAGAGTGCCATCGCTATTTCCTGCAACAATGTCCAACATTCCAAGTCCAAGCATATTGCTCTACGCTATCATTTCATCAAAGAACATGTGGAAATGGGTAATGTTGAATTATATTTTGTGGGTACTGAACACCAGTTGGCAGACTTGTTCACCAAAGCCTTGCCCCATGCAAGATTTGTGGAACTAGTTCACCAAATTGGTATGAGATGTTTGACTCCAGAAGACTTGTCCAATTTTCTTAATCAAAATTAAACGGAGTCATACGTCAAACTATCTTTGTAAATAATTATTGAAAAACACAAAAAGATTTTCTTTCTTTCTTTCTTCTTAAAAAAAAATGCAAGTACAAACCTTATCAACATTTTGTTCATTTTTTCTTAACCGTCATTAATTATTTTCGAACAAGTGTTGAGGGGGAGACACAAATTTTTTTCAAAATTTTTCAAAATTTGTACTTGCATCGTTTCTTCAACGGTGATTGCTTCGAACAAGTGTGGTGATAATCTAGGATTAAGAGTTATGTGCCAAATTTGCCAAGTAGAATACTTTATGTTAGAATGGTGCTATGGTAGGTCGATAAGTGCAAAAGAAACAAAACATAAGGACTAGATGTGCAAAATTAGAAAAGAAAATTACAAAAGTAATAAAAGTTGGTGTGTATTAACTGCGACTCATTTAATTTACTAACAAACACATTCAATACATACAACTACCTCATCAACGGCCCTAATTGATCCGACCAATCCGTTCAAGAACCGTCATATTTGTGAGTGTTCGAATGCTTAACTTGAGAATGTGAACAACGGTTCTTAAGGATTTCATGATCCAACGGTTGATTTTGTCTGTAATAGTTGTTTTATATTTAGGGTTTTACGAAAATTATGCATAATCGATTCTGTGTGTTTATGATAATTTTTTGTTGATGAATAATGGTTAATATGAACTCATAATCGTAACACCTAACATGAATTATACCCAGAAACTCGAATTATGAATGTTCTTGATTTCGGGTTTTAGCGTACGAATTGGGGAAAGTCAATTGCAAGTGTTGTAGTATAATTAATATGTTGCAATGCTGTTGTTATGCTTCGAATTACATATCTGTAGCCTTGGATTAAACCCAAAAACATCAAATCTGATTAATTGATTTTAAGGGTTTATGAAGAACACGTTTGCACTTTCAGTTTGATTCTTAGGATTGTGTGGTTAAAATTTGTTATAACTTGGTCAGAATGCTTAGAAACATCATAGGATTATATTGTATCAAGCGTGATAATGAAATGCGAAAAATCAGCTGAGTCGTACGTCTTCAAAAGGTATCGAAATTTCTTGTATAAGAAATTTTTCAAAATTGCTTTCGCAAATGACATTTGCTTTCGTAAATGCCATTTCTTTCGCAATTGACAATTCCTTTCGCAATTGACAATACCTTTCGCAAATGATAGTTTCTTTCACAAATGCCAAGTTCTTTCGCATTTGACAAATTTTTCTGCAATTGGCTAATTCTTTCGCAAATGATCATTTCTTACGCAATTGACATATTCTTTCGCAATTGTCAATTACCTTCGAAATTATCAGATTCTAAAGAATTTATAAATTCCCTTAGGATTTGTCAAATGATATAGAAATTTGTCATTTCTAAAGAAATGATCATGTTCCAACTTGTGTCATAAATTTGAAATATCATGCTAAGTTAAGGATCACATGTGTATCATTAAGTTTAAACTAATGCTAACCCACATGTATCCTGCAAATTGGTGTCAAATGATGCTTCAGATTTTTCACAATGTCTGCACCAGCACAGCAACCAATACCCATGATCACTAAGGAAGAACTATTTCCTCAAGGGTTCAAGGCTAAGTATGGAAACAAAAATGCAAGAGTGGTCTTTGACAACAGCAAATGTGCTGAGCCAAGTTGCCAAATAGCCATTGAAATTCTCAGAAGACATGAATGCAACAGAATCTTGGAGAATTCAGAAAATGTCCCAGAATTGTACATTCATCAAATGTGGAGTACCATCAACCTCGATGACTACAACAGATATTTCACATGCACTCTGGACAAAAAACAAGTGAAAGTCACACCTATACACCTACGCAAAGCCTTATCTCTACCAGATCCACCTGAACCATTAAACAAATTTTGGCATGCACCATCAGAACAAGATATCCTCAAGTTTCTTCTCGACATTGGTTATGATGAAAATCCCAATCTTCCACTCACAACAATTTCAAGCATCAATGCTAAATCAATTCCACAACCGTGGAGAGCCATTTACTACATTTTGGTTCGCATCAACCCGACTCGGTTAATCAACCCGACTTGGAAGAACAAACACAGTCAGAGAAGGAGAAAGAAAAGGTCTTAACAGATGAAGAAATACCTGATGAAATGTTTGACAGTGACAAGGAAAAAGAACCACAACATGATGATACTATGGATTGGAACAACTATGAGGAATAATGGGAAATCATTGGGGATAAAACCACAGAAGCTGCCAAACAGTTTGAAGCAGAGCATGAGGCAGACTTAAAGAAAAAGGAGGAGGATGAAAGAATGAAAAAGGAAGAAGATGAAGAGGCAGAAAAGGAGGCCGATAACTACATTCCTTCACCTTCAGGCACTCCACCTCATCTTGCTATGGTTGTTTATGTACCACAACAAGAGCCACAATCAGAGACTCAGATTCCTCCAGTTTCATCTCCAAAACCCACAACACCTCCAGAGTCACCTCCTAGAACTCCAACACCTCCACCGTCACCTCACAAAGAATTCACACCTCCCAACTCACAATCATCAATTCCTTCACTCACTGCATCATCTTCAAAATCACCATCACCATCCAAAGGCAAAGCAACAGTTGCAGAAATAATCAAAAAGTTTATAAAAAGTAAGAATGTAAGAAAGACTGCTCGTGTCACAAGGGTCGATGTCATCTCTCCAGCTGCAAAGAAGTTAAAGAAGCCAGCCAAACTTGCCCGAGAAAAGAAAGACAGACACCTAAGTGACCAACTGAATGAAATGAAAACCTTGGTCAAAGATATGTCAGGTCAAGTTGATGAGTTGAATAAAACGAAGAAGTTAATGGATGAGTTTCTGAGTGACAATGTCAATGAACGTTTACTCAAGGCGACTCGGGGCAATACAAAGCACTATGTCAAGCAATTCATGCCTGAAGTTCGGGAAAACCTTAAGGAACACATCGACAAATATCTCGAAGAAAAGCTTCAAAACATAGCTGCATCAACACCTCATCAGAAACACATCTATGATTACTCTGTTGAAGAACTTCAGCTGACCCTTCTCACCAAACTCACCGCACAAACAACCTTAACTGACACAGAAATGGCTCTCATTTCGGCCATTCAGGATAATGTGGAATCATGCAAGGTCGCAGCTGATCAGGGAAAACGTACTCGTGAGGATGATGACGAAGACCAAGACCAAGATAACACAGCAAAAAGACACAAGACTGGAAGCAGATCTGGAATTCACATCAACGAGCCAACCGGAAAAACTTTTTCTCAACCTCCAAAGGCTCCGGAATCTGGTCCAACTGCTGATGAGCATCAATTTGAGCATTTCACCACAGAAAATGTGGAATTCCAACCGCAAGATGATCAACCACAATCACCACCTAAGTCACCTCCAAAGTCAAAGCCTTCAAGCAGCAAGAAATCTTCCAAACAAGTCAATATAGTCTCATGGCTTGATAATGATGATGATATCCAAGGCAATGACTGGTTCGATCAACTTGCTAGTACTCAAATCCAAGAGGACGAAGTTTCTAAGGTTGAAGACAGTACTTTTGCAGTCACACAACAAATCAAAAGTACTCTGAGTATCAAAAAGATGACCAAACGAGAACTTCGCCGAATAAAGAATGATGCTTTCAATCTCCTCAAAGACAAATCTCAGAGTGCTGCTGAACTGGAGTATCATCTTGAAAACATTGCCCGAGCAATGTCAAGTGATTTTGACTGGACTAATCCAGACATAATCAGGGTTGATGGCAGAGACAGCAAGAACCATCCTTACATCACAGATTGGACCAAGCCACTTCCCGTGATACGCAAACATCACATCTCAGAAATCCCTTTCCAATTCTTTTTCAACAAAGACCTTGAACTTCTTAAGCAAGGAGCATCAAGCAAAACAAAATATGCAACGTCAATCACCTTCACTCCAGCAGCTCATTACACACAACCAGCCATCGAGGAAGCTGCTTTGCACCAACAACTCTTAGTCAAACACCAAGTGAACTATGATCGTGATGCTGAACTTGGAATCTATCACTGGTATGACAAAAGGAAGACATGGTACAGGTATAGACTTTCCGACAAGTCCCGTGAAAAAGTATACAGTGACCTCAGGATTATGGCAGTGGTTAGTGTCAGAGGATCAAAGAAGTATGATTACACCTTTCTATCTGAGATCACTGTCCGACGACATGACAACAAACTCTACTCGTTCTCCGAGGCAGACTTCCCAGATCTAAATCTCAATGATATCGAAGATATGTACCTTATGAAAGTACAGGGAAAGCTGCAACATCTCTCTACCGATCTTCAATATGCTTTCAGTACGGCTATCTGCCATTTCATTCGGAGAACGATCATCAAATAACGAGTAGAGGATCTTCAGCTGGGAGTGGAAAGTTATCAAGTCAAGTTGAATCTCGTTGAGCCTGTTCTACATCTTGACAACAACCATGATCCTCAATACACCATGAAAAGACACCCACTCTTTGGTTTTGTCTACAGAAGTACAACGGGATTCAATCGCCTCATGTCATTCAATGAGGTTCACAAATTTTTTGACGACACATTGAAGAACCTTTGTGACGGGTTAGTTCATAGAGTTCGTGATCAAGAATTAGGAAAGACTAAGAGATGGAATAATGACGAACTAAGGCAAGTGAAGCAGTTTGTCTGGAAGATTGACAGGAGATTGGTTCGTAGAGATCAGATACGATGATTGGAGAGCTATGTTGGCGGTCGTCCACCCTTTCCAATTAGAATCTTTCAAAGGCCAGATCCAGTCTTCACAATATTCATCAATGGAGCTGATGCGTGGTTTTGCGACCTTACAACAGGTTTTACCTCTCAAGGGATCTCAAGAGGCTTGCAATCCCCACCAGGCAGTGTACCTGACCGTTGTAGTATAGTAAAGTGGCAAGTACCGGGGGATTGATCGTTCAACTCAAAGAATAGTGTTCGTTAGGATTGAAATTATTCTAACTAGGTCTAGAGGTGATGGATGATTCTTTTTGTATTTTTATATTTTATGGAAAGCAAGTAAAAATCTCGTGTTTTGGAAGAAGGGGCGGAATTAGTTGCTAATCAACTAACCCAAAAGCTACTAACTAAACTAATATGCAAGAAAAGTAAACTAGGGTTCTACAAGGGAAGTGAAGCATGTCTACCTATGATATGTTACTCCTTGCTAGCTATCCAATTCTACCTATTGAATTGTCACACCTTGTTTTAATTGATGGGTTGTATTCCTTAATACCAGTCGTGGGGTGGCGTACGTACTTCCCCAACTCTATAAGCTCCTACTTCACTCCTATGTCGAGCCGGCTAAGAAGCTCCTAACATGGGATCACTAGAATTCGCTCATGCATTAAATACAACCAAATAAACCTAGTACGCATTGGTTCATGTTTCTTAAGACATTCAAGCAAGTTACCGCATAGGAGGTTAGCCAGTTTTCTTAAGCCTAACATCGATATCACCCAATCAAACAAGAGACAATAGGAAACAAGAATTATAAGCTAAACCAATTAGATCTATTGAAGTGTCACACCTTTATTGATGACGATAGACACATACATCAACAAGGAATCAATAAGATCTAATTAATTATAAACAAGTTTCACACAATCATAAGTAGACACAAGGTGAATTAGCAAAGCATGATCAATGAAGGGCAAACAACCACAATAATGAAAGACATAATTAAGTTAAAATGAACAAACCAATATTTGATGTTTATGAAGTGATTGAAACCCTCTAAGTTGCTGGAAAAACACCTACCTAAACCCTAGAATCGGACTTAGGGTTTAGGGCTTACAAAAAATGAAGTTGTGATGTTGTATTTATAGCTGATTTTCTGTCCGCATCGATCTGACGGCGTCAGCCTTTACAAGTGACGGCGTCAGCTCCCCTTTTTCACCAAATTGTAGATCTTTTCGTCCCGATTCCGTGGCCTCTTGAATCACCGAAATCCGAGTTCGTATGAAGATTTTATGGCCAAAACAGTGACAGCTACTCCGCGCGTAAGTTATGATTGATTTGATTAACTTGTGACGACTTTTCTTCTTGTGCAAGTTGTCATTTTGACGTCGTCACTCTATGGCATCTGACGTCGTCAGGATGAGTCCTGACGCCGTCACCTTCAAAAATCCTCTGGCCCGTCTCTCTTTAACTTAACACTTGACGGCCTTCTTGACGCCGTCCCCTTTTAATCATCCAAAATCCTCTCTGGCGCGTCAAGGGTTGACGGCGTCACAATGGTGCTTGACGCCGTCACAGGTACTTTTCCAGCCGATTTTGAGACTTTGTCGTTTTCTTCACTTTTATGCTCCAAAAACGTCCAAAATGCTTTCTTTTCCAGATTTCTTCTCCAAAGTACCTAAAATGACAAAAGGAACGATTTAGGGCAATATTTGATCAAATAATCACGAATTAGGGCTTAAATGACCCCCTAAAAGCGGTACACTTTTCGTCTCATCAAATATCCCTACACTTGGGATTTGCTTGTCTTAAAGCAAATGAGCTTTTCCACCAATTGAAATACAAGTTAAGGGTCATTTAACATTAATATAAAAGTAATTACAACAAATGATCATTCCACCTTGGTCAAAATAAGCACGGAAATTATACACTAGCACCTCACAATAAGTGTTTGGATACTCTCATCCCTCGGGTGTTGTAAATTTATATATCATAAATGGAAATGGAAGAATATCGCTCACTACCTGTCATAGAAAATAGATTACCATAGGCTTGGGAAAGGATCACGCCTCTACCACTTTTGGCGTAAGCACCTAGGATAAACTATCAAAGAGGTCTTTACAAAGGGTTATAACGTTAGGTGTAGGGATAAGGAAAACACGGTTTGTGGGATAAGGATATTTTTACTGGTGGCAAGTCAATCATCTTGGTCAATTACATGTAGAATGAGGCGTTGCTAAGCCAAGACTCGACTCAACTTAAACTAATCACGAACTAATAAACATAAAACAAAACAAAACATAAATAAAAGATAGAGGCGGATGGTAGTCCGTATGCTTTTTCTTCACTTTTTTTTTTTTTTTTTTTTTTTTTTTTTTTTTGCATACACTCTTGCCCCTACCATCCAAAACAATACATCACTAGGGATTCTTTGTACCATCCCTACACTTGAACTTTTACATACTTTACATAAAATTATTCTAATGACTCGAATCAAGATAATCGAAACATTTGGAGTACTTTAAAATATTAACGTACATATGGGGGTAATAAATGATGTTCTTCCCCATTACTCCATTACACTAGTACTTTACCCATAAGTCCCAATCGTCCCAAAACAATATGTACAAGGATATGACTCGACTTAGCAACCATGTAATCAATTAGATAATTAACTAAGGGTTTAAAAAAATGTTGTCACAATAATGCACTAAAGATGAGTGCACACAAGGTAGGCTAAGGTGATTTGGGTGTACATTTAAGTGGGGTGTAAACAAATTCTTCCTTTAAGTAAAATGCTTAAAGGTTGAAACGAAAAGATAGGCTCTGAGGGGTGTACTAGGGGTATCGTGTACCAAAAATGGGTACAACGCAAAGGGTGTGGGAGAATTACTTGACCAATGTAGCCAAAGTAATTATAACAAAAACACAGGTGTAAAACAATGGGTTAATCCTAATGTCTCTTATCATGTAGTCAATCCTAACTACACGAATGTAGTCTCACTAGCGGTCTCGGTATGCATCACAAACGCAAGTTCTAGAATCTATAAACTACCGGTACACTCATAAGCACCAACAATGAATGCTTTTTCCTAAAGATCTAAAGGTGAACCTCACTTATTTGGGTGGAAATTTTTTGAGTGGTATGGTTTTTGTGCTAGTCATACAATTCCCTATCCATGAGACGCTTATTAAGACCAAAGTTTCACTCCTATATGTTGTAAAAAATTTTAAATTTGGTGCTAAAATTGCCCTAACCAATATTTCTCTTGGCTTTATTACACATTCACTATTAAACAAAACAAAAATCAAGCGAAGTTGTAGTTTCTAAGGCATCCTAATTTACCCTCCCTACACTTAATCCAAACATTGTCCCCAATGTTCTAAATAAAAGATGTAAAAGTAAAAATAAATGAGAATGGAAGAAACTAATACTCCCGTGATTCGCTCGGTATGGATGATGTGATAATATGGTTAAATCTCCCTCCAAGAGAATGAACATGACAAGCTTCACTCCAGAAATATAATCATCCTCTTGATGTGTTGCACGTACATCTTCTTTTCCAATATAACCTGTAATCATCAAACACAAAAACCAAAGCATCAAACCGAACAAAGAAAAACCACAACTAGATGTAATTCCAGGTAACATTCTTGTACTTTACATTTCATTAATGTGTAAATCGGATCATGCTTATTGGATCAGAAGTCTTTTAAATTAAAGATCCTGATAATATGACGCCTTATTTATCCATCAGAACTGTTACCTTCCAGTTTTAGGATTTTTCATGAATGTTTGCTATAATTAGTAGTAGGCCAAGTCCGCTAATAGCACACTGTTGATATCTTTTCATGGTTTTCGCTGATTTAGAGTAGTAGCGAGAAATTAAAAAAAAAAAAAAAGAAGGAAAAAAGAAAAGAAGCTATATTATGAATTGTACATTACATTTGTACATCTCCGGTTTATATTTTGTATGGTAATGCATCCAAGTTGAAAGTTCTGGACTTGCCATTATAGATCTGAAAATGCTTGATATAGATCTGGGGTCACAAGATTATCTTTTTTTGTCATCATTAAAGTTGGTTTAGACATTTGGTAAATAGACTGCTAACTCATTGTGTTGTTACAATGGCAGGTATGCAATCTTGTATGTCAAAGAATGTGAATGAACTCGTGAGCACCCAATGAAATTCTCAATACCAGATTATTGTTTGGAGATACCCTACTATGTACAAAAGTTAGTACTGCTAGTGAAACTTAGTACGGCTAGTACAAAGTTAAGATTGCTCAGATATTAAGACTGCTTGAAGTTAATACTTCTAGTGTATTAGTTAAAATTGTTAGTTATAAGTTAGTACTGTTGGTTCATATAGTTAGTACCGCTTATATTTGGTGCAGTTATATACATTCCAATTTTATTGTATTTGAATTTGTTTTGATATATATTTGAATTTGTTTTGATATATATTGATTTCTTAAATGTGACTAAAAGATGTATATAGTTACACTTAATAACACTTTTGGTCACTGTTTGTTTAATTTGTTGTGTGACTAAATATTACAAAAGGCCACACACACAAAAATTCATGTGGCAATTGGATGATCAATAGTCACACAAAATACAAATTTCTTCACTTTAAACAACATATGGTCACACTTATTAACACTTTTTGCCACTTTATGCTTAATTGTATGTATCTAAATACCCAAAACAAACATGTTTTGTGTGACTAAATATTACAAAAGGCCACACAAACTAAGAATTCATGTGACCATTGGATGATCAATAGTCACACAAAATACACATTTCTTTACTTAAAACAGCATATGGTCACACTTATTAACACTTTTGGCCACTTTATGCTTAATTGTATGTGACTAAATACTCAAAACAAACATGCTTTGTGTGACTAAATATTACAAAAGGCCACACAAACTAAGAATTCATGTGACCATTGGATGATCAATAGTCACACAAAATACACATTTCTTCACTTTAAACAGCATATGGTCACACTTATTAACACTTTTGGCCACTGTTTTTTAAATTGTATGTGACTAACGAGAAAAAAACAACGCACGCTGTGTGACTAAATCATCACAAACGTCACATTTATTATATTTTCATGTGGCCATAGGATGGGAAATAGTCACACATACTGATGAATCCAACAAAACTTGTGCCTAATTAGTTACACATATTCGGGTTTTGGTCACTCTTTTTCAATGAAAACGGCCACAAACTAAACAATGTGACCATATGATACCTACGGTGGCGCGACTTTTTGTCACACACACCCAAAAAAACGTGTGTGACTATATGCATATAGTCACGCATTTTAGGTGTGACGAAAGGTAATATCTGTACCAGTGTACACACTTTGTTTCGTATAGATAATGCCTCCAAATCTTGAGTGTGAAAACCACGGCACCCAACTCTAAGTCTTGAGTAGTGTAGTTCTTCTCATGCTTCTTAAGCTGACGAGATGCATAAGCTATCACTTTCTCGTTTTGCATTAGCACTGCTCCAAGTCCTTTGTGTGAAGTATCACAATATACCACGAAGTTTTCAATCCCTTCTGGCAATGCAAAATTGGCGTGCTGCAAAGTTTCTATTTCAATAACTGAAAAGCGGTCTCTTGCTTTTCTTCCCAATCGTACTTCTGGTTCTTTTGTGTCAACTTGGTCAGTGGCTTAGCTATCTTGGAAAACCCTTCAATGAACCTTCTGTAATATCCCGCAAGTCCTAAGAATTGACAAATTTCTGTGGGAGTTTTTGGTGTTGCCCACTCTTTAACTGCCTCAATTTTTGCTTTATCAACCTGTACTCCCTGACTATCAATGACGTGACCAAGAAATTGTACACTGCGGATCCAAAAATCATAATTTGAGAATTTGGCGTACAGTTTCTCTTTCTTGAGCAGCTCTAAAATCGTTCTAAGGTGTTCTCGGTGCTCTTCTTCACTCCTTGAGTAAATCAAGATATCGTCAATGAATACGATCCCAAACTTATCCAGATATGGCTTACACACCCTGTTTATGAGATCCATGAACACAGCTGGTGCGTTGGTTAGTCCGAACGGCATTACCTGAAATTCATAATGGCCATAGCGTGTTCTGAATGCTATCTTCGGGATATCTCCCTCCCGAACCCTAAGCTGATGGTAACCCGATCTCAAGTCGATCTTGGAGTAATAACTGGAACCTTGCAACTGATCAAACAAATCCTCGATCTTGGGAAGTGGATAACAATTCTTCACCGTTAACTTGTTTAGCTCTCGATAATCAATGCACATTCTGAAAGATCCATCTTTCTTCTTCACAAACAAAACTGGTGCTCCCCAAGGCGAGGAACTCGGCCTAATGAATCCTTTATCCAAGAGCTCTTGCAATTGGTTCGACAACTCTTGCATTTCTGAAGGTGCAAGTCGATAAGGTGCTCGCGCAACTGGTGCGGCTCCCGGCACTAAGTCAATCTGAAATTCGACTTGGCGAGTAGGTGGAAGTCCTGGTAAGTCTTCTGGAAAGACTTCTGGAAAATCTTTAACGGTTGGCACATCCTCAAGTCGCTTCTCCTCCGACTTCTTTTCTGTGATATGAGCCAAGAATGCATAACAACTTTTTCATCACAGATGATTCTGGCATGATGTCGAGATAACTAATCCATACCGATGACAATGTCGAAACTTCTAAGTTCTACTGGCATGAGATCTATATTGAACGGGTGATTGAGAAAATTGAGAGTGCAACCACGAATGATCGTGTCAGTGCCAACTAAACTACCGTTAGCTAGTTCAATGTGATATGGAGTGTCTAATGCGGTTGGTTCAATGTTGAGTAATGGTGCAAATGCAGTAGAAACAAAACTTCTATCGGCTCCTGAATCAAATAGTATGGATGCATAACGATTATTAATGAGGAACGTACCCGTAACGACATTCGGGTCATCCCTGACATCTTCTCCTCCAAGGACATAAGCTCTTCCTCTAGCTGTTCCACCTTGGTTATTGTTTCCCTGATTCTTTCCTTTTGGACATTCCTTCTTGAAGAGTCCAACTTCTCCACAACCAAAACATGTTACTGGGGGCTTCTGATTATCAAACACAATCGGAGCCTTGCAATCCCTGGTCGAATGACCAACCTTTTTACAGTTCCCACATGGATTCGGACAATTTCCAGGGTTATGATGGGTTTGACATTTGTTGCACTTGGGTAAAGTACCGTTGTAACCTTTTTTCTCAGCTTGACCTGCAACATAGGCCTTTGCAGTTTCCTGTCTCTTGGGTGGTGGTTGAGTAACATTGCTACTCTGGTTGTTATCCTGATTTATTTTGTTGTTGTTGTTATTGGAATTATTTTGGTTGCTGTTATAGTTGTTGTTGTTTCGGTAGTTGTTGGAATTGTTGTTGTAGTTACGGTTACTGTTGGTGTTGTTGTTGTATTTTGAAGTAATTCCTTTCTTCACTATCTGAGCCATGAGTTTCTGAGACATTCTGATTGCCTCATCCAATGTTTGCGGGTTAAAAGAAATCACATCACCACGGATGTTGTGAGGTAATCCTCCAATGAAATTCTCTAATAGCTTCTCAGTGTCCGGAACCATTGTCGGACATAATGCTGCCAATTCCTGAAACCTCCTGATATATGTCTCAATATCATTACCTGCTATCACTAGCTCATAAAACTCTGTTTCCATCTTTTTTACTTCTGTTCGTGGGCAAAACTTCTTTGTCAGCAACTTCTTGAATTCGTCCCATGTAAGCTTGTGAGCATTCTCCATTCCCATGGGCTTTGCATACGAATTCCACCATGACATAGCTTCCCCAACGAGTGTACTAGTAGCAAACTTAACCTTGCTTTCCTCCGGACAGTTGCATAGAAGGAATACTGATTCTGTCTTTTCAAACCATCGGATCATGGCAGTGGCCCCTTCAGTGCCTTTTAATTTTTCCGGATCACCACTCTTGAAATCTTTGTACGTACATTTACGACCATTTGTACCATTGGTATTTGTTCCTGCGGCTTCCGTGGTTTCTGCCCGCGAAGCGGCTTCAGCAGCAGCTACAGCTACGGCAGCTCTTTCTGTAACCAATGCTGCCTCAATACTGTCGGCAACAAGCTTTCTGACTTCAGCTGGTGTCATAGCAGTAGTGGCTCTTTTGGGTGGCATAATTCTTCACAATCACAAAAGATAACAACAATGAGAATCCACAATAGAAAATGATCATCATACACAATATATACAACCACAACATGTATATACATCTACAACACGTATAAATACAACCACAGCATGTATAAATACAATGAAACCACAATGAAACATCATAAATATAATCACAACGCACATGAATATAATACATGAAAATTTCGATTACGCAGACCGATATCATAAAATAGCACAACGAAAATCCTGCATAGTAGAGTCACACTTGATATATTTGTTTGTACTACAATCAAAAGACAACAAGTCCTAACTATGTCCCACACCCCGGGACTAGGATAATAATGTAAGAGCTACATGATAACAGTCTAACACTAGGCACCTCCTCCGGGTGCTCCATCTAGCCTGCGGAAAATCCTCTGAAGATCCCTAGACATAGCAACAGCGATCTCCTCTAGGTGCTGAACTCGAAGCTGAAGATCAGTCTCCCTAGTCTCTGATGCAGACATCCTAGCCTGAACTGAAGATAACTCACCGGCCTGGCGATGATGCTCATCCTGGGACATCTGTGCTCTATCAACTAACCCTGGCATCTCCTGCCTCAGCTGGGTGATATGCTCTGAACTCTCCAACTGACGGGCCTCTAAACCCTGGTGTGACACATCAATGGCAACCCTGCCCTGGATCAATCCCTCGACCTCCTCCTCTATAGCCTTAATACGGCTCACTGGGGTCTCATCTAAATAAGCTAATGCCCTGTCAATCTCTCCCTGAAGCTGATCTAGTCGCGAGTCAAAAGTAGCAGCAGTAAGCAGCCTATCAGCAGCAGCCCTCGAGCTCTCACCAACCTCGAATCTGCTGGGTGGTGCTGTCTCTGCGGCATCTGAAGTATCTGGTGATGGAATATCAAGACGTGCCTGCTTCTTGAGCGGTAGGTCTGACATAGGAGTAGGATCTCTGGTGTGAACTGGTGCTGATAGGGATGGCAATGGTGGAGACAATGATGATAAGGGTGCTAATGGTGATGGTGTACTGAATGCCACACTCCTCCTCGCTGTCAAGCAGCGACGGAGTGGATGAGATGAAGTAAGTGATGATGGTGGTGGTAGGGATACAAATGCAGCTGGTGAATTGATAGTGAGACGATGGACCCGGTTAGTAGCAGTGTGCTTCATGCGTGGCCTACCTGGATATGTACGGTAAACTCGACCATAGAGCACAAAACTGGAACAACTCTGGTACCACGACGGATCACAGGTGATAGTGGTGGGGTAGGCACGACTTCCCCCTCCTCAAAGGGTTCTATCTCAGCCTCTGACATCACAGGTGAAGATTGTGGAGTAGGCTCCACTGATGACAAAATGATAGTGGGTAGTGGGGATGATGTAACCGACTCTAGTATGATGGAGGGTAGTGAGGAAGTATCGTCTGACTCAGAGTCCGATGAGATAACAATAGGGTGTGAATCCGAAGACATCACTGTGACAATGGATGTGAAATAAAAGTAAATAAACATTTACACAATGTAAGTTATGATGAAGTAACATATGTATGAAATCGCAATCACTACATGTGATATAATGAATATGCACTTATGCTACAATGATGAGATGCTATGATGGTGCAGTTATAGTCTAGGATATAATGGACAACCTAGTTCGCTATTGATGAACTCAAATAAGTACATTTTATTACTATCATTTATCCTATTAATTTGACTTGTTTTATTATATTATGTATGAGGATTGATACTTAATCGTTTACTTTTGTAATTCTCAGGTAAAAACAAGCATTTGGTGAAACTTAGCGATTTTGGACTAATTATGGAGCAAAACATGCAAGAAGTTAAGAGTCTACTGAAATGAAGAAGATCAAGACTAATCTGCTCCAGATGCGCCGCATCTCACTCATTACATACGGCGCATCTCTATTAAGATTCCACCAGATAAGATCCAAGATACAAGAGGACATGCGCCGCATCTAATCATGGAGTTACGCCGCATCTTCTGGCGGTGTACGAATATTCCTGAATATTATAATCTTGGACCCCACGCGAAGTTAAGTCAATGCGCCGCATCTACTTAATAGATGCGCCGCATCTTCCCTCAGACAGAAACTATAAATACCCCAAGACCAGACGAATTTTGGGAGCAATATATTAGATTCGAAGACCGAAGCAGCAGAACCCTAGGATGAATTCAGTCAAGGAGGCAGCACAAGACACACCAAACGAAGATACAAGAGCTGTAAGAAGGTGCTGCATGTGTTTAATTCATTAAGTAGTTTTGTTTTATTGTGTTAGCAAACTTTAATTCATCAGGATTGGTGGCTTGTGTAATGTGACAATGAAAGATTGCACTCCCTTTAATACTTGCTTTCCCATCAATTAAAGTTTATATGTTGATGTCTTTGGTTACTACTTATTAGTGCATTGATAACCTCTGTGTTTATTAGTGGCTTGCGGGCATTTGACTGCGGAAAATAATGTGGCTCCCACGGTTATTACTAAATTGATCACTTAGGAATAACTTTTAGACATAAGTAATCATTAAGGGTTTACTCGCCGATAAGAATAGGACCAACGAGAAAGGGTTAACTACATACACTTTATATAAAGCTATCAATAAAACAAGTGACAATCTACTTAATCATAAGGACAGCCCTCTTATTGTCTCGAGTATTTATCTGTGTACGTGTGTGCTACTTGCTGATTCGTGCCTATTGGTTTATTTTATTATTTAATTGCAAACAAATCGTGCCAGTCTCTCAGGCTGAAACCCCCTTGCGTTAGGATATTAAAATACTGATTAGAATAACGAGATAATACGTTCCACTCTTAGTGATCGACACTCTACTTACCATTATATTCATACTGACCGGGTACACTGCTCGTTAAGTGTGTGTGTTATTGATAAGTCGGCTAAATATAAATTTAAAACTTGAGTAGGCATTAAAACTGCTAAACCGCAACGACACATCACGCGCATCAAGTTTTTGGCGCCGCTGCCGGGGAGTGAATTGTTATTATCTGTTAATTTGATTAGTATTTTAATTAGGTTTTTCTTTTTATTAGATTAATTGCATCATTGTATTATTTTGCATATTTGTTGTTTTGTGTGCTTTTTGTTTGCTTTTATTTGTGTTTATTTTTGTGTGTTTTTTATTTGTTTTTATTTTTCGTATTTTTTCTGTTCTGCTATCGTTGTACTGTGCTAAATCAAACGATACGGCGCATCTGATCTCTCAGATACGGCGTATTGCGTTTAATTTTTTTTTAAATACAACGCGTTTAATTAATTCGATACGACGCATCTTTCCCCAAGATACGGCGTATCTGTTTTTAATAAGAAAATTTTTTCTAAGCGATAAAGTAATACGACGCATCTGCTTTAGCAGATACGGCGTATCTGTTTTTGATAAAAAAAAATTTTTTTTCTAAACGTTAACGCCATACGACGCATCTGCTTTAGCAGATACGGCGTATCTATTATTTTAATTAAAACAGTTTTCGAATTATTAAACAGATACGGCGCATCGATCTCTGTCGATACGGCGTATCCTCTGAATCAAAAATCTCGTATTTTTAAACATAACGAAAGTACGGCGCATTAACTTTCGTTAATACGACGTATTTAATTTTAAATAAATATCGATTTTTGATTAATTAATTCGATACGGCGCATTCATAAATTCTAAGCGGCGTATCTATTTTCTGGATAAAGTCTGATTAAATTTTAACGATTATAAGATACGGCGTATCCAACTTTTTGGATACGGCGCATCGTCTACAGATATCAGCTATTTGTATTCATATATCCGTTTCTAAATTCATTAATTTTTCTTCTTAGCGAACAGATCCTACTGATGCTTTTGTGATTATTTCAGAAGGAAAATGGAAGGATTCGGAGAACTAATTGACTTCGACTTCGAAGCCAATTTTATGAACGATGTATTAGTGCATGAAAAATCACCCGAACGTTACAATGGGGACTACATTGAACTTAATGACCTTAATGGACCATTAGAATCCAATGACCTATTCATGGATGATGCGGAATCTGAGTTAGAAGAAGGAGAAATTCTTGATAGTCCAAAAATTAACGTTATTAATACTAGGAATTACGATGAATTTGAGGGGTATGATGGTTCTTGGGACTATGGTAGAAGGATCCACGCCGATTGTGCTTACAATTTGCAATTCACATGCATGATTGGGTACAAGTGTATTGACGCCAATTTCTTTCCTATTTTACCAATCAATGTCATGTCAAGAAGGTTTTACAATTCCATTATGAGAAATAAAGTGGAGTATAAGGGAAAGAATGTAGTTGGTGCCTTCATTAATGTCCCGATCTTCGTTGGACGCTTTACTATTGTAACTGAGTTCGCCGTTGTTGAAGACATGAATGCCTATTGTGACAGCAATATGGGTGACGTGATTGTTGGAAAACCATTTTGTAGGGAGATCACTATTAATGCAAAACGATTTGAAGGAAAGATCACCTTTCAATGTGGAAACGACATTATCACTTATATGATGCCCCGAACTCATCCTGGATTTAAACATGCCACTAGTAGGATCTGCTACAAATTTTCTCCATTCCTTTTTATTAGTGATGATGACATGAAGAGAGGGATTGAGTATCCATATCAAATAATGGATGGATTCTACAATGGAGTTTTGAATTTGGGACCTGAATATATACGTGACGATTTAATTGCTAAATGGATCCTACGTGGCCATGTAGGAATCAATGATCGATATTGCTGAGCTGAACGTGAGTCTAACTTGAAGACTCTGGAATAAAGACAAGTGCTTACCGGGAAACAACCCGGAGAATATTTATTATTCTGTTTTCTGTGTACGTGTGTGCTACTTGCTGATTCGTGCCTATTGGTTTATTTTATTATTTAATTGCAAACAAATCGTGCCAGTCTCCCAGGCTGAAACCCCCTTGCGTTAGGATATTAAAATACTGATTAGAATAACGAGATAATACGTTCCACTCTTAGTGATCGACACTCTACTTACCATTATATTCATACTGACCGGGTACACTGCTCGTTAAGTGTGTGTGTTATTGATAAGTCGGCTAAATATAAATTTAAAACTTGAGTAGACATTAAAACTGCTAAACCGCAACGACACATCACGCGCATCAGCTATAACCTTTGCTCTGGTACCAATCTGTCACACCCCCAAATTTCGTGACTTGCAGCAGAATGAAGCATTCAGGGGCACGACTGGTCATAGCACCAAAGTTGCAGTTATATTAAATGACCTAAAGTGTCGTTTAGAAAATACATCGTTTGATTATTTAAAAAAATTCAGAGTTACAAATCTAGGTCCCAAAAGGTGAAACAAGTTTTCATAAAACAAGTTCATACAATTCAAACGATGGATAAGTGCATAAAATATAAAGTGAGACGCGTCGACTCTGCGACTCCATGATGTGTCCATATGCAAGCCAACATGCGATACCTTAATTACCTAAAAATACATTGCTAAAAATGGTCAAAAAAATGTTGGGGAGATCATAGGTTTATGTAAATGAAATGTTGAACGGATACCACAAGTATAAAGTGTATGACAAAACCATGCCACATAAAAATGATACATTAGCTCTAAGCTCATGACCCCGAAGCTAGACTGAATGAAATGCCCCAACCGAGTGTTTGCCAATCACTCTAATATGACAGAAATGAAATGCGTTCGTTTGACCAGTTGGTGCTACCAACCTGAACGGAGGAGTCACCCTCAATAGATCTATTCACTCACTCTCGCTTGCTAAAAATTAACGGTTCATGATAATAAAAGGGGACTTTAATCTGGGCAATGATGTAACTTAAGCAATGTAATGAGTTTGTATACTTTGGTCCGCATATAAAATTGGTGCAATGTATTCTCACCCGAGAGTTTAGAAATCAATAAACAATTTAAAACGGGGCTATGAAAACTCACCTGATATGATATAGCAACAATGACAATGATGGATATGATGAAATAAAGCTCAGTCTCTAACCGCGACCTATTATGAATGATGTGATTCAATGTAAGCAATGATACAATGCAACACATGCAAATACGTATGTTAACGATACCACTTGTTAGTTTTGAAAATAACGTTTATCGACGAAAAATACACTTTTGACGTCTCGTTAAGTTATAAACTACTTTTCGTGTAAATATGTTGAAACGGTACTCCACGATCCTCGTTTGGTGTTCTATCGGCAAAATGTAGCGTTTTCATCGCAATTTAATATTTTCCTTAACTTGTGAAAATATGTCCAAAATGGCTTCGTGAAACTAGTCGCGAAATATTGCACGTTAAGTGTTAGTTGATCAAACTCGACGTTTTTGAAAACCTTGTAACAATGTATAAATGTTGTTTCATTTAACTTGTGATTGTACACGCCTCGATCAATTAGAAAATCGGCTAACAATGTTATGTTTCGCAAAAACACTAGTTTTTATACTTAAAACACTTTCTATTAGTGGGCTGTCAAAATGAATAAGGTACGTCGGGCTTCAAACGTGAATAACTCGGCCGTTATAAGCTCGTTTTCTACGTTCTTTACATCCACGGCTTCGTATAAACATGAACTAATATAATCTCAGTAGGTTGGGTCGTCTAGATTATGTCTAATGCCTCGTTTTGTCCTTTGAATCTCGGCGATCAGCAACTAAATTTTCAGAAAATTAGTTTTCGTTGTCTAATTTTGAAAAATCATATCTCCTTCGTTATAAGTTGGTTTTTAGTGATTCTTGCGGCCACGGTTTCGTTTTTGAAAGAACTTTCTGAAAATGAAGGCCAAAATATACTAAAAGTTACTGAGTTTTCCAGTTTACCCGTTTTTGGACAAAACCTTATTTATACTTGTTAAAACTCATTTTCTTGGTTCTAAACTTGATCATACTACTTCAAATCAACTCCACAAGTTCGCAAATCATACCATACACCTTCTTAGGGTGTCATGGGGTCCTAAACATCACCAAACTTGGTGGATTTCATGATATCATTAGTGAAACTTATAGATCTAGTATTTAAGATAGTTTATGTGCAAAAGTGGTATCTAAAACATAAGTAACTTGCATGAATAACTAATATAACTTGAAAATACATAAACATATGAATCAAATGAAAGTATAAGATGATCAAAATGTGTTCTTGAAACTTACTTGATGATTTGATGAGTTTTGATAAGAAATGAGTAAGAAACTTGAGATTTAATCACAAAACCATAACTAGGAAGGTAAATGGAGCTTGATTAATACTTGAACTTGGAAAATTTATGGATTATCTTGGGTGTTCATGGTTTGGCCAAATGGGGAAGAAGAAAAAGAAGAGAGAAATTGTTTGGTTTAACTAAAATGATCTTGTGTTATGTGTTGGTGTTAGTGGAATTGAAATAAAATGGCACAAAATTCATTAATGGTTTTTGGAGCATTAGGCTAAATGGGGGGCTTAGGGGGGCGGCACATGTGGGTAAAATGGAAGAGATTTGATGTTAATGCAAGACTTTGTCCCCCATTTAAATGAATATCGGTAGTTTAGTGTATACCTTGAGTGTTATCGGGTACCGAGTTAACTAGAAATGAATCATGACGAGGTGAAATGAAATACGACGAAGTTGTAAAAATTGTAAAATCATGTTCCTTGCAAGAATCGGGTGTTAGAATGATTATCGGATTGAAATTTCGTAAACCGACGGAGTTATAAGCGTCAAACGAAAAATATAGCGATTGGTTTAAAAACACCGGATAAAGTAATAATATAATCTCTATATCATTATTATTAGCTTGAAAATGTATTAGGATCATTGTCGGGAGTATTGGGTATAATGTTAGTAGAAATGACTGAGTGGTAACGTTAATTAAACAATTAAGCATACGTTAATAAAAATCACACAAACCCATGCATGAACTGATATGGTAATGATGTTACTGATGATATGCAGACTACCCTAGTCTGTATGATGTGCCTTTACTGATGATGCATGAATACGCAGCTAAACCTAACTGGTTACGTGCATTTGAATACCCGTAAACCAAGTTTACGACATGATGAATGATGCCCATGAATTGTGATTTCCCTCCGGGAATAAATAGTGTAACATGAATATTAAAAATTTTGACGACTTTTTAAAGTCTCAAACTGACTTTAAAAATGATGAATAGTGATATGATGAATAGTGAATGATGAACAGTAACTCATGAATAGTAATTTGTCAGGGTTTGGAAAAGGACCTGAAATTACGTGTTGTGACAGTTGACCACCCTAAAAGGAATTCAGTCCCTGAATTCAGCTGATGTTGGTCTCTAGAGTGGTCTCGGTGAAAAGATGTGGGTATTTGAGTCGCATCTGATCTTCCCGTTCCCAAGTAAACTCAGGACCTCTGCGAGAATTCCAGCGAACTTTGACGATCGAAATTCGACTTTGCTTTAATTGTTTGACCTCTCGGTCCATGATTTCTGCTGTTTCTTCCACAAAGTTAAGCTTATCATCGATCTGAATTTCTTCCAATGGGATTACGATCGTTTTGTCTGAAAGACATTTCTTGAGGTTTGAGACATGAAACGTGTTATGTACATTCCTGAGCTCTGACGGAAGCTCCAGTCTGTATGCTACCGGACCGATCCTTTCCAGAATCTTGAACGGCCCAATGTATCTCGGGTTCAACTTCCCGCGTTTCCCGAATCGTATCACTCCCTTCCTAGGCGAGACCTTCAACATGACTTTGTCTCCAACCTGGAATTCTAATGGTTTGCGTCGAACATTGACGTAACTTTTCTGTCTGCTTCTGGCTGTTTGGAGTCTTTCTCGAATCTGAATTATCTTTTCCATTATTTCTCTGACCAACTCTGGACCAGTTAGTTGTACATCACCAACTTCGGCCCAAAAAACTAGGGACCTGCACTTACGACCGTATAGTGCCTTGAATGGTGCGGCTTTTATGCTCGAATGATAACTGTTATTGTAAGAGAACTCAATCAATGGCAAATGGTTAGCCCAACCATTTCCAAAGTCAATGACACATGCCCTGAGCATGTCTTCCAATGTCTGAATCGTTCTCTCGCTCTGACCATCGGTCTGAGGATGATAGGCGGTACTCATGTCTAGCTTAGACCCAAATAAATCTTGCAATGACTCCCAAAAGTTTGAAGTAAAGCGACTGTCTCTGTCGGAAATGATGAAAATTGGTGCACCGTGCTTTGAGACTTTTTCCTTGACGTAAAGTCTGGTGAGCTGATCCATAGTATATGTCTCTTTGATTGGAATGAAATGGGCTGACTTAGTGAGACGATCAACTATTACCCAAATAGCATCGAAACCTCTTGATGTTTTCGAAAGTTTAGTGATCAAAGTCCATTGTAATGCGTTCCCATTTCCACTGTGGAATTTCTGGTTGCTGAAGTAATCCTGATGGCTTCTGGTACTCGGCTTTCACTTTAGCACAAGTATGGCATTTACTAACATACGTAGCTATCTCTGCTTTCATATTCGGCCACCAATAAAGCTTCTTGAGTTCCTGATACATCTTATCAGAACCTGGATGAATTGAGTACTTCGACTTGTGTGATTCGTGCATAATCAACTCTCGTATTCCACCATAGAGAGGTATCCAGCTTCTATCCTTGAAGCATAATGTTCCATCTGATCTCCTTACCAAACCATTTGCATTATCTTGCATTCCTTTGAGTGTTTCACTTGGTAGGTTTTCTTCCTTGATACCCGACATTTGCAAACGTTTTCCCTATTGCCTTCCAAACTTTCTTACTTGTTTTAGTTTTCCTAACACTCTTAACATGGGGTTGTACAGGAGACATGAAAAATGACACAACACAATCATCATGATTAGCAGAAATTAAACATTCGTTACATGTTTTACAGACAGCATTAGAATTCGAATTAATTACAGTACTTTTGATACTAGAATCAACACGATTCATTCTACTCATTGCAAACTTATTGTTCCTAGGTTGGACTTCTACTTTCTTCTCGTGACCACTCTTAGCCGGCGCAGTCCTATCTTTCCTTGCATTGCCTCTAGGCTTTGACCCGCTAGCTTTGGTGTCACATTTTACTCCTGTAGAAGTAATGATGGGAACATTAGTTTGTTTTACTGTCATTTGCTTTTCTGACTTAGATGTGTTGGGTTATGATGTTCTCAGTGGTAGATCAAAGGTTACTTGCTTGGTTTTAGTCGTAGATGATGATGCACCAAGTCTATCTCTTTTGTTATCAATCTTAGGGCCAGTGCCAATGACGTACTCTAAAAATTCCTGAGACCTTTTAGTGAGGAAGCAGGCATCCACAAATGATTTATCAAGTGGTTTTGCTATCCTATCCTCCTCTACAATCTCACGAAGTATATCCAGGCTATCCTTAAGGTGATTAAGATAAATTTGATGGGCAGACCTATTGTTCCTAAGGGGAATTGGAATAGGCACAACATCAACATCATACTTTCTAACAACAGAAACCTTTGGAGCAACCTTATAACAAGTGTCAATTGGCATTTTTCCTTTCACCTGAGTCTTAAGATTCTCAATTTCATTTAACAAAGAGGATATCTTTTCATTATGACTGTTTCGTGTGACTTTAATTGAGTCATATAACTCTTTGTAATGCTGTTTGATTATTGAATTTTCAGCTCGAAAACACTCATTTTCACCATGTAACTTGTTGATAGTGTCCTGATAGTGAAAATTCTAAGAATCCAAAGACGATGGTTTATTGGTGCCAATTGTTTCACTCTTATTTTACTTTAATTGGGCAATTTGAGCCCTCAACTGTCGAATCGTGTTAGTGTGAGCTTGAATTTCTTCATCACGTTTACTTAATTCAAAATATGTATCAAATTTAAGAGCATCCAGAGATGTCTTGGCATTTGATATTTTACATTTTTCTTCTAAATGTTGATATTTTAATTGTAAATTAAGATAATCAACTTCTAGTTTTGAAAAACGCTTGACCATGTTATCATGATCATCATTTTGAATTTTCTCTTGCAGTTTCAAATTCTCCCCCTTAAGCTCAACAACACAATTCTGGGTAACATTCAATGCAATAGAATACTCATGAAATTGACAGGTAGTTAGAGCAGAATCAGTGGGAATATAAAATATATCCTGTGCAATACATCTAGCAATCAAATTCTCATTGGTGATGAGAATGTTCTTTCTCTCGATCTCCCGGCTCTTAAGTTCTATCGCATTTTGAGCTACCTCATTTTCCATATCTTTAAATATTACTTTCATTTCATTTACTTCAGTTTCAAGAGCGTTTTGTAATCCCTCAAACTATTCTTTGAGTAATTTAAAGAATGGAATGACCTCAGTTAAATAACACCTTTTTGTCTGTTCAAAACCCCTTTCCCCCTCAGTAATTCCGGTTGGTGTAATTCTCTTCTTACATGTTTTATCAAAATTAGCAAATAGTTGACAAAGTACGTATGATATGTGATAATTAAGGTTTTACATTTAGTAGGAAGAGTCAAAGGGACCAAATGCCTAGGTGTATTGGGAGGATACACCGTCGCAGCTGCAATTTTCCTAAGGGATGGAGTTTTGGCTTCAAGCTCATCGGCCTTTCTCTTTTCCATATCTATAGACCAAAATATTTGTTCAGGCGTTAACTTCTTTTGAGGTGCAAACACAGTCAATCGATTTTCCTCATAATAATCATGGGGTTTGACTATTATTCGATTGGCTATGCATTTGGGATCCTTCATTTTCTCATTCATTCTTTCTCTTTTTCTCACATCTATCTCATCACTCTCTTCTAAGGATGAAACATCAGGTGGGGCATGACCAGGCATAATCATCACATTGGCATCATATAAGGCAGGTTGGGTCACTTTAGCTTTCCTAAGGAGAGCTAATTTGGGTTCACCTACATTACTTACACTGTGCTTATCACACAACTTTTTGTGCTTTTGAAGCGTTTGAACCGTTTGTCTAGATTGGTCTTGCGTGTACAACTTATCTTCAAGCTTATTCTTTAAGTTCTTAAGTCTTGAGAAATCATTTAAGAGTTGTGTTTCTTTTTCATTGAAATCTTGTTTTAGTGTATTTACATACTCTAGGGCCTCCTGTTTTTGTTTAATAGTCTGATCCAGCTATTTTTGTAAAGAATTCAACTCTTGTTTTAATGTTTCCTCCCTTAAGTTACGCTCAGTAATAAGTGTACGCATTTGACTATCCATTTTCTGTTCACGTTCAGTTAGTTCAAATTTAGCACGTTGTTCATAAATTGCCACCTGATCTTTATATATGTTTAGTTTAGTGGTCAAGGGGTCATCAGGGACAAACTCAGTGTTTTCATGCCACTCACAAGCATTATCTACCACACAGGCATTATCTATAACACAAGCAATATATTCAACAAAAGATGCACCACTTTGTACATCAGACACCTTGTTGTGATTCTCATATTGTTCATATGGAATAATATTACTATTTCCCATGTCAACAGTATCTGAATCAACCCCATCTGTCTGTTGTACTTCGTTGGGAATCTTTTGTTTATCAACCACGTCATATGTGTCATAAAGCTTTAGTACCTCAGAAATCACAGATGCAGTGGAGGAACCAGCTTGTTGAGGTGATGAGACAACAGAGGACAGATTAGCCATGAAGATTGTTTGAGCAGTTGGTTCTTCATCCACATCAGAGTCAAAAGCATCACAATCATCAGCTTTGAAGATGTTGGGATCATTAAGTGCAAGGTCTTGAACTGGCTGTCCGTGCACATTGGCATCAAAAGTATTTCCCCCATCACCAGCAAGAAACAACATTTCTTCTTCGTCCAACACAGCTCCACTCTCTTGAGCCTGCATCAACAACATCTTGTCCTTGAAATAGTCAGAGTTCTTAGGACGTTTTGGTTGATTGCAGTTTCTGGCAATGTGTCCAAGTCCACCACAGTTATAACACTTAGGCTGTTTCCCCTGCCCCTGATTTGCATTCCCTACTCTGATCTGCACATTACCTCGACCCATGTTCCTTTGATTCAAGTTTTACCTCCCCTGAACATTTTGAACTACAATTCTTCCATCCTCCACCATTGCCAGATTGCGTGGGTTTGATGAGGTTCTGAGTTGATTGATAGTCTGAGGGAGTGTAGCCTTAAATTGTTGAACAAGTAAGGACACTTGGTTGGTAAGGTTATCAATCATTTTTTCGGTGTGAGTGTAACCTGATTCCAGTTGTGGACTCATAGCAGATGGTGATGAATAGGGATGGGGATAAGCTTGGTCAGATGACAATTGGTTGATTGGCTGAGCATTTGCCACAAAAGCCAGTGAGTCATTTGGTGTTGTGGGATTGAGTTTTTCTCTCAACACACGATCATAGGTAGCATGCTTCTCATGTTGCTGCAGATAGGCATACAACTGTTCATAGTTCGTGTCTCTCAATCCCTTGTTGAGTTTCACAGAAGTAACAAATCTGTCCCATTCGGGTGTCATATTGTTCACAAACTTGGAGTTAAGTTGGATGTTCGGCATTTTCATTCTTATGATCCTCATATCATTCACCAACTTATGAAATCACACATAGTAGTCTGTGATGTTCTCACTCTGGTTCATCTTGAAATGTTCAAACTCATCATATAGCTGTGACTCGTGATCTTCTTTTGTGAGTTCTGATCCAGCTAGAAGCATTTTGACATTATCCCACACTGCTTTTACTTCCGTGTTGAAATTGATGAGTTTGTAAACATCCTTTGGCAAACCTTGAATGACAATGTTTGAGGCTCTAATATCAGCATCATACCTCTTCTTTTCCTCTTCATTAAGATCATTGTACATTCGAGGTCTGTCGATTCCCAACGTAACTGATGAACTCAAATAAGTACATTTTATTACTATCATTTATCCTATTAATTTAACTTGTTTTATTATATTATGTATGAGAATTGATACTTAATCGTTTACTTTTGTAATTCTCAGTTAAAAACAAGCATTTGGTGAAACTTGGTGATTTTGGACTAATTATGGAGCAAAACAAGCAAGAAGTTAAGAGTCTACTGAGATGTACAAGATCAAGACATTCTGCTCCAGATGCGCCGCATCTCGCTTATTACATACGGCGCATCGCTATCAAGATTTCACAAGATATTATCCAAGATGGCAAAGGACATGCGCCGCATCCAAGAATGAAGATACGCCGCATCTTCTGGCGGTGTACGAATATTCCAGAATATATTAATCTTGGACCCCACGCGAAGTTAAGTCAATACGCCGCATCTACTTATTAGATGCGCCGCATCTTACCCTCAGACAGAAACTATAAATACCCCAAGACCAGACGAATTTCGTAGCACATAATATATACGAGGTACGAAGACCACAGAAACCTAAGGCCGAATTCAGACGATTAGGCAGCACAAGACACACCCGAACGAAGATACAAGAGCTGTAAGAAGGTCCTACATGTATTTAATTCATTAAGTAGTTTTGTTTTATTGTGTTAGTAAACTTTAATTCATCAGGATTGGTGGCTTGTGTAATGTGAGGAGAAAGATTACACTCCCTTAAAACTGCTTTCCCATCAATTAAAGTTTATATGTTGATGTCTTTGGTTACTACTTATTAGTGCATTGATAACCTCTGTGTTTATTAGTGGCCTGCGCATTTGACTACGGAAGAGAATGTGGCTCCCACGGTTGTTACTAAATTGATCACTTAGGAATGACTTTTAGACATAAGTAATCATTAAGGGATTTCTCGCCGATAAGATTAGGACCAATGAGAAAGGGTTAATTACATACACTTCATATAAAACTATCAATAAAACAAGTGACAATCTACTTAATCATCAGGACAGGTCTTCTTATTGTCTCGAGTATTTATCTGTGTACGTGCATGCCTATCGTTGATTCGTGCTCATTAGTTTAGTTTATTATTTAATTGCAACCAAAACGTGCCAGTCTCTCAGGCTGAACCCCCTTGCGTTAGATTAGGTTGTATAGTTAACTTAGAATATTAAAATACTGATTGGAATAACTAGATAATACGTTTCACTCTTAGTGATCGACACTCTACTTACCATTATATTCATACTGACCGGGTACACTGCTCGTTAAGTGTGTGTGTTATTGATAAGTCAGCTAAATATGAATTTAAAACTTGAGTAGGCATTAATACTGCTAAACCGCAACGACACATCGCACGCATCAAGTTTTTGGCGCCGTTGCCGGGGAGTGAATTGTTATTATCTGTTAATTTGATTAGTATTTTAATTAGGTTTTTCTTTTTAATTTTTAATCTAACCGCTAACTGTGTTGTATATTAGGTTAAATTGCATTCATTGTATTATTTGCATATTTTATGTTTTGTGTGTTATTTGTTTGCTTTTAATTGTGTTTATTTTCGTTTGTGTTTTTATTTGTTTTTATTTTTTGTATTTTCTGTGTTCTGCTATCGTTGTACTGAGCTTATTCAAAGACACGGCGCATCTGATTTCTCAGATACGGCGTATTGCGTTTAATTTTTATAAAATACAACGCGTTTAATTAATTCGATACGACGCTTCTTTTCCCCAAGATACGGCGTATCTGTTTTTAAGGAAAATTTTTTCTAAACGATAAAGCTATACGACGCATCTGTTTTTACAGATACGGCGTATCTATTATTTTAATTAAAAACAGTTTTCGAATTATTAAACAGATACGACGCATCGATCTTCGTCGATACGGCGTATCTTCTGAATCAAAAATCTTGTATTTTGAAACGTAACGAAAATACAGCGCATTAACTTTTGTTAATACGATGCATTTAATTTTAAATAAATATCGATTTTTGATAATTAAAATTGATACGGCGCATTCTAATTTATAAGCGGCGTATCTATTTTCTGAATAAAAGTCTGATTTAATTTTAACGATTGTAAGATACGGCGTATCCAACTTTTTGGATACGGCGCATCGTCTGCAGATATCAGCTATTTTTATTCTTATATCCGTTTCTAAATTCATTAATTTCTCTTCTAGCGAACAAATACTACTGATGATTTTACCTATGATGACAGGTTCTGCTATGGAAGACATGTCAGTGAACGGATATCTTGCTAAAGAACTCTTGCTTTCGGATTCCTTCGAAGTGAAAGTTTTTGATGATGTCAACTTCAATGTGCTCATGCTTGATGCAGATTTATTTTCTTGGGAAACCCCTCTTGAAGCTACTTATAAGGAATTCAAGCGCTTATGCAATATTGAAGATGGGATATTCTCGTATGATTTACTAATGAGCTACACTGAAGATGAATTGGTACTCTTATGGCCCATCATTGAATCTAAAGGATTGACTTGGACTACTATCAAAGAGAATGATGGGAAATTCAAAATTGAATTCATGAACTCAAGCAATAAAAGCTGTGGTGGAGGCAAGACCCAACCTATGCAAATTTCTTACATGCTTTATTCCGAACAGTACTGGGGATGAAATGAGAATTATCTGGACGATGAAAGAATTTATGTTGTGGCAGAGTTACTATTTCATGGCAGGTTGGTAAGGTTGATGGACATCTCCCTCGAAGAATGGCTTGAACTTAAATATGGTAGTCCGAAATTTGCCCCTGCAAATGAAGTCAAGCGGATTATGACTTCATGGTTGACACGGAGTTTTAGGGAGCAATTTAACGAGTTCATGGAGATAAGGAGGAAAATGATTGGTAAAGCTTGCTTTGACGTTGACCACGATCCTAACAATGTTGATTTTACAGATTGGTTGGCTAGTAAGTTCAATAACCATAAGAGCATGGATCGAGCTACTAAAGATGCGTTATGGGTATATTGGATGAGAGGAGAAGACGAAGAAGTAGAGAGCGACTATGGGTCGTCACTTCATGATTCAACAATCAATGAGGGCATTGAAGAATTATTCAGAATAGACATTGACGTGTTCGATTATGAGACACCCTTGTGCAAACAATTCAAAGAATTTAATTACCTTCTTTAAGTCGACGATGATGTGCTAACTGGAGATCTACCAGGATTCAAGACTTATGATGATTTCAAAAACACCTGGTACTACGAATGGAATGACCAAATACCAAGGGTTTGGGATAAACCGTGGGAATTTGAGCAAATTAATCACACCTGTACACCTTTCGTTTTCAAGGATGGGAGTAGTGTTTGGCCGACCTGTGATTATAAGAGTGACGGAACCTGTAATGGGGGAAGTATAATTGGGATGAAACGGGTTGGAAACGATGTAACCTTTGAAGACTATGAGTGGTATGATAATGTTGAAGACTGCCCACAAAAAGCGGAGGCTTTGCAAGAAAAGGGTAGAATCGAATACTTGAAAGAGCTAAAGGGAACATCGAATACTACTTTCTGGGAATGGGTGCATGAACAATTTGATGATTACACGAAGCTTAGTCGACGGTTACAATGGGAATTGGAAAGAGAGTGGGAGGCAATTCAAGATGATGATAACAATAAGTCATTAATTGATGAACTTGATGACTATTTGATTAAGGATCCTTATTTTAAGTTTGTTGATAAAGACGAGGAAGAATTCACCAAAAGAAAGTGTCAACTACTTGGGATCCCTTATAATGAGCCACCCATGATTATTTCGAAAAATTTAAAATCATCAAATACTCTTTGGGACCAGATGAGGAATATGTTGCGACGAAGACTAAGAGTTATACCAGATTAAGTCGAACGGAAGAAAACGTCGCAAAGCTATACGGGAACATCTTTCGGATGAAGGAAGAAGGATGGACCGTGACAAGGACTAAATGAAGAGCTGAACGTGAGTCTAACTTGAAGACTCTGGAATAAAGACAAGTGCTGGCCGGGAGACAACCCGGAAAATTTTTATTATTCTGTTTTGTGTCGAGTCAGTCAGGCCCGCAGCAGATACGGCGCATCTCAATCCTGAGATGCGACGCATCTACTGCAATGGTCATATCTTACTTTATTTTTCTGCATTTTTTATTTTTGACTTTAAAACTTTTTATCAGTTTATTTTAATGCGGCGCATCCCTGGTTAAGGATGCGGCGCATCTTCTATTCTGATCCGTAATTATTCCAGGCTCGATATGGCGTATCTTCTTCCATAAGATACGGCGCATCGACTGACCTGATGATTTTCATTTTTATTTTTATATTTTATTTTTCCTAACTACTAATGTATTATGCAAGTTTGAACCTTTCTTAATTTAGGTGTGTTTAAAGTCTTGGTGGTATTATAGATTCCTGCATTTCCTGTGGATACATCGATTATGAAGCTTAAACGTTCTAATCCACAAGAAAGATGATTTTTGCTCTTATACAAATGGAGGATCATACCGAGCAAATCTCAGGGGAGTTTTTCTGTTCTAATTCTTTTATTTTCCAGTTTTTAACCTTTTATACAAACAACGAGGACGTTGTTTAACTTAAGTGGGGGGATTGGAGAATTAGAACACTTAACTCTTACTTGTCCTAAACTTTTTCAAAATATGCTTAAAATGTACTTAATATGCTTAGCATGTTTTTGTTTAAGATCTAAGTTGCATAGCTGCACACATGACGTTATTTTCAAAAATTGTGATTTTTCAAAATTCACAAATCTATGAGTGTGCCGGTGACTTGTAAACTTTAGAACTTGGCTTGTATACTATTCGAGACCACCATAATAAGTATTATTTTATATAATTGGAATGACTTGTCTAAATTGGTAAAATTCTAGGATTACACCCAAATAGCCTATTATATGTTATGTATTATTAGCTAACTACACTGGTTAGTTAAACCCCGCATAAACCCTTTGTTACTCTCATTTTTAGAGTAAGATACCCCTAGAAAAAACCCTCAGAGCCATTCCTTTCGTTTCTTACACCTTTGTTAAAATGTTTCGTTACACCCTTACACCTTAGCCTACCCTGTAGATTAAAATCCGTGGTTGGTTAATTGCTTTAGGCAAAGTGTGTTTCCTTACATTACCTGTGTTCGCGTGCGTAATTCATTATCTATGGTTAGGTCGGGAAATTGCACAATGCAATTGGAGTGAAAGTAAATATTGTATATCTTTGAGTTTATTTTTCGTGTGTTTACTACTTTCACTATTACCGTTATTTCTGAAGTTATGAAAAGTATGGAAAAATTATCCAGAATTATCATTATAGTGATGTGGTGAAATTTTACAAATCTATGTTTATGTTTAAAAAAAAAAAAAAAAAAAAAAAAAAAAAAAAAAAAAAAAATCGAAAGAAAAGAAAAAGAAAAAAAAGGAAAAGTTGGATGTTTGTTTTGACCAACTTATGTAAAGTTTTGTATTAAGTGGTCGATATCACCACTAGTTGTTGTATATTATATCTATGGATTGAATGGGAGTTGGCAGTTATGGGAACGCCAACTAAAGTTTATTCTTTGATTGAGATCTTGTTGAGTATAATTCGTGTCTACCTAAAGCGTGTGTTTCAAGTGTTTAAAGCGTGAGTTATTCTATGATATGAGTCTTATTCATGGGATGGTTGGGATAGTGATTAACCACACTTAGGATTTTAATTTATCTGTTTTGTTTACTTTTCATTTTTACACCAATTTATATCCCAAATATTATCCATACCCTATATTATTCGTTATCCAAACCTTTGATTTATTGAGATTAGGGATTTGAGCAATCTTAAGTATCGTAGTCGTGGATTCGGCTATGTATTTATGATTTTGTCGCCCTTTTTGATATAATATTATTGGTGAAGATTACTTGGTCCTATCTTTAGCCTATTCGAGTTAAGGATTTGAGCAATTGCAAGTATCGTGTTCGTGGATTCGATCATGTATTTGTGATTTTATCGCCTTTTCTGGAATTTGAGATCGATAGAGATTAAGGAGAATGATTAACCCTTAAACCTCAAAACCCTTTTTACCGCTTTAGACTTGTTATTCCTTGGCTTTAGTGGGGGAGATGTGTATACTTGCCAAGCTTATGATAGAATATTCGTCACGACTGGACAGTTAAACGATTAGATTTGCTTTTATCAAATTATTTTATTTTACTTCTAATTCGTTAAGTGTTTGGTTGTGTGATTATGACAAAAATGAATACATGCTTAAATATAAAAATAAATCCTAATATCTTTTAGGATACATTTTCATAAGATTAATTCTAAGGTTTACTTGGGGACAAGTAAAGTTCAAGTGGGGGGATATTTGATGAACTCAAATAAGTACATTTTATTACTATCATTTATCCTATTATTTAACTTGTTTTATTATATTATGTATGAGAATTGATACTTAATCGTTTACTTTTGTAATTCTCAGTTAAAAACAAGCATTTGGTGAAACTTGGCGATTTTGGACTAATTATGGAGCAAAACAAGCAAGAAGTTAAGAGTCTACTGAGATGTACAAGATCAAGACATTCTGCTCCAGATGCGCCGCATCTCGCTTATTACATACGGCGCATCGCTATCAAGATTTCACAAGATATTATCCAAGACGGCAAAGGACATGCGCGCATCCAAAATGAAGATACGCCGCATCTTCTGGCGGTGTACGAATATTCCTGAATATATTAATCTTGGACCCCACGCGAAGTTAAGTCAATACGCCGCATCTACTTATTAGATGCGCCGCATCTTACCCTCAGACAGAAACTATAAATACCCCAAGACCAGACGAATTTCGTAGCACATAATATATACGAGGTACGAAGACCACAGAAACCTAAGGCCGAATTCAGACGATTAGGCAGCACAAGACACACCCGAACGAAGATACAAGAGCTGTAAGAAGGTCCTCATGTATTTAATTCATTAAGTAGTTTTGTTTTATTGTGTTAATAAACTTTAATTCATCAGGATTGGTGGCTTGTGTAATGTGAGGAGAAAGATTTGCACTCCCTTAAAACTGCTTTCCCATCAATTAAAGTTTATATGTTGATGTCTTTGGTTACTACTTATTAGTGCATTGATAACCTCTGTGTTTATTAGTGGCCTGCGCATTTGACTACGGAAGAGAATGTGGCTCCCACGGTTGTTACTAAATTGATCACTTAGGAATGACTTTTAGACATAAGTAATCATTAAGGGATTTCTCGCCGATAAGATTAGGACCAACGAGAAAGGGTTAATTACATACACTTCATATAAAACTATCAATAAAACAAGTGACAATCTACTTAATCATCAGGACAGGTCTTCTTATTGTCTCGAGTATTTATCTGTGTACGTGCATGCCTATCGTTGATTCGTGCTCATTAGTTTAGTTTATTATTTAATTGCAACCAAAACGTGCCAGTCTCTCAGGCTGAACCCCTTTGCGTTAGATTAGGTTGTATAGTTAACTTAGAATATTAAAATACTGATTGGAATAACTAGATAATACGTTCCACTCTTAGTTATCGACACTCTACTTACCATTATATTCATACTGACCGGGTACACTGCTCGTTAAGTGTGTGTATTATTGATAAGTCGGCTAAATATAAATTTAAAACTTGAGTAGGCATTAATACTGCTAAACCGCAACGACACATCGCACGCATCTGTAACAGTTCCATCTTCACCAGTAGTAACAACGTCTCTGGTGGTGCCCATTTGAAATGGTCCTTCGTCAATTGACTTGAGTATGTTAACTCCATTTTCTTTACCCAAGCAGTAGAGTCGAATTTGCTGTACCCACGACTCATAGTTTGTCTTATCCAGCATAGGAGGACGGGTATCGGACCCAGCTGCTGGAATGTCATCAGATGCAGTACTTGGAATGGTTGCCATACTGTATACGGGATTTTACAATTCTTGAGATTTAAACCGAGAAATAAGTTCTTTCGCGGGATTTTACAAAATTTAAAAACAAACCGCTATTCCCAAAACCGCTGAAGTGCTATTAAAACAGTAAGTATCAAACCGCTAAAACCCTAGGCAAACCGCTAATATCAAACCGCTAAACCACACAACAAACCGCTAAGTCAAACCGCAAGTCCTGAATATCAAACCGCTATTCTCAAACCGTTATAATTTAACCCAGCCGCTATGATCAAACCGCTGAATATTAAACCGTTGAGCTAAACCGCTGAAATCAAAACCGCTAAGATCTAAACCGCTGAAGTTTAAACCGCTGAGCTAAACCGCTGAAATCAGAACCGCTAAGATCTAAACCGCTGAATCAGAGGACCAAACCGCTAGTATTAAACCGCTGAACCAGAGTGTCAAACAGCTATCACTAAACGACAAACCGCTAGCGACAGAAACTCAAACCGCTAGAGTAATAAGACAAGAACGTCACTTTCAGTACGTTTTGTCTTGTTTCCCAAAATGAATAAACTCCAAACCGCTAACTACCAAGCCGCTACTTATAACTACCAAAAGAACTCAAACCGCTACAAAGAAACCTTCAACGCAATACAAACCGCTACTTAGAAAACACGTTCGAAGTTCAAACCGCTGCCAAGAAAGACTTCTACTCTTCCCCTAATAAGCACGAACACAGTTGTATGTGATCAAGGAAGATGAGAAACAACTTTTTGAACATAAAAGTACAAATATTACACGAATTGAACCACAAACAAAGATCAAACTAAGGTATTCTTTAACTTTTAAGTCGACCTAGAAAGAAAACCATAAAAGTGCCCATCTCACCACGAATTCATGAATATGAATAGCTAGAACCTAACCATGGCTCTTGATACCATTTGTAACATATTCATAATCATATAACACACACAAATGGTGATTATGGCCGATTAAGTTGGCGGTTTTGTAGAGAGAGAAAGAGAAGAGTGGGAACTAGTGAGAGAAAGTTAAGTTATATTATGTGAAAATATGAGAAGTTCCAACCCTCTCCCTTGGGGGAGAGGGGTGTTTATAGTTACATAATAGTTGCCCCGAGTGGGCTGTGGAGCGAGCTGACAGAGGGTAAAGACCCAACCCACTCCACGAATACTTAACTTAACTAAACTAATAATACTAATAGTACTAATATTACTGATTTTCCTACGAGCTATTAAATGCTAATGAGTAGTCGGGGTGACCGAGTCTTCAGATGAATATTTATATTCCTAACAGAAGTTTTGACCATTTGGCTGCTTATTGTGACTCAAACCTATGGAAAAAGAGGGTTTTTGGGAATTCAAGGGTGAATAGGAATAACAATGCTAGGGTAACTCAAAATAGTCCAACAAGGTTGACTGACCCTAATGCGAATCATAAAATGTCACCCAGAGCAGTTATGTTAAGGTCTGGCATCAAAGCAGTTTCAACTGTTAGACCAGCAGTTCCAACTGCTAGACCAAACAAATGGTTCAATAACAGAAAAACTGTTACAAGTGCAAAACCACTTTCAAATCATGCACAAACAGTTAAAAGACCCTTTTATCAGAAAACATCTCTGATTAATCCAAAATGGGTGCCTAAAGTTAAACCAGCAGTTCTAACTGCTAGACCAGCAGTTCCAACTACTAGGTCAGCAGTTCCTACTGCTAGGAATTTTAATGCTGTTAAGGGTAAATGGGGCAATGCTGTCAAGGCCTCAGCACATTGGGTTAGAAAATCTACTAAACCCAATGGTGCATCAATGACTTTCAATAAATTTTCTCATATTGATGCACAAGGCAGATCCAAGCCAGTGATGGTTTTGGTCCCCAAAAGGCACTAAAACCTTTATTTTATGTGCAGGAACATCCTTCAAATGGTGAAGAAGATAGAGGCTACTCAGATAGTGGATGTTCCAGGCACATGACTGGTAACATGTCATACCTTTCAGACTTCATTGCTCTGGATGGAGGACCTGTTATCTTTGGAGGTGGTGTTAGAGGAAGGATTATTGGTAAACATGTCATAAAAACTGGTAATCTTGATTTTGAGAATGTGTATTTTGTACCAGAGTTAAAATACAACCTCTTTAGTGTGTCACAGATATGTAATAAAAAGAATAAGGTTCTTTTTACTGATACTGACTGCCTTATTCTTTCTCCTGATTTCAAGCTGCCTGATGAAAATCAAGTTTTGCTTAAAATCCCCAGAAAGGGTAATACATACAGTATTGAGATGAAAAACCTTGTTCCTAAAGAAGGTCTTGCCTTATTGCAAAAGCCACATTAGAGGAATCAATGTTGTGGCATAAAAGGCTTGGTCATGTAAATTTTAAAACCATTAACAAAATTGCTAAAAATGGATTGGTAAGAGGATTACCAAATAAGATTTTTCAAAATGACCAAACCTGTGTTTCTTGCCTTTAGGGTAAACAACACAGAGCCTCTTGTAAGCCCAAGGTTCATAACTCAAATTCTCAAGCTTTATATATGCTGCATACGGACTTGTTTTGGTCCTACTTCTGTGAATAGCTTGAATTTTAAAAGATATTGTTTGGTTATTACTGATGATTATTCAAGGTTTTCTTGGGTTTTCTTTCTGAGAACTAAGGATGAGACTAGTGAAATCCTTAAGTCGTTTATTGTTGAGGTAGAAAACCTAGCTGATAAGAAATTCAAAATAATCAGATGTGATAATGGAACAGAATTTAAGAATAGGGTTATGGATGATTTTTGCAGAGAAAAAGGTATTAAAAGGGAATTTAGTGTGGCTAGAACCCGCCAGCAAAATGGAGTAGCTGAAAGGAAGAATAGGACCTTAATAGAGGCTGCTAGGACAATGTTAGCTGAATCTAAGTTGCCTATTTCATTCTGGGCCGAAGCAGTTAGTACTGCTTGTTATGTTCGCAATAGGGTTCTGGTAGTGCAACCTTACAATAAGACTCCTTATGAGCTTTTTAGAGGTAGAACCCCTCCCTTAGGCTTTATGAGACCTGTTGGTTGCCATGTCACTATCTTGAATACCAAAGACCAACTAGGAAAGTTTGATGGAAAATCTGATGAGGGTTTCTTTGTTGGTTATTCTCTGCACAGTAAGGCTTTTAGGGTGTACAATAAAAGCACCAAGCATGTTGAGGAGAATTTGCACATAGAATTTTAGGAGAATATTCCTAATGTTGCAGGTGGTGGTCCTGATTGGCTGTTTGATCTTGATATGTTGTCAGATTCTATGAATTATGTGCCTGTTACAGTTACAAATACTAATGATCATGCAGGTGATGAAGATTCTGAAGAAGAATATGTCTTGATGCCAATTATGGAAGAAAGTCCATTAAATACTTCTTCTTCAAAGATTGATGATGTTCCATCGTCAACTGATGCTACTAAGGAGAAGATTGCTGATGACTCTAGTGGACAGAATGGTAAAGAAGCAGAAATTCCTGAGAGCAGTACAAATGGAGTTAGTACTGCTGAGCCAAGTGTTGATACTGCTGGACCAAGTCAATCTAATATTGATTCACCAGTTAATACTGCTCCTCAAGTTGATGATTTTGATTTCTTTGGAGATGGTCTGCACAATATGCCTATCACCTATGAGGATCCTTCTACTCCCCAAACAATAGTTCACAGAAATCATCCACTTACCAATGTCATAGGAGATGTACAATCTAGATTAAAGACTAGAAGGCAGATTTAAGATCCAGATCATCATGGCTTTCTCAGTGTTGTTTATGAGGAAAAACATCATGAAGATGAGCATGAGTATATGTTTGTATGTTTCCTATCTCAGATAGAACCCAAGAATGTGCTAAAGGCTTTAGAAGAATCTAGCTGGGTTGAGGCAATGCAAGAAGAACTGCTTCAATTCAAAATTCAGAAAGTTTGGGTTCTGGTTGATCTACCAAAGGGAATGAGAGTGATTGGTACTAAGTGGGTATTCAGGAACAAGAAGGATGAAAGGGGCATTATGATAAAGAACAAAGAAAGATTGGTTGCTCAAGGCTACACTCAGGAAGAAGGGATTTATTATGAGGAGGTTTTTGCTCCTGTTGCCAGGATTGAAGCAATAAGGCTATTTCTTGCTTATGCTTCCTTTATGGGTTTTATGGTCTATCAAATGGATGTGAAGAGTGCCTTTCTGTATGGTACTATTGATGAGGAGTTCTATGTTTCTCAACCTCCAGGCTTTATAGACCCTTACCATCCTGACAAAGTTTACAAAGGGGTTAAAGCCCTTTATGGCTTGCATCAAGCTCCAAGAGCTTGGTATGGGACTCTTGCTACTTATCTTATGAAGAATGGGTTCCATAGGGGTAAAATTGATCAAACTCTCTTTATTAAAAAGGACAAAGGTGATATTCTATTGGTTCAAGTTTATGTAGATGTTATCATCTTTGGTTCTACAAAGAAGGAAATGTGTGAAGAGTTTGAAAAGCTTATGAAACATTAGTTTCAGATGAGCTCTATGGGAGAGCTTACTTTCTTTCTAGGACTTCAAGTACAACAGAAGTCAGATGGAATATTTATCTCTCAGGATAAATATTTTGGTGAAATTTTAAGGAAATTCCAATTCACAGATGCCAAAGTTGCTAGTACACCTGTTGATAAGGAGACACATTTGTTATTATAAGATCACAGTGGTGAAGATGTGGATGTGCACATGTATAGATCTATGATTGGGTCTCTAATGTATCTCACATCATCCAGGCCTGACATTATGTTTGCAGTTTGTGCTTGTGCAAGATTCCAAGTCAATCCTAAGGTGTCTCATCTAATAGCTGTTAAGAGAATCTTTAGATACCTTAAAGGTCAACCTAACTTAGGTCTATGGTATCCTAAAGAGTCTGCATTTGATCTGGTAGCATTCTGAGATTCTGATTATGCTGGTGCTAGCATGGATAGAAAATCTACAACAGGTGGTTGTTAATTCTTGGGTTGTAGATTGATCTCTTGGCAGTGTAAAAAGCAGACTATGGTGGCTACTTCTACTACTGAAGCAGAATATGTAGCAGCAGCAAGTTGTTGTGCTCAGGTTCTTTGGATTCAGAATCAGTTGCTTGATTATGGGTACAATTTCTTGAACACAATTATTTATATTGACAACAGCAGTACAATGTGTATCATTAAAAATCCTGTTCAACATTCAAAAACTAAACATATTGAAATTAGACATCATTTTATCAGGGATTGTAATGAAAAGAAGTTAGTTCAAGTTGTCAAAATTCCTTCTGATGACAACTTTGCTGACTTATTAACAAAAGGTTTTGATGTGGGAAGATTTCAATACTTGGTCATAGGTATTGGAATGCTTAACCCTTCCAATTAAGTGTCTATGTGTTTAAGTTTTCAAAAGGATTTGATACTACTGGTTGTGTCAGTTAACACTGCTTGTTGTAATAGTTTATACTGTTTGCATAATTGTTGGTATTATTATGGAATTTGTTAGTCATTTGTGATAACTGTTAAAAGGAAAATATTGTGTATTGTGTTTTCTTTGGTTTTGGACATGGTGGTTTGAAATGTCAGGTGTGAAAGCTTGTCACACAACAAATGGTAATTGGTTCACCATGTCTAATCCACATAAGAACCAACTAGTCCAGATCAAACGGTTTCTGGTAAAGACTACTCAAATCCGTTTATGGTTGACAATTTGCCAAAAATTGTATGGTAATCAACTCACCATATCTTAAAGTGAAGAGTTGACTAGTCCAAAACAAACGGCTATTGGTAAAGACATATCAAATCCGTTGATAGCTGATAGTTTGCTAAAAACTATAAGTGGACAAAAATGTTTTCATATCCACATTGAGTTTATCCTAAACTCTGAAAATTTTTGCTAAACAGTTTGTACTGCTAGTTTCAACTAGTTTGTCCTGGTGGTTTAAACTTGGTTTTATACTTAGTTTATGCTCTATGATTCACCTCTCTTAGAAGGTTACACATCTGGAAGTGTTAAGAGCAGTTTGAAACTACACAACTGAATTGATGGAAACTTGTACATATTGTCATATTGGAAGCTGAGCTTAAATGTCATATGTTCTAGTTAATCTGATGGTGAAGATTCTTCCAAACAGGGGAGGAATTAAAGTTTGTTCAGTTGCTGTTAAAGATAATTATGATCTCAGTGGAGGATATCAACTCAAAATCACAGATGAGTTTATATTGGAGTACTTACTGTTATGGTTTCTTCAAAAGCTTATATGTAAAGAAAATTCTCAAGTGATTCAAGATTGAAGATAAGTGTTTGAAAGAATCTACCCCATCATCAACATTGGAGTTTAATTCGAAAAACTTAATGATTTACACAGAAATCATAAGTTTAGGGGAGGATTGTTGGGAATTAAACCAACAGTTGGTACTTCTCATACATAAATTAGTATTGCTAAAGATCGTTCAAGAATACACTATCAGTACTAACCCACAGGTCACAGGTTGGCTCTCGATATCTAGGATCTACAAGGTTGTTACTGTTGGAGATGGAACAGATTCGATGAATAAGAAGCAGATCTGGAAATATTTTGAGGTAATCGTATTTATTTTAAGATCTGATTGGCTGAGATAATTTATGATACCTCATACTCAAATTAAATTGATGCTGCAGTATTAATTGGCAACAAAAGAGAATTGAAATCATTGGCTGTGTTGATGTCACTTTGTCGTATTCGATCTGCCATGGTAAATTAATTGACGATTTGTCGCTTACTGAAACTCGTTCTGCTTAGTCGATCAATGAAGGTCGGTGAGTTAATATTAAGTTTGTTGTCTTACGCATGATTGATATTAATTGGTTGATTCAATAGCAAATAAACCTCATACTGAATTTATTGTGGATCGGTGCTATATGAATTATTTAATTGGTTGGATTAACCTTTTACTGATTGATCGAAGTTTATTATTGTGGGTCAGTGAATGCAGTTTGTCGCTTGTGGTATGGGATAGCATTTAATTCTTCACAGTGGGTCTATTATTTAATAGTACTGCTCGATATATTTTTCTACTGCTGTCCTTACCAGTTTCTACTGCTGGTCTTCGGAATTAGTACTGCTCGTTGAACAGTTAGTACTGTTTTATTTTGCTTATATGTAGCAATTTGTACTGCTGGTTATACGGAGTTAGTACTGCTTTCGACATGTTCGTACTGCTTGGTTCTCACTTTGTACTATTGGCATAATTTGTTCGTTTAATGTGCTACTGATGCTCGTTGATGTTTATGGGCATGAGATACAAAAGTGAGGGGAAGAGATACGAGATTTGGAACATGTTGGTTCCAACACACACACCAAGGGAAGAAACACACACACAAGAGGATTTTTGGATTTGATTTTTGGTTTAAAAGAACTATTCTTCATTCTACTACTGCTTGGTTTCAAATATTATTGTAGTCATTTTTCGTAAGCTATTTGGTGATCTTCATGGCTGGTACTACATGGTATTTGTTTCTATTGTGGTTGGTTATTCGACAAGTTCTTTCAAATGGTTACCATATGGGTTTCAGGGGAAGCTTTAATATTTAACCATTTGTGTGCTACATCAAGGTGAAGGTTTTCATTATTACTCGTTGGTATTCTTATTGAAGATTTGGGATTTTTATGTCTTGAGTTCATTTAATAAGTAAGCCTTTTGGTGTTCTTAATGGTGGATAATTCAAGACATTAAAGGACTAAATTGGATGTATGATACTGGTTGGTGATTATGACATTGAAGGTTTTTACTACTGCTAATTGTTATTACTACGGCTGGTTTTGATTTCTACTGTTTCAAGTTCCTTTTTAGTGCGGAAAACATAATGGTGGGTAATTTGAAACATTGGAAAGATGGATTGGACGTGGGGTATTGATTTGTGGTTGTGAAGATCAAAGTTGCAGATTTTTGTTCGCTATTTGATGATGACAAAAAGGGGAAGAGTATTTATATTGTAAATTGCAGCATCCTTGATGATATGTGTGGATTAAGGGGAAGACACATCTTTTATACATTGGTTTTGTCATATCAACTAGGGAAAGATTGTTAGGAATTAAATATGAGTTGATATTGACAAAATATGAAAGATGGAGGAAACTTATGAAGACAAAGATGAAGGACCTTAATTGTCAATTTAGAGTCTTTGTAACCCTAATCCTCTATTATATAAAGAGGGTAGGGCATAGGTTTTATATGTATGTCTTCCACAATGTAGTCATTAAAGGTGTGTGTGTCTAGGCGTCAAGTCCTCTAACGGATGCCTAGGGTTTGTAAGCTTGATGACCTTGTTTAATAATAATGATTCGTTTGATTATTCCGCTGCATACAATGATTGTTATTCATTATTATTGTGTTAATTCCTAGATGAGGTCTAACAAACCTCGAACACAACGATCTCACATTTCTTCTTAGACTCATCCTAGGCTTCCTGAAGGTGACTCACTAAGCAACTTTTCACTCTGTGACTTGAATATTGTTTAAGGTTTTCTAACACTTAGGTTATTTTGTATTCAAATCCTTGTTTAAGAGCACTTAGGTACTGAATGGACCCAACATAATGTGGAGGAAAATGACCATGGATTTATATTATTAAATTTTCTTTCTCATCTTTTTCTTTAAAACCTTCCTCAAATTCAAATCTAGTTACGATCTCATTTACAAACCAAACGGACCCTAAATGTTGTTCACAAAGTAATCAATAGGGGTGTTCATCGGTTCGGTTATCGGGTTGTTGGGTTTATTCGGTTCGGTTAATTTGCTTTTGGGTAAAACCAAAAACCGAACCGAACTAGAATTCAACCGAACTGAACCGAAAACCAAATTTGAATTTGGTTCGGTTTTCGGGTTGACCCGAATAACCCGAATTACACCATTTATATTTTTAAAATTTAATTATATAGATTTTTGGGGGAAAAAATTATTTCAAGCATAAAAAGTATTAGGATAAAATTTTAATTGTCTTTTTGTATATATAAATATATGAAAAATATATATATTTAAATAAATTCGGTTTTTGGTTCAGATAACCAAAACCATATCAAAACCGAAACCGAATTTTTAGTTCGGTTCGGTTCAGTTTTGACAAATTCGGTTCGGTTATAATTTCGGTTCGTTTTGATTTTTGGTTTATTCGGTTATTACCCAAACCATGCACACCCTAGTAATCAACACTAGAGGTGCAAATAAATAATTAAAACCGGTTTTCGGTTTTGGGAAAACCGGTTAAAAAAACCGGTTTTCCTAAAAACCGGTTTCGGTTTTTTCGGTTTTCCCGAAATCGGTTTTTTTCGGTTATAAATGTTCGGAATCGGTTTTTTTTTGTTATAAATTTTCGGAATCGGTTTTTTTATCTGTTTTTTACCGGTTCGATTTTTTTCGGTTATAAATGTTCGGATTCGGTTTTTTTTTCGGTTACCTAGTCAATTATTAAAGATATAAATATAACACATACCTTTTCCTATTATAACAATTAGAAAGCTTGGCCAACTAAAACTTGGTCAATTGAACAATGGCACCTATCTGCAACTTCTTCAATTAATCACTTGAAGGACCAGTTTCAGGTCATCTGAGGTACATTTATCGGTCACTATTTTTGTTATTGCTCCTCAAGTAAGATTAATAGCCATTGTCTTGATTTTGATTGAATGAAATGTAAAATTAATGTTTACTGTATTTTCTAAAATAAAAAGAGCCCCTAGAAAACTGAGACAAGTTTGTGTGAAATTAGGTGACTTCACTGTGATTTTGTCAACAATCCCCAGAAAAAAAATGTTACTTTTAACTACCTTTTCGAACATGTTCGAACATTTATTTAATAAACTTGTTAATTATCAAACATTTAATTAAACAATACACTGGAAAAAATACAATCATAACTTTTTATTTGCACCAGAAACATACTAAAAAAATACAATCATAACTTTTATTTAAACAATACAATTATACAACTAAAAATATATAAATACTAATACATTTCGAGCTTCGGCATGGCTATCACCCGAAAACATATTAGTGTACTCAAGTATATCGAGCTTCGGCATTGCCATCACCCGTTATACTCAAGTCATTAAATCTTCCAAAAAATCTTCTACATCTACGTCTTCAACATCAAATTCCTCAAACTCACATTCATCTAATTCGGTAGTCGGAGGTGATATCCCTAATTCAACTTCTTCTCTTTCTGTAGTTTCTTCAACGTCTTGTAATATCGGACCTTCCAACGATGATTCATGTTGTATCCTATCTACTCCGTCCAAATAATCTTTCAAACATACACATACTTCCACGGATTCGGGGGTTAGTCTTGACCTTCTTTCCGATATAATTCTACCGCTAGTAGAAAAGGCCGATTCGGAAGCTACCGTCGAAGCTTGGACTGCTAATAAGTCACGAGCCATAGCGGATAAAATTGGAAATTGGATTTCCCTTTCTTTCCACCAAGCCAAAATGTCAAAGTTTGCAAACTCTTCGGGACTTAAAGTTATTAAAAAGTTTGTAGCCATATATTGTCCCAACTCGCTTGTTGGGGCCGATGTTCGTTGACGCTTTGTAGCGTCTTCACATAAACTATTATAAAGGTTTATATTAATGTCTCTTGCCATTCGAGACGATCCGGCCCGTATTTGGTCAACAATTAGGTTTTGTTGTTGACCATATTTTGTTGCATAAATTCCAAATAATTTTTTAAAATTATCGTTAAATTTAAAATTTTGGGATCTTATATAGTCGGGGTCGTCACCGTTTAACCCAAAGGTTAAGTCTACATTTTCTGCACAACTAAAACTCTATTTTGAACATAGCAAGCAGTGTTGACTGCCTCTACCCAAAAATTTATTAGTAGCTTAGAATCAGCTAACATTGTTCTAGCAGCTTCAATTAGTGTTCTATTCTTTCTTTCAGCTACACCATTCTGTTGTGGTGTTCTAGCAACACTAAATTCTCTCTTGATACCTTTTTCTTTGCAGAAGTCATCCATAACTCTATTCTTAAACTCTGTCCCATTATCACATCTAATGACTTTTACTTTCTTGCTTACTTGGTTCTCTATCTGTGTAATGAAGTCCTTAAGGATGCTTGATGTCTCATCCTTAGTGGCTAAAAAGAAAACCCATGTAAATCTACTATAGTCATCAGTAATAACTAGACAATATCTCTTATGCATTATTGATCGACCCCAAATGGTATGCTAATATCGACCAAGTAAATGGTCAAGAGTCAAACAATCTAGGGCAAAATACAATTTACCAAAGGAGTTTAGTGTATCCCCGGGTCGTTAAGTCCCAACGAGGTGTGAACACTGTAATAGAACGTATCTGTGATCTGGTGATATTGAATGGAAAAGGGGGTTTTTGAATGATTGGTTTACAAATTATAAGTAAAAATAGCTCAAACAAGCTGTATCAACAAATATGTAAGATAAAATACCCTGATAACGTTTAAGACTGAAAAACGTACGTTTAGGTTAAAATAAACGTAAACGTACTGAACAAAATGTGAATTCTGTCCAATATAACTCCCACGAATGTGAAAATTATATTTTTGGAATCCAAAAGATAAAAGAAAATTAATGGAAAAAGAAAATTATATTTAACACTATTTAATTAATTATTATAAATTAAAAACTATTTTTAACTATTTAATAATACCCTAAAATATAAGAAAATATGAAATAAAGCTAGAAAAGTGAAATTATGACTTAGAAAAATCTAAAATATTATAAAACTTATTTTAAAACCGAAAATATATTTATTACACTTTTTATCTATTTATTATTAATTAATTATTATTTAATTACTTATTTAAACTATTTTGATTTTTAATAAATACTAAATAAACAAAGAAAAATCTGAAACTTTTTCTATAAATACTCTAAGGTGACAGGAAGATAAGAAAAATATAAAAATGAAAAGTGTTTAATGAAAAAGCAGAAAAATAAGCCAAATGGCTTAAATAGAAGCTATCACTTTTTTTTATGTTTTGATTTTCTGATTTTCTTTTACAAAACTATTTAACTACTGATAATGACAAACTTTTATGAAGGCAAAAACTTTGGAACTTGAAAATAAGCTGTTTTGAAGCTTATTAGCTTAACAGATGAGCTTATGAGCTTAAATTGATGGCTCAAACTCAAACAAGCTTGAAATAAGCTACACAGTTGGAACCGAAGGTGAAATAAGATGAAATTAAGTAAAATGTACTGGAATGAAACTAGAGGAACAAGAAATAAGCACTGATAAGCTTGGAATAAGCAAATCAGCAGGTACTGCTAGAGTATCAAAGGTACTGCTAGAGTATCAACCTGCTGCTGACTTTAGAGGCAAAATAAGCTTATGAAATAAGCTATAAAGCACAAAGTGAAGATTGGAGTAGCAAGATGGGTTGGTTACCTTTCCAAAAAGTCCAAGCTCACCCTGTGGGAACCACTGGGGAGCTTATGAAAAAGCTTGTGTACACTGAATTGCTCAGAGTACAATGAAAATGGGACAAAGTTTAAGCTTGATGCAGGCTTATAAGGTAAGCCGCAAAATGGAAATTGAGCTTTGAACCAAGTAATATGGTGGATTGGCTTTAGGAAAAACCAAAATACACAAGCTTAAGCTCAGTGATGAAGTTTTGATTGGCTTGAGAAAAGTGCTCACCTACACTAATTTCTCAGTGTAGGGAGTGGTTTTAATGAACATGTTAAGCACAAATTAAGCAATCCAACAAGCAGATAATTAAAATACAAGTACACACTAAGCAAACAAGCCAGAAGGGCTTCACAAAGAACCAAAATACACAAGCTAACAAGCACTAATGAAGCTTTTAAGGAGCATATGAAAAGGCTCACCTATACTGATGACTCAGTATAGGGAGTGATTTTGAGAAAACAAGAATATGAGCATGATAAGTTGTCCAAATAAGCAGATAAATGAAAGAAAAGCATACATGTAGCAAGCTAGCCAGAAGGGCTAAACAAAACACTAAGTCACACAAGCTAAAGCTAACAATTGAACAAGATGCAAGCTCTTGAAAGTAGCTTATGAACCTGTGCACAGGGCACTTTTTGAATTTTGCAGTTTAAACTATAAAGTTACTTATATGAACTTTAAGCTAGATTTACTGACTGAACATGTTATATTAAGCTATAATAAGATTAAATTAAGCTAGATAAACAACTTATGAACTGGTTTGATGATTATGGAGTTGTAAATTCCAACAGTGATCAAGTTAATGAGCCAAGAGGTTAATTTTGACTTTTATACAAGTAAACAATGGACTTTATGGTTTGTCTGACCTCAAAGAACTTAGAGTAACATGTAGCAACCAAAAATAACAACCTAGACTCAGCTTAACACCAAGAATTCAGCAATTCCAAACACACCTATAACCTACTGATTTTTAGATTTTTAAAGTGTTGGACTGAATTAACCTATCATATCAATCCCAAAGGTTATAATTTGTCAAATTAGACCCTTTTAAGCTTGAAAATGCAAATAACAACAGTTAAAACACAGATTATCAAAAATGAGCAAATTGACAGTAAATTTTGTAAACTAAGCAACAAGTAATTTAAATGAACAAGCAAGGTATTTTAAGCAATAATTTCACTTAATGACACTACAGAAACATAAAAACACAAATATTAGAGCAATAAACTTATTAAACAGTAAAATGCCAAAAATGGTAAAAATGGCTTACACAAGATCAAGACTGAGAAAGAGTGAACCAAGGACAAGGAACAAACTATAAGCTTGCCAATAAGCTACTAACCCAAAGGCAATCCAGTATAAACCTTGCTCCAAGCTTTCATCATCATTTCACTGATTTTTATATTTCTTTTCTATTTTCTTGATTTCTTTTTGTATTTTTGGTTTTAATGATTATAACTTGTTTTAAGGTTTCTAAAAGCTAAATAAGCTTTTGTCAGGAGCTTATGTGACCTAAGAAGTCCAATAAACAACAATAATCAACAATATTTAAAATGACAAGAAATTAAAGGTACGATTAAGCATAAATAGAAATTTTAAGATAGACTGAAATGGGTACTGTAAATAGGTTTATTACAATTTGTCAAAGAGTAATAAGATCCTGAAAGCTTTTAAATTACAAGGTAATTAAGAAGAGCAGTAAAATGACAATAAGTAAAATGATCATACACTATGAAATTTATGATATGGTCTAAAAACATTGACAATCTTCTCTCTGCCTCACTTCTTCTCTTTATAGATAATCTTTTGGACTCCCCACTTGTTTCTGAGCATTTCCCACTTGATCTTGGCCATTGGTTCTCTGTAATTCATCCTAGCCATTGAAATTGCTTTTGGCGCCAAAATATCAAAAGCAGGTTTTTAGCAATTAAGGATTTTTGGTTAGATGTGGAGGTGGAAGGGAAGCATTAATTGCTTTTGGTTTGTTAGGTAGAGTGTTGAGGAGGAGGGGGTGGTATTGCAGAAAAATCTGTGGGTGAAGGGCGGTTTTGGCGGGGTAGTTTAGGAAGAAGAAGAGTTTGACCGAAGTCAAACCTTCTGGTTAGTTAAGAAAGTCGGGTTGGGTTATTTCTTTTGGGCTTGGGTTTAGTTTGTAGGATTGGGCTGGGTTTAGTAACTGGGTTTATTTTTTAGTTTTAGGATTAGTAGTGGAATTGGTTTAAGCTTAGGGACCAATTGTGTAATTTCCTGAAAATCCAAGGACCAATGCTGCCAAAATCCAAAACTATTTCCAAGGGTCATTCTTGCCAAGTTTCAATAGTACAAGGACCATAAAAGATAATTTTCCCTTTTTTGAAAACCGGGGGACTTGTTTTGCCATTTTTGAAACTTCAGGGACTAATTCTGCCAAATATGCAAACTTTGTTCATTTTTCAATTGTTTTCAATTTTTTTTGCACTTGCAACACATAAAAACAAAATCAAATGATATTTCCTGTATTTTGAAGCATATCTGCATGTTTTTAAATGTTTTTGCAGTCTAAATGTGACAGAAATGATGAGTATTTAGACACTCATCAATCCCCCACACTAAACTATTGCTAGTCCCTAGCAATCTTTTATGAAAATTTAATGGATTTTACTCTTTACCAGATTGCCATTACTTCTGGAGTAGCCAATGTTTTAGTATGTGATACTTTGGTACAATGATAACCAAATGATTTTGAGCAAACCATAAGCTGTCAACGGATTTGATTTGTCTTTACCAAAAGCCGTTTGCTTCTGGACTAGCCAACTCTTAGATAAAATACAGTTATTTATCTTGGTGAGCTGATTACCAATTATGGTTTTCCACTTCCTTTACCACAAGCCATAACCTTGCGGGCTAGCCAACTCTTCACTATAAAAGATATGGTGAGTCGAATACCATACAATTTTTGGCAAATTGTAAGCCATAAACGGATTTGAGACATCTTTACCAAGAGCCGTTTGCTCTCGGATTAGCCAATCCTTATGTCGGTTAGACATGGCGGACTGATAACCATTTATTGCGTTCTAAGTGAGAAAAAATTTTAAAATTTTGGCCAAAATGGGGGTACTAGATGGTACATATGATAAAATTCGCTAGAATTCCCCCCCCCCCCCCACACTTAGAACTGAATATTGCCCTCAATATTCATAGTACCGGCTATTATGCCGACACTTAGAACGTAAAAAGGAAATACTAATAGCCTTTATTTTGTATATACACACCTTTTTTTTTTTTTTTTTTTTTTTTTTTTTTTTTTTTTTTTTTGAGCTTGAAATGTACATATATATAACATGTGGGGCATCTCCCCCACACTTGGGTGAGACATGGGTGAAAACCCATGTTTTACTACTGTTTTTATTAACCGAGTCGCTAGCTTGACTCGACCCCGAATTCATTGGTTCATGGGGAAGTAAGTGGAAGAGACCATCTCAATCGGACTTTCATTCAAGATGTCTAGATAAAATTGAAGTATATGAAAGGTCCACACCGATGAGATATATCCGGCATTAAACCAATGTTAGATGGAAAATGCCGGGGTCAAAGGTAATATCCTCACTCCCGAATGAGTGAAGGATAGGGGAAATCACCGGGTAGGTGAAGGGAAGAAGAGAGATCTGAATAGCAATTAAGATAAGAACTTCCTCCTCAAGAATTGCATATTCAAGTGGAGGAGGCAAGTCCTTAAACTTGATCTCAGGAAATTTATCAGTTTTCTCAACTGACTTGATTTCCTTATTATGAAGTTCAACGGGAGGGAGAGGAGAATTGTCCTGATTCAACAATTTCTCAAGAAGAAGAATATCTCCCTCCAGATCAATCTCAGCGTTATCAATTCCTTCTAGAAATGAATCACACTTGAGAAAAGCCTCGATCTCTTCCAAAATGCAATCACTTCCCTCAAACGGAGTGAGAGAAGGGGAAGAGTCGGAAATGATAGGTAGAGAAGATGTGGTGGGATCCCCACTCACAGAATTATGAGAATAACCAAGAAACTCTTGAGAGTACTCCTCTGAAGCAATATCAATGACATCGATTCGGTTAACCGATTCAGAATCATAATTTGAGGAGTACCTCGAAGTTTGATCATGGTTAATGGTAACAGCTTCATTATCCACACGCAATGTGATCTCATGCTTAAATACATCAATAAGAGCATGACCCGTTTTTGGGAATCCTCTTCCAAGAATGAGAGGAACCTTTTGATCTGAGTTGAATTCAACAACCACAAAGTCAGCTGGAAAATGGAACTTTCCTATTTTTACAAACACATCCTCGGCAATGCCGAGAGGAAGTGATATAGTACGATCTGCAAGCTCAAGAGTCATGCAGGTAGGAGTAAGAGCCGGAAGTGAAAGTTTCTTCCACACTGAATGAGGCATTAGGTTGATGCTTGCACCAAGATCAGCCAAGGCATAGCATTCAACCATTCCTGGAAATACACAAGGTATTAGAAACTTTCCAGGATCTCCAAGCTTCTCGGGAAGCTTTTTCAAGATAACTGCTGAGCAGTTCTCATTTAATGGAGTTTTAGCCATTTCAATCAGTTTTTCCTTGTTGCTTAACAAATGTTTGATTGTTGATGCAAACTTAGGCATCAGAATGATAGCATCCGCAAAACTTATGTCAAAATGTAATTCTTTAAAGATTTGAAAGAATTTATCCATTTGTTGACTAGCCTTTTCGCGGAGCTTTTGCTCATTTAAGCGCGATGGGTAAGGAATATAAGGTTTGGATTTAGGGGTAGCAACTTCAGGTGTCTCAACAGATTCAAAGACAACTCCTGGTTTGGATTTCTTTTTCGGGACAACCGGAGGATGGACTTGTGCTGTACTTTGTGGGCTTGGAATTTGCACATTGTCCGTTGTAACCTCCGTCTCTTTTTCCATTTCATACAACGGAGGAGGAATAGGACCAGAGGGTCCCTCATAAGCAGCACCACTTCGAGTGGTGATAGCTTTGATGAAATTGGTATTTTCATCATCATCACTGTCATCAATTGCACTGATAGGAGCAGCATTGAGGATATTGGAATAAGTTCTAGCTGTCCTTTGCTCACTAAGTTTGCTTGACAAACTTTTAACTGTAAATCGTGAAAGAGTAGGATCTATTCTTGACGGTTGAGGAGCAATTGTGGGTGTAGAATTTTGGACAACCATAGGTTGGACGTATTTAGCACTTCCATTGTTAGTGGGAAGTACTGGGTCCTTTGTCACCTTGAGTCCATCATGAGCTTTATCACTACGTGTAGTGACAGCTTTGAGTTCACCCCTTGGGTTGACAACAGTGTTACTTGGGAGACCTCCCGAGGTAGAAGGTGGATTGAGATGGTCCATGAGACTGGCAAGCATATTCTTAACTTCGCTTTGAGAATGATCAATTTTGTTTGAAATTTCATTCTTAAGCTCAGTTCCTTGCTTGTGTATTGAAGATTGAAATTCATTCTTCAAATTAGAGATTTGATTTTGCATTGCCTTCATTTTGGTCTCATTAACCTTGATGTAGTTATCAAGTTCATTTGAGAGAGGTCCTTGGTGATTAGGAGCTGAATACCCTTGATTACCCCTTTGGGGTGGGTATTGATTGTTCGGGGCATGAAATTGATTTTGCGTGGTTTGCCCTCTTTGTTGATTAGGATTAATCCTATTTGGATTGTTGGGAGGAGGAAATCCGGGTGGTCCAATTTGGTTGCTAGCAAGGTAGTTTGGTTCCACTTGAGGACGGTATTGATTACCTCCTTGATGGGAAGTTCCGGCTATAGCATTAACATCAAATGGAGTGCCATCAGTGGCAGTACAATTGTAGTAAGCGTGAGGACCACTACAAGTAACACAAACTTCTATCTTTTTGACTTCAGCAGTGTGAGAAGTTTGCGGAGCGGACTCTTTCTTTTGTGTGTTGAAAACCAAAGATTGAATAGCCTTCGTGAGTTCAGCAAGCTGAGTATCAGTACTAGACTGAATCACGGGAGATTAAGTAGAAGGACCAGCACTAGCCTGAGAATTATATGGTCTGGCTCGTGCAGTGCGGACCTTTGACTTATTTTCAATGAGTGCAATGGCTTCCTTAGTGGATTTGCTCAGAAAATTACCTCCAGCTGAGGCATTAAGAGAATCTTGGTCAGATGGGTTTAACCCATTGTAGAAAGTGTCCATTTGCATCAAATCGGTGAAACCGTGATGAGGACATTTGCGGAGCAATTCTTTGAAACGATCCCATGCCTCTCCAAATGGTTCATCAAACCTTTGAGAGAATTTCATGATTTCATTCTTGAGATACGTGGTTTTAGAAGGAGGAAATAATTCATTTACGAACTTTTGAACCAAATCTTCCCATGTTTCAATCGATCGAGGGGGTTGTTTGTCAAGCCAAATCCGGGCTGCCCCATCGATGAAAAATGGGAAAAGAAGAAGTTTGATTGATTCCTCAGGGACATTTTTGCATTTGATGGTGCAAGTGATTTTGTTAAACCATCTAATGTGATCTTGAGGATCGTCCCTATCAAAACCATAGAATTGCCGCTGGGTTACCAGGTTTATCAACCCAGTCTTAAGCTCAAAATTCTCAGCCACGATGGCTGGAACAACAATGGCATCTCCGTACCCATCGAAGGGTGCCTGGAGAAGCTCATTCATCGGACGATCTTCTGTCATGATGACAGGAGTTTTAGGACCAGTACGTATCTCGGGTACGACTGATGGAGCAGAACGTCTACGACGTCTTCGAGGTATGTTTACAAGCTCACGAAAAGGGCTTGATGACCTAGAAGAACGAGTGCGCATGCACTAAGACGAGTCTAAGATTCCTTTAGAATGATGGAAACTTAGAAAAGGGTAAGAAGATTCTTTTTGGATTTTATTTGTTTATGGAAACTTGAAATATGATATTTTTGGTTATCGATCAGTCAAACGAATTAACTTAACGATAATTTTGGTTTTTATATATATAAAAATAAGAGAATATGAACAAGGATGGAAAATATACAATGGATGTATATTCAACAATACTGATACTGCAAATGCGATCTACGCAGCACACCTCCCCGGCAGCGGCGCCAAAATTTGATCGACCCCAAACGGTATGCTAATATTAACCAAGTAAATGGTCAACAAGAGTCAAACAATCTAGGGCACAATACAATTTACCAAAGGAGTTTAGTGTATCCCCGGGTCGTTAAGTCCCAACGAGGTGTGAACACTGTAATAGAACGTATCTGTGATCTGGTGATATTGAATGGAAAAGGGGGTTTTTGAATGATTGGTTTACAAATTATAAGTAAAAATAGCTCAAACAAGCTGTATCAACAAATATGTAAGATAAAATACCCTGATAACGTTTAAGACTGAAAAACGTATGTTTAGGTTAAAATAAACGTAAACGTACTGAACAAAATGTGAATTCTGTCCAATATAACTCCCACGAATGTGAAAATTATATTTTTGGAATCCAAAAGATAAAAGAAAATTAATGGAAAAAGAAAATTATATTTAACACTATTTAATTAATTATTATAAATTAAAAACTATTTTTAACTATTTAATAATACCCTAAAATATAAGAAAATATGAAATAAAGCTAGAAAAGTGAAATTATGACTTAGAAAAATCTAAAATATTATAAAACTTATTTTAAAACCGAAAATATATTTATTACACTTTTTATCTATTTATTATTAATTAATTATTATTTAATTACTTATTTAAACTATTTTGATTTTTAATAAATACTAAATAAACAAAGAAAAATCTGAAACTTTTTCTATAAATACTCTAAGGTGACAGGAAGATAAGAAAAATATAAAAATGAAAAGTGTTTAATGAAAAAGCAGAAAAATAAGCCAAATGGCTTAAATAGAAGCTATCACTTTTTTTTATGTTTTGATTTTCTGATTTTCTTTTACAAAACTATTTAACTACTGATAATGACAAACTTTTATGAAGGCAAAAACTTTGGAACTTGAAAATAAGCTGTTTTGAAGCTTATTAGCTTAACAGATGAGCTTATGAGCTTAAATTGATGGCTCAAACTCAAACAAGCTTGAAATAAGCTACACAGTTGGAACCGAAGGTGAAATAAGATGAAATTAAGTAAAATGTACTGGAATGAAACTAGAGGAACAAGAAATAAGCACTGATAAGCTTGGAATAAGCAAATCAGCAAGGTACTACTAGAGTATCAAAGGTACTGCTAGAGTATCAACCTGCTGCTGACTTTAGAGGCAAAATAAGCTTATGAAATAAGCTATAAAGCACAAAGTGAAGATTGGAGTAGCAAGATGGGTTGGTTACCTTTCCAAAAAGTCCAAGCTCACCCTGTGGGAACCACTGGGGAGCTTATGAAAAAGCTTGTGTACACTGAATTGCTCAGAGTACAATGAAAATGGGACAAAGTTTAAGCTTGATGCAGGCTTATAAGGTAAGCCGCAAAATGGAAATTGAGCTTTGAACCAAGTAATATGGTGGATTGGCTTTAGGAAAAACCAAAATACACAAGCTTAAGCTCAGTGATGAAGTTTTGATTGGCTTGAGAAAAGTGCTCACCTACACTAATTTCTCAGTGTAGGGAGTGGTTTTAATGAACATGTTAAGCACAAATTAAGCAATCCAACAAGCAGATAATTAAAATACAAGTACACACTAAGCAAACAAGCCAGAAGGGCTTCACAAAGAACCAAAATACACAAGCTAACAAGCACTAATGAAGCTTTTAAGGAGCATATGAAAAGGCTCACCTATACTGATGACTCAGTATAGGGAGTGATTTTGAGAAAAAAGAATATGAGCATGATAAGTTGTCCAAATAAGCAGATAAATGAAAGAAAAGCATACATGTAGCAAGCTAGCCAGAAGGGCTAAACAAAACACTAAGTCACACAAGCTAAAGCTAACAATTGAACAAGATGCAAGCTCTTGAAAGTAGCTTATGAACCTGTGCACAGGGCACTTTTTGAATTTTGCAGTTTAAACTATAAAGTTAACTTATATGAACTTTAAGCTAGATTTACTGACTGAACATGTTATATTAAGCTATAATAAGATTAAATTAAGCTAGATAAACAACTTATGAACTGGTTTGATGATTATGGAGTTGTAAATTCCAACAGTGATCAAGTTAATGAGCCAAGAGGTTAATTTTGACTTTTATACAAGTAAACAATGGACTTTATGGTTTGTCTGACCTCAAAGAACTTAGAGTAACATGACTTAGAAAAATCTAAAATATTATAAAACTTATTTTAAAACCGAAAATATATTTATTACACTTTTTACCTATTTATTATTAATTAATTATTATTTAATTACTTATTTAAACTATTTTGATTTTTAATAAATACAAAATAAACAAAGAAAAATCTGAAACTTTTTCTATAAATACTCTAAGGTGAAAGGAAGATAAGAAAAATATAAAAATGAAAAGTGCTTAATGAAAAAGCAGAAAAATAAGCCAAATGGCTTAAATAGAAGCTATCACTTTTTTTTATGTTTTGATTTTCTGATTTTCTTTTACAAAACTATTTAACTACTGATAATGATAAACTTTTATGAAGGCAAAAACTTTGGAACTTGAAAATAAGCTGTTTTGAAGCTTATTAGCTTAACAGATGAGCTTATGAGCTTAAATTGATGGCTCAAGCTCAAACAAGCTTGAAATAAGCTACACAGTTGGAACCAAAGGTGAAATAAGATGAAATTAAGTAAAAGGTACTGGAATGAAACTAGAGGAACAAGAAATAAGCACTGATAAGCTTGGAATAAGCAAATCAGCAAGGTACTGCTAGAGTATCAACCTGCTGCTGACTTTAGAGGCAAAATAAGCTTATGAAATAAGCTATAAAGCATAAAGTGAATATTGGAGTAGCAAGATGGGTTGGTTAGCTTTCCAAAAAGTCCAAGCTCACCCTGTGGGAACCGCTGGGGAGCTTATGAAGGGCTTATGAAAAAGCTTGTGTACACTGAATTGCTCAGAGTACAATGAAAATGGGACAAAGTTTAAGCTTGATGCAGGCTTATAAGGTAAGCTGCAAAATGGAAATTGAGCTTTGAACCAAGTAATATGGTGGATTGGCTTTAGGAAAAACCAAAATACACAAGCTTAAGCTCAGTGATGAACTTTTGATTGGCTTGAGAAAAGTGCTCACCTACACTAATTTCTCAGTGTAGGGAGTGGTTTTAATGAACATGTTAAGCACAAATTAAGCAATCCAACAAGCAGATAATTAAAATACAAGTACACACTAAGCAAACAAGCCAGAAGGGCTTCACAAAGAACCAAAATACACAAGCTAACAAGCACTAATGAAGCTTTTAAGGAGCTTATGAAAAAGGCTCACCTATACTGATGACTCAGTATAGGGAGTGATTTTGAGAAAACAATATGTGCATGATAAGCAGTCCAAATAAGCAGATAAATGAAAGAAAAGCATACATGTAGCAAGCTAGCCAGAAGGGCTAAACAAAACACTAAGTCACACAAGCTAAAGTTAACAATTGAACAAGATGCAAGCTCTTGAAAGTAGCTTATGAACCTGTGCACAGGGCACTTTTTGACTTTTGCAGTTTAAACTATAAAGTTGACTTATATGAACTTTAAGCTAGATTTAGTGACTGAACATGTTATATTAAGCTATAATAAGATTAAATTAAGCTAGATAAACAACTTATGAACTGGTTTGATGATTATGGAGTTGTAAATTCCAACAGTGATCAAGTTAATGAGCCAAGAGGTTAATTTTGACTTTTATACAAGTAAACAATGGACTTTATGGTTTGTCTGACCTCAAAGAACTTAGAGTAACATGTAGCAACCAAAAATAACAACCTAGACTCAGCTTAACACCAAGAATTCAGCAATTCCAAACACACCTATAACCTACTGATTTTTAGATTTTTAAAGTGTTGGACTGAATTAACCTATCATATCAATCCCAAAGGTTATAATTTGTCAAATTAGACCCTTTTAAGCTTGAAAATGCAGATAACAACAGTTAAAACACAGATTATCAAAAATGAGCAAATTGACAGTAAATTTTGTAAACTAAGCAACAAGTAATTTAAATGAACAAGCAAGGTATTTTAAGCAATAATTTCACTTAATGACACTACAGAAACATAAAAACACAAATATTAGAGCAATAAACTTATTAAACAGTAAAATGCCAAAAATGGTAAAAATGGCTCACACAAGATCAAGACTGAGAAAGAGTGAACCAAGGACAAGGAACAACCTATGAGCTTGCCAATAAACTACTAACCCAAAGGCAATCCAGTATAAACCTTGCTCCAAGCTTTCATCATCATTTCACTGATTTTTATATTTCTTTTCTATTTTCTTGATTTCTTTTTGTATTTTTGGTTTTAATGATTATAACTTGTTTTAAGGTTTCTAAAAGCTAAATAAGCTTTGTCAGGAGCTTATGTGAGCTAAGAAGTCCAATAAATAACAATAATCAACAATATTTAAAATGACAAGAAATTAAAGGTACGATAAAGCATAAATGGAAATTTTAAGATAGACTGAAATGGGTACTGCAAATAGGTTTATTACAATTTTTCAAAGAGTAATAAGATCCTGAAAGCTTTAAAATTACAAGGTAATTAAGAAGAGCAGTAAAATGACAATAAGTAAAATGATCATACACTATGAAATTTATGATATGGTCTAAAAACATTGACAATCTTCTCTCTGCCTCACTTCTTCTCTTTATAGATAATCTTTTGGACTCCCCACTTGTTTCTGAGCATTTCCCACTTGATCTTAGCCATTGGTTCTCTGTAATTCATCCTAGCCACTGAAATTGCTTTTGGCGCCAAAATATCAAAAGCAGGTTTTTAGCAATTAAGGATTTTTGGTTAGATGTAGAGGTGGAAGGTATAACACCCTAAAATTTTAAACGAACATATTACCACGAAAAAAAAAATAAATTGTAGCAATGTCAATAGATAACTACAGTTTATCTAAGTTTCTTTTTGTGCTCCGCACGTTTTCTTTTATCCTATTCATTCGAAAATTTTATTAACCCATGATTAGCTCATTTGATTGTCTAATATAAAGGATATGAGTTGGGTCTTTGGTCAAATTTAATTAGTCTATAAACTTCCTCTCAATCCCGTTTTTCTCGACTAAATATCTCCAAACCGTTTCTATATACTTCAATAGTTCCATAATAATCCTAACAACCCTAAAATACTTTGGAAGAATAAGGAACAAGAGAGCAGCAACCAAAAACGTATAACACGTCAAATCCCTGACTTTTCGCCCATGATCCCTGATCGGTGTATTTTACATACACCTCATAGTATGTTAATTACGCATTATTGCATTATTATTCGTTGCTATACATGTACTTTGAGGTGTTTTGTGATTATGTAGGCTATGCACACAAAGGAGCTAAACTTGGTGATATTACAAGTTTAATATAAAGACATAAGAGATTTGGACGTGGTTGCACTATTTTGGTCATAATTTCTTCGTCCGAGCTCCGTTTTAAGTGATTCAAAAGGCCACGGAAAGAGAAAAGGGAAAGCTACACTTTTAAGTCATAAAAAGAACAAAAATCCGAAGTTAGTTGGTGCTTATTTTCATCATAAAAGTCAGTTCGTGGGTTACCTAACTTGAGCCTAAGGTTAATGCTAAAATTTATTTAATTAATAAAATCATAATAGGCCTTAAAGCCCATGGTATTGGACTTGGTTTATTTGGCTGGGAAGTGAAAACCACAAGGGACGGAGAGTAGCAAAAAAAAAGAGAAAAAAAGAGGGATTTATCCCTATATATACAATCGACAGATAAGAAAGAAAGGGACCCATTCATATTATTGAGCCGCCATTCTTTTTATCATCGTGAGACAGAGATTCGAAAAACACAGTACGTGATGATGAAGCTACTAATCAGAACAAATATGATGTCTATGATTATGATGCGCGGCTAAGCCTCTTGTAATCTCTCCCGGTAAAAGATATATTTGGTTTGATCATGTTTACGAATTTTATTTTATTTGTCAAACATTAATTCATCTGATTTTAATGCATATCTTTTATTTGATTTTAATGTTTAATATAATTATTTGATTGAATAATTATGAGACATATTATTGCGAGTCAACGATTCGTGCCGAGCCTAATTAGTATAGGGGTTAAGACGGTCGTATGTTAAACATAATTTGTACCCATAATTGTTCACTTGAGTAATTATTAAATTAATTGATAAGATTATTGTAAGACATGTTATTGCTAGTCAACGAGTTGTGCCGAGTCCACTAGTTTAGGGATTAAGACGATTTGTGTGATAAACATAACTTGTGCCCAAAATTATCCTTTTCAATTAATAAAAACTATGTCTATGTGGTTTGAAGGCAAACATTAGAATTAATCCGTAACTTGATCATATCATTATATCTGGAGCCGGGAGGGATTGCTTTTTACTCAACTGTTTACACTCTTGCTTTTATTTATTTATTTAATTTTTATTTGTTTATTTACTTTTTATTGCTTATTTACTTTCTAGTTAATTAGTATTTTAATTATTAAGTTATTAAACCAAACAATCAATCAATTATTTATTTCGTTAAACTTAGCTATAACTTAAATTAAAACCACATACTCCTCGTGGATACGATACCCGCTTGCCCTATCTAGTATAAGGTAATTAGGTTTATTTTTGATCGGTACAACGACATCGGTCAAATTTTGGCGCCGTTGCCGGGGAGTGAGTGCGCTTTTGGTTTAAGTTTTTCTTATTAATTTAAAAAAAAAAAAAAAAATTACAAAAAAAAAAAAAAAAAAAAAAAAATTACAAAAAGATTTTCTTTTTCTTTTTCTCTTGTTTTGTTTTCTTGTTTGTTTTGTTGGTTGTGAGTGTGCAGGTTAGTGTATGCGCACGCGTAGATCGAGCTTCTATGGATTCATGTTGGACTTGTGGGAATCCATTTCATTCTTATGAAAATTATCCGGAGGAGAAAGCAAGTAGGAAGGAGCGAGTACTTGAGACATATGACTATCAATCTCAATATGATGATTATGAGCATAACACATATCATCCTAATTACAATATTGAGATGGAAGATTACACGAGGTATCGAGGGGAATATGGTGGTCAATATTATCATCCTTCATATGAGAGCTCTGGTTTCTTCAATCAACCACAGAGACCGACTCAACAATATGATCATCAATGCCAAGGACAAGGTGATAACCATCTCTCGTATCTTGACCAAAAATTGGATATGCTCATTTCAATGATAGAATCCAACATAGAGGAACATCAAAGATACGTTAGTAATGCAGCTTTTGAGACACATGTGGATCCATTGGCAGATCAATTTAATAGGCAAGAAAAATATGAATCTCAAGGCGTCACCATATTTGATTTTGATGATGAAGATGAAGATGAAGAAGACGAATATAATATTAATGCTCATAACAATTCATTCGATGATCTCATTTTTCCGGTTAAAGATGATCGTGAAGAATTGGTTCGTCCTAAAGTTGGGGAGGGAGTTGTGGAGACTAATACCACACCTTATCTCCCAACTTTAAATGAAACAACACTTTCATCAGTTAAGGATACAAAATCAAATGAAGTTAAGGACTCTTTGGCTCTTTCACCATATGAAGATGAGTGTTCAGATTCATTGAAAGAACAACAATATCTCAATGAGGAAGAAGTCGAAGGCCCCCGTATCGACCCAAACCCACCACATGTGCTTCAAGTATTAATCAAGAATTTTGGTATGGGTGACTCAACTTATACCAAGGGGAAAGCACAAGCAAGGTTGTTACTAATAGAAAATCATTATGCTTTTGAGTGGTGTAACAAGAACTCTAGCAAGGCACTCCTTCATATTATTCTTGAACAAGTTCATAGGAAAGCACGAGTAGGAGTTCGTAAGTTGAGAGAACCCCTGCGCAAAGAAGAGAAGAACTTTCATGGAGTGCCAAATTGTGGTAAGTTGATCAAGGATGCAAGCAAGAAGGCCCGTGTGAAACAGGTTCGTAGTGCATCCAGCCGAAGAAAAAGGAAAAGACGAGTATGGGTTTCAAAGCATAAACACTTCTTATGCATAAGGGAAACTAATATTCATAAAGTGTTTGAAAAGAGGGATATGGTATGGACCCGTAAAGTTTCATTGCATCTAGGTAACTCATTTGGTAAATGTTCCATCATACCACCATGAAACTAATACCAAGTGTTGTCGGGCTGACGACGGTAAACTTAGCGCTTCGCGGGAGGCAACCCGTGGGTTGTAGTGTGTGTTTATGTTCTTTCTAATTTATGTTTCTTTTTATTTTCTTATTTTTGTGTGTGTTAAAAACTTTGTGGGTGTGTTCACTACAAACCCTCACGAGACTACACTCGTCCACTCGGGCTACCGAGTGGTTTAAAAGGCTTGTTGCATACGCTAAATGCAACCGTGATTCCTACGAAAGTGAGTTAGGTTTTTGTGTTGAGTGAGTTTATCAAAGTGATTTTTAACCAAAATTTCAACTTAAAGTTTTTGCATTAGGGACAATGCAATGCTTTAAGTTGAGGAGGGGGTGTCACATGTGTTACATGTTTTTGTGTGAAATTGTGGTTAAAATGGGTCAAAATGTGATTTTTGAAAATAAAAAAAAATAAAAATAATAATAATAATAATAATAATAATAATAATAATAATAATAATAATAATAATAATAATAATAATAATAAAGAAAAATTGAAATCACATTATAAGAGTTTTGTGCTAATTGGATGTGGAAGTTTTTTCTACATATATTTGTTGAGTGTTTGCAGATTCTGAAGATTAGCTTGTGGATGATTTATTGAAGCAAACTAGAAGATCCAGCCATGATTATAAGGTGCACCCGATTCCATTGTAATATTTGGTTCTAAAATTAATTTGATGTTTTGCATGTAGTTAGGCATATGTATAATTAGTAGATGATCAAACCATACCCGATTGAATTTCCCTACTTACTTTTGCTTAGAACGGGAAGAAAGTTAAAATGATATAATATGAAATATAATAATGTAATAGTTAGGTTAGGACACTTAAATTGATCTTATCCGGCTTGTCACCCGCGCACGGTGGCCATAGAAAAAAGCTGGAGAACTGTCATAATTATTGGTGGTAGTCATATGCTGGGCTTGCCTATCTGATTCGTCACCCGCGCAAGGTGATATTTTAGTTGTTAGCATGGGTCAGACGCCAATTATTATGATGGATAGCATTGCACTTAGCTGAGACAATTTTATGTGAAATAACCCAATCCTTGTATTGTTGTTAATGAAATTAGGAAGGTTGGTTTAAGTTAGTGCATTGATTAATTAGACTATGTGGTAGATAACTCCATCATATGATATACCAGTAGGCATGAAGCATAATTGTTCCCATTTAATTAAAATGGACTAAATTAACCGGTTCCCATGTACCGATGTGTCTTAGTATGCACCTATAGGATAGATATTCATACATCCGAATGATTGGTCTTTATATCAACCTTAAAAGGAGTGTATAAAGCATTCGGGATGACTTGTATAAGAAACGGTCCCGGATGGCTAAAAAAGGAGCTTATGTATGTTATGAGCAAAAATGCTTGAAATATGAAGTAAAATTCATGTGCAAAAATTGAGCAAAAAGTGAAAATATGAGTTAATGTATGATGGTTTATGTGCTCTTAAAAAGTTTGCTCCTATGGTATAAAAACTCCAGTATTATAAAAGGTATAAGGTATTCTCACCTCTTGTTTTGGATATATGTTTAGATTGATTATAGGGGTGTACTAAGTATGTTGGGCACATGGTTAATTATATGAAACATAAAGTAAATGGATCCAATGGGAACGGTTATGTTAAGTGTTTAAGAAGGACAAAAATATTGGTAATCATTTTGGATTATTGGTCACATAGAATGGTTATTAGTGTGCTAGGTTGAATTTGATCTTTTTGATGGAATTTCAATGGTATGATTAAAAACTATGTAATTAACATCTCAGGATATAGTAGATTTCTTCCTCGGGACGAGTAAGGGTTAAGTTGGGGAGGTTTGATCGGTGTATTTTACATACACCTCATAGTATGTTAATTACGCATTATTGCATTATTATTCGTTGCTATACATGTACTTTGAGGTGTTTTGTGATTATGTAGGCTATGCACACAAAGGAGCTAAACTTGGTGATATTACAAGTTTAATATAAAGACATAAGAGATTTGGACGTGGTTGCACTATTTTGGTCATAATTTCTTCGTCCGAGCTCCGTTTTAAGTAATTCAAAAGGCCACGGAAAGAGAAAAGGGAAAGCTACACTTTTAAGTCATAAAAAGAACAAAAATCCGAAGTTAATTGGTGCTTATTTTCATCATAAAAGTCAGTTCGTGGGTTACCTAACTTGAGCCTAAGGTTAATGCTAAAATTTATTTAATTAATTAAATCATAATAGGCCTTAAAGCCCATGGTATTGGACTTGGTTTATTTGGCTGGGAAGTGAAAACCACAAGGGACGGAGAGTAGCAAAAAAAAAAGAGAAAAAAAGAGGGATTTATCCCTATATATACAATCGACAGATAAGAAAGAAAGGGACCCATTCATATTATTGAGCCGCCATTCTTTTTATCATCGTGAGACAGAGATTCAAAAAACACAGTACGTGATGATGAAGCTACTAATCAGAACAAATATGATGTCTAAAATTATGATGCGCGGCTAAGCCTCTTGTAATCTCTCCCGGTAAAAGATATATTTTGTTTGATCATGTTTACGAATTTTATTTTATTTGTCAAACATTAATTCATCTGATTTTAATGCATATCTTTTATTTGATTTTAATGTTCAATATAATTATTTGATTGAATAATTATGAGACATATTATTGCGAGTCAACGATTCGTGCCGAGCCTAATTAGTATAGGGGTTAAGACAGTCGTATGTTAAACATAATTTGTACCCATAATTGTTCACTTGAGTAATTATTAAATTAATTGATAAGATTATTGTAAGACATGTTATTGCTAGTCAACGAGTTGTGCCGAGTCCACTAGTTTAGGGATTAAGACGATTTGTGTGATAAACATAACTTGTGCCCAAAATTATCCTTTTCAATTAATAAAAACTATGTCTATGTGGTTTGAAGGCAAACATTAGAATTAATCCGTAACTTGATCATATCATTATATCTGGAGCCGGGAGGGATTGCTTTTTACTCAACTGTTTACACTCTTGCTTTTATTTATTTATTTAATTTTTATTTGTTTATTTACTTTTTATTGCTTATTTACTTTCTAGTTAATTAGTATTTTAATTATTAAGTTATTAAACCAAACAATCAATCAATTATTTATTTCGTTAAACTTAGCTATAACTTAAATTAAAACCACATACTCCTCGTGGATACGATACCCGCTTGCCCTATCTAGTATAAGGTAATTAGGTTTATTTTTGATCGGTACAACGACATCGGTCAATCCCTTCCTTCTTTTATTTCATACGTTTTCTGTTTTGGAGAAGATCCGATCTTATCATCATATATCACGAGTTATCACTTGCATGTATACATCCCTATATTCGTCAAATAAACTCCATCCCACTGTTGTCGAGATCGGTTATGCCCCTTTGATTATTTCTGAAACTAAACTCTAAACAAAACTCCAACTTATAAATACATTCGTATAAGAATAGGTGAGTGGTGAGAGTCGATCGAGACTTCAGTTTCTGTTGCTAGTACAAGATCGGTTTCTACTGTGGTTCGAGTTTGAACGTCATGGGTTGGGTGTCGGTTCGGCCTCACATCACAGTGTTGGGTCATGAAGGTGATCTCTATAGTCGGGTTACGGTCCATGATCAGGTTCGAGTTGGCATTGTTCGTCCTGTACTAGAGTGCTACTAGGGTTTGCATGATCGTATCATGATTGGTTCGGGTAGTGCTTGGGCTCGGTTCGAGCTTTTCATGCGTGGGTTGCAGCTTAGTTCCGATTCGCTGAATGGTTAACTTATGGAGATGGTAGAATGTGGGTGATATGCCTAACTGTCGTGTTTTGGTTCGTGTGTGGGCTGTAGGTTCAATTTTTCTGTCTAGTTGTACCTTCGTATTGTATCCTTGTTTCTGGTTCGACCTCGAATGCAGCCTATACTCGATTTTGGCATGGAGGTAATTAATCGTAAACCTACTTATGTAAGAATCATATAAATATTACTCATAAGTATTAGGTGAGTTTCATGCTAAGATTAATTGGACAATAAAATCAAGATGTTAAAATATACATGTGTGCTTAGTAATCATAAACTAAATTGTGTCTTTTGATTTCTGAAACAAGGAAGTTTATGAAACATGGGATCTTTGGGGTCTTTCAAGTCTGGTTACGTAAATCTGCAATTCATTTTAAGCCATGTTTCAATACATACACTAGAAGTGGTGGCTATTTCTAGACTCCATAATTTGGTTTAAATGAACTGTTATTGACATGTTATATGGATAATATCTATCTTGGTTAGAAGGAAACTGATGTCCGATGCGTCGAGCAAACTTAACGTTAAGACTATGTTAACAATTTACGGGTTTCACTTAAAATCATGGACTTCAATTTGTTTTAAATGCAACTATACACATATTAACTTCAGTTGAGTCTAACTAATGGGTTAATAAAATAATAATGTGTATATAAGTATGGTCATATTATGCATGATAACTTGTAGCATGGCAACTCTTAGTTTATATTACTTACTAGACGCGTAGTTTTCATATAAATACTTAAATTACATTTTAGAATACATATGTGGCGTCATTGGAATATAAAACATACAGATCACACTTGGTATATTAATACTATGGAGTAGTTTAATAAACAATAATAAGTATACATAAATAATTACAAAGCACATTAGAACTTAATTGGACAGGTTGTTAAATATTAACTGTTTGACAAATAATTGTAGATCGTTTGACTGAGAAGTAGGTTCGAATCTTCATTTGCTAACAACTAAGGTACGGATATTCTTGATACCCACTTCTCTTTATTATTGTTTATTCGGTATGTGCTTCTTTGGGCATTGGTGCGTTTCGTCGCTTCTTTCATTTGGATTTCGTATCAGTACAGATATTTTGAACCTTCTCACAGGTTTCTCATGATCTCTTTCATTTTTCTGATCTGTCAGTTTCAGTATTTATGCCATTGCTATGATCCCCTTTGTTATAATCTTCTGATATTGAACCTTCCGATATTGAACCTTCTGATATTGAATCTTCTGATATTGAACCTTCTGATATTGAACCTTCTGATAATGGACCTTCTGATATTGAACCCTCTGATATGAACATCTGATATGGACCTTTTGATATTGAAACAGAAATGGGAAAACCTTTCTTAATTATATCTAAAAATGTTTTGAGAAAAGCTATCGAATACGACGTTACACCAATTTTGAATTGAAAATGCACTAAGGGTTTTTTATGAAAATCTCTTTTAAAGACTATCTTTATAAAAAGGTTTTACTAAACATCATTTTATGAAAGTCACTGAAAGATTATTTTAAATACAAGTTTAATATGAAACCTTTGAATTAAAGTCTTTCTATGAACCTATAAACCTTTTTGATTATGAACTTTTGATATGATCTATTGAACCTTGATTTGAACCTTATTCTAAACCTGGTTATAAACTCTTGTTTTGAAACTTAATTTGAACTTTGATATAAGCATTAATCCGATATACTATTCTGAAACTGGACTTGAACATTGTTATAAACTCTGATATAAACCTATCCGATTTCTGAACCTCTGATATTTACTTCTGAATTATTTGACGTGAACCTTATGCTATGAACCTTCTGATATGACACTCTGATCTTGACCTGATACTTGATACTTGACCCTGACCACGGTTTGATACCCGAGCCAACTCACTAGGCATGAGGTGTTCATGTCCTTGTCATTGATGCACCGATGACTTGACTCTAGGGTAGGAGAGAGATGACCTATCCCGTCCCTGACTTTATTTTATCTGGTGTGTATTGGTAGATTCTGGCCACCTGGGGCGTATGGATGCATCCTAGATTTGTTCTGTTTCTGTTATCTGTTTATATTATCTGTTATATCTTTGGTGACTGATGGTGTGTGCGATACACGTCTTTCACAACCTCTGGGAGCTAGCTACTCCATATATATTTGATACATAAGGACACCCCTCATATTATCTGGTTACTGAGAGGACACCCCTCTGATTGATGATGATGGCATGGTTATATATATTATATCTCTGTTTCTGGGCTCGTGGTGGATTACTGTTTACCTTTACCATATACATACTTACCTTTGACCATTATTATACCTTGCACTATTTCCTTTTACCTCTACCTACTTATTATTCCCTATCCTTTATCCTTACTCCTTTATTTATCCTTTGATTCTGATTATATCTGCATGACATATATTTCTGACACTCTGTACTATTCTTTATTACTGCTTTGTTACCGTTATATCTGTTCACTGAGCTCTCGTAGCTCAGCCGCATTTCTTTTCCTGCGGCAGGTTTTAGTAGGAAGCTGGGTATGAGTGGAGAGTATCTTTGGACTTAGAAGACTACACTGTGATAGATAGTTTGTTATAGAGATGACTAGAAGAATTTTATTTTCAGACTTGGTATTTATTCCTCTGTAATTCTGTATTTCCTTGTAATTTCTTGTAACCTTTGTATTCCTTTGTATTATTGAAGATGTATGCTTGTGTATGTTTCTGATATGTCACCATTGTTGTGACATCTCTACCCTTGTCGGGTCGGGGTGTTACAATTTATGGTATCAGAGAGACAGGCTGCGACTCGTAATACATTTACCCTTGACCTGTGAGTTCTGGACCATTAGTCTTCCACTGTAAGAACATAGGAGAACACCCTGAGAACTTGCTTTAGGATTTCTTAATATGAACTTAAGTTTTGACCAGTGAGGAATGGGTAGACTATAAGGCGTTTGTTTAAGTATTTTGCTTCCGCATCACTCTGATTCGTGCCCTGCTTTTGATTTAAGTCTGTTAAGATCACTTTTAGAAATTGAAAGCTTATGCTTTGCACTACCCAAGATTTGAGAATTAAATAAATCTGGAAGGCATTGAGAACTGCATAATATGGCCTGACACTATTTGATCCTTGTCTGCAGAGTCCGACTCTGACCTCTGATCTTTCTGTTAATCATTTTGATGCCTCTTCGGGCATTCTGAAAATCTCCTTGGCGATGACGTACTTGACACCTTCTGTTATTTGTCTTCTGCTTTTGATAAGCATTTGATACCTTCTGTTAATTGTCTCTTGTCTCTTGATAAGCATCTATAAATTTTCTGACACCATTTGATTTCGTCTTAACCATCTCTGTCCTTATGAAAAGCCTTGTGGTGTTTAACCACGAGTATAAGAATGTTTCCCTCTCATTTTGGACGATAAGATTTGCTTTGTTGATCTGTCTTTCTGTGGACTGTTAACTCTAATGTTATTCTGATAAAGGATTGGTTGTTTGACAACTATCCTCCTATGTCTCACCTTTAACGTTTGAAGCAATTTTGAACTCCCTACCATGATTACCGATTGTTAAACTCTGGACTATCATTATTACTCTGAAGACTCGTGTGTTATGTTCGCGATTATGAAGTTTTCCTTGAACCCATTTCGTACAACAATGAATGAACCTTATCTTGAAAATTTCTTGGCACCCTGAATTTTCTGAACACGATTTCTGATTGAACCACCAAATTTTCCACCGGAGTGAGAAGTAAGTTCGCTTAAGTGTATTTTCTTGGCGTATTTCAGTTTTGTTTGCGATAAAGAAGAATGATGACAGGAGACATGTATTGATTCTGGAAGCTGAACCGTATTTCTATTTGGAACCCTTATTTCTCCACCCTAAGATGACTTTGTATCTATTCAATTTCAGAGCGCGAAGTTTCCTTCAGATGGAAATAGGAATTGAGGTTATTCTTGAGATCGCTGTCCGTATTTGTAACGACTGATATAAAGATTTGTGACGCTAATAGTATTAGCTAAAGCTCTGACTATTCTATAAATTTGATAAATGAATGTGTTCTCGTGAGTACTTGGGCGGATGGTCATTGTATGACTTAATAGTACATTCGGAGACGAAGAAGAACATGAAAATCATTTTTGCACTTTGTAAGAAATTTGACGATCACTTGTGCATTCTGAGAGATTGATATCTGTTGAGACAACGGTTTTTTTTCTTGATTGAGAATATCCCTTTTAAATCCCGCAAATTTGAAACTATCACCGAATGGTCAAGACTGATAACAAAATGGTAACCTGAAATCTTTTGAACCTTGCATCAGAATTCAGAAGACGCTTACAACTTGTGTTACCCTTGATAAATTTCGTGACCAGAGAGAAACAGCTTAGTCTGATTGAGAACGGAGTTTTGGAACGCTGAAATAGAAAATTGTTTCCATACCTTCAGACGGAACAAATTTTGAGACATTTCAGAAAGAGACTCAGAAGGTTTTGCGTATGCACCAAGACAACTAGAAACGCATCAGAAGTATTACTTCACTACCTGACCTAGAGTTGACAACAGCGGTAACTACCCTGAAGAGTGAAGACATTCCTTTCAATGCAGAAGTGTGGGCGGTACAGAAGATCTAGTCAAGATGGCGAACCTGGAGCTGATGAAGACGAACAGTCTCACTTCCCTATTCATCTTGGTTGTACTAAGATGAATTGAGAGCGGAAGCAGACTGGATGATGAAGAGATTTAAAAGATCGCGCCAGAAATCCACAACACTCCATCACATTCCAAGAAGAACTGCAGGAGGCTCGACGAACCAGACACAAGTTTTCGATTTTGGTTTCACTTCCCGATTGATGGACAAACGAAGACATATTAACCGGACTTGAAGAGAGTAGATGTTTTGAATGAACGGATTTCTGAATCAGACCTTTTAAGTTGGAAGAATTGATTCTGTAAAGACCGAAGTTATTGACGATTAGTTTTCATTTCCGTTGACTCCCTTAAGCTTCGTTATATCATGATAAGATCCGCTAATGATTTAAGTTTTCTAGAAGCATTTCAGCCCCGTGCTTATTTTCGTATGTTCGATGATGGTTTTGTTCTGAGGAAATTTGGCGAAATGTGGAAAATCTGATGCTTGTGACGGCGTGCCTTACTCTGCTAGGCAATCTGGAAATTCCGATACTCTTGCGAATAGTCTTATTTCTCTCTTGACTATGACTTTGATCTGGTTAACTCTGAGACTGTAGAAGTACTAGGTGGATTAAGATAGGTTGTTATACTCACGACTCGAGATAAAGTATGATCATCATGAAGGCATATTTATGTGGTGCTAGTATTATGACGCCTGATCAACGTGATAATACTTACACCATATAACGTGCACTCATTGTGGCCATAGGATGTCTTGGGGGAGTACCAAAGAAGTTTAGAATCTGATCTCTGTTGGATTATCCGTGATTAGTGAGACTTTAGGTTCATTCTACCTACGCGTATACTCTGCCTTCGTTCATTAGATATCTGGATTAGTTTGGGCTCTCGTTTTACATTCTGTTAACCTCAGTTATAAATCTTGAACTCTTTGTAGGGCTCTCTACTGATGATACAGTTAATCTGATTTGAATTTCTGTTGTATTCCATACAAGCTTTTCAGAAGATTCACCTATCATCCATTTTATATTGTATGGTTCTTTTGATCTGAATCAACCTAATTTGTCTTCTTCTAAGGAATCTGAACCCACCTTGTTTGATCGAGTCATGAGAAACCATTTGTTTTGAAGATCCTTCTGGAAGAACCTCCCCGGGCGTGAGGATTGTTCGTGACGATCTTTTTCGATTTACTACGACTCTGTTTAACCTTGCGACTTCAAATTTCGAGGATGAAATTTTCATTTAGATGGGAAGAATTATAACACCCTAAAATTTTAAACGAACATATTACCACGAAAAAAAAAAAAAAAAAAATAAAAAAAAAATAAAAAATTTGTAGCAATGTCAATAGATAACTACAGTTTATCTAAGTTTCTTTTTGTGCTCCGCACGTTTTCTTTTATCCTATTCATTTGAAAATTTTATTAACCCATGATTAGCTCATTTGATTGTCTAATATAAAGGATATGAGTTGGGTCTTTAGTCAAATTTAATTAGTCTATAAACTTCCTCTCAATCCCGTTTTTCTCGACTAAATATCTCTAATCCGTTTCTATATACTTCAATAGTTCCATAATAATCCTAACAACCCTAAAATACTTTGGAAGAATAAGGAACAAGAGAGCAGCAACCAAAAACGTATAACACGTCAAATCCCTGACTTTTCGCCCATGATCCCTTCCTTCTTTTATTTCATACGTTTTCTGTTTTGGAGAAGATCCGATCTTATCATCATATATCACGAGTTATCACCTGCATGTATACATCCCTATATTCGTCAAATAAACTCCATCCCACTGTTGTCGAGATCGGTTAAGCCCCTTTGATTATTTCTGAAACTAAACTCTAAACAAAACTCCAACTCATAAATACATTCGTATAAGAATAGGTGAGTGGTGAGAGTCGATCGAGACTTCAGTTTCTGTTGCTAGTACAAGATCGGTTTCTACTGTGGTTCGAGTTTGAACGTCATGGGTTGGGTGTCGGTTCGGCCTCACATCACAGTGTTGGGTCACGAAGGTGATCTCTATAGTCGGGTTACGGTCCATGATCAGGTTCGAGTTGGCATTGTTCGTCCTGTACTAGAGTGCTACTAGGGTTTGCATGATCGTATCATGATTGGTTCGGGTAGTGCTTGGGCTCGGTTCGAGCTTTTCATGCGTGGGTTGCAGCTTAGTTCCGATTAACTGAATGGTTAACTTATGGAGATGGTAGAATGTGGGTGATATGCCTAACTGTCGTGTTTTGGTTCGTGTGTGGGCTGTAGGTTCAATTTTTCTGTCTAGTTGTACCTTCGTATTGTATCCTTGTTTCTGGTTCGACCTCGAATGCAGCCTATACTCGATTTTGGCATGGAGGTAATTAATCGTAAACCTACTTATGTAAGAATCATATAAATATTACTCATATAAGTATTAGGTGAGTTTCATGCTAAGATTAATTGGACAATAAAATCAAGATGTTAAAATATACATGTGTGCTTAGTAATCATAAACTAAATTGTGTCTTTTGATTTCTGAAACAAGGAAGTTTATGAAACATGGGATCTTTGGGGTCTTTCAAGTCTAGTTACGTAAATGAGCAATTCATTTTAAGCCATGTTTCAATACATACACTAGAAGTGGTGGCTATTTCTAGACTCCATAATTTGGTTTAAATGAACTGTTATTGACATGTTATATGGATAATATCTATCTTGGTTAGAAGGAAACTGATGTCCGATGTGTCGAGCAAACTTAACGTTAAGACTATGTTAACAATTTACGGGTTTCACTTAAAATCATGGACTTCAATTTGTTTTAAATGCAACTATACACATATTAACTTCAGTTGAGTCTAACTAATGGGTTAATAAAATAATAATGTGTATATAAGTATGGTCATATTATGCATGATAACTTGTAGCATGGCAACTCTTAGTTTATATTACTTACTAGACGCGTAGTTTTCATATAAATACTTAAATTACATTTTAGAATACATATGTCGCGTCATTGGAATATAAAACATACAGATCACACTTGGTATATTAATACTATGGAGTAGTTTAATAAACAATAATAAGTATACATAAATAATTACAAAGCACATTAGAACTTAATTGGACAGGTTGTTAAATATTAACTGTTTGACAAATAATTGTAGATCATTTGACTGCGAAGTAGGTTCGAATCTTCATTTGCTAACAACTAAGGTACGGATATTCTTGATACCCACTTCTCTTTATTATTGTTTATTCGGTATGTGCTTCTTTGGGCATTGGTGCGTTTCGTCGCTTCTTTCATTTGGATTTCGTATCAGTACAGATATTCTAAACCTTCTCACAGGTTTCTCATGATCTCTTTCATTTTTCTGATCTGTCAGTTTCAGTATTTATGCCATTGCTATGATCCCCTTTGTTATAATCTTCTGATATTGAACCTTCCGATATTGAACCTTCTGATATTGAATCTTCTGATATTGAACCTTCTGATATTGAACCTTCTGATAATGGACCTTCTGATATTGAACCCTCTGATATGAACTTCTGATATGGACCTTTTGATATTGAAACAGAAATGGGAAAACCTTTCTTAATTATATCTGAAAATGTTTTGAGAAAAGCTTTTGAATACGACGTTATACCAATTTTGAATTGAAAATGCACTAAGGGTTTTTTATGAAAATCTCTTTTAAAGACTATCTTTATAAAAAGGTTTTACTAAACATCATTTTATGAAAGTCACTGAAAGATTATTTTAAATACAAGTTTAATATGAAACCTTTGAATTAAAGTCTTTCTATGAACCTATAAACCTTTTTGATTATGAACTTTTGATATGATCTATTGAACCTTGATTTGAACCTTATTCTAAACCTGGTTATAAACTCTTGTTTTGAAACTTAATTTGAACTTTGATATAATCATTAATCTGATATACTATTCTGAAACTGGACTTGAACATTGTTATAAACTCTGATATAAACCTATCCGATTTCTGAACCTCTGATATTTACTTCCGAATTATTTGACGTGAACCTTATGCTATGAACCTTCTGATATGACACTCTGATCTTGACCTGATACTTGATACTTGACCCTGACCACGGTTTGATACCCGAGCCAACTCACTAGGCATGAGGTGTTCATGTCCTTGTCATTGATGCACCGATGACTTGACTCTAGGGTAGGAGAGAGATGACCTATCCCGTCCCTGACTTTATTTTATCTGGTGTGTATTGGTAGATTCTGGCCACCTGGGGCGTATGGATGCATCCTAGATTTGTTCTGTTTCTGTTATCTGTTTATATTATCTGTTATATCTCTGGTGACTGATGGTGTGTGCGATACACGTATTTCACAACCTCTGGGAGCTAGCTACTCCATATATATTTGATACATGAGGACACCCCTCATATTATCTAGTTACTGAGAGGACACCCCTCTGATTGATGATGATGGCATGGTTATATATATTATATCTCTGTTTCTGGGCTCGTGGTGGATTACTGTTTACCTTTACCATATACATTACTTACCTTTGACCATTATTATACCTTGCACTATTTCCTTTTACCTCTACCTACTTATTATTCCCTATCCTTTATCCTTACTCCTTTATTTATCCTTTGATTCTGATTATATCTGCATGACATATATTTCTGACACTCTGTACTATTCTTTATTACTGCTTTGTTACCGTTATATCTGTTCACTGAGCTCTCGTAGCTCAGCCGCATTTCTTTTCCTGCGGCAGGTTTTAGTAGGAAGCTGGGTATGAGTGGAGAGTATCTTTGGACTTAGAAGACTACACTGTGATAGATAGTTTGTTATAGAGATGACTAGAAGAATTTTATTTTCAGACTTGGTATTAATTCCTCTGTAATTCTGTATTTCCTTGTAATTTCTTGTAACCTTTGTATTCCTTTGTATTATTGAAGATGTATGCTTGTGTATGTTTCTGATATGTCACCATTGTTGTGACATCTCTACCCTTGTCGGGTCGGGGTGTTACGGAAGGGAAGCAGTAATTGCTTTTGGTTTGTTAGGTAGAGTGTTGAGGAGGAGGGGGTGGTATTGCAGAAAAATCTGTGGGTGAAGGGCGATTTTGGCGGGGTAGTTTAGGAAGAAGAAGAGTTTGACCGAAGACAAACCTTCTGGTTAGTTAAGAAAGTCGGGTTGGGTTATTTCTTTTGGGCTTGGGTTTAGTTTGTAGGATTGGGCTGGGTTTAGTAACTGGGTTTATTTTTTAGTTTTAGGATTAGTAGTGGAATTGGTTTAAGCTTAGGGACCAATTGTGTAATTTCCTAAAAATCAAAGGACCAATGCTGCCAAAATCCAAAACTATTTCCAAGGGTCATTCTTACCAAGTTTCAATAGTACAAGGACCATAAAAGATAATTTTCCCTTTTTTGAAAACCGGGGGACTTGTTTTGCCATTTTTGAAACTTCAGGGACTAATTCTGCCAAATATGCAAACTTTGTTCGTTTTTCAATTGTTTTCAATTTTCTTTGCACTTGCAACACATAAAAACACAATCAAATGATATTTCCTGTATTTTGAAGCATATCTGCATGTTTTTAAATGTTTTTGCAGTCTAAATATGACAGAAATGATGAGTATTTAGACACTCATCAATTATGCTCATTACTGAAACAGGTCCAAATAATTCCATATGAAGCATAAACAAAGACTGATTGATAGAGTTAAAAATCTTGGGCTTACAAGTGGCTTTGTGTTGTTTGCCTTTTAGACAAGCAATGCATGTTTGATCATTTTCAAATCTTTTGTGAGGTAAACCTCTTACCAAACCATTCTTAACAATTTTATTTATGGTTTTGAAGTTAATATGACCAAGCCTTATATGCCATTTCATTGATTCATCCAATGTGGCCTTTGCAACAAGACAAGTTAGATTCTTTTTAGGAACAATATTCTTCATGTCTACACTGTACATATTGCCCTTTCTAGGAATTCTAAGAAGTACTTGACTTTCATCAGGCATCTTAAAATCAAGAGAAAGTACAAGACATTCAGTCTCACAGAAAAGAACATTATTCTTTGTGTCACACATTTGTGAGACACTAAAAAGATTATAATTTAGCTCTTTTACATAGTACACATCTTCAAAATCTAAATTTCCGGTTTTGATTGTACCTTTACCAGAAATTTTGCCACGAACACCTCTTCCAAAGGTAACATATCCTCCATTGAAAGCTTCAAAATCTGAGAGATAAGACATGTTGCCTGTCATGTGCCTTGAACATCCACTATCTGAGTATCCTTGATCCTCTTCCTGATCATTTGAATGTTCCTGCACACAAATAAGAGTGTTAGTTTCTTTTGGGGATCCAAGCCATTACTGACTTGGATCTGCCTCTTGCATTAATATAATTGAATCTTTTAAGGACAGTTGATGCAACATTGGATTTAAGAATCCAACATGCTGAGGCCTTAACAGCATTTGCCCTTTTTCCCTTAGCAGCAGAGTGAACTGCATGCTTAGCAACAGAGTCTGCCAACTTTGTAGTTCTACCCTTTGGTTTCCAAACTTGTTTTTGGACCACTGCCTTTTTTTGAATGGGCCTTAGAACAGTTGTAGGTGCATGTTTAAAAAATGTTTTTGCACCCTTAGCTGTTGATTTTGGGTTAATAGTCATAAATGGTCGAGCAATAGAATGAACTTGTTTAGCAGCAGGATCCATTGGTCTAGCAGCAGGATCTGAGATTGAGCCAGACTTGTTTTTGACTACTCTGGGGTTTGTCTTCTTAAAACTAGAGTGAAAGTGAGATTTAGGTGTTTTCCTTTTAAGGTTCACTCTATGGTTTTCATACCCAGATACCCATTGGTTGCAGAAAGCTGCAAGATGGTCAAAACTACCACATGTGTAACAAGCTTTATTATAAAAAGCAAAGTCATCACCTAATTGGTTAGACTTGAGGTTGTTCCAATTCCTTTGGTTACCTCTGGGCTTGTTGGTGGTTCTATATTGCTCACAATATCTAACTGGTTGCCTAACATGCTTAATGTTTGATTTAGGCCTATCAGTATTGTGTTTGACTACCTTAGGAACACTTGTTCCTACTTTCTTAACCACTTCAGGTTTAGACATAACCTGTTCTTCTTCATCATCATCACTATCAGTTGTACAATCTTCAACAACTATAGTTACTCCTTTCTTAGCAAAGGACACCTTGTCCTGATAAAGTAAAGTTTTATCTAAACTTTTACTTATCTTTGCTACCTTAAGGCTCTTACTAGCCTTAGAACCATATTCCATGATTGGTTCTTGAAACTCAGCTAAACATGTATGTGCTAGGTCAACACCTAGAGGTGAAGGAACACCTCTATATGGTGGAGGGACAGTTTTGTAACCTACACCTGAATTAGCTTTATCAACTACCTGAGCTTCCCAAATCTTATTCATTCCTTCTAAGGCATGTGCTAGAGTATCTATAGTTACCTTAACATTTTCTTTTTTAGTTTTGACTTCAGATAACTTTCTACTTTGATCATTAAGTAATTCATCTCTAAATGCTATTCCTCTTTTTAAAGCATTTAAGTCATCAGTAAAAGTAGATTCATTCTTTTTAAAATGTTGAATCTGTTTTTCTAAAACTCCTACACACCTCTTATGATTAGTTAAATTATGAAGGGCATCAATTAACTCTTCTCCAAAAGCATCAAATCTCCTTTTAATGTCTTCATAATTGCTAAGATTAGGACATGAATTAGTACAAGTAGGAATGGTATCTACCTCTGAATCAGAAGAAGCCATTAGAGAAAATTTAGTGGCCATAAGAGCAGCATTTGGTGGTGCATCCTCTTCAGTAGCCATAGAGCTCCAATCATATCCAATACCATCAATAGCCAGCATAGCCTTTGGCTCTTCCACCAGTACTTCCTTATTCCTCTCTTGCTTATACCATGTGTTCCTATTATCCTGCTTCCTTGGGCTTCTACATTCTTTAGCAAAGTGTCCCAACCTATGATAGTTAAAACATTCCACTTTCTTCTTATCGAACCCAGCAGTATCATTACCATTTATGGTAATTTGCTTTCCAGTTTTCTGCCAAAACTTCTTAGCCCTCATGCTAAGTAAAGCAACTTGCCACTTAATATCCATCTCTTCCAAATCATCACCATCTACCTGTTCAAGGTCTTCATGATTTAAAGGAGAACCACTAGCTTGACTGGTTATAAAGGCATAAAATGTTGGATCTCCAAGTCCAGCAATATCCTTTTGTAAACTAGTAGAAGGACCACCATAAGTAACATTAGAAACACTTTCAACTTCATCTACCTCATCTGAATGACTAACACTAGGAACTGATAAGAGTGCAGCATTCCCATAACTAGTACCATAGTTTCCACCTCTCTTTAGACTTTGTTCAACAATTTTAAAGTTGTTGAACAAATCATTAAGCTTCATTGTTTCAATTTCTGGTTTGTTCATCCAGACAATAAAATGAGTATGGAAATCAACAGGTAGACTTTTCAAGAACTTCATGTTGAGATCTTCCTTCTCAGTCTCAACACCCAACACAGCTAACTGACTGACAAGCTTGTGTAGTCTTGAAAATAGTTTATCAAGAGACTCATTACTAAAAGCAGTAAAGTTTTCAAATTGGTGCTTTAGTAAAGTCTTCTGTGTCTTTTTGGTAGTTTCATTACCACCAAACCATGCACAAATCTCTTCAAAAAGAGTTTTTGCATCAAGATATTTGCTAAAAGATAGCATCTACTCACCAGGAATGGTCATAAGCAACAAGTTTCTTGCTTTCTGATCATTTCTCTTCTGTATCTTTTCATCATTGGAAACTGGTCCAATATTTCTTTTTCTAACTGTTTTCCCTTCAACAAGAACATCTGAATAGCCTAAAGTGAAGGAATCACCATACTGAATTATGTCCCAAAGAGCATAATCTTTAACCATAAAATATTGCTCAACTCTCATCCTCCATAACTCAAACTCATTGGGTTTGATCATGGGCAACTTTGCAGCAACATTTGTTTGAACATCTTGTACATCCATTTCTTGTTTCTTCTAAAAACAACAATATCAGCCTGAGCTCTGATACCACTTGCTAGGATCCTGGACACACGATTAAGGTGGTTAAACCTTGTGACTTTGTGTGTATGATATGTTGTGTTAAAATGATTAAGTGCATGGAATTCATTCAACCAAACTTAGAAGGTTGTGTATGTTATGGAAATGGAATTGTTATGTTTGTTAGTTAGCAATGAACACATAAAGATTATCACCAAACGATTCAATGTTATTAATGATAATAATACGAGTGATCTTGAAATATCACTAGGGTTACAACCTTGAATCTTAAGTTTTTCTAACTTGTGATGTTTTTGTGTTTGTTCTTATCTAACAGTTATATGTTCTTACAATAACATATGCATGAACACTTGACTAACTCTTCTAAACTCTCTCTTCACTAATATCACAACTAAGATCTCTTTTATAGTCCAAAAGATCTTTACATATTGCTTAAAGTCTTAGCCGACTTACTTTGTTAACTTATCCTTTTGAATGTTAGTACATAAGATACAACATGTATCTATGTATACAACTTGTTAACTAAGCACATGGGGTAAGATATTATCTACCGTATATTGTTGACCAAAATACAATAAATATCTTTTCGATCTTATCCACTCAGCAGCAGAGTGTTCACTATCAGCAGCAACGAGTTATCGCTATCAGCAGGAACAAGTATCATTAGCAGCAGGATCAACAACAGCAGAATGCTAAGCCGAACAGCAGAGTAATTTATCACTAACAGCAGAGTGAAATGTTCTAGCAGCAGGAACAACATTAACAGCAGGAACCATTTGCACTAGCAGCAGAATTACACTTAGAGTATTTCTTGGATTAGAACCCGATATTAACCTTCTTGAATATTTAATTCCCAACAAACTTTATCATCTAAATTATATTCAATTAAAGTGTCATGTAAAAATTTTCTTAAATTAGATCCCGTATGAGGATAACCAAATAGTTTAAAAGCAATTGTCCGTTTCATTAATAACCAAGATTCGGGATTAAACCAATGAGCCGTAACGGCGAGATAAGAATTTGTCGTACCATGTGGTGCGGTCCAAGTATTCGTAGTTATAGAAATACCATATTTATATTCACTAAAACCATCAATAATATCTTTTTTAGCCGTTTCCCATAATTTAAAAGCATCACTTCTAAGAGTAGTACGACTTACATGTTGATACCGCGATTGTAGCCTCCTTTTGATGATCTCCGTAAGCTTGACGTTGTCGAAGTGGTTGAATGGAAACGCTTGTTGAATGACAAACTTCGAAAAACAAGTCGAAGCGCATCATTATCATATATAAAAACTTGACCATCCGCACCAATAGTACCTTGTAACGTATCATTTTGGACCGCATTACAACCGTTCTTATGAGACCTTAGTGTAGTGTCAAACGAGGGGTTATAAAATTTCCCACATTTCTTGCAACGCGCCCTTTCCAAATTATCAATCATAATACACAAATCGTAATTAGACCAAACATCCCCTTTTCGGTTAGTTGGTATAATTTTCACAACATCATCATTTGTGTAAACTTTTCATGCATTGCTAGTAGAAACGGAGGGAGTAGTGGAAGCTTGTTGTGATTGTGTGTTTTCCATTATTTGAGAGATTAGAGTAAATATATAAAGATTAGAGAGATTAAAGAGAGATATGAGAGTGTTTTTTATGTGTTTTCAACCACAACTCATTACATGTATTTATACTACAAATCCATGGCTTAAAATCATCAAAAAAACACAAAAAAAGGTTCATAAACGGCTATATGCCCGTTGCTCGAATTTAAAAAAAAAAAAAAAAAAAAAAGGGGAAAAAACCGGTTTTTTTTTAAAACGGCTAGTTTGACTGCTTGGTTTGACCAGTTTTTTAACCGGTTATAACCGGTTATTTTTGCAACGGCTAGTAAAAAAAAAAAAAAAAAATAAATAAATAAATAAATAAAACCCGTTAAAACCGGTTATTTTAAAAAACCGGATAAAACCGGGTTTTAAACCAGTAAAAACCGGTCGTCTATTAAAACATAAAACCGGTCTAACCAGTTCGGTTAAAAAAAACGGTCCGATTAAAAAAACTGGTTTTTTTAAAACCGGTTACGGTTTTTTGGACCGGTTAAAAAAAAACCGGTTGTGATTTGCACCTCTAATCAACACAATATCAAGTAAACTTGGCCTCTCAAAATCAGCCCATCAAATATAAGATATTAGATAAAGCTCAAAGCCCATGATTACATCTCTTACAGACAATGGTCCACCATAACACCCTACACATCCCACAACACCCAATTCAAACTCAAAAAAGTAGCCGTTAGGCTCCCATTGAATCAAAAACAAGAAAACAAATTCGAAAAAAATAGCCGTTATTCACATCTCTTCTCTCTCTAACCCAAAAACACACACACACAAACACACAGTAGAGTATCGAAAATGGTGGAGGAAGAAGCGAAAGCGAAACAACCCGAAAATGAAGAAAAGGGGAATTCTATTTTCAGTCCAGGGTTTAGATCTGTGGCTGCGATGGCTGGATGGGACGAAGAAACCCTTTTATTGGCGTCGCTTGTTGTCGAAGATACGCCTGATCGTGATCCTAAAATGAAGAGACGATCCGATCCGTTGTTCAAGACTCCACCCACTCATTCAAGAAGGTACTAAACCCTTAAATCTTGTAACTATTTTTTATCCCTTTTATATGATTAGGATAATTAGTTGTTAAAAGTAGTGGATGGGTATTGATTCAGGAAGCGTAGATATCAGAGAAAGAGTCCGGTTTCTAAATTTGGGGCGGATCTTGATCTTGTTGCAGATGAGGGGTCGAAAAAAGGTTTGTTGGTTTTTTTAACGTTTTAGGCCTTTTTGATTATTTAAGTTTTTATTTGGTGAGTTTTTGGAAAAAGTATTTAACTTTTTTTATTTTGGTGTAATGGGTTAATAGGGATTTTAGAAGAAAAGAAAGAAGAGAAGATTGACGTGGAAGTTGTTAGTAAAAAGGATGAGAAAGCGAATGAATCGGGGTCGGGAAGTGGTGTGATTCCATGTATTGATCGGCTCCGTGAAGAACTCTCTTGTGCAGTAAGTACTATTCGGTTTTGTTGTTTGTGCGATTAAAAGGGAAAATTGGTTTTTTTTTATTTAAATTTTATTTGTTTTCACAGATTTGTTTGGAAATTTGTTTTGAACCGAGTACAACGTCTTGTGGACACAGGTACAGTTTGTAAATGCTTATTAGATCTTTATAAGAAATCTGATTTCTATTGGGGTTCTAATTTTGGTATTTGATATGGTGCAGTTTTTGTAAGAAATGTCTGAGATCTGCTGCTGATAAGTGCGGAAAGCGTTGCCCAAAGTGCAGACAGCTTATCAGGTACTAGAATAAACTATCTTTGTGGAAAAGATGACATGAAAGTTTTAGACTTTAAGGAAATGTAATGAACTAATGGGATTCTTTGGTTTGTTACAGTAATGGAAGATCATGCACCATCAATACGGTTCTATGGAACACGATACAGCTCTTGTTTCCGCAAGAAATAGAGGCAAGAAAGGCTGGAACTTCAAATAGCGTAGAATCCGGTGACCTCAAAAGCCCTCCAGCAAGGCGAAGGAACCAGTACAGGAGCGTAATTCAAGCCTTGAATAGTCCTGAAGGAGAACAACTAAGTTTGGAAAGGAGGCGTAGGACTAGTAGTCAGCATTTTAATTTGAGAAGTTTCCGTCCTGCTTCTGTCGTTTTACTGAACAGCAGAGAATCGGGAGATAATAGTGTGGCTAGGAGGAGAAGGAGACGGGATGTGGCACCAGTACCTGAGCAAGATGAGGATGCTGCTTTGGCTCGGAGATTGCAGCGAGAGGAGTTCATGGGAGCATTTGGAGGGTCTGAACAACCACAGCAAGTGCAGCAACAGCGTGGAAGAAGCTCTGTTACAACAGCGGCCGTGAATCTGAGAGCAATGGCATCAAGGGCGGTTAATATTCGTAACTATCGTGGCAATTAAATGATGTCGACCCATTATATTTTTTAGTCACAATTTCTGTGATATGCTAAGACTAGTGTGTTTTGGCTCATTATCAAAGTGTAACAAGTCTTAAGCATACTTCATAATTGCTCATTAATTTCATTTGAATTTGGTACATTATTAACTGTAATGAGGCCTTTAACAAACTTCTGAACTATTGTTCATTAATTTCATATAAAGTTGGTATGTTATCATGTTGTTCGTTAGTTTCATTTGAAGTTGGTACATTATTAACTGTAATGAGCCTTTAACATACTTCTGAACTATTGTTCATTAGTTTCATTTGAAGTTGGTATGTTACTGTCAAATTGTTGAGCATTTGGAAAGTGGACACTTATTATGGGACAAAGGGAGTACCATTTATGGCAGACATGAATTGGGCAACTACTGCTATTTGGAAATGCTTGAAGACTGTACGTCATTTAACTTTGTTATTTGTAGAAGAAGTAGGGAGAACATCCCTTGAAAGAAGCTTACAAGTGGTTAAAGCTCATTTGAAGCAAAAGGTGAAAAGAAGTGTTGCAAAGTCAAAAAGGTCGCTTATGGGCCGTCTAAATCAATGCACTTCACATTATAGCATTTCATTATTCAGTTCTTTTCTATATCAGCGTGATACGTATAACACATACAGATGAGAGATGGCAAAATATGATGAGCCTTCATGTAATTGTTGATATCTTATGTATGATTCAGAAGAAGTCTTGGTTGTGTGATTAGGTCCAGGTTATATTGTCTGATTTCTTCATTTCCATATGATCAAGTTACTTTCTCTTTCATTTAGTCGGTTTCAAGGTTGTCTTGGTATTCACTAGCTTTTACTCTCACATAATTTTCAATTTAGTGAAAAATTGATTTTTTATAAGCTAAAGGGTATTTTGCTACCTCAAACTCGGTTAACTATGCTTGTTAACTACCTTAAACTACTAAAGGTGTTGATTTTCACCTAAACTTGTAATTTGTAAACTCAATTAACTTTATTCTTTGACTCACTCTAATGAGGAAATTAAGGCATCAAGGTTATTTGTTTCTGTTCCTGCTAAAATGAACTTCCCTAAGTTTTTCAGTTCAAATAACGGTTGTCGTTTTACACTTTTACTGATTCCAAGCTAAGGACAATTTGCCTATCCATCTCAAACCTATCTATGTAATTCTCAAACTGAAATATATATGGATCAAAGAAATCTCGAATATGCAGCACCAATACTTGAGTAGCCACTATAGTAGTGTCTTAATACCAGCAGCTTGTCATTCCTCCCCCACCCATGCTTGTAGCTCATACCAGCAGCTCCACCATTCATCCATTTCATTATCCAAGGTAATTTTGCAACTAGCAATTTTACTGGACTCACAACCTGATATTTATCACGCTAAAAATAACATAGCAAGACATAGTAAGACTCAGATTGTTATGTACAGTTATCAGCCAACCAGCATCCCCACGCTAAAAATAACATTTCATTCTTTTTTTTGCGAGAAAAACGTACTTACAATAGCAAAATTACAGACAATTTCCTGTGATTCACGATTATTGTAGTTTCTATATTGTTCAAAGATATGCTTACGGTATATTTTTCAATTAAAATCTGCACACACAAACATTAATACTTAACAATATGGTTACATGACATAAAATGACACAAACACAAACACCATGTCATCCCTCCACCCTAAGGGCGGAAAGAGTCATAAACTCTAATCCTCCAACCCTCTCAAAATTACCCAATCAAATTTCTCCACTTTATTTCAACCCTCCAACCCTCCATTCAACCTTTTTTAGTGGCGCCCATCATTCTCAACATTACCAACTTCTTTTTTTAAATATTCGTAATTTGTCCCTAACATTTTTATATGCGCATAATTAGTCCTTCCATCTTATATTACTAACAAAACAATTATATAAAAAAAAACAAATTCCTAAAAATAAAAAACTACAAATCCTAAAAATAAAAAACTACAAATCCTAACAAATAAAAACTACGAATCGTCCCAAGTCCAAAGCTAATTATATTTCGTAATTATTGTTATGATTTTAAAAATGTGTGTTGTGATATATATAGGGAAAAAAAAAGGGAAAAAAAGTTTTATGTTTTTACTCTAAAGCCCCTCAAACGGTTACAAAAATATTTCACAAACACCCCCTTAAACGGTCACATGACCGTTGTTCTTCTCCATCTCGCAATGAGTTCAAAGCTCGCTCAGCGAGCCCGCCAGCCCAGCTCGCTACAGCGGCAGCGGTGTTCTTCTCCAGCTCGCCAGCCAGCCCGCACCTCCACTCCTTCCACCCTAAGCCACTACGACCCATCCCACATCCTTGCCTCTGGCCGAAGTATATCACGGGTACCCTATTAGTATATGAAAATACATTAATTCAATGATGATTCTGGACAACAATTTTGTGAGTGTGAATAATAGCAAATTGGGTTTTACTTTTGTCACAATTTATTTTCTAATGTAAAAAAATATAACAATAAGATGGGGTTAATTTGTATCACCTATATAATATTTATTTGTTTTATTTTCTTTATAAATGTTACTGCAAAATTCGAGGTAGTATTGGTAGCGAGCCGAACTTATTTGAAACGGGGTTATGCGGAAGTTTTGAGAACCTTGGACTAAGTGAAAGTGTTTGTGATCTCCTGCTAAGAAAGAAAACACCTTTTGTTTCACAGTGGGAGGGGATTCCTGCGGTTAACCTTAGGTGTGAGAGTAAAATTCTAGAGAGAAAAAGTAAGTATGTGTAATCTTAGCAAGAGAGATTGTACTGTTGAAAGTGTTTAATGCACTCTTATTTATAGGCAAGCATCTTTGTCGTGTTTTGAGGGTCACGGGGTGCGGTGCACTCTAAGGACCGATGGGTTATAGAGGAGCTGCCTTGAAGTCATGCCCGTTGATTACTTTGGGCTTTGGGAACGCCGCCCTTGGTTGGCAAGTCGCCGCCTTTTTCCCATTTGGGCATGTCCATGTGTTAGTCCGTGACCACATGTTATATTTTTTACTCTCTTTGGGTTAGATGGTGATCAGATCCCAAGACCAGTCCGGACTTAATTACCTTCCGCGGCTCATCCTTATGTCGCAGTCCTATAGAGTTATAGGTCCGCCGTGGTTGTCCGGCTGTACAATTCTTGTCTCTCGTGGCGTTCGGACTTACATGATATCCGGATTCTTTGGGTCTCGGTGACGTTCCTCGTACCCAAACGTGTTAGGTCCGGACTCTTTGAGTCGGGATACTATACGTGATCAATAAATTTGCTCTCCACCTTCTTAAAAAGATGACAAAAAGTATGATAATGTGTTCAACACAGAGTTTCTTTATCAAAATAATCGATGTCTTTCTTTGGTGGAACTCCTTTTAGTAAAGTAAGCCTGAAATTAGAAACAAAAAACTTGTAACCGAAAGAAAGTTGATTCAATTGTCCAACACGTAAAGCGCAAACCACATACTAAGCAAATCCGTAGCGTATTCTATATCATTAACTTTGCACACTCACTCCACAACTAAAATGAAGGTCCTTGCAATAAAAAATATGACGAAGTATGTTTTTTATTACTCATTCTATTCTAAATTTAATTTCTACATTTTTATGGCAGGTAATCTTAAACGAATTTTTATAAAAGTCAAAAGATGATAATTCATTAGTAGAGAACTTATAATTATGTATTGGATTTTGCTATTTGTAACCTTAAGGGCTACCTTTAATAATTAAAACATACAATGAGAGGTGATACATCTAGTTTGTTGAGAGAAGTAAAATTCAGATGGCGGATGGTTATTTTGAAGGCACAAAGAATGTATATATGTCAGAGTTGCATTTAATTTGTTATCGAAAATAGTGCAATCGATTGTAATAGTCACTCTTGATGATTGTTAGTTGTGTTTGTACTTTTTCAAGGTTGTGATATGTTTATCATCTAAGCACAACAATCTCAAAATGGCCAAATGATAAATTACATAATATAATCACAATAGGTCTAGATTTCAGACTTCACTAATTAAATAAATGGTAAATAAATGGAGAATCACAAAAAGTGTCAGAAACGGTAAGAAAATACACCAATTAAATGGCATACATCTGAGTTATATACTCGTATTTTATAATTAACTTGGACAAGAAAAACTCTATCCATTTACTTCATTATCCAATCATAAGTATCAATGATTAACTTTTTTTTGAAAATTGACTTTCTATACTACCTATTACAAGAAATCCTATTACATGAAATCATATTGCTAAGGTTTGAACCTTGGTCTTTTCCTCCAAAGGCAAATGCCTTACCAACTCTGCTAGGCAGATGTTGGCCAATCATATGTATCAATGATTAACTATACATATTTTCTTTTCTCATATCCAAAATTCTAAATTGTTAATCCATCTGTCCAGAGTTGTTGTTCCCAGATAAAATAACACACTTTAAAAAAAAAACACAATAATTATTATTTTCTCATTTTACTATTTCTGTAACGACAACTTTACTTTTAACTAATTAATTGATTTTTCTAATTTTGTAATAATAACAATCAAAATTCAAAAATAATATAGTAAACTTTATTAAACTTTCTTATCTAGTAGTCAACAGTTAATCCAAAACTGAAAAATAAAGGTAAACTTTAATCTTGGATGAAAGGAATGTTATTATAAGTAAAAAAGAAAAAAAAATAAAAAATTAAAAAAAAAAATAATAATAATCTTTAATATAATAAAGGAAAACCTTTAGTGGGGACTTTTGTATTTCGAAAAAAAAGAATGTTTCCGTATTAGGTAATAACTGAATTATTATAATTTTTTTAGAAAATAAGTTTAACAAAAAAGAGCCTAACAATTTCCATATTTAGCAAAATAATTGATAAATTCGTTTTTATATACTTATACGTAAAAAAAACAGACAATACGCGTGTACTTTCGGGCTAATATTTCATAGCTATAGACCAGTAAATCCAGAGAAAAACCGGATGGTCTTCTATCGATCTATCCTTTCCCAGTTTCAAGAAGGAAAAAAAAAAAAAAACACAGGGGACTCGATTATATACAAACAAAATCTCACATCAACTCTTTCTTTCACTTTATCATTGGTGGCTAACTCATTCAGGGTACTAAATCAATCTTCATAATCTCTATAGCCCAAACTCTTATTATATATCCAATTCAATCCTTATTTAATTATCTTATCATACAACCATCTGATATTCGAACAAGTTCAATCCATAGGGCCGATATAATAACTGTTTGTATTCTTATTATTCGAATATGTTGTTATTTTTAAATCTTTATAATAATGAATAGAAGATTGTTTAATTAATTTGACATCAATATATATCTCATATTTGTTATATATCAAAATAACTAATTTTAGTCATACATTTTTCATCTAAATTAATAAAAAACTATTTTTCACAATTTTTTTTTAAAACAATATATCTTGTAAACCATAAATCTTCAAGCTACAAAAAATATACCATCGCGACGAGAATTAAATTATCTATCTATAGATATGCATTTCTCTATACTTTCAACGGATTTTTTTTTTTTTTAAATCTTCGCACAGAAAAATCACACATGATTTGTAAAAATCACATGTGATTTGTAAAAATCACATCTGATTCGTAAAAAAAATCACATGTGATTTTTACAAATCACATGTGATTTTTACAAATCACCTGGGCTGAAATTTTGAAAAAAAAAAAAAGTTCGTCGAAAGTATATAATAATGCATATCTATAGAAAGATAATTTAATTCTCGTCGCGATGTTATGATTTTTTTCGCGTAACAATTAACGGTTTGCGAGATATTTAATTTTTTATAAAAAGGGTGAAAGTTTATATTTTTAGTTTTGATAAAAAAAAATGAATTGTTAGAATTGGTTTATTGGATTTATGACAAATATGAGATATATATTGAACTTTTGGCTAATTGAGCATTGGATTTTTATTGACCTGCCAAGAAGTCAAAATTGATTTTGTTGATAGGGGCCTTTAAAAGTTTTATGAAGAGTAGTTCGCGGGTGTTTGACGTTGCTTATTTTCTGCTTATGGCACTAAAAGTATTGCGCTTATGGCACTAAAAGTATTGCGCTTATTTTCTTCTTATACCTTTGTTTTTTTAAATGTTATGTAAGTGTTTTTCTTTAAACTTTTACTCTTTATAGCTTAATTAATCATGGATTTATGTGTAGAGTTTGTAACTGTATTGGCTTTATAGGTTTAGCTTCATGTTTTTGGGGTTTTATGAGATATTGGTTTCATGATTATTCATGGCTTTGTGACTTTTTCACTTAACTTAGTTGAATTTACGTTAATTTTAGTGTGTTCAATAGCCCTATGAACTCAACCATGTTGTGGAAAATTTAGTGTTCTAGCCAGTTCTCGAGGTGCGTTTTCACTGCATACAACCTCTTAAATTTCTTTGTTAATAATAGATCTTCTGTGAAGTCAGTAGGGTGAGTTCCGATTTAAACAAATATTATTACAAAAAACTGAAAAAGACATGATAGAATTACAAAAAACTATTATTTTTTACGGAGTAAAAATATTATCGGAGTTAGAAAATTTAAAGATTTTGTTAAATACGTCTACTCGCCATAAAGAAAAAAGTAAAGAAACAATTGATTTTTCTACTAGTACCCAAGATTGTTTACTTCAACAACCCCTTTCTTTAAAAATACCAAAAAGTTATAAAGATTATTAAAAATGAATATCGATTCAGATTTTGAAATTATATACCACCAGATATAGATAGCTTGGTCACTAAAATTGGAGAAATAGATATAAATAATAATTTTGTAAATTTAAAAGGAGAAATTAAGCAAGAAAATTATGTGCCAAATGTTAATGATATACCTAGCACTAGTAATTCAACAACTGTAACAAATGCATTTGCTAGGCCTACAGAAGGATATGCTGCTATTAAGACAACCATTAAAAAAGGAGATAAAGCAAAAGACGAAAAGAGCGAAAAATATAAACCATATGAAAGTATGAAAAATGAGCCTATTAATCCTTTTGGAATATATTTAGATATTGATCGTGTTTGTTGAATCTAACACACCTGCTAGATCTTTGAGCCTTAGTGGATCGGTAGGATGCCTATGTAATCACAAGCACACTACAAGAGAATCTCTGAGTACGAACTAGAAAAGAAAAGAACTAAGACTATGATCCTCTATGGATCGTATAATGAACTAAACAATATTATTATTAAAGATTGTTAAGTCGTAAAAAGATATATAAAACTCATAGACGGGTGTTCCTTTTATACTAACAAGAAACCCTAACCCTAACCCGTTCTACAAGAAAACGTGTGAAGAGATAAACATGATCTCTTCTAAAAATAAATCTAACAAACATTCTAAACATACGGGATAACAACTAACAATACCCGCAGTAACAACTATTATCAGCAGAAACAAGATAGAACTATCAGCAGCAATGAGTTTCAGCAGGAACCACAGCTATCGGCAGGAACCAGCTTTACACTATCGGCAGCAACAAGAAATATCTTATTTCCTGAATTCATAACAATCCTCCCCTAATCTTGAAGTTGACTAGGTTAACTTGCAAGATTCCCTGGTAGATCTTTGAAGTTCATAGGCAGAGGATTAGACCAGCAGCATCATCAGTAAGTAACCAGCAGTAACATCTTGGAACATGCAGCAACAACTTCGATAGTTCAGCAGCAATAGGAAATACATTTAAGCTGGTCACCATGTCATTCACTTGAGCTTGCCTGCTACTATGACAATATGTACATCAAATCACTTTAAGTTTCATACTATTCTCATCACATCCAGATGTGTTAACTCCTGTGAGAGGTGAATCATTGAAAATTAATGGATTTGATGTCTCTTTACCAATAGCCATCACTACTGGAGTAGCCAATGTTTAGGTGTGTTAGACCATGGTACATTGATAACCATCTGATTTTGAGTAAATCAGCAACTTTAAACGGATTTGACTTGTCTTTACCTGTAGCCGTTTGCTCAGGACTAGCCAATTCTTGAGTTACAGCAAACCTTGGTGAATTGAATACCAAATATGGATACCAATTGTCTTTACCACAAACCATACTTTCGTGGACTAGCCAATTCTTTGGATCCCATAAAGGGTTATATCCATGGTGAATTGAGAACCATTTCAACTCTCAAGAATGAACCATGGGTGAGTTGATGTACCCTATAGCTTTGAGCAAGCTATTACAGCTATCAACAGATTTGACAATCACACCAGAGCTGTACCCTCATGGTGAGTCAACTCTTTCTTGTTTGAGAGACATGGTGAGTTGAATACCATTTGTTGTGTAGGTGTAAACACCAACACTGTACCTGCAAGGTGTTGCTCAAAATCAGCTTATTAGCACACAAAATATACAAGAAGTTTTTTTTTTTTTTTTTTTTTTTTTTTTTTTTTTTTTTTTTTTTTTTTTTGAACTAAAAGAAAAAGAAAGAAAATAAGAAAAGAGAAGGAAGAAAGATATACAACAACAACAAGCCTCCCTGTTGACATAAATAATGCCTAAAAACATTATCAATATTTATTCATATCTCTATGTTTTGATGATCACAAAATGTAAATTCATTAAAACATAAACTTATCAAATAAACAAGTATTTAGTTGTAAATATTCATTTCTACAACTTAATCACTTAAGGTATGAATAAACAAGTGCTTAATGCATTATATGATCAAAGGAACATTTTCTTAATAACTATATTTTTTATAAAACATCAAAAACATTTTATATATTTTTGAAAAACATTTTTGGTATTAAATAAAAATGTTTAATCTTTTATAAAAATATGAATTCAAATTTTTAACCAAAATCAGTTAAAATGTTCCAGAAAAACCTTCCCCACAAAAGGACAAAATTGGCCAACGTTCAGTAGGGGCGGCCCCCTTAATTTTACTAGGCGGCCCCCTTAATAATTAAGGGGACCGCCCCCTATTTAAGGGGACCGCCCTCGCTCCAGTAGGCTCCAGCTGTCCAGTTTTTTTCTCCTATAAATACCAGCCTTCTCATGAATTTTTACTAAACCCTTTTTCACTAAAACTTTCTGTTGTAGATCTCATTTCATATCTTAAATAAACCTTTGATCATGTAATCTTAAGCATTGGTTTCCAAGTGATCCAAGCTTCCACCATCCAAGTGCAAAAGAAGAATACTTCTATCAATCAAGATTAGAAGTATTACAACTTAGTATCATTTTGTTACTTAAGTTGTGTGTTTAACAAAGTTTGTAAATCATTCATTCATTTGTATGTAAGGTGTGTGTTGTAGATTAGTGTTGTGTGTAAGTAGTGAAGATGTTGTATAAGTAGTTGTGGTATAGAAGTTGTGAGGTCAAAGTGTAGAAGTCGTGAAGCCGTGGTGTAGAAGTTGTGAAGCCGTAGCTTAGAAGACATGAAGTCCTTGTGTTGAAGTCATGAAGCCGTAGCATAGAAGCTGTGAAGCGGTCGTGTTAAAGTTGTGAAGTCCTAGTCGTGAAGTCCTAGTGTTGAAGTCGTGAAGCCGTAGCATAGAAGTTGTGTAGCGGTCGTGTTGAAGCCGTGGAGTCCTAGTCGTGAAGTCCTAGTGTTGAAGTCGTGAAGCCGTAGCATAGAGGTTGTGTAGTGGACATGTTGAAGTCGTGAAGTCTTAGTCATGAAGACATAGTGTTGAAGTCGTGAAGCCGCATCATAGAGGTTGTGTAGCGGTCGTGTTGAAGTCGTGAAGAAGTCGTGAAACCGTTGTGAAGTAGTCGTGAATAAGTTGTGAAGAAGTTGTGTTGTGAAGTTGTGAGATTGGTTCTAGCTACGATTAGAACTCGACATTTAGCTTTGTGTCGTTAAACCCGTGTAAGCCAAAGTTGTGTACGGTTTTCTCCGCCATAAGGGAGCTTATTGAAGTTGTGAAGAAAAATCTCGAGCAAGGTGTGCTCGGGGAGTGGAGTAGGGCAAGGAAGGTGTCCTTGTAGCCGAACCACTATAAATCTCTCGCGTCTCGGTTAGATCTTTCCATACCTTATTTATTTCTTTACTTGCATCGTCATTACTTTCATACACATAGGTTTATATAATTGCTAGTATTAATTAGAGGTCGACTTCACATAAAGATCAATTTGAAAATCCATTCAAGAAACCAAAACTTTTACAATCAATTTAAAAGAATACATATATAACTAATAATAAGGTTCAAGTTTTATTTTTCATACAAACTTGAATCTAAGTGTTTTAAAAATAAACAAAGGTTTTCATAATAAAATTAAAAAGACATAAAACTATTCAACCCCCCCTTCTAGTTTTCCACAATTGGTATCAAGAGCCACGTCAATCAAGATCTTTAAAATATACTGTATTTTAAAACTTGAATCGATCTATGGAATTCGAAAAATATCTAGAAGGGGAATCTTTGCTAAAACCACCACTATTTGAAAACTATACTTTTCTTGAATGGAAAAATAAATTTGAAACTTCTGTGAAATCAATTGATCTAGATCTTTGGCATGTCATATCGATTGGTGATTTTCAACCAACAAAAACGGATTTTGAAAGTCAAACAAAAATGGATTTTGAAACTCAAAATGATTATTTAAAAACAAAGAATAACAAAAATAATGAAGCTAAAATAATTATTTACAAAACCTTGCCGAAAGTTGAATATGAAAGAATATCTTTCTGTAAAACGGCAAATGATATTTGGAAAAATCTCTTAAACTTTCATCATGAAAAATGTCAAGCCAAAGATGAGGATTTTGATCTTGTACATGAATTAGTTATCTTAGAAAATTTAATAGATAAACATTTAGATAAAATAGATACATGTGCTACTAGTTCAAATGTTGTCAATGTAGGTATTAACGACGAAGACTACATGAATCAACTCCAAAGTGAACTCAATCCAAAATCATGGAGTAACACAGACGAAGGAGAAGATCATCATCCGTACAAGACATGTTCGGGTCAAGTCACTTCGGTTTAAATAAGGTGTTAGAAGTTTGCCATGATATATTTTCACACCTTGGTTATCTTGAAGACTCACCTATCATTCACACGTCGGTCATCATCTAAGACATTACGAAGAAAAGCTAGGACGTGAGGTAAGTTCTCTTTTTAAATTTCATAAGTAATTACTTCATGCATATAATCTTATTAATGCCTTAGGATACGCTTAGTCTGATAGGTTGCTTTGCCTTTACACTTTAGTTATATTCGTTCTGTGGCTTAATGAACTAGAAACCCTTTAGTTAGCCCCCCTAAGTATTAGTAAACCAAGCAATCTTCATATTTGGTACTCTCCGATAGGTAAATTTAGGAACTTAATTTCTTCTAAAAAGAGAATGACTACTGGAGAATCTATTGACTAGAAACTCAATTTGACCTAACGGTTGAATTGCTTCTATGTGAGAAGTTGGGTGTGTGTAACCCGTAAAAACGGCCGTGTTTAGCCTGAATTGAGCACCACTAGTAATAGTCTCATACTCATTCTCCAACTTGAATACATTATTTTTCCTAAATATACCTAACGATAGTTTACTGCTATGAACTTTGCTTTTCACTAGAGCTTTTCATTCCTAGATGTATGTTATCTTGCATATATAAAATTTCTAGATGTTTACTTGCTCCTATGTGATTTGACTGCATGCCTTCGTAATTATTTGTTTAGTTGTTAAATGCATTGTCATTATAATAGCTTTTGTTTTTCTCTAACTACTCTGACATGATGTATTTTTGTATTTAGTCATAATACATGCTTAAATGCCATAGGATATGTAGAAAGAGGTAGCATGTGACAATAGACTTAACCAATGCCCTTGAGCATGAGATCTTTCATAAACCACTATTTTTAAACATATAATTAATGGGACTTATTTTTAAATTTGCAAAAACTTCACATTTTGGAAAAATGATTTTTCAAAAGATTATAACACATTTCTATTAAACATGTTTCACCATCCTACCTTTCTTCCAAACTTGTGTCTATAATTACGTGTTTATCAAAAACCAAAGATTGGAAAAATATGTTTTCTTTCCTCATAAAAACATTTTGAAATAAAGCCAAAACTATTTCAGTAATATATTTTTCACATCCACATAAAACCCACTTTCAAACATTGTTGAATAATGCAAAAAACATTTCTTTAAATCATGCATGGTGATCTCATATCTGTCATCTATATTTATGTATGTGACATTTATAAGTGAACTAAATTTGAAAATAACCATAATTTATTCACTAAGACCTCACTTGGTACAAGTCTAGAAGTCCATGCTATCACAACTCTACATTCCCATGCACATAGATATTCATTAGGATTATTTAACTAGCTTATTAATCTTCCTAAATATGATTCTATGAATTACTTGGTGCTATGTAGTGTTTTCTTGTCTAACATATATATGTTACATGCTAAATGAGTTGTTTGCATGCTAGATAATAATGTCTAATGAATATGCTTAGCATACATAAGTTATTAAATCCTAAATTGCCTAAAAAGAAGTTGGACTTGCTTGAAACTAAACCCAAAAACACAACCCTTTCAACAATTTTTTGCCAAAAACCCATTTCTAGTAACCTGGAAATCAGCAGATGGGCGGCCCCCTTAATTCATTAGGCGGCCCCCTTAATCTTTAAGGGGACCGGCCCCTTAATTAAGGGGACCGGCCATCTGATGGTCGAATGTGCTGCTCCCTTTTTCTATTTTTAAGCCCATTTTATCCTATACTTCCCAAAATTCACAAAAACATTTTGTCACAAACCACCCTCCAAAATTTACCTTCTACAATCACATCATCACTACACCATAAATATTCTTTTGGAGGAGGAAGCTTGACATTTTCCATAACCCAACAAATGATGTTGTTCAAACTCAACCAACACCTAAACCTCATCCTAATGAACCCTTTCACACACATAACCAATCATCCATATGTCCACCTTCATTCACTCATAATTACCCAAGTTCACAAATGTCTCCACCACCAAAAGTGTCACCACCACTTCCACCAAATAACAACCACTCTCCATCATCATCACCTTCCACTCAACACTTGAAGTTCATTGAAGAACTCAAGGAAGCCCATGAGCTTAATGCTCTCCTTGCTTTGCACCTTGCTCAAAGCAACTTAAACCCATCACCATCCATATCACCATCATTACCATCATCACCACATCACTTGAGTCAAATTGAGAAACATGTCAACAATAGTCCTTGTTGCATCTTTCTCCAAAATCAAACCATCACCTTAAATGAGCGTCTCACTTGGATTGAGTATCTTCTCACTAGATCTAATCCAACACCACCACTTGAACAACATCAAAACCCTCATTCAACATGGTCAAGTCCAAGCTCTCCACCTCCAATTCCTCTATCAACACTCTCTCCAACATCCATACACCCAAACTTACAACCCCATTAATCCAACATTTTTTACCCCCTCTTTACCATCATCCATCCAAAATAATCCAAATTTTCATGTCTCAAGCAAGTCCAATGGATCTCTTAGGCAATTTAAAATTTTCTACTTATTGCATGCTATAAGCAAAATATGTATTGTATCAATAATTATGTTTTTAACATAATTATTTTCAACTAGTGAATGCTTTATTTCTTGTCTTTAATATATGATTGTTATGCTTATTGCTTGTATACTTGATATCATGATATATATACATGCTTGATGATTAATAACATGCTTATTCCGTAATATGTTTTAAATGTATGCATGCGTAATTAACATGTTTATGTCACTATTTGATTGCTCCTAAAACAGTCAACTTAAATCAACCACGTATGTGGTCAAACAAAGTCAAACCAATTGAGGACAATTAACCAAGGAGTATAGTTTTATCCCCGGGTCGTTTAAGTCCCAGCGAGATGTGAAATTGTGCTTTTAAAAACGGCTTGTGATCAAGTGTAATTGAATGGGAAAGGGTTTTGGAATTATTGAACTAAGGAAATAAAAGAGAATAGCTTAAAACAAGCTATGGAAATAAATAAAGGGAACCAAATTACTTAAAACATCTAAAATCTAAAAACTTACGTTTAACTTTAAATAAAAGTAAACGTACAAAATAAAAAGTGGGATTTAATAAATAAAAGGCCTACGAATATGAAAATTATATTTTTACAATCCTAATAATAAAAGAAAATTATTGGAAAAAGAAAATTATTTATTTGACTTATTAATTAATTATTATTAATTAAAAACTATTTAATAATTATTTAAACTAATTAAAATTCTAATAAATACTAAAAGATCAAAGAAAAATCTGAAAATTTTTATATAAATACTTTAAAGTGACAAGAAGATAAGAAAATTATAAAAATGAAAAATTCTTTAATTAAAATTTAAAAAGATAAATTCTATTAAATAGAAGCTATCACTATATTTCTATTTTTGATTTTCTTAAGGTCTAAAAATAAGATTATATTTTTCCTAGATTAAAAATGACAAAAGAAAATTATGAAAATTAGATTTATATTTTTCTGATTATTTTTCTATTTATTATGATTTAATTACTATTTTAAACTAATAAAAAAGATTAAAAATATTAAATGACTTAGGAAAATTATGAAAAATTTAAGTTAAGTCTAAATTAATATTAAAAGGGTAGGAAAATTAAAATCACAAGTTTAATAAGCCTGGAGAGCTGATTTGGGCAGATAAGCAATAAGCAAATAAGCTAAAAATAAGCTAATGAGCACAAAACTTAACCAAATGCTCAGGAAAGGTTTAACAAACTTATATAAGCTTAAAACAACTTAAAACACACAGATAATCCCACAAATTAAGCTAATTCAACAATTGAGCAGTAGCAAAAATTGCACAGAAACTCAGGAAATGGGACAATTTGCAGAGCAGAATAAGCAGTTAAATAAGCTATAGAAAAGCAACCTAATGGGGGCAAAAGCTAGCCTGAACTATGAGCTATCTTAAAAACTAAAAAGCCCTATCAGAAACACACAAATTGAAGTCCAATTTGATCAAAGATCAGATGCCAAAAACACTGAGTCTGCTGATGAATTTGACTTTTGCAGTAAAACACAAGGGTTGACTTTGGTGAACTTTGAATCAAACCTACTCACTGATTATGGTATATTATGATATAATGAGATGAGATTAAGCTATTTCAACAAGTTTTACACAACTGTGATGAATTTCACAAGTTAAAATCCAACAGTGATCAACTTATGTGAGATTAAAAGTGATTTTGACTATTTTCTTAAGAACACTGATTTTTAAGGACTTGACTATGCTAATATGACCTGATGTGAGTTGTAACAATAACAAACAACAACTAGCATGCACTTGAATGCTGTTTTATCAGCAATTCCAAACAACCCTTTAACTGAACCAATTTTTGATTTTCAAAACAAATACTAGATCAAGACCATGAAATTGATTTCTAACAACTTCTGATGGAGTATTAAGCTAAAACAAGTGCAGAAACACAAGCTTAGACTACAAATACACAAGGATCACAACTATGCTAATTAGACAGTCAAATGAGAAAAGTTGAGCACAAGGAAATTTAATGAACAAGCTAACTGATTTAAGCTAGATTATAACTTAACAACACCACAGAGACTTGAAAACACAAAGATTTTAAGCAAGAACTAACTTATACAGTAAAATGCAATAATGAAGAGATTTGAGCTTACAAAATGCTTCCAGCTAAAAACCAAGAACAAGGACCCAAGAACACTCCTATGGGCTTTCCACAAAGCCTCTAACCCAAGGGCAATCCAGAATTTCCCTTGCTCCAGCCATCTTCAAACATCTTCATTGATTTTTGATTTTTCACTCTTTTTTATCTCACCTTTGTAATTTTGATTCTTAATACTACAACTGAATTTTTTAAGTTTCTAATAGCTTACACAAGCTATATAAGGAGCTTATATGAACTTATGAGTCCAGAAACAACATTATTAACAATATTCAAAGAAACATGAAATTTGAACACAAATTTGCATAAACTGAAATTGATACTTAACCTTGAAATTGATTACTGAAAAAGATTCTTATACATGTGAGAATACTAAAAAGAGTACTTGAAAGCTTAAAATTACACTGGAAAATGGAAATTTAACTAATTCGACACTAATTAACTAAAATTACACTAGATATTCTATTACATTGCTTTCCATTCTTTCTTTATAGACTTTAATCCCATTGTCGACATCTCTGAGTAATTCCCACCACATCTTGACCTTTGATTTGGCCAATTTCATCATAATCGTCCATTTGGCATTTTTGGCGCCAAAACGTACACAAGTAGCTTGAGCAGGTTTTTACAATTAAAGAAATTTGGGTGTTTGTGGAGGTGGAGGGGAGAGATTAGTGAGCTGGGATGATGAGGTGGGGGGTTGAGGTGTAAAGGTGAAGTGGTATTGGAGCAGTGATGGTTTGGCGGGGATGTGAGGAAGAAGAAGGTTGACCAGAGTCAAACTCTGGTTTTAAATACCAGGGTTGGGTCGGGTTGGTTAAATAAAAGGAAGTTGGGCTTGGGTGGTTGTGTAGTGGGCTTGGGTGGTTACTGGGTTTAGGATTAGATAATATTGGGTTGGGGTGTTTTTATTTAAGGGTTTGGGTATTGTAGTTTGGATCCGGATTTGGTTTATAGTTAAATCACAAGGACCAATCTTGTAACTTCTGAAAATTGGAGGACCAAATTTGCTCATCTTCCAAAATAGACCAAGGATAATTCCTGCCATGTTTCATTAATCCAGGGACCATTTATGATATTTCCAACAATAATATTTTCCCAGGGATCATTTTTGCAAATTCTGAAAGTGCAGGGACCAAACTTGTAAATTATTTAAACTTTTCACCAAAGGACTAAATATGATAATTATTAATTTCAAAAGGACCTTTGGTGACTTTTCTTACAAAACAAATGCTTAGGGACTAATTTTGACAAGTTTTGAAACTTGAGGGACTGAAACTGCCAATTATGCAAACTTTGTTTGTTTTTCAATTGTTTTCAAACATTTTGCATTTGAAACTTATAAAACACACTCCTGGGATATTTTCAGTATTTTGATGCATTTCTGAGTGTTTTTGGATGTTTTGGCAGTTCAGATATAACAAAAATGATGAGTATTTACACACTCATCAATCCCCCACACTAAACTATTGCTAGTCCCTAGCAATATTTTTGAAAATTTAATGGATTTTATCTCTTTACCAAAAGCCATCACTTCTGGAGTAGCCAAATGTTTCAGTTCAAGTAAGAACTATGGTACACTGATAACCATATGATTTTGAGCAAATCACCAGCTGTAAACGGTTTTGATTTGTCTTTACCAGAAGCCGTTTGCTTCTGGACTAGCCATTGTTTTAGTATGTGATACTTTGGTACAATGATAACCAAATGATTTTGAGCAAACCATCAGCTGTCAACGGGTTTGATTTGTCTTTACCAGAAGCCGTTTGCTTCTGGACTAGCCAACTCTTAGATAAATTATCAATATTATCTTTGGTGAGCTGATTACCAATTATGGTATTCCAATGCCTTTACCACAAGCCATAACCTTGCGGGCTAGCCAACTCTTCACTTATAAAGATATGGTGAGTCGAATACCATACAATTTTTGGCAAATTGTAAGCCATAAACGGATTTGATAAATCTTTACCTAGAGCCGTTTGCTCCTGGATTAGCCAATCCTTATGTGGGTTAGACATGGCGGACTGATAACCATTTATTGCGTTCTAAGTGAGAAAAAATTTTAAAATTTTGGCTAAAATGGGGGTGCTAGATGATACATTTGATAAAATTCGCTAGAATTTCCCCCCCCCCCACACTTAGAACTGAATATTGCCCTCAATATTCAAAGTACCGGCTGTTAAACCAACACTTAGAACGTGAAAGGGAAATACTGAATAGCCATTATTTTATATACACACACATTTTTTTTTGTTGCATAAACTGTACATATATACAACTTGTGGGCACTCCCCCACACTTGGGTGTTAGAAAAGAGAAAGAAGTCAGAGACATGGGTGAAAACCCATGTTGTAGGCTAATATTTTTGATCACCGAGTCACTAGCTTGACTCGATCCCCGCATTTATTGGTTCATGGGGAAAGTTTGAAGATCCGGGACAACCATGAATGGTATGTCCTCTCCAAAGTAGTGTTTTAACCGATGACCATTCACTTTGAAATTTGGTCCGTCATTTTGAGATAACTCAACGGTACCATATGGATAAACTTTTGTAACAGTGAATGGACCAGACCAACGGGATTTGAGTTTTCCCGAGAAAATCTTCAATCTTGAATTGAAAAGAAGGACTCGATCACCAACGTTAAAAACGCGGTTCTTGATTTTAGAGTCATGAATCTTCTTTGTCTTTTCTTTATAGATCAAAGAGTTCTCGTATGCTTGATCACGCAGTTCATTTAATTCATTCATTTGAACTTTCCGGTGATCACCCGCAGTTTGAAGGTCAAAGTTAGCATGTTTCAAGGCCCAGTAGGCTTTGTGCTCTATTTCGATTGGAAGATGACATGCCTTTCCGTACACAAGCTTGTAAGGTGTACACCCGATGGGTGTTTTATAAGCTGTACGAAAGGCCCATAGTGCATCATCCAATTTATCCGACCAGGATGCACGATTTTCTCCTACAGTCCTTTCCAAGATTCTTTTAATACCCCGATTTGAAACTTCAACTTGCCCACTTGTTTGTGGGTGATATGCAGTAGAAAGACGGTGAGTTACACCATACTTTTGCATGAATTTATCAAATTTGTCATTGCAAAAATGCGTACCACGATCACTGATTATAGCACGTGGAGTTCCAAAACGGGCAAAAAGAGCTTTCAGGAATTTTACAACAACTCGGGCATCATTAGTGGGTAAAGCTTTTGCTTCAACCCATTTTGACAAATAGTCAATAGCCACGAGAATGTATTTATTTCCTCGAGATGATGGAAATGGCCCCATAAAATCAATGCCCCAGACATCAAAGATTTCACAAACTTGAATAGCATTTTGTGGCATTTCATTTCGTTGTGAAATATTTCCGTGACGCTGACAAGCTTCACAAGTCTTGATGAGATCTTGGGCATCCTTATAGATTGTGGGCCAATAAAACCCGGAATCAAACACCTTTTTGGCGGTGTAGTTTGGACTATGATGGCCCCCCGTGGGTCCAGCATGGCAAGCTTTGAGAATGTCAATAGCTTCCTGTCCGTAAACACACCGTCGGATGACTTGATCCGCACAGATTTTGAATAAGTAGGGGTCGTCCTAGAAGTAATGTTTAACATCCTTGAAGAATTTATTCTTCTGTTGGGTCGACATCCCTTTTACTATGAAGTTACCCGCATGATAATTTGCGAAGTCAGCAAACCATGGGGTAGTAGAATCTCCTCGAAAAGTAACCGCATTGAGTGTCTCGAGAGGAAATGTTTCATTTATTTCCTTGTTCTCGAAAACATCTTGGTGTGGGTTCTCTAATCGGGATAAATGATCAGCAGCTAGGTTCTCAGCTCCTTTTTTATCACGTATAATGATATCAAATTCTTGCAGGAGGAGAACCCAACGGAGTAATCTCGGCTTTGCATCTTGTTTTGCAAAGAGATATTTGAGAGCCGAGTGATCCGTATACACTACACATTTTGTCAAGATCAAATATGGCCGAAACTTCTCAAAGGCATACATGATGAAGCAAAAAGTGTACCGCTTTTAAGGGGTCATTTAAGCCCTAAATCGTATTTATTTGATCAAATATTGCCCTAAATCGTTCCTTTTGTCATTTTAGGTACTTTTGAGGAGAAATCTGGAAAAGGAAGCATTTTGGACGTTTTTGGAGCATAAAAGTGAAGAAAACGGCAAAGTCTCAAAAATCGGCTGAAAGTTACCTTTGACGGCGTCATATTTAACCCTGGACGGCGTCATGGCTTGGCAAAAGTGGTGGATGTGAAATTTACTCATGATAAGCCAGAGAAATTGCATGGAAATTCTGACGGCGTCACGCTTTAATCTGATCAAGGTCGTCACGTTATAATTCAAAGAGGGACGGCGTCACGTTCATAGTCTGAGGGCGTCAAGCCTTGATAAGCCAGAACGGATTTTGAAGAGCTAAAGAGGGACGGCGTCAAGAAGGTCATCCGAGAACCCTAAAACCCGAGATTTTACTTGCTTTCCAAAAAAAATATAAAAACATAAAAAGAATCTTCTCTCACCCTTAGACCTATTAGAGTAATTTTTCATACCTAACGAACACTATTCCCTGTGGAGAACGATCAATCCCCCGTACTTACCACTACACTATACTACATCGGTCAGGTACACTGCCTGGTGGGGTTGTAAGCCTCTTGAGATCCCTCGAGAGGTAAAACCTGTTGTAAGGTCGCAAAACCACGCATCAAGTTTTTGGCGCCGCTGCCGGGGAATAGTTATTGTTTAGGTTGAATTTTTATTTTATAGGTCTACTCACTAGATTCCTTTCTAGTGAGATTTTTATTTTCTTTTTCTAGGTTTTCTTTAGTCTATCTATTTTCTTCGTTTCTTTGTTCGTAACCATTACCATTCGACATCATGGAAGATGGTAATATCCTTAATCCCAACAACCCACCACCACAACAACCACCACCTCCTAGAGCCCGTACTTTAGGAGAGTACTCCCGTCCTAGCCACCATGGCTATCGAAACACCATTGAGCTCATTCAAGGAGCCAATGTCACACCCTTGCGATCCGACACCATCCGGTTGGTGCAAAGCGGATGCGCATTCCATGGACTTCGTTCTGAAGATCCTAATCAACATCTCAAGGACTTTCTCAAAATCGTTGATTCTATAGACCTTGATGTTGCCACTCGAGAGACGACCTGATTGCGTCTCTTCCAATTCTCTCTGCGGGACCAAGCTAGTCAATGGCTAGAGCGTCAACCCGCAGGATCCATCACCTCTTGGGATGATCTCACCACTCGTTTCCTTGCTCAGTTTTTCCCACCGGGAAGAACTACCAAGCTAAGGAAGGATATCTTGACGTTTGAACAACGTCGAGGCGAAACCCTCTACGGGGCATGGATTCGATTCAAGGACTTACTCCAAAAAGTCCCTCATCATGGCATAAATCTATGGCTTCAAATCCAAATCTTCTATGACCATGTTGATTACCACACCAAGCGTGCCATCGATCGAGCCGCCGGGGGCAGATTGCGCGACAAAAGCGCCGAGGAATCATGGGAGATCATTGATGAGCTTGCATCCGACGATGATGAATTGTGGCAAGTTTCCCACGATGTACGCTCGGCGGTCAAGACATATTCGTCACCCGATACAGCCAATCAAATTACTGAGGAAAGCGTAAGTGAACTTGAGAAAAGGGTTGCATATCTTATGGAAAAGCAAAAGAGACCCTTAAGTCCACAAAAAGCAACAATTAACTCGGTCTCAAGCGTTAAACAAATACCATTGTCCGAATCACCCCGTAGGGAAAATACTAAACCTTTCCATAAGCACGCTCCACCCAACCCACCACCTCAGGAACTTAGTCCAACATTCGAAGCTCGAATGAGAGAATACATGTCAAAACACTCCGAACGGTTGGCGAAATTTGAGGAAGCCGTCTACAAACAGAAGGAGGAAATGGAAGAGAAGATGGCGGAGATGATGAACCTTTTGAAAGAATACGCAAATACAAAGGCTCCTAAAAATGTGCTAGTGCGGAAAGATGTTGAAGTTCCTAACACTAAATGTGTTAATGCCGTCTCCGTCGTCCAAGAGGGCGAAAATGATGGAAGAGGAAAGTTGATAACTATGGAAGTTAACAAAATTGACCTCGTCCCACTTAAAGACGGAAACACCAATGCCTACACATGTGATTCCGACAAGGGAAAGGAGGCGCCCACCGAGGAGCGCCAATTGGAAGAACCACCAAAGTCGTAACAAGTGAGGCATTACTTGAAGCACGAGATAAACAAGGAAACCATAAACGATTGGGTGGGAAACTATCGACGTACTCATCTACCCAACAAGGAGTCCAAGAGGATGGAACCGGATGATGAATCCGACACATTACCCGGAGGGCAATTGTATGAGTGCCTCATAAGACAAAAGTTAGTGGAAAAGCAGGAATTCTACGGGGTCTTCGAAATACCATGCAGCATTGGAAAACTCAAGTATCTGGATGCGGTAGCTGACCAAGGTTCCGACGTAAATTTGATGCCTTTATCCGTTTATGTCCAGTTAACCGACGAACTGCCATCCATCACCCATACTAAACTCTCCTTTGCAAAACATTCTTACGAGTACCCGTTAGGAATTGCGGAAGATGTGTTGGTCAACGTTGCCGGATTCCTATATCCGGTCGACTTCATGATTATTGAAAGAAATGACATGAATATGCCAATAATCCTTGGGGCACCCTTTCTCGCGACCACTAGGGCACAAATCAATTACGAAAAAAGCACCATCCAAATGAAGAAGGGGAAGAAGACGATAAACTTCCCGACGATTCCACGTCATATACGAGATGTTGCTCTACAAAAGAAGATGGAGGCTAACCCCAATGTAATTCGTGGTAATGTTCGAGAGAAAATCCTTGCATGGGAGGCAAGGATTAAGAATTACAATAAAAATGAGATTAGAGAATGTAAGGGTGGAAATAACGATTATATTGAGGCTGGTGAGCAGCCTAATAACCCCGTTGAATTTACAAAAGGAGACTCAGTGCTTCTAAGGCATTCAGAAACAAAAGCACCTACCGATGAACCAAGTCCCTGGTGGTACGGACCATTCACAATTAAAAGTCTACACCATGATGGGGTAGTAAGCTTGACCAGCAAGGGAGGAGGTGATGTGACTGTGAATGTCAAGCGATTGAGACACCACCACCCTGATAACAAGGATTATATCTATCAGGGATACGTCATTATGAATGATGGAGTCACGTAATGTACGTGACTTTGAGTCTAGCTACAAGACTCGTTAATAAAGAAAAGCGCTTCTTGGGAGGCAACCCAAGCTTTATTTGCTTTGTGTGTTCATTTATTTGTTTGTTTGATTTTATTTGTTTCCGTATGTATGTTTAAATTTTATTATTATTGATTCATGTTCAAAACTAATTTGTGAAAATGCTTTATTTTGTTTTTAACTTCGTCTTAACTACATATAAAGGTATTTTGCAAAAGTTAAGTGTAAGGGAAATCCAAATCGGTTTATTAGAACACAAATGAACATGAATCATAATAATAATAAATGAACATACATATTAGTATTTGTTTGAGTCAAATGCTTGTATCGAGTCATAATGATGTTTTGCAGGATTTCCAGGAAGTAAGGTATAGGTTTTTCCAAAAATTTTCCGGAAACGTAACATGAGAATTCTGTCAGATTGTTTCTGACGGCGTCAGGAGTTACAACCTGACGGCGTCAGGTTTAATTTTCTGAGAATTTTTGAAGGTGTTGTTTTCATAAAAAGTTTTTATTAAATCTATAACTTATAATCTCCAGGAATCTGCAAAATTATCATTCCACAAGCATTATATCCTTATATATAGATTTTATCCCGCCGATGTTATGCAGGTTTTCGTGTTTGTTTTCTCAGGTTTAACAGGTTATTTTGGACAAGGAAATGTTTTGGATCAAGCTTTTGGCGATGCATTAGTCATGGAGCTTCAACATTACCTTGGAAGAAGATCTAACCGTGTTACTTCATTATCCACCGAGCGAATCGGGGGAGTATTTGATTTCATTCTTTTACTTTATGCTTTTACATTTGTTATTTGAACATTGGGGACAATGTTCATCTTAAGTGTAAGGGGGGGTAAAAGTACGATTTTTAGAGAATACAATTGCGCTTGATTTTTGTTTGTTTGATGGTAGATGTGTAATAAAACTGAGATAAATACCTGTTAGGGTAATTTTAGGGCCAAATTTAAAATTTTTTACAACATATAGGAGTGAAACTTTGATCTTCATGAGCGTCTCATGGATAGGAGTTATATGACTAGCACAAAAACCGTACCACAAAAAATTTTCCACCCCCAAATATGTGAGGTTCGCCCCTAGAATTGGTAGGAAAAGCATTTATGCTATGATGTGTGTACCGGTAGCACTTAGATTCTAGAACTTGCGTTATGACCATTCCAAGGCCACAAGTGAGACTACATTCGTGTAGTTAGATTTACTACATGATAAGAGGCATTAGGATTAACCCATTGTTTTACACCTGTGTTTTTGTTATAATTACGTTGGCTACATTGGTCAAGTAATTCTCCCACACCCTTTGCGTTGTACTCATTTTTGGTACACGATACCCCTAGTACACCCCTCAGAGCCTATCTTTTCTTTTCGAACTTTAAGCATTTTACTTAAAGGAAGAATTTGTTTACACCCCACTAAAATGTACACCCAAATCGCCTTAGCCTACCTTGTATGCACTCATTTTTAGTGCATTATTGTGACAACATTTGTTTAAAACCCAAGTTAATTATCTAATTGATTACATGGTTGCTAAGTCGAGTCATATCCTTGTACATATTGTTTTGGGACGATTGGGACTCATGGGTAAAGTACTAATGTAATGGAGTAATGGGGAAGAACATCACTTATTACCCCCATATGTGCTAAATATTTTAAAAGTACTCCAAGTGTTTTGATTATCTTAATTCGAGTCATTAGAATAGTTATTTGTAAAGTTATGTAAAAGTTCAAGTGTAAGGGGAATGCAATGCCCCTATGATGTATTATTTTGGATGGTAGGGTAAGAATGTATGCGAAAAAAAAAGAAAAAAAAAAAAAAATCGAAAAAATCAAGAAAAATACAAAAAAAATGAGAAAAAGAAAAGTAGAAAAAACATACGGACTACCATCCCGTTTTATTTTATGTTTTTTTTATGTTTTTGTTATTTTGTTTTTAGCTTAAGATCGAGTCGAGTCTTGGCTTAGCAACATTGTATAGTACATGTAATTAATCAAGATCTTTAACTCGCCACCAGTAAAGTATCCCTTATCCAACAAATCCGTGTTTATCATATCCCTACACCTAACGTTATAACCCATGTAAAAGCCCTCTTTGATAGTTTATCTTAGGTGCTTACGCCTAGTGGAGGAGGTTTTCGATCCTTTCCCAAGCCTATGGTAATCTATTTGCTATGACAGGTAGTGAGAGATATTATCCGTTTTCATTTATGAGATTTATTTTGATGACACTTGAGAGATGTGAGTATCTAAACACTACTTGTGAGGTGCTAGTTTGTAATCTCCGTGCTCATTATGATTAAAGTGGAACGAATATTTGTTGTAATTACTTTTATGTTCGCATTAAATGACCCCTAACTTGTATTTTGATTAGAATAAAAGCGCATTTGCTTGAGGACAAGCAAATCTCAAGTGTAAGGGTATTTGATGAAGCGAAAAGTGTACCGCTTTTAAGGGGTCATTTAAGCCCTAAATCGTATTTATTTGATCAAATATTGCCCTAAATCGTTCCTTTTGTCATTTTAGGTACTTTTGAGGAGAAATCTGGAAAATGAAGCATTTTGGACGTTTTTGGAGCATAAAAGTGAAGAAAACGGCAAAGTCTCAAAAATCGGCTGAAAGTTACCTTTGACGGCGTCATATTTAACCCTGGACGGCGTCATGGCTTGGCAAAAGTGGTGGATGTGAAATTTACTCATGATAAGCCAGAGAAATTGCATGGAAATTCTGACGGCGTCACGCTTTAATCTGATCAAGGTCGTCACGTTATAATTCAAAGAGGGACGGCGTCACGTTCATAGTCTGAGGGCGTCAAGCCTTGATAAGCCAGAACGGATTTTGAAGAGTTAAAGAGGGACGGCGTCAAGAAGGTCATCCGAGAACCCTAAAAGCGGCGAGGTGACGGCGTCACACTCCATAACGTGACGCCGTCAGATATGAAAGTCTATATATAGTTTTCTAATTTTTTGTCATTAGGGTGGAACTTATTGGGGAACTTTGTGTGTGAAAACCCTAGGACGAATTTGGCAGCTCTTTCAAGGCTTTTTGCCTTGAGATCTTCCATGTTACATTGAAGATAAGTTATCAATTAATCATTCAATATGTCTATGTGTTGTTTGATTCTATCTTATTCTTGTCTTTTGTTTAACATGTTAGGCTAGATTTATCTTGTTTTGCTTAGATCTAATGAAACCTAGCTATTGATTATTGGTTATTAGTGTGTTGTTAGTTGTATTGGATGATTGTTTATCTATGTTAGGCTTAAGAAAACTGGCTAACTTCCTATTCGGTAACTTGCTTGAACGTCTTAAGAAACATGAACCAATGCATACTAAAGGTTTTTATGGTCGTATTTAATGCACAAGCGAATTCTAGTGATCCCATGTTAGGAGCTTCCTAGCCGGCTCGACATAGGAGTGAAGTAGGAGCTTGTAGAGTTGGGGAAGTACGTACGCCACCCCACGAATGGTATTAAGGAATACACCCGTCATCCACGCGACTAATACACACTAATCAACCGGTAAAAGATAGTTAGGGAGTAAGGAAATCTAAGTAAACACATTTCCCTCCACATAAGTTTTCACCAACATTTTCATTTTCTGTTATTTTATTTAATTTGTATTCGTAGTAATTTGGGTTAGTTGACTAGCAACTAATTCCGCCCACTCTTTCAAACCCGAGATTTTACTTGCTTTCCAAAAAAAATATAAAAACATAAAAAGAATCTTCTCTCACCCTTAGACCTATTAGAGTAATTTTTCATACCTAACGAACACTATTCCCTGTGGAGAACGATCAATCCCCCGTACTTACCACTACACTATACTACATCGGTCAGGTACACTGCCTGGTGGGGTTGTAAGCCTCTTGAGATCCCTCGAGAGGTAAAACCTGTTGTAAGGTCGCAAAACCACGCATCAATACACCACAGCCAACAATTCTTTTTCTGTAGTGGTGTAATGAGTTTGAGCTTCAGTCATTGTTTTACTTGCGTAGTGGATAGGCTGAAAATGTTTGGCTTTTCGTTGCCCCAGGACTGCACCGATAGCAAAATCACTTGCATCGCACATGAGCTCAAAGGGAAAATCCCAGTCGGGGGCAACTAGAATGGGTGCCTCAGTAAGCTTTTTCTTTAATATTTCAAAAGCTTTGATGCACTCGGGTGAGAAGATAAAAGGAGCATCCTTTTCAAGGAGATGAGTCATAGGCCGGGCGATTTTAGAAAAATCTTGTATGAATCTACGATAGAAACCGGCATGACCCAAAAAACTCCTAATACCTTTGACGGTAGTGGGATGAGGTAATTTACCAATGACATCAACTTTAGCTCTGTCAACCTCAATCCCGTTTTTTGATATCTTATGGCCGAGGACAATGCCCTCTTTGACCATAAAGTGACTCTTCTCCCAATTTAGACAAAGATTGGTGTCTTCACACCGTTTCAACATGTTGTCTAAATGGGATAGACATGTTTCGAATGAATCCCCAATGACTGAGAAGTCATCCATAAAGACCTCCATTGTTTTACCGATCATGTCGGTGAATATGGCCATCATACACCTCTGGAATGTGCCTGGAGCATTACATAAGCCGAAAGGCATACGTTTATAAGCAAAGGTTCCATAAGGGCATGTGAAGGTAGTCTTTTCTTGATCTTGTGGATCAATGGGAATTTGAAAGTAACCCGAGAAACCATCAAGGAAACAATAGTACTCGTTCCCTGCTAATCTCTCAAGCATCTGATCCATAAAAGGTAGAGGAAAATGGTCTTTACGGGTGGCATCATTTAACTTACGATAGTCAATGCAAACACGCCACCCCGTAACCAATCGAGTTGGAATCAACTCATTTTCATCATTTGTGACAACAGTTATGCCACCCTTTTTTGGAACACAGTGAATGGGACTAACCCAAGGACTATCAGAGATGGGATAAATCAATCCTGCATCAAGAAGTTTGAGAACCTCTTGTTTGATAACATCGTGGATTTTAGGATTCACCCTTCTTTGATGTTGGACTGCTGGTTTAAAGTCATCCTCCATTAAAATCTTGTGAGTACAAAATTCAGGGTCGACACCCTTTATGTCGGAGAGTTTCCAAGCAATGGCTTGCTTGTGTGACTTTAAGACCTTTATTAGAGCAGTCTTTTCCTCATCACTTAAATCTTTAGCAATAATGACGGGTAATTTATCATCACCCTCCAAAAATGCGTACTCAAGATGAGGCGGTAAGTCTTTGAGTTCGACCTCAGGAAATTCATCAGTTTTCTCAACTGATCTAATTTCCTCATTATGAAGTTCAACGGGAGGGAGTGGAGGAGAATTGTCCTGATTCAACAATTTCTCAAGAAGAAGAATATCTCCCTCCAGATCAATCTCAGCATTATCAATCCCCTCTAGGAATGAATCACACTTGAGAAAATCCTTGATCTCTTCCAAAATGAAATCACTTCTCTCAAACGGAGTGAGAGAAGGGGAAGAGTCGGAAATGACAGGTAGAGAAGATGTGGTGGTATCCCCACTCACAGAATTATGAGAATAACCAAGAAACTCTTGAGAATACTCCTCTGAAACAATATCAATGACATCGATTCAGTTAACCGATTCAGAATCATAATTTGAGGAGTACCTCGAAGTTTGATCAAGGTTAAAGGTAACAGCTTCATTACCCACACGTAATGTGGTGAGATTTTGGCAATTTGTGTGGTTTTTTGTGGATCGTATGGTATGCTCAAGAAAGTCATTGGTATAGCTTTGTTTATGGTTCAAATTGTTTAAACTTAGTACCTTTGTGTTCACATAGCTTTATAGTTGAGTTTCCTGGCAATCTACGATTGATTTAGTGTGTTTGGTGGAAGATTGAAAGCGTTTCTTGATAGCGGTTTGAGTATCGGAAGTACCTTCATCATAGCGGTTTGAACATCGTTCAGGAATTCGTGTCAGCGGTTTGAGTTGTTTGGGAAAATATTGGTAGCGGTTTGATCAAAGCCTCTGACAGCGGTTTGGCATTTTAACCAAAACTGGAAAAGGACAAAAACCGCTGAAAAGGACATTTTGTCCAGTTGCGGTAGTGGTTTGTGAGTTTTTGTCGCCTGCGGTTTGTCGTATTGTTCAGCGGTTTGAGTTTTGTGTGTAGCGTCTTGACTCGCAGCGGTTCTGGTATTAGCGGTTTAGATATAGCGGTTTGGACTTCGGGTTTAGCGGTTTGATTTGTAGCGGTTTGGTTATCTTAGTTCTGCGGATTAACAATATAGCGGTTTGATCCTTGTGTTGTGGTAGCGGTTTGAACTTAGCGGTTTGATAATCCATATTGTGGTTTATTATTTGTTTTAATCTACTCATAACACAACAACACCATAATTCACAAAAGTCAACCAACAATCACCACTTTAACATACAATCACCAATCCTTGTAACGGTTCAACAAATATCACATCCAGTTCATTATCATTTCACATACACGTCTTCACAATGCTTACAGATTCAAATGCCTTCATATCTGAGGTACTTAAACTGTAAGACATGAATGATAAGTGTGTGACTGCCAATCCTGCACGACATACGAACGTGTATGATTCTGATAATGCTAACATGGAATTGTCATGCTCGAATTCTCACGAGAAAGAATGTTCACAGTCACTAATGTTGATCAAAGAAAAGGAAAGTCGAATTGAATGCTTTCAACTGCTTCACTCACATCTCAAAAGTTTGTTTGAACAACCTGGGTACTTGGGAGGTTACAAACGAGCCTTTGCAACACTTTTTGGTCAAGATGTTCAGGACTTCACTGTCAAAATGATCCTATACTTAGATCAACTTGAACAACAGCTTGACAAAGAAGAATTTTCTGAAGTAAGATCCAGAGCTGCTTTAAGTGTGATCAACAACCAACTCCAGGTGTTCATTGATTCGCAATACACTGAGGACTATGACTATGACAGTCAAATGACAAAAAGGTGTTTTGCTAACTACACTGGAACTGAGGTTGGCATGTTCAGAACAGCATTATTACAATTGATGAGTAATGTTAAGGGGTTCATTGAAGAAAGGGTTCAACAAATGGGGAATGGAACAAAATCAGACAAGTTTGATGATAGTGACAGCACAGGAGGTGATTTCACAATGTGTGAGAATGCAACTTATGAACCTGAATATCACCAAGCACAGTCTGCTGAGGTACATCTGTCTGATCAAGATAATGACCTTTCTAATGAACTACAACATACTGATCCAATAAAACCTACAAATGACACCTATCTGATGGAAAAGACTGATAGCGATATCATCTCTGATTCAACAAATACGTGTCATATGGAAGGAGAAATTAATCAGGATGCTGAACATGATGATGCGTCACAGTATTTGCCTATGGCTGAGCTTTCCAAATCAAATGACATGGTTGAAAAAGAAGTTTATGATGAACTCTCTAACAGACTTTTACGACTTGAAAAACATTGTATTGATCTTGAAATCTCAATGCAACAAAAAGAAGAAAGTCTTCAAACCAACCTAACATGTAAAAATCCGGAATTTCCTGAATTCCGTGAATTTTTTATAATAAACGATTTGAAAGCTCAACTAGAGGCCAAAAACTCGACGATAAAAAATCTAAAAAACAGTCTGGTTGAGATGTGTGATACATGCACTGAAGTAAAGGCTAAACATGATAAGAAAGTGGCTGAATTAATCACTGAAAACGAGTCTTTGAAAATGCAATGTAAAAACCAGAGTGATAGTATCAAAGAAATGAAGACTAAGTGTATAGAAACGATGAACTCTTTGGTAGATAAAACTGATGCATTCAAAGCTCAAATTCAAGAGAAAGGTCTCACAATCACCGCCCTTAAGAATGAATTGAGGAAATTAAATGAAAATAGTGTGAACACTAAGTTTGCAAAACCATCAATCTTGGGAATGCCAGTTTTACAATCTCTTAGAAACAGAACAATGGTTAGAAAACCAAGTGCATTTAAATCTGAACGATCAAAATCATCTACCCTAAGGTGTGCAACCCAAGTTGATGTAAAACAAGTTTTGTCAAAACCAGTCACTTCACAAACTAGACAAAATGTTCAGTTAGTTACTGGTCATTCTAAGGCTCAGTCTCTTAAGTCAAAGGCTATGGAAGTAGATGCTCTTGTTAAAATGCACACCCGTAAGACCAGAAGCCACAACAGGCCCGTAGGACCAAAGAATCTCCTTTAGAAACCTAGCGGGCAGATTGCTGTAAGACAAATAAATTCTTCTAACAAACATTCTAAGGCATATAAGAAATCTAACACTTTAAGATCTTGCCTTAGGTGGTTACCAACAGGTAGAATTTTTAAGAAAGTTGGTCTTAGGTGGATACCTACTGATACAGAAAGCACTTCCAAGAATGATTGTGAAAATCCAAAAGGGCAGGATACCATTGTCACTAACCCATATAAATGTGAGCTATATCATCGTGTTAGTGCAGGGAATCTTTACCTAAATGCAGGAACATCTACCACTTCCACCATAGGAAAACTTATGGTGTGGCGGCCAATAGGACTGAAATCTCCTAATTTGGGGATTCGGAAAACACAACAGTGATGTTCGTGCATAATGACTTCTGATCTACTCCGCTCAGAACTCGTACTTCAACTGCATATGTTGGGAAGAATATCGGTTGTTATTCTTCATGTATCCTTTGTGTGTGTGTATATATATATATATATATATATATATATATATATATATATATATATATATATATATATATATATATATATATATATATATATATATATATATATATATATATATATATATTTGTTAATATGTAGATTAGAAAAGTACTAGTTTAAATTGTACATAGAGAAACTTAAATCCAGAAAAACCATAAAAAAATAAGAAAAATAAAAAATTCCAAAAATAGTTTCATCTAGGCATGTCTTCTGTTTATCGATAACATTTACGGTCTTAGAAATGTCATTCAATAATGACACGGGACTTTAAATGAAGCTCGAGCAGAAGTTCAAATGAATTGTTAAAACATGCCTAACCGGCTTGCAGTTACTTCATACTGTAACCCGTTCTCCAAAATGGTGAAAGCTCGTCGCCAAACAGACGGATGTTCCTTCAACTAGGTGAAGTTCACCCGGGCATGGATTACTTTATATCCATGTTTTTCCCAAATCTAATGGATGCTTCCGTGCATCACTTCATGCATATGAAGAGCAATCTTCTGATGATCTCAAATTCTCTCCAGTCTATGATTCTTTAGGCAAGAATTTGGGTATCACATTGTGGTTACATGAGCTTAAGAAAGCAACAGGATTCATGATTGCATAAATTGTTTCTCAATCAACGACTCCAGCTCTTTCAGTAGCTGTCGGGTCATTGATTGAGGGGGAGAGTAACTTATGGCAATCATCAGGGCATCCAACTCATTAGGATAATTTTGAAAAGTTGATGAAACATCGTTGTGTTGCAAACTGGTGTTTAGTTTGAAAAGATTGCTTCTCTAGGGTTGTTATCATCAAAAAGGGCTATAGGCTTGGTAAATGCTAGTATAGGGATATTTATGCAATGACAGCAAACTGTTCCCTAGGGGCCTTATTGAATGATTTTACCCAAAAGAGAAAAGACAGGGACTAGTATTGTCAATAAACGAAATTAGCGGTTTGAGGATTTAAGGGTCCTTGAGGCTTGACCCGGTCAAACTTCTCAAAGTCTGGTCAAACCGCCAACTCACTTTATCTCTCAAACCCAAGTCGCTATTCCCAATACAGTCAATCGAGATTATTTGTGTGTAATCTTGCCTAGGTAATATTTATCTCATATGTTTAAACCTTGTTTAGCATCTAGATCTGCATTTCCTTGGCCTGTATCTCATGAAAATCTTGTCTTCTCTAGGTTTGCGGTTCGAATCATCTCTCACTACTAGGTTTGTAATTAATGTTATGATTATGTTTGTGGGATTTATATGAAATATGCTTTGAATGCTTTGCTACATGTTTAATTGGTTTGTCTACTCATATATGTCGATTACTAGTTTTGTTCGAATTACTATTGACTTTTAAAAGTCAATGTAATCTGTGTGTACGTTAGTGATCATTGTGACTTGTTTAGTCATGTTTCTTGCGATTGCAGATGGCTGAATTAAGTTATACCTTAACCAGTGATTTTTTCCTTGTTGTTTTTGTCGTAGCGGTTTGTTGGAAAATACACTATAAGTTGGTTTGATAAGTGTTGTCAGTGAATATTGGGTCATATAAATGATCATCTATGAGTTAAGATTAGGGCAGGTGTGAATGTATGAGTGTGTGCATAAGTGATTCTTGGTAGCGGTTTGAGTGGTCTACATCAACGCTCTTCGCAGCGGTTTGTATGTATGTGACTCTTAGTAGTGGTTTGGGTGTTGGTCCGTTCTAAAATTCTTGTTAGCGGTTTGTATGCTATTCTTGCTAGCGGTTTGTCTGTTAATGTTAATGTCAGCGGTTGGTTCGTCAATATCAATGTTAGCGGTTTGTTGTTGATACTCTCAGTAGCGGGTTGATATTTGGTGAATATAATAGTCCAGAGGTTTGTGTGTTTGAATATCTTATTCTTGCGGTTTGACTGATTTTCGAATATTAACTTCTAGTGGTTTGCCTATGGTTGCGGTTTAACTGATTGTTAAATTTTATATTCTAGCGGTTTATCTGGTGTAGCTGTTTAACTGATTTATGAATATTAAATTCTAGCGGTTTGCATGGTGTTGCGGTTCAACTAATTTTTTTTAATTCATTAGTCTAGCAGTTTGACTGTTTCAGCGGTTTGACTATTTTCTGTATGGTATATTCTAGCGGTTTAACTGTCTACCATTGAAATTGTTCTTGAGGATTAGTTAGGTCTAATGTGTGCTAAACCATTATTTGTCTGCAACGTGTATTGTGAGTCTTATGTGTGCAAATTCTTGGGGCATAACATGCATTTTCTGGACTTCGTCTATTAAGTTATTCACCTCATGCTTAGCATTGGTTCTTGAATCTTGTCAGTCATGTTTATGATCATAGTGTCGTAGTCTCAAGGTTGTGTCCGGTCACAAGATGAATTAACCCTTGTTAAATCTCTTAGTTGATACTATCTTGAGATCACTGCACCCTTATGATTCCTTTCGCACAATGTCTAGGTTGTTGGTTGCACATATCATAATTGTTTCAGCATCTCTCACCTAACACCACTCTTCCTATGTGGATATTTTCTTGTGTTGGTTATTGTGCAGCATCAATGTCTAACCCTAACGCACCTGAGGTTCAAGCTCCTGCTATTCCTCCACCGGTTCGTACAGATGACCAGATACTACCTCATGACCAATGGATTACCATAGGAAGGAGCAACTGCTATCTTGATATGGACAAATCACAACACAACCCCATTTACAAACTTGCTGTGGATACTCTGAAGCAAACGAACTTCTTTCGAGCTTTTGTTGCCTGTTCATCTATTCCATCCATCTATATCCAGCAGTTTTGGGATACTGCGAGATATGACAAGATTTCTGGTGACTACAGCTGTCAACTGGATGAACAATGGTTCACAATCACCCCAGACACAATCAGAAACGCACTCCAAATCACACCAGTCACCGAGAACCAACCATTCACTTCCCCACCATCACCTGAGGAACTCATCACTTTTATCAACGATCTGGGCTATCCTAAAACCATCCACGCTCTTTCTTCTGTCAACACATATGACATGTACCAACCCTGGAGAGCTATCTTAACCATCATCAATTTATGTCTTACGGGCAAGACGTCAGGGTATGAGAGACCAAGAGCTCCTGTGATACAGATACTTTGGGGAATACTGAATCATGCCAACATAGATTATGCTGAGAGAATTTGGGAAGAGTTTACTTATTCAATTCATTCGTTCATTGGGGACAAAACAAATCTTGCACTGCAGAAAACCGGAAGGAAGAAAGTCAATCCTCTTGTGATCCCTAATATCAGATTCACCAAGCTAATTATCTTCTATCTCCAAAGTGTGCACAACTTTCACCCTCGATTGAACTCCCCACTTCACTTGCCCGACAACGAACATCTTCTTGGGAATCTCAAGTTCACAGCTAGAGGGTCTAAGTATGAAGTGTTTGGGAAGGTTGTACCTGATGATCTTATCACTGATGAAATCCTCAATGCTCCGTACTTTCAAGAATATCTGACGAAAGTAGACAAGCATCAGAGATTCATGGCTGGTGAACAACTCAGTGAAACTGACACTCCTCCTCCAAAATCATCCAAGCCCTCTAAACAACAAAAGGACAAATCCAAACCCAAAAAGCGCAAAGAAGCGTCAACAACTGAAGTAGCTCCAGGTAGCACCAAGAAGCCTAAAAGACAAAAACTGGTTAAACAAAGCGAGGGTAAAGAGGCATTCGTACCAATACTCACTCTGAGAGATGAGGAAGATGTTGACCTTCAAACGGCACTAGATCTCAGCTCGCAAGAATTCAAAAAAACAATGGGACACTCTATGAAATGTGCGATCCTCAGAGAACTAGACTCAGGGAGACGTGAACCATTGCCTGTGGTAGAAGGCAAGGGAAAAGGGACTGCGACAGTGGAACAAGCTGCTCAAACTCTTCTGGATATCTCATCTCTTGCATCCAAGACAACCACATAGTTTGTCTTTACGAAACGTGAATCTGAATAATCCAAAGCCGTTGAGTCCTCTGAAGATGCTAAAGAGAAATCCCCGAGTTTAGAAGTTAATATAGACTCCAGTGATACGGAATCCAACGAGCTTTCAACTATGGAGAAGAATGCAGAGATGGAAGTCCCACAAGCTCAAGTAAATGTAACACCCCAACCCGGCAAGGGTTAAGATATCACGATAATGGTTTCATATCAGATGAAACAAAGCATACATCTACAGTAATACAATAAATTTCAAGGGTTACAAATGAAACTTCCAATAAATACTAATTCTAAAACATAATAACTTCTAATCAAACCCTAATCTAGATGGCTATCAAGGTCTTCTAAGTCCAAGGTACTCTCCACTCATTCCCAGCTTCCTACTAAAACCTGCCGCAGGAAAAGAAATGCGGCTGAGCTTAAAAAGCTCAGTGAACAGATACATAAACAAGGTAATGATAACGAAACAGAAATAAGATATAGTGCAATGGGGATATATCATAAGGTATAATTGATGTGAAGGTATAATGAACAGAATAGGATAGTAATCCACCACGAGCCCAGACAAATCATATATAGTAACCACATATTCATAATCATAAAGAGGGGATACCTCTCAGATAATCAGATAATATGAGGGGTGTCCTCATTCTTCAAATGGAGTAGCTAACTCCCAGATATATGTGAAAGGCACGTATTGCACACAGTACCAGTCACCAGACAATAACAAATCATATAACAGATAATCCACTAAACAGAACAGATCTAGGATGCATCCATACGCCCCTGCAGACAAATAATAATAATGGCCATAGCAGATAACAGATAAGGGACGGTGTGGAACATCACTCAACCACACTAGAGTCATGCCATCGGTGCATCAATGACATGGCCATGTTATCTTCATGGCTAGGGTCACAAATTTTGGCTCGGGTATCAAACTAAGAGTCAGATATCATATCAAATCAGAAGGTCATATCTAAAGGTCCATAACAGATGGTTCGTAACAGATCATTTCAGAAATAGTATCAAAGGTCCAAATCAGAGTTCATCAGATCAAAGGTTTACAAAGTAAAGGGTAATGGCAAAGGTTCACAACAAAGGGGAACATAGCAAAGGCTTTGGGAAACTTAAATGAATCGGAAATCAAAATCATATCAAGAGAATAAGACACCCTTACTGAAAAAGGGCAGAGTATCTGTACCTTATCGCGAATGCAAAACAAAGACAAGAATAGAAAGCACAGAAATGGATCAGGACCTCTCCTTCTTCACACCTAAAGGAGTAGAAGAGGATTACAAAGGGGTTCAAGTTCAAATTAGCATTTTTAGTTATCTTTCCATTTTAAGTAACTTTCCAAATTTAGTAAGTTTCCATATTTAGAAAAGTTTCCTTATTTGGCAGGTTTCCATAATTAGAAGGATTAAGTATCATAACTTAAGTTAAGTCATTCTTTAGTCATGTTATGAACATCGGGTAGATCTTGACAAGTTTTGATAGTTTAGGGTTAAGAGTGACAAGTTTCCTTAAATTAGGGTTTAACATGTAAATATTCCAAAGTTAAGGGTTTTAAATGAAAACATTGTAAGTTACTGATTAAAACACATATTTTATTCAGAATCACATTATAGTCCTTTAAGTTTCATAATTTACACTTTTAACCCCTCCATTTAAATTAATTCAATTCGAAACCCCAAATTGCATTTTAAATCCATATCTTGATAATTTTACATATAAGACCCTCATGTTATAATTTTTACACTTTGGTACTGATCTAATTAACCTTATAAAAATAACCCTTAAGTTTTAAAAATGACAAAACACACCCTTGTAATTTTAAAACCAATCGTACATACCTTTTTAATTCCAAAACCAAACCCTAATTCATCTAATCATTACACCATAATTATACAATCATTGTAAGCATTTAATAATCAGATTTAAACCATAAAACATAACCCTAATTCATTCTAGGGTTTTTATCTAATTTTTCTTGATTTTTCTCTTAAATCCGATATATTCAAAATTCCAAATCAATTCGAATAAGCTTCTACAAATCACATGGCTATTTTTCTAAGCTTATATTATCATCATATAACATGTAAAAATTATGGTCACAACCCAGAAAATTCGTATAACATTATTTGGGAATTAAGTGTGTTTTATCTCTTTAATTTTTGTACGCTTGATTAAGCTTGCATGATTTATGTTTATTATTTTTCCTGAGTTATATACGACCTAAGGATCATTAGAAAAATACTAGTTTGATTATAGAATGTAGGAATTAGTCGAATGGAATTAATACCTCACGGATGAACAAAACCGAACAAAAAAATTACCACGATCGAATCAAGGCTTCAACAATCCAATTCCTATTTTTCTTAGCTTCTTTACACCCTGAAGAACTCCAGAAAAATACTAGATGGTGCCCAGAAAATCGGATGGGAGGATGGGGGATTTTTGTTTTGTCGACACTTAGGGATTTAGGGTTTCGGTTTTAAAAAAATAGGAAGGAAAATATTATAATGGGTTTGGCCGACCTTCGGGGGGGGGGATAAACTCAGAATATTTGGCCCAAAATCAATCCTCCATCAAAATCATTTATTTTGTGATTAAATTCCTTAATTAACTTGTAATTATTTGATTTTTTTTAAAACAAAACTAATGTAACATAATACTAATTAAATATTTTCGGCCCAAAATGGTGTTTTATGTGCTCATGGTAATTTTTGGTACATTGTAAAATGTTAAATGTAGTAGCCAAAATTCATTTATTTCATATCTTGATCATTACCAGAAGTTTGGGATTCATTTGGCACTTTATAAGCTTATTAATTCAAATTTAAGATTGTAGGGGCATTTTGGTCTTTTTACATATTTTAGATTTTTGGGTATTACAACTTCTTCCCCTCTAAAAAAAATTTTCATCCTCGAAAATGGAAGTGAAACGAAACGGAAAGCATAACGGACCGTGAACGGAAATGTGAACGACTAGTTTCTCATGACTCTATCTTGATAATCGAAATAGTTTCGGTTTCTTCAGAAAGGACAGACCATAATTCACAACAGATCATCATGAACAGATTCATCGATTGTTGGACGTACATATAGCAACACATAGGTGTACTCCTTCATAGTAACAGATAGAGTCCATGCAGACAGAAAACAGATTATCAGACGGTAGAAAGCTCTACAACAGAACCTAAGATTCTCATCGGAAGTACAGATGTCAGCAAACGCGTGTCGAGAATCCAGACGTATCAAATCGCAAAACGGTGAAAGCAGATTACGCATATAGGTAGAATGAATCCTAAAGTCTCAATCAGATATCAGAATTTCTAAGGTTTCTAAGGCACTCCTCGAAATATCCTATGATCACAATGAGGGTACGTCATATGACGTAAGTATTATCACGTTAGCTACTTGTCATAATACCAGCATCATATGAGTATACCTTCATGATGGTCATACTTTATCTCAAGTCGTGAATAAGCATCTATCAACCACCTAACAGTCCATTCTACACCCTAGGGTTGGTCCGAATTGGTCATCCCTACGAATTCAAAAATCAGGGATACAGGTCGTACAAATAACGTAATGGAATTAGTAAGCATCAATGAATTACGTCGTCGAAGGCGCCAGGTCTTCTACCACACATCAAAATTCTCATGACAAAACCGTCATCCAACATACACAGAAAGAACACCAAACGGAAATACTAACGGAGAATCCGAATCATTCGAAGAATCTTATCGTCAGGTAACGGGAGCTTAAGTGGTTTACGCAGAAGTGAACACGCCATCAATAACCTCGTCCTTCACGAAAGCAACTCATCCAACCAAAATCGTCCACTCGAATACATGATTTCAAAATCTCCTCCAAGTCCGAGTAGTCTGTCTACGCTTGTCCATCTGATCATACGCTGAGAAGGGGTGATAAACTTGAGTCTGGTCCCTCAAGTCTTCGGCACTTCTTCTTAAGACTGTGATGGAGTAACGTGGATTTCTGGCACGATCTTTAACTCTCTTCATCATCCAGTCTGCTTCCGCTCTCAATTCATCTTAGTACAACCAAGATGAATAGGGAAGTGAGACTGCACGTCTTCATCAGCTCCAGGCTGGCCATCTTGACTAGAATTTCTTCTTCTGCATCGCTAATGTCTTCACTCTTCAGGGTAGCTGCCGTTGTTGTCAACTCCAGGTCCGGCAGGGAAATAAATCTTCTGATCTGTTTCTAGTTGTCTTGATGCATACGAGAAACCGTCGGTGCAGCAAGGAAGCATAATCGAGTCTCCAGAGTAATAGTGATAGCCAAGATTTAACAATAGGTAATTGTAGTAGGGAGTTCAAAGTTGTTTCAAACGCCAAAGGTGAGACATAGAAGGATAGTTGTTGATATTGGAATACTCAATCAACCAACTTCTTATCAGAATAAAATCGAAGTTTAACTAACCAAGGAAAGACGGATCACAAATCGAATCTTTATCATTCAAAAATGAGGGGAAACATTCTTATACTCGTGGTCACAACCACAAGACTTCTCATAGGGACAGAGATGGGTGAGATGAAATCAAATAGGGTCGGAAGATTTATAGACGTTTATCAAAGAAAAAGACAATTAACAAAATGTGTCAAGTACGTCATTGCCATGGAGATTCTCAGAATGCCCGAAGAGGTATCAAAATGATTAACAAAAGAATCAGAGTTCGGAGTCGGAATCTCAAAATAAGGTTCAAATAGTGTTAGGCAAATTCTATGTAATTTCCAATGATTCCAAGATTTAAATGGGTTTCAGATCTTAGGTGGTGCATATCGTGAGCTTTCAACTTCCAAAAGTGGTATCAACAGGATCTAACCAAAAACAAGGCACGAATCAGAGTGATGCGGAAGCAATGATACCTAAACAAAAGCCTTATAGTCTACCCATTCCTCACTGGTCAGAACTTAAGTTCCTATAGGGAAATCCTAAAGCAAATTCTTACAGGTTATCTTATGAGAGTCTACAGTGGAAACCTAGTGGTCCAAACTTCACAGGTCAAGGGTAAATGTATTACGAGTCGCAACCTTTCTCTGATACCATAATTGTAACACCCCAACCCGGCAAGGGTTAAGATATCACGATAATGGTTTCATATCAGATCAAACAAAGCATACATCTATAGTAATACAATAAATTTCAAGGGTTACAAATGAAACTTCCGATAAATACTACTTCTAAAACATAATAACTTCTAATCAAACCCTAATCCAGATGGCTATCAAGGTCTTCTAAGTCCAAGGTACTCTTTACTCATTCCCAGCTTCCTACTAAAACCTGCCGCAGGAAAAGAAATGCGGCTGAGCTTAAAAAGCTCAGTGAACAGATACATAAACAAGGTAATGATAACGAAACATAAATAAGATATAGTGCAATGGGGATATATCATAAGGTATAATTGATGTGAAGGTATAATGAACAGAATAGGATAGTAATCCACCACGAGCCCAGATAAATCAGATATAGTAACCACATCTTCATAATCATAAAGAGAGGAGACCTCTCAGATAATCAGATAATATGAGGGGTGTCCTCATTCTTCAAATGGAGTAGCTAACTCCCAGATATATGTGAAAGGCATGTATTGCACACAGTACCAGTCACCAGACAATAACAAATCATATAACAGATAATCCACTAAACAGAACAGATCTAGGATGCATCCATACGCCCCTGTAGACAAATAATAATAATGGCCATAGCAGATAACAGATAAGGGATCGTGTGGAACATCACTCAACCACACTAGAGTCATGCCATCGGTGCATCAATGACATGGCCATGTTACCTTCATGGCTAGGGTCACAAATTTTGGCTCGGGTATCAAACTAAGAGTCAGATATCATATCAAATCAGAAGGTCATATCTAAAGGTCCATAACAGATGGTTCGTAATAGATCATTTCAGAAATAGTATCAAAGGTCCAAATCAGAGTTCATCAGATCAAAGGTTTACAAAGTAAAGGGTAATGGCAAAGGTTCACAACAAAGGGGAACATAGAAAAGGCTTTGGGAAACTTAAACGAATCAGAAATCGAAATCATATCAAGAGAATAAGACACCCTTACTGAAAAAGGGCAGAGTATCTGTACCTTATCGCGAATGCAAAACAAAGACAAGAATAGAAAGCACAGAAATGGATCAGGACCTCTCCTTCTTCACACCTAAAGGAGTAGAAGAGGATTACAAAGGGGTTCAAGTTCAAATTACCATTTTTAGTTATCTTTCCATTTTAAGTAACTTTCCAAATTTAGTAAGTTTCCATATTTAGAAAAGTTTCCTTATTTGGCAGGTTTCCATAATTAGAAGGATTAAGTATCATAACTTAAGTTAAGTCATTCTTTAGTCATATTATGAACATCGGGTAGATCTTGACAAGTTTTGATAGTTTAGGGTTAAGAGTGACAAGTTTCCTTAAATTAGGGTTTAACATGTAAATATTCCAAAGTTAAGGGTTTTAAATGAAAACATTGTAAGTTACTGATTAAAACACATATTTTATTCAGAATCACATTATAGTCCTTTAAGTTTCATAATTTACACTTTTAACCCCTCCATTTAAATTAATTCAATTTGAAACCCCAAATTGCATTTTAAATCCATATCTTGATAATTTTACATATAAGACCCTCATGTTATAATTTTTACACTTTGGTACTGATCTAATTAACCTTATAAAAATAACCCTTAAGTTTTAAAAATGACAAAACACACCCTTGTGATTTTAAAACCAATCGTACATACCTTTTTAATTCCAAAACTAAACCCTAATTCATCTAATCATTACACCATAATTATAAAATCATTGTAAGCATTTAATAATCAGATTTGAACCATAAAACATAACCCTAATTCGTTCTAGGGTTTTTATCTAATTTTTCTTAATTTTTCTCTTAAATCCGATACATTCAAAATTCCAAATCAATTCGAATAAGCTTCTAAAAATCACATGGCTATTTTTCTAAGCTTATATTATCATCATAGAACATGTAAAAATTATGGTCACAACCCAAAAAATTCGTATAACATTATTTGGGAATTAAGTGTGTTTTATCTCTTTAATTTTTGTACGCTTGATTAATCTTGCATGATTTATGTTTATCATTTTTCCTGAGTTATATACGACCTAAGGATCATTAGAAAAATACTAGTTTGATTATAGAACATAGGAATTAGTCGAATGGAATTAATACCTCACGGATGAACAAAACTGAACAAAAAAATTACCACGATCGAATCAAGGCTTCAACAATCCAATTCCTATTTTTCTTAGCTTCTTTACACCCTGAAGAACTCCAGAAAAATGCTAGATTGTGCCCAGAAAATCGGATGGGAGGATGGGGGATTTTTGTTTTGTCGACACTTAGGGATTTAGGGTTTCGATTTTAAAAAAATAGGAAGGAAAATATTATAATGGGTTTGGCCGACCTTGGGGGGGGGGGGGGATAAACTCATAATATTTGGCCCAAAATCAATCCTCCATCAAAATCATTTATTTTGTGATTACATTCCTTAATTAACTTGTAATTATTTGATTTTTTTTAAAACAAAACTAACGTAACATAATACTAATTAAATATTTTCGGCCCAAAATGGTGTTTTATGTGCTCATGGTAATTTTTGGTACATTGTAAAATGTTAAATGTAGTAGCCAAAATTCATTTACTTCATATCTTGATCATTACCAGAAGTTTGGGATTCATTTGGCACTTTATAAGCTTATTAATTCAAATTTAATATTGTAGGGGCATTTTGGTCTTTTTACATATTTTAGATTTTTGGGTATTACAGTAAATGTTGAAGCTGAGCCTGAAAGAACTGAAAAATAAATCCAAGTCTCGGAAATGAAAACCGCAACAGATCCTCCACAGGAATTACAGCATGAAGAGTTTGTAGCAACGGCATACCCAGATGTTCATGAAAACTTGAAAATGAAAGATGATGATCAAACACACTTGAATGAATCAGCTGAGTCAACGGGCACACTATCTTCGCACAAGACCCTTGAACATGACTTCAATTATGGTGACCAGTTCCTCACTGACAAAGCTACTGACACCGTTGCTGAGACTGAAAAATCACATGAAGAAAGGGAATTTGAGTCAATGGTATCGGTCCCAATTGAACAAGACATGTCTACAATCCAAACTATGGCAATTCCAACCTCCACAACAACACCAATCATAGTCATCTCCTCACCTGAAGCAACCACAGTCGCAACCATCACACCTACTATTCTAATCTCACCACCTCAATCAACCCTTCCAAACTTAGAATCACAACTGGCTACAGCTCTCAAACGCATTGCTGATCTGGAACATCTAAATCTGCCGCAAGTGGTAACTAATTACGGGAGTAGATTGTCAAAGTTGGAGAATCTTGATGAAGCGAAAAGTGTACCGCTTTTAGGGGGTCATTTAAGCCCTAAATCGTATTTATTTGATCAAATATTGCCCTAAATCGTTCCTTTTGTCATTTTAGGTACTTTGGAGAAGAAATCTGGAAAAGGAAGCATTTTGGACGTTTTTGGAGCATAAAAGTGAAGAAAACGACAAAGTCTCAAAAATATGCTGGAAAGTACATGTGACGGCGTCAAGAAGGTCGTCAAGCCTTGATAAGCCAGGGATGATTTTGGAGGATTAAAGAGGGACGGCGTCAGGAAGACCATCCGGGAACCCTAGCCACGGCGAGGTGACGGCGTCAAGATCTACAACGTGACGCCGTCAGCCACTAAGTTCTATATATAGTTTTGCAATTTTTTGTCATTAGTGTGCAACTTTGTGAGGAGAAACCCTAAGACGAATTTCTGCCATTTTTAAGGGTTTTCATACCCTTGGATCTCCCATGTTTAATTGAAGATAAGTAATCATTTAATCAATCAATATGTCTATGTGTTGTTTGATTATATCTTGTTCTTGTCTTTTGATTAACATGCTAGGCTAGATCTATCTTGTGTTTGCTTAGATCTAATGAAACCTAACTATTGATTATTAGTTGTTAGTGTGTTATTAATTGTATTGGATGATTGTTTATCGATGTTAGGCTTAAGAAAACTGGCTAACCCCCTATACGGTAATTTGCTTGAACGTCTTAAGAAACATGAACCAATGCGTACTAAGGTTTTTATGGTTGTATTTAATGCATGAGCGAATTCTAGTGATCCCATGTTAGGAGCTTCTTAGCCGGCTCGACATAGGAGTGAAGTAGGAGCTTGTAGAGTTGGGGAAGTACGTACGCCACCCCACGATTGGTATTAAGGAATACACCCGTCATCCACGCAATTAATACACACTAATCAACCGGTAAAAGATAGTTAGGGAGTAAGGAAATCTAAGTAAACACATTTCTCTCCATATAAGTTTCACAACCTTTTCATTTTCAGTTATTTTATTTTATTTGCATTTGTAGTTATTTGGGTTAGTTGACTAGCAACTAATTCCGCCCACTCTTTCAAACCCGAGATTTTACTTGCTTTCATAAAAAAATATAAAAATACAAAAAGAATCTTCCCTCACCCTTAGACCTATTAGAGTAGTTTTTCAATCCTAACGACACTATTCCCCTAGAGAACGATCAATCCCCCGGTACTTGCCACTTCACTATACTACATCGGTCAGGTACACTGCCTGGTGGGGATTGCAAGCTCTTGAGATCCCTCGAGAGGTAAAACCTGTTGTAAGGTCGCAAAACCACGCATCAAGTTTTTGGCGCCGCTGCCGGGGAATAGTTATTGTTTAGGTTGAATTTTTATTTTATTAGGTCTACTCACTAGATTCCTTTCTAGTGAGATTTTTATTTTTCTTTTTATTAGATTTCTTTAGTCTATCTTTTTCTTTGTGCCCTTTGTTTGTAAAACCATTTTCATTTGTCACCATGGCGGATGAAATTCCATTTAGATCATTAACAATAGAGGAACAATTACTTTACACGGATAGATTTACTTCCTGTTGTTCCAATGAATTTTTAAGTGATCTTAGATATATACAAGAGGAGATGGGTATAAAGTTTGATAGGTTTGATGAATTATGTGCATGTGTGGCTTCTATTAAAAAATCATTGTTAGGATCAACTCCTTTTAATAAGACCCTTTGGAAAAATTTTGAGGAAAGCCTCCTAACCGTGAACCATAAGTTTAATGAATTAATGGGTTCGTATACATCACAACTTGAGGAAACAATTGAGGAGGATTTAGCCGAACATGAGCATATTGAGCAAAAAGACCTAGGTTTTATGATCAATGACTTTGAATCTCAAGGAACACATGATGAATCCTTTAGGCAAATTGAACATAGTAATCATGTTATCGGGGAAGATTCTTATGAATCGGACTTAGAACTTGAAATGGCTAGAGAAGGATTTGAGATACTTAGGAACATGTTTGGGTTAGATTCTACTAAAACACATGATGTGGATATAATTGATATAGAGACAAGGAAGGATGAGGTAAATAACACAAACCTACAAAGTACCCCACAAGCCCTACCATCATTCGAGGCATACACACCGCCCGTGACTTACCCGGAAGAAGTAGAAGGGACTATAGGAACCCCAATTGAAGTAGAACCTTTGGAAGAAACAAAACTAGAAGAAATAGGTTTGAATACTTGTAGTCATAACCTTTCTTTTAGTTCTATGGAAGTTCCTAGTTTTGATGAACCGGAGCCTAAACCAAAACCATTACCTAATCTTCGATCCTTAGATGTGAACTTAGGAATTGAATTAGGTCCCGATCCACCCATCAAACCATGTAGTCCGGGTAATGTTAAGATTAAGGTAGTAGACTCTAGGCCTTGTAGAGAGGAAGCTAATATAGGAGTGAACCATGACCTTACATACTTACATCACCCATTCATGATTGATCACAAGAAACATTATGGGTTTAAACCGGGTTTATTAGGTCAAGATGGATTCCCAACTAGGAATTTCTCGAAGTTGATAGAAGATGATCCCTTTTTAGGAGAAAACTTTAATTCACCCATTGACCAAAGTGAACTAGGTAAGGTTATGATGAAAGGAGCACACCCCTTTGAGTATATAATTCATCCACCACTCTTTCCTCACGCGGCATACTTCCACCAAGATGGTGTGTATCGCTACTATCACCCGCACTTAATCCTAAGTGTAGGAAAAACCTCTCCTTTATCCGTTAAATAAGGGTAGAGTCAGGCTCGTGACTCGAACAAAAATAAGCGCTTCTTGGGAGGCAACCCAAGCTTTATTTGCTTTGTGTGTTTATTTATTTGTTTTGCTTCCGTATGTATGTTTAATTTTTATTATTATTGATTCATGTTCAAAACTAAATTGTGAAAATGCTTTATCTTGTTTTTAACTTCGTCTTAACTACATATAAAGGTATTTTGCAAAAGATAAGTGTAAGGGAAATCCAAATCGGTTTATTAGAACACAAATGAACATGGATTATAACAATATTAAATTAACATACATATTAGTAATTGTTTGAGTCAAATGCTTGTATCGAGTCATAATGATATTTTGCAGGATTTCCAGGAAGTAAGGTATAGGTTTTTCCAGAAATTTTCCGGAAACTTAACATGAGAATTCTGTCAGATCATTTCTGACGGCGTCAGGCATTACAACCTGACGGCGTCAGGTTTTAATTTTCTAAAATTTCTGAAAGTTTTGTTTTCATAAAAAGTTTTTACTAAATCTCTAACTTATAAACTCCAGGAATCTGCAAAATTATCATTCCACAAGCATTATATCCTTATATAGAATATATCCCGCCGATGTTATGCAGGTTTTCGTGTTTATTTTCTCAGGTTTAACAGGTTATTTTGGACAAGGAGATGTATGTGGAATCAAGCTTTTGGCAATGCTTTAGTCTTGAAGTTTCAACATTACCTTGGAAGAAGATCTAACCATGTTACCTCTTTATCCACCAAACGAATCAGGGAAGTATTTGATTTCATTCTTTTACCTTATTTACTTTTACATCTTGTTATTTGAACATTGGGGACAATGTTCATCTTAAGTGTAAGGGGGGGTAAAGTACGATGCCTTAGAGAATACAATTGCACTTGATTTTTGTTTGTTTAATGGTAGATGTGTAATAAAACTGAGAGAAATACCTGTTAAGGCAATTTTAGTGCCAAATTTAAATTTTTTTACAACATATAGGAGTGAAACTTTGGTATTAATGAGCGTCTCACGGATAGGAGTTATATGACTAGCACAAAACCGTACCACTAAAAAATTTTCCACCCCCAAATATGTGAGGTTCGCCCCTAGAATTGGTAGGAAAAGCATTTATGCTATGATGTGTGTACCGGTAGCACTTAGATTCTAGAACTTGCGTTAGGACCATTCCGAGGCCACAAGTGAGACTACATTCGTGTAGTTAGATTTACTACATGATAAGAGGCATTAGGATTAACCCATTGTTTTACACCTGTGTTTTTGTTATAATTACGTTGGCTACATTGGTCAAGTAATTCTCCCACACCCTTTGCGTTGTACTCATTTTTAGTACACGATACCCCTAGTACACCCCTCAGAGCCTATCTTTTCGTTTCTAACTTTAAGCATTTTACTTAAAGGAAGAATTTGTTACACCCCACTTAAATGTACACCCAAATCGCCTTAGCCTACCTTGTATGCACTCATTTTTAGTGCATTATTGTGACAACATTTGTTTAAACCCTTAGTTAATTATCTAATTGATTACATGGTTACTAAGTCGAGTCATATCCTTGTACATATTGTTTTGGGACGATTGGGACTCATGGGTAAAGTACTAGTGTAATGGAGTAATGGGGAAGAACAACATTATTACCCCCATATGCGCTAAATATTTTAAAAGTACTCCAAGTGTTTCGATTATCTTAATTCGAGTCATTAGAATAGTTATTTGTAAAGTTATGTAAAAGTTCAAGTGTAAGGGGAATGCAACGCCCCTATGATGTATTATTTTGGATGGTAGGGCAAGAGTGTATGAAAAAAAAAAAATCAAAAAAAATACAAAAAAATGAGAAAAAGAAAAGTAGAAAAAAACATACGGACTACCATCCCGTTTCATTTTATGTTTATTTTATGTTTTTGTTATTTTTGTTTCTAGCTTAAGTCGAGTCTAGTCTTGGCTTAGCAACGCCATATTGTACATGTAATTAGTCAAGATCTTTAACTCGCCACCAGTAAAATATCCCTTATCCAACAAATCCGTGTTTATCATATCCCTACACCTAACGTTATAACCCGTTTAAAAGCCCTCTTTGATAGTTTATCTTAGGTGCTTACGCCTAGTGGAGGAGGTTTTTGATCCTTTCCCAAGCCTATGGTAATCTATTTGCTATGACAGGTAGTGAGAGATATTATCCGTTTTCATTTATGAGATATTCTTTTATGACACCTGAGAGATGTGAGTATCTAAACACTACTTGTGAGGTGCTAGTTTGTAATCTCCGTGCTTATTATGATTAAAGTGGAACGACTATTTGTTGTAATTACTTTTATATTAGCGTTAAATGACCCCTAACTTGTATTTTGATTAGAATAAAAGCGCATTTGCTTGAGGACAAGCAAATCTCAAGTGTAAGGGTATTTGATGAAGCGAAAAGTGTACCGCTTTTAGGGGGTCATTTAAGCCCTAAATCGTATTTATTTGATCAAATATTGCCCTAAATCGTTCCTTTTGTCATTTTAGGTACTTTGGAGAAGAAATCTGGAAAAGGAAGCATTTTGGACGTTTTTGGAGCATAAAAGTGAAGAAAACGACAAAGTCTCAAAAATATGCTGGAAAGTACATGTGACGGCGTCAAGAAGGTCGTCAAGCCTTGATAAGCCAGAGCGGATTTTGGAGGACTAAAGAGGGACGGCGTCAGGAAGGCCATCCGGGAACCCTAGACACGGCGAGGTGACGGCGTCAAGATCTATAACGTGACGCCGTCAGCCCCTAAATTCTATATATAGTTTTGCAATTTTTTGTCATTAGTGTGCAACTTTGTGAGGAGAAACCCTAAGACGAATTTCTGCCATTTTTAAGGGTTTTCATACCCTTGGATCTCCCATGTTTAATTGAAGATAAGTAATCATTTAATCAATCAATATGTCTATGTGTTGTTTGATTATATCTTGTTCTTGTCTTTTGATTAACATGCTAGGCTAGATCTATCTTGTGTTTGCTTAGATCTAATGAAACCTAACTATTGATTATTAGTTGTTAGTGTGTTATTAATTGTATTGGATGATTGTTTATCGATGTTAGGCTTAAGAAAACTGGCTAACCTCCTATACGGTAATTTGCTTGAACGTCTTAAGAAACATGAACCAATGCATACTAAGGTTTTTATGGTTGTATTTAATGCATGAGCGAATTCTAGTGATCCCATGTTAGGAGCTTCTTAGCCAGCTCGACATAGGAGTGAAGTAGGAGTTTGTAGAGTTGGGGAAGTACGTACGCCACCCCACAATTGGTATTAAGGAATACACCCGTCATCCACGCAATTAATACACACTAATCAACCGGTAAAAGATAGTTAGGGAGTAAGGAAATCTAAGTAAACACATTTCTCTCCATATAAGTTTCACAACCTTTTCATTTTCAGTTATTTTATTTTATTTGCATTTGTAGTTATTTGGGTTAGTTGACTAGCAACTAATTCCGCCCACTCTTTCAAACCCGATATTTTACTTGCTTTCATAAAAAAATAAAAAAATACAAAAAGAATCTTCCCTCACCCTTAGACCTATTAGAGTAGTTTTTCAATCCTAACGACACTATTCCCCTAGAGAACGATCAATCCCCCGGTACTTGCCACTTCACAATACTACATCGGTCAGGTACACTGCCTGGTGGGGATTGCAAGCCTCTTGAGATCCCTCGAGAGGTAAAACCTTTTGTAAGGTCGCAAAACCACGCATCAAATCTTAACATTGAGCATAAAGTAATTCTTTCGGTTGCTGAACATGCTAATGAAGCAGTAAAATGGGCAATGGAGGCACCAATGAGAGCTCGATTCAGAGATCTTCCCACCGTTGACATGAAGGAAATTCTTAGTGACAGGATGTTTGAGACAAATCAGCACAAAGGTCATGAAGATCACCAGAAGCTGTATGAAGCATTGGAAAACTCTATTGACCGTGACAACAGTGATCATCTCATGAAAGAACTGGATGAAACACGAAAAAGGAAGAAAAAGAGCCAAGACAAACCTAGTACACCTCCCGGATCTCCGCCACAACCTCCTCCACCTCATCCACCATCTGGTGCATCTGGAGCTGCAGGGTTTTCTAGAGCTTCAGGATCTACACAGGCTCAAACTCAACATCGTCCTTCTACATCATCCACAGAAAAGGATCAGTCACAGCAGTCTTCTGGTCCCAGCACGTCAAAGAAAGCCTCATCTGCTGGATATCCTGCATGGACTACTGTGGATACTAGATTCAAGCCTTCATTCTCATCAATTCCTGAGGAGTTGGTCATGCATGAGGAATCAGTTGTAGAAGATCAAGATTCTCACTCTGATGATGAAGAAGACACAGCAAATGCCCACATCCCAAAGGTAAATCCTGACCAAGAGTGGTGGAGGGAATTCTCAAGGAATGACACATCAGAAGCTTCAGGTTCTGCTAGGAACCCTCCCACTAGGGAAGAAATGGAAACGTGGTTGAAGCCTTTGACCGATGAAGATCGAGCACCTATTCCAGAACCAACTTGGTCCATGCTATCATCATATATAATTTTTCCCGAAAACAACTGGGCAGCTGTGATTGCATCTCACCATGAATCTCCTGCTGAGAACTCACTGCTGGCACAAACGAGTGACATGGGAACATTTATTGCTTGGTTCTGTAAGAATAAAGGAATCTCGACTCTCACTCCTCAGGATCTGGAAGGTCAAGCATATGAAATAGTCAAAGTCTTCCATTCTGATGTGCATCATCTTCGATATCAGATGGAGGAATGTCACAGGCTCTTGACAGATCATGTAGATGACCGGATTCTCACTTACAACGTCAGCAGACCTCTCCCCATTGGTGGTCCGTCAGGTTAAGTTACTATTCAAGCTAACTTTTTCTTCAATAAAGATCTGGAGTATCTCCGTTTCGGTGATAAGGGTGGCAGACAGGCATTGTCTATAACCAAGATGAAGGCAGCTTTCTATCCAGATGTTGGCTTGGAACAAATGGTGCCAGATCAGATGTGGTCAGATGAAGAATACATGTATGATGTTGCTGCATCTTATGGTATCACTCATTGGTGGTTCCACAAGAAACGGTTCTACATCGAAAGACATTCAGCAGAGGGTAGTCGTCAGTATAGGTGATGTAGCAATATAAAACATATTAAATAGATACACGCAGCGGATAAACATCACCATAACAGGATCCATAGTGCCATATGATCAATCAAATAGAATAAACACATAAGTTATACCTTTGTAGCGTGATCCGGGAGTCACCACCAAAACCTATGTGTGTCGACAAGATGAAGAAACTCTAGTGATCAAATGGAGATCACCTCTATGTGTATCCACACTACACTTCACCGAATGCCACTTGATGCTAGTCCTTAACCCGTAACCGATCTAGACTCCTTTGATTTAACAAGAACCAAAGAAGAGAAGATGAAAAAGAAAACCCCTAGGGTTTCTTTGTGGTTTGCCGTACCAATTTTGGAGAGAGGGGAAGAGAGGAATTAGGTCACTTGTTATATAAAATATTAGGGATATTATAGAGATATTATAGAGATAATATATTCCATAAATTCAAAAGCAATCCTCCTCTTTTCCACCATCTAGGCCGGCCCCTATATGGACCAAATGGGCTTCCCATTTGTTTTTCTAGTCCAATGCAATAAGTCCATTACTTATTCATTAGAAGCCCAATAGTGGTTCTTGGTTACTTACGGTTAGTTATATATCGTAAATACAATAAACACGACATATAAAATGGCACCTCAGTGTATATGTGTGTGACCCCATAGGCTCACATATGTCTAGCCATATAATTAGTAATTATGACACGAGCATATCCCAACAGCTCCCACTTGCGACGTCATAATAATCAAGTAATTATACAAGCAATGGTTAGCGTCTAGCAACACGCCACTGCCCCCAGAAATATGTGAGGTTAGTTTCATAAACGTCTCATTTTAGATGGTTTACATGTCATCTATCCTTTTGTTTCAGATACCGTGTTGAACATTAGACATGGATCAAATGTCATTCTAATTGTTCAACTATTATGTTTCTCGATATAGATATTGAACAAGATTACCAAGTGGATTTAAGATTCATATTAATCCCAGTTGGGTACGGCCATACAAACATCTGTTCAAATCATCGAGGAGCCCAATAGTATCTAACTCCAAAGCAAGTGGAGGAACAAATCCCATTTTGACTACACGTGTCATTCACATGCTTCATATCACTCCTGAAAATGACCTTTATAACTACCTTATTCAGGACAGCGTTTAACCATATCAAGGAATGAAATTCCACATATGCAAGACCTGCTTGCATCTCAAGTCTGAGGATAAGAGACATAACCTCTTGTGAGATTCACTATTGACGACGATCCATGTAGTGAAGACTCGCAGGTTGGGTCAATCCAATGTTCATCCCAATGAACAACATGTGAGTGTGGCAAATAAATCACCAACACGCTCACATTTGTCTTAATTTGATGATACTCCCGTATCGTCAACCGAAAATGGATAATTTTAGAATAAATAAATTATTCATGGATTAAACATGCAAATATAGAACACAGTAGTATAAATGAAGACGATCATACCCGGTATATCAATTCATTGTATAATACGACTGCTTACAGTTCCATTATCCAAATACTAAAAATAGATATGCATAAGACTACTCATAGGTCGGGATCCGATGTTCCCACCATGATCGAATCATGTTGTACAAGACAACAAGTAGTCATCTGAGTAAACTTTGAGAATACTTGTTTCAAAACTCATGAAAGGTTTGAATAATGATTGTCCTTTGTATGTGCACATTCAAGTACAAGACGAGTATCGCAACAATACATTCCATAGGGTGTTTGAAGCCAACAAAACACCTACTTTAGATAGTCATCTGAATAGTTTCTCAAACTATAAAGTATTCTTATTCTTTTAATGTATAACGCATTAATGCTCTCAGTCGAGCACATCTAGTCAGCAATTTCATCATTCATGATGACATCCTACCATGACTGGGGTTGAGTATCATCTCAGTTAAATAAGCATCAGCGTATGCAAACAAAACAGAGTTCCTCATATATCCGTAAACGTTTGAACATATCTTTGGTCCTATGTAGGTCCAATATAATGTTCGTTTAACAATTATCTAACGACTTTCACTTAGATATTGGTTGTTATCAACTCATCTTGCATTCATGCAAATGATAAATATATAGTCCAATACTTAATATGACTTACATGATGAATCCTTCAGTCAAACTTAAGATTTCCAATCATGTGTTCAATCTCATCAAGTAAGATTGATCATTGAGACTCTCCTCAATAACGTTTCATATTATGTTTAGACTTAATAACCGCTTATGTTTATTCTAATAAACATATACATAACAAGGTTGTATGTCTTATTTTATAAATCCCTCAAGAGAAACTTCATTCCAAGCTAAGGATTAAAGTCTAGCTTAGATGGAATATTGGTTTTAATATGTTAATGACATATGAGATTTAAGAAAATAAATACAGTGCTCCAACTTGCTCTTAGTGTACTTAGGAGTAATCTTATTAATCAAAATCAAATTAATGATGTTATAATTAACTCAAGATCTTTGCTCCTAGATGCATGATCTAATCCACACATGGATTATTTTATCTTGTATACATAATAAAGATTATATGGATTCATAAACCCTTTTGATTACTCATCGTCCTCGCAAAGGTAATCAACAAGAAAAGTGTTTTGATATCCTATTGTCATATTTCATTTACATGAAAACAGGTATGACTATTAATCATCTTTATACATTTAATGTTTCTAGGTAGAAGGATTTAGTCATATTCAATTTCTTGAGTACGAGTAAACTCCTTTTACTAGTCGTGCATTAAACGTGTGTACAAGTTTTCCCTTTTGAGTTTTCTTATCAAGAAACTCATTCTTTAACCTCACAGTCTAACTGATTTGTAAGAGATCAATCAAACTCCACGAGTGATTGTCTTTCAAGGGCTGCATTTTAACATTCATAGTTTTGAGCTACTCATCAGATACAATATCTGATAATGCATCTCAGTAGTTAGCAGGTTCACCGTGATCCTCTAACTTATGTCCCTCAGCATTGATATAAAAACTATATCATTCAGGTGCAAGAGGTATCCTTGCGGATTTATGAATGAGAGATATCAATCTATGGTTTAACATATGAATGTTCAACCTTAGTATGACATTAGCAAGTGTACTTAGAAGGTTGCTCTTGAATAACTTCAAGATCTAAAGGTGCTCCCACTTGCTTTTGTATGTAGAGACTAATCTCTAGATACTCAGCATCATGAGAAACAATAAATTGTTTTCAAGTGGGACATCCAGAATACATCGTCAGTTCTTGACTCTAGTTTGTTAATTACTTACTCTTAAGTAGTTAACAAATTCAGAACTTTAAACAAGACATAATGAGATTCATCTCATGCCATACTACAATGGTGTCTTAAATTCCTTCAGGGTTGGAACCATATTGAGTGTACACATGGCACATCCAATTTCTAACCTTGATAGCTTTGGAGGTAAAACAGTTTAAGTCATCAAAGATCAAACAATATCAATAGTGTTTGATTTTCCACGATGGACATACCATAAAGTTGTGGTATTCCATGAGGACTGATGTTGTGAGACTATCACACAACTCATTAGATGAACTTATACCTTTTGGTTTACATATCTGCCAACCAAGTCAAACCAGATGACATCAATAGTAATTTTAGCCTACTGCATACTTTACTTCATGTGCATGTTTTGACTAGAAAACATAAACATTTAATATTATACGTCGTAAGTGTACATGTCTTTAACAAGAAGACATAACAAATTAACGTAGACGTCGTAAGTGTACATGTCTTTAACAAGAAGACATAACAAATTTGACGTCTTACTTTACGTTATAAGTCTTTCAACAATTAACGGAATTAATGTTTGTGTCTTTACAAGAGACCTAAACATATTCAGCTAAAGTAATTACGAGCGCCGACTCTTGGCCTCAATAGTATATTCAAGTTAATTTTGTACTTCATGATTATGAGTTTACAAGAAAACATAATCATATTTACTAAACAATTCAGTGAATATGTTGAAGTAGCTTTTCATGATATCTTGATATTTGTTCTAATTAGGGCAACATACATTTTATGTGTAGAAGTCCTAGTAGAATTTTAGTTTCTTACCTTGCAGTCAAGAAAAACTATTAGTCATATTGTTATATGTTGTACCTTGCACACAATTAAGATTTATCCCACTTGTGCATGGCACCACATCGTGAGAGCATGCAAACAACACTACGCTCGTTTGTTTGTATGAGCAATATGACAATGTATAAGATAACATATGATTTTTAGTCAAAAATCAAAATATAGATATGTAGAACTTTATCGTTTGAATAATGAATCATGCATAACAATTTTATAGATAACATTTCAGGAAGCAACATCAGGAACGCGGCAAGCTATCATATAAAACTTATGCAATGGTTCTTATTAAACTATGATGCTTAACACGTGAAAAGTAATGTATTATTTCAAGACAATCTGGAAATAAGATGGGTAACTTGTAAGGTAATAGAGCTTACAACTCCCACTGGATTAGACAACATTACATGTGTTTCGTCACCAATAATATAATCACGTAGCTCCCACTGGATTAGACAACATTACATGTGTTTCGTCACCAGTGGAGAGTGAGCGGCGATTATATACTTTCCTTCTTTCATTGAATATCTACACATTATTGCTAATGTGAGTCACTTTGACTAGTAAACATGTACTTAGGTATTCAAGGAAGTGCATCAAGTTCTAACATATAGATGATGGTCTAGCCATCATTGCTATTTTAACTTGAAAATAGGCATGCATTTCCTCCATAATTGGTCTACTTTACCACAAGGGTATGTAGGACCTTAGTAGGCATATTGGGTTAAGGCAAACTGCTAGGTAATCATGCTAGTAATTGCCTTTACCACATTGCGGTTTATTGATACTTCCGTCTTCTAATTATTTAAACTCATTTTAGTTTGGTAGCTAGTACGAAATAGGTTGACCAAGCAAGAACATGCAAATATCGCCAAAGGTCTGACCAATGAGCAAAATTCGCCATGGGTTGAAATGGCCCTAAGGTCTGACCAAAGAGGTCAAGTCAAGTGCACGTGTTCTTGGTTGTCCAAATATCTTATATTTCTTCAATGTTTCAAAACCGAAACAAGGGTTATAAAACAACGTTGAAGGAATAAGATGTGTAACCATACTTAACCGTTTTGACTTTTACAAGACATCACGATTTCTAGAGTAGGTTTTCCTTGAGTTTGATTAGAATTAGGAAAATTCAAATATTCCTATTATGGCTTTTCCTCATAAAGAAAAAGGATAGGAATAAGTCTCTTTCTTACAAGGAAAGATCAACTTAGGTCGTCCTTTTAACAAGAAAAGAACAAACTCTTGTTTACAGTATGCGTTGCATTAATTGAATTTACAAAGTTCAATTTTAGTATTTTCGATAATTATCCTTTTATAAATTAACTACCCCATGTTTGTAATTTAAAACATTTAATTTACGAAAAGGCTAAGATCCTCATTGAGGTTCGACCAATAATGCAGTTGATCTACTAGAAATGGTGGATTCAATAGGTAGGCGATGATCACCAATTGTACTACATGTACAACTCTTAGATCCTTATGGGACTCATGGCATCTAGTGTCAAACAACTAATGTCATGTAGGCATGTTTAGTCCCATCTTTGCCTCGGGTAAGGGTCTGACCACACTACTCGATTAAGTCATCCAATTTGAAAACTGTGAGAATAATCCTAGGTCTGACCATGGAGAATAGTCACCTTGGGTTAAAATTCAGCCTAGGTCTGACCAGATGCTAAAAGGTAATTGCAAGTGTTCTCATAATTGGACGGCGTGACTTAAATTTTGACGGGTAAATAGTTTTGATGTGGATCAAAAACGTGTACGAAAGAAGCATGCATTCATTCTTCGTAGCACAAGTTAAAAAACTTTTCTTAACTTAAGTCTAATCATTGTTTTAATTTATGTGTGTCAAGTTGTCCATTTTCAAGACTAATATAAATCCTAGGTAGATTTTAATTAAGTTTGGACAATACAATAAATAAATAAATAAACAATCTTAACTAGTTTAAGTGTTATTTAGAAAACAATGATTTTTAAGTTTCAAATCATATTTAAACTTAGTTAAACTAAATCATAAGACTTAGTTCAAAATGGTTTATGTTTAGTTTCAAGTTTTAAGAAAACATTTTTCCGTTTTACATGTAGTCACAACATACATAAAAACAACCAACCAAACATACAACCACAATATGCAAAGCCTCAACCGATGAAAATCCTATGCTTGGTCTTGTGAGCCATCACAAGAACCAAGAGTCAACTAGGGACATAAATCACAACCACATGGAGGGCTCCCACTTGCTCCAAGACAATCATGAGCAAGTAAAAAGCCCATAATGCATATGAACTTCAGTTTCTGTCAGCCCAGTTTTTCTGTTTTGCAAGGCCCAAATGCCCAGGAAGATCACCTCCTCATGATTCGGCCCAGTTGACAAAGTTGTAGCCCTATGTCTTGTGGACCTGCACCAAAAATTTTAGAAAAAAATACCTTACCAATCAGCAGGTAATCACGTTTTCCCAACAGGTGTCCAGCAGCAACTTTCAGTCTACAACTCTTCAATCTTTCGCCATTTGCTTCCAAGCTCTTGTTTACAATACATATAAAGTAAAATACAACTAATCTACTTTGTATCTACTGTAAAATGCCCAAACATTGGCTACACCAAAAATGAATTACATTACAAAAGTGCCGAAACAATGGCAAACCCCCAAAACAAGAAAAAACAACCAACAATCACAATCACAACGCACAAGTGGTCTAGGTTTTCATCGGCTTTGCATATGAACACATAATAATACATTCAAATAAAGATTATTACATGGTGTTGGCTAACTCCATGGACAAACATGCATGTATTTTCCATGGATAACAAAATAAATAACAAGAAATAAATTGTTAGCCAACGAATCGAAGAAATAATTAACAAGAATTAAAACCCCGAATGGTACGCGTGACAAATGGCCAAAGACTCAAACCCCACTGATGTTAGGACCTTCTTAACACCATTTTACCACAGAAAAATAAGCCTCATGGGCTGATTTGAAATCGGGTTAAAAATCTTCCAAAAAACGCGTTTTTAGGCCATTTTACGGGTACCGATCAAGTAAACAAACAACGTATGCATAACAAATGGCCATAGGATCAAAAAGTCCAGATCTTAAGACCTTATTAAGGTCGACATAATCATGATATATAAGCCCTAGGGGCTGTTTTAAAATGACACCTTTAAATCCATTAAAAAAACATGTTTTTAGCCATTTTTACGCATACATGATGATCATATGACAACATATGATGGCTCTTGATACCACTATAGGTGATGTAGCAATATAAAACATATTAAATAGATACACGCAGCGGATAAACATCACCATAACAGGATCCATAGTGCCATATGATCAATCAAATAGAATAAACACATAAGTTATACCTTTGTAGCGTGATCCGGGAGTCACCACCAAAACCTATGTGTGTCGACAAGATGAAGAAACTCTAGTGATCAAATGGAGATCACCTCTATGTGTATCCACACTACACTTCACCGAATGCCACTTGATGCTAGTCCTTAACCCGTAACCGATCTAGACTCCTTTGATTTAACAAGAACCAAAGAAGAGAAGATGAAAAAGAAAACCCCTAGGGTTTCTTTGTGGTTTGCCGTACCAATTTTGGAGAGAGGGGAAGAGAGGAATTAGGTCACTTGTTATATTAATTATTAGGGATATTATGGAGATATTATAGAGATAATATATTCCATAAATTCAAAAGCAATCCTCCTCTTTTCCACCATCTAGGCCGGCCCCTATATGGACCAAATGGGCTTCCCATTTGTTTTTCTAGTCCAATGCAATAAGTCCATTACTTATTCATTAGAAGCCCAATAGTGGTTCTTGGTTACTTACGGTTAGTTATATATCGTAAATACAATAAACACGACATATAAAATGGCACCTCAGTGTATATGTGTGTAACCCCATAGGCTCACATATGTCTAGCCATATAATTAGTAATTATGACACGAGCATATCCCAACAGTCAGGGAGTACGTTCTCATATGAGAATAATGAGCGTTATCAGAGTTGAGATCCACTCCATGTATGGGTATGACTATCTGAGGAAAATAGTGCTTCGCCGGGCGGATCTGAATGAATATGTTATCGCTGAAAGTGACTTCAAGCACTTGTTCCCGAGTGACTTCGAGGATCTCTACTTTCTAAATCTTCAAGGACATCTGGATCATCTTCCTCCTCGTGTCAAGAAAACTCTCTCGGCAGCGGTTAATTTATGGATCAGGGGTCTCGTTATCAGACAACGAGTAAGTGATTTTCATCTCGGGATTGAAAGTTATCAGACTCGACTCAATCTCACAAAACCTAGATGGGAAGGTGAGGGATTGGAGTTCAAGCACGACTACAAGGTCATCGAATCTCCAAGAGCAGTCAAGTTTACAGACAAATATGGGATTCCAATGATCATGCGGTTCAATAAGATTCATAAGTTCAGCGATGGAACTCTGAGACAGATTGATGAAGCCTTAGATTTTCGTGTGAAAGAATTCAAGATCAACCCTCACAATCCGGGATTGAACACTCAGTTCTGGACCGAAAAGGATGTGCTGATGAGTGAAGAGTTCATGCGAGCTATTGAGAGAAGGCTGAAGACACGAAGGATCTTCTACAACCTGGAAAGCTTTGTTGGTGGCAGAATTCGAGAAGGGGATTACCGACTGCTACAGAGAACAGAATGAATATATCTTCTCTGTAATGTTTAGTCTTCTTTTGGGGTCATGTAATCATATAATATAATGAACTTTGCACTGATCTAGTAGTAATCAATATGAGATATGTGCATGCTAACTTTACCTCCCTCATTGATTGAGGGGGAGCATCGTAATGTCTCATTATCAGAATATATTAAACCTGACCACATTTTCTCCCATAATTTTCTAACTTATTTAAATCAATTGGGATCACAAATCTCAAAGGGTTTGAAATTTTTGATCGGGGGAGAGAATGTGTGCTAAACTTTTTCGTGTATCGATGCACATATTGAGGGGGAGCGAATGATTTGTGATGGCAATTGTGGAAGAATACCAAAGACCGACCATGTTACTTAATGTACTGGAGTTATAAGGATGGTAAGGTTAGGTATCAGTTCCCATGATCCAGCCAGAACCGGAGGGATCTTCCCAGGGACAATCCTCTAGTTAGAATAGAAGTCCTTAGGAATGATTAAAAAGGAGAAAAGTGAATAAGGGAAAAGTGCCGACTGAGATGGAGCTAGTACTGGAACAAACCCAACAAGGTGCTAGTAATGAAGTCTCGGTAAGCGCTGAAGGGGTTGAAGAATGAAAAAGAAATGTAAAGATAAAGGGTGAAAAGAAAGAAGCCCTCCTTTACACTTTAGGCAGAAACCGGGTCAATACATATGCTGTCAGAATCACTTAGTTGATTGCTGACATTAAAGACAAAGTATCATGGACCCATTGATACGCTGCACAACCCTCCCTAGCCACTCAAGGTCCCTCAAAGGACTCTTGTTTCATTTGTCACGTAGATCAATACATTTCTATCGTCTATCTCACTCCGAGTTAGATGATATTGAAAAGGTGGCAGTCCTCTCCAGCCTCCGATCACTAAATCAAAACGCACTATTGAGTCTAGAGCCAAGAGATCATCCATTAATCTCATTAGGACACATTTCCAATATACTTGCTGTTTCATACACCGTGAAAAGCAAGAAAATATATATGAAGAGTCCTACGCATTATCCTCGTGGTATTGCCAGAACATTTGAGTGATACGTAAAGTATTCACAATGAAGATGGAAATCCTTCTAGAGCCAACATCAAACAAGCTCTTGGTGGGTGACATGTGAGATCCTTCTTGGATCAAGCTTGTGACAACTGGAAAGAAACGATGGGGCGATTCAAATTTGAATCAAACTTGTTCCAGGAAATGGATTGACGGATACTTTTGGAAAACCTTTCAATGTGCTCACCAACAAAGTTTCGAGCTCATTGATTGTGAAAATTTTCAAACAAAAGTATTTTTGACAGAAATGTGATTCAATTTATAAAACCCTTGTCGTGTTGCACAAAATGTTTATCCAGTGACACGCAAGTGATTTTTCTAATCAATTTCTCGTCAATCAATGGGTATTTAATTCACTGATTCACTCTACCGTGCTGTCTGCTTTGAGATGTTTCGATATGAGAACATGCTTAGTATGATGATTCTGACATTAATTTGTTGGAAGACTCATTACTACAAGCTGGAAATTCCTGTCAAGGAGAATCTTCTTTAAAGGGGATTCTACCTGATCACAGGTCGGTCTTCATAGAACCGAAGGTTAAATCCAACCACCACATCGAACGAATGACAAAGCCATATTCGTTCTCCAACTTTATTGCAAACTGTTTTATTTCAGATTCATATAAAGATGGCGATGGTGGTTCCTGATTCCAGCAGAAATGTGTCAATCCACACTCCATTCTCACACTTCCAATTCATTATCAAAGATATCATGATAGTTGAAAGACCTACAACACAACTTCCGCAACTCTGATGAAATCTATCATGATCCAGAAAAGTGTGAGCATGCAGTCCAAAAGTCACAACAAAGCACATGGAGGCAATATCACTACAGTGGATAAGCTCTGAGAATAACGATGACTGATGATCTCAATGGAGGCTCAAAGATTACAACATCACATGGAGACAATGCTGCAACAAGATGAAATGAAGTTACATGCTGGATGACATACTCAAAGAATTCTCAAAAACATCCAAGACAAAATCAGTCATCAATGGATCACTGCTAATAGTGCAAAGTATCAAGTCATTGAAGAATCAAGAACTACGAGCCAAGAAGTCAAACAAACATAGAATGCTAGAATCCAAAATATTATTTCTGGGGTGACCTCCCTTAGGGGGAGATTGTTAGGAATATAAATATTCATGTGAAGACTCGGTCACCCTGAGTATCTGTTTAGCATTTATGTAGCTCGTAGGTATATTATTACTAGTTTAGTATTATTATTATTAGTTAAGATATATTAGTATTTGTAGGAGTGGGCCGGGTCTTTACCCACTATCAGCTCACTCTACAGCCCGCTAGGGGCACCTAAACAATGTAGTATAGATACCCCTTCCCACACATGGGAATGATTGGAACTTCTAATCTAATATTTCACAAGTTTCCTTCATTCTCTCTCTCTAGAACTCCCACCTTCTTTTTCTCTCTAAATTCGGTCCAAGATCTCATCATTCGTGTGTTATAAGTTAAGTGAATATGTTACAAGTTTGCATGTGGCTACATGATTTAATTGTTAAGATTATGTGTACTTATTTGGTTATTTTTTTTTATTAATTACTTGATTTTTTGTTTAAATTGTATGACGAGTTGTAAGCAAAAAAGGGTATTTTTTTAATAGAAAATAAATTGACTAAATAACTATGAAACTTGATGTGATGAATTATAAATATTGCAAAGTCTTATGTGCCGATAGTGGTTCGCTTCGCACGGTAATTTGTTCCCAGGCGAGACTAGCAATATTATAGTTTATTACATGTTTTTTTTAAGACTTAAAATCATAAACTTTTAATTGAGTGATGAGTTTTGTACCAATAGTGTGAACGGCTCACCCAGTTTTGACAAACTATAAGAGGGGTATAAGGAGGATTGACATTAAATTGTCAAACCGAAAGAGACATTTTTAATTGGCATTTAGTGCTGACGTTTGTCTCTCCGCTCCTTTATGCGTCTAATTGGAGCTACAAAGTAAGCTATTAATGTAGAAAATCATCTTAAGGCTGAATTGACCTCAATTCCACGCGCCACTTTGTGGTAATTATCGGATATAGTGGGCGATAATTGTAGGTAATTCTTTGATTGGTGAACCCAATACCTCAATTAAAACTTTGTTGATTTAAATCTTAGCCTAAATTGGTAAATAAAAACGTTTTGAAAACTTATGATACGAAGATGTGTGCATGCTTCTTCGTACATATTTTGATTGACACATCAAAATTAGTACCATAAAATTTAAGTTTATGCCATCTAATTATATGAAACACTTGAAGTTATTATTTAGCCTAGGTGAGATCTTACCAAGATTTTAATGATAATGTAAATTTCCATTATGCGTGAGACCAGTAATGGAGAATTTGCAGTTTCTAAATTAGATGACTTAATTAACTTGTTAGTGAGACCTAGAAACTTAAGGCATGAGATGGGATGAAACATGCTTACTTTGCAAATTTTATTTGGCAAATGTAAATCCCATAATGATCTAGGAGTCGGAAATTGTTTGCCGATTCTTGTTCGACAGATTACCATATTTTGTACTTTCACTACTAGCAGATCAACTGATGTAGTGAAACTATGAAAATTTGGATCCTAGTTTTCAAGAAGACTAAATGGTTATATGAATATTTCCTGGGTAATTTTATTTTCTTGAAAAGTTGTATTATCAGAATACTAATATTTGAACTTTTTCTGTAGAAATGGCTCAACCCGATAATGCTATACTAAGTTCTGCTTTCAAAAACCACTTTGAAAGGGAAAAATTGACTGGCCTGAATTTCAATGACTGGTATAGGTCACTCAGGATTGTCTTGAGAGTGTCCAAAAAGCTGGAATACTTGAATAAGCCTTGCCCTCAAGAACCAGCTGCTATTGAACCCGAGGAGGTCAGAGAAGCCTGGAAATTGGAGTACTAAAAGCACAATGAAGTTGCGTGCTTGACGCTTGGAAGTATGGTTCCCAAATTGCAAAAGCAGTTTGAGAACTATTTTCCTCATGATATGCTGGAAGAACTCCAAAAGACTTATGAGAAGCCACCTGCAGTTGAATTGTATTATTTGATCGATGCATCACACAGCTGTAAGCAGGGGGAAGGTAAACCTGTTTGTTGATGCAAATAATGTTCTAAAAACGTTATTTATATCTTTCGATTACTTCACGTTTTGAGGATAACAAAATGTTAAATCACATTACGTTAAAATTAACGTAAACAAGTTTTTAATCTGAAGATCCCGTTTCAACGCAAATCACTCTAGAACAAATTTACAACTTGACAAATGATCAAAGAGTGAATTTGTGTATTAAGACTTCACATTTTCATGTGACAAAACATTTTTTTTTCAAAAATACACATGACAAATTATTTTTGAATTATTAAGAAATGTTTTAATGGAAAAATAAGTTTGAAAATCACAACAGCTATTTTTCCCCCCAAAATCCGCTCCAAACTTCCCCAAATAAGTTTTCACCAGAAAAGACAAAATTTGGAGCGTCCTTGTCTGGGACGGCTCCACGGTTCCACTAAATTTAGTGGAGCCGTAGTGCATTTAGTGGAGCCGTCCGTACAAAATTTTCTGTAACGTTCAGATTTTTCTTGCCTATAAAAACCAACCCCATTCACAGTTTTTAGGCATCCTTACACACACAAAACTTTCTGAGTTGAATACTCTCTTCAAACTTTCTTTCTTTGAACATTTAGATTAGTTTTTTCTTTTGTTCAAGAGTGATCCAATCATCCTCCAAGTGATCCTCTTCATTCCTCTTTACTAGCAAGAGAAGAACACAAGTATCCAAGTTGATACAAGGTGTTATCATTCCTCTTCATTAGCAAGAGAAGAACTCAAAGTATTCAAGAAGATACAAGAGTTGTAGTTGTTAGGTTTTTTGTAACACTTGTTACATCCTTGTTGTATCTTAGCATACATCAAGATTATCTTTCTTTTGTGAGAGTGTGAGTGAAGATCATTGTGATCTTAAGAGATAGTGAAGATCTCTTAAAGCCATTGGGCTTGTGTGTGAGTGATCAAAGGATCTAGAGTAGTTAGATTGAGTAGAGTGAAGTGAGAGTTGATCTTTGTGATCGTGTTGAGATCTTGGTGATCTCTTGTAGCCATTGGGCTTGAGTGATTGGTCACGAGGACCTTGGTGGATTGGTGCTAGCTAAGATTAGCACTCGACATCTAGCTTAGCGTCGGTAATAGGATAAGCGACGTGTACGGTTTTCTCCGCCTGAAGGGAGGTTGTTGACATAGTGCTTGAAACTCTCGAGTGTGGTACTCGGGGAGTGGAGTAGGGCGAAGAAGAGCTTCGTAGCCGAACCACTATAAATCCTTTGTCTTGGTTTGATCTTTCCAACTCTACTCTTTACTTTTATTATTTAGTATTAGTTAGTTTAGTGTGTGGTTCATATTGGTGTTGATTGATTACACATAGAGTTCGAATCAAAGTTTCCAATAGCTAACTTTTAAAACAAGATTTTTAAAAGAACTTAAAACCGGCAAACTATTCAACCCCCCCTTCTAGTTTCCCACAATTGGTATCAGGAGCCACGTCAGTCAAGATTTTAAAGTATATTGTATTTTAAAACTTGAATCGATCAATGGATTCAGACAAATATCTAGAAGGGAAATCTATGCAAAGACGACCACTTTTCGAAACCGATTGTTTTATTTATTGGAAAACAAGATTCGAAACGTATGTGAAATCAAAAGACATTGATCTTTGGCATGTTATTACCGAGGGTGACTTTCAACCTATTCAAAAGAATCCGGAAACTAAAATGGATGAAATAGTTTCTTATGATAAACAAAGTGATGAACTTAAAAGGAAATTAGCCAAAAATAATGAGGCTAAAATGATGATTTATAATGCTTTGCCTAAAAAGGAATTTGAAAGAATTTTCATGTGTAATACGGCAAAAGATATTTGGAAAACTTTGTTAGTCACTCACCAAGGTAATAACCAAGTCAAAGAGAACAAGATAGATCTTCTTGTTCAACAATATGAACAATTTTCAATTACGGAAGATGAGTCAATAGATAATGCTTTTGCTAGATTCAATACTATTATTACTAGTCTTAAAGCTCTTGATGAAGGTTACTCTAGCAAGAATTATGTTAGGAAGTTTCTTAGGGCTCTACATCCTAAATGGAGAGCAAAGGTTACCGCCATAGAAGAGTTAAAGGACTTGGCGACGTTGTCACTCGATGAACTCATAGGAAACTTGAAAGTTCACGAGATGATAATTAAGAAAGACTCCGATATAGTCAAAGGCAAAAGCGAGAGAGTTAGATCTCTAGCATTGAAAGCCAAGAAGGAGTCCAGTGATGAGGAATGTTCGAGTTCCGATAGTGATGATGAGGAATATGCATTAGCGGTTAGGGACTTTAAAAAGTTTTTTAGGAGAAGAGGTAGGTTCGTTAGGCAACCTCGTGATAAGAAGAAGACATCACAAAAGAACCATGTTGAAAAGAAAGGGACAAGTGATAGGAAATGCTTTAGATGCAGAGATCCTAATCACCTCATAGGATAGTGTCCCAAACCACGGAAATTCAACAACCAACGAGCTTTCATAGGAGGCTCCTGGAGTGATAGCGGTGACGATGAAGAAAAGAATCCCAAGGACGAAACATGTCTAATGGCTCATGCTTCTAATGAGGTACGTTACGACTACCCTGATTTTATAGATGACAACTCGTCAATAGATGATAACATACTAAATGACGAACATAATAATCTATGCAAAATTGTTTCAAAAATGTTAAGTAGAAACAAATCACTAAAATCAAAATTGCATGAACTTGAAGTAGAAATTTTAGAACTAAAGGAACAAGTCAAAAGACTTGAAAGAAATAAAGAAGTAGACATAGATTGTGAATCATGTATAAATCTTTGAGTAGAAAATGAAAAGCTCAAGGAAAATGCAATTAGGATCATTAGGTTTAAAAAGGAAATAGAAAATGCTTCGACAAATAAAACAAATCAAGTAAAATCTGTCAAACTTACGAAGTCTGTCAAATCCCCAGACGGCACCACTAAAGGTACCAACGGTACCATTAAATTTAACGGAACCGTAGTACCGTCTGGCACTGGAGACAGAACTGAGTCAAATTTCAAGAACAAATCAGGTCCTAAACCAACTCACGTAGTTGTAAATGGTACAAAGGTCTCTATTGCTAGTATAGAGGAAGTCAAAAGATTTTACAAACCTATGTCAAACCCCAGACCTGGATTTGTAAAACCCAACACTAGGTCTAAGACTCCTCCACCTAGAAAAACAAACACTCCCAAACCTCGGTCAGGAACTCCTCTACCGAGACGTAACTCTAGAAGAAAAAGTTTTCCAAGTAACTATCCCGTAACTTGGAATGACCGTCAACTACAAAGTTACTTGCCATGGGAAATTTTCCCTCCGTTCCAACATCCTAACCACATGCAAGTAATGCATGGAATGTTTAATGCTAACCACTTTGGACCCATGAGATATTGGGGACCAAATGTTTGAATGTTTGTCTTATGCAATAGATATGCTTGGGAATTGACTTGGAGCCTGACGAATGGGTCAAGGATGGTGGATGTACTAACCACATGATGGGCAACCAAAGCCTATTCTCATCATACAAGGCATACAACGGAGGTAATGTCACTTTCGGTAGCAAACTTAAGGGCAACATTATAGGCAAAGGTACGATTACTCAAGACTCTCTCACTATTAGAAATGTTGAGCACGTAGATAATTTAGGATTTAACTTACTTAGCATTAGTCAAATGGTAGATAATAAGTGTAGAGTTATATTCTCCGAAGAGGGTAGTGAGATTATTAAGAATGGCAAAACCATAGGCAATGGAGTTAGGAAAAATGGCTTATTTGTCATGAAGTTAGGAAATAAGCCTCAAGATAAGATTTGTCTAGCAACCATAGATGATAATACCACTTTGTGGCATAGGAGACTAGGTCATGCCAATATGCATTTAATATAATCATTGGCATCTAAGGAACTAGTTAGAAACTTACCTAAGATTAAGTTTGACAAACATTTTTGTGACGCTTGTAAAGTTGGAAAACAAGCTCATTCTAGTCACAAAGCTAAGAATATGGTCTCAACCTCTAGATGCCTAGAACTTCTTCACATGGAATTATTCGGTCCATCCGCCGTACGGAGCTACGGAGGAAATCACTACACCTTAGTAATAGTTGATGACTATTCTAGGTATACTTGGACGAGGTTTCTTAAGAATAAGACACAAGCTTTTGAGGAATTTGAAATCTTTAGTAAGAAAGTTCAAAATCAACTAGGATGTACAATAGTTTCTATTAGGACGGATCATGGTCGGGAATTTGATAATGAAGTGCAATTCAGAGCATATTGTGATGCTAATGGTATTACTCACAATTTCTCAGCTCCACGCACTCCTCAATCAAATGGGGTAGTTGAGCGGAAAAATCGTACTCTACAAGAAATGAGTAGAACGATGTTGAATGAACAATCAATTCCGCAAAAGTTTTGGTGTAACGCGGTGGACACCTCAACTTACATTCTTAATAGGATTCTAATTAGACCTATCTTAGGAAAAACTCCATATGAAATCATGAAAGGTAGAAAACCTACTCTTGATTACTTTAGAGTGTTTGGAAGCAAGTGCTTCATACTAAACACTAAAGATTATCTCACCAAGTTTGACCCAAAGTATTACGAAGGTGTATTCCTAGGTTACTCCCAAAATAGTAAAGCCTATGTTGTCCTAAATAGAGAAACCATGAAAGTCGAAGAATCACTCAACGTGACATTCGATGAAAGTCCTCCACAAACTAAGATATCACCATTGGTGGATGATGACTTAGATGAGGACGAAGCCATTAAGGTTAATGGCAAAAAAACCTTAGAAGATGACATTGAGGATGAAATAGTTGAAGTTGACGAAATTGTCAACATTAAGGAATCCAAAAACCATCCTATTGAAAATGTCATAGGTAACCTAAACCAAAGAACCCTTAGGTCACAAGCACAAAACAAAAGTAATTTCTTTTGTTTCATATCAACAGTAGAAACTAAGAATGTAGGTGAAGCAATTAAGGATGAAAGTTGGATAGTTGCCATGCAAGAAGAACTTAATCAATTCACCGCAAACCAAGTTTGGGATTTAGTACCTCTTCCTAAAAATCAAACAATCATAGGAACTAAGTGGGTGTTTAGGAATAAACTCGACGAAAATGGCGTCGTAGTTAGGAATAAGGCAAGGTTGGTAGCACAAGGCTATAACCAACAAGAGGGAATAGATTATGATGAAACCTATGCACCTGTAGCTAGATTAGAATCAATTAGAATACTCCTTGCCTATGCTTGTGCCTTAGACTTTAAACTATACCAAATAGACGTGAAGAGTGCGTTCCTTAATGTTTATATCAACGAGGAGGTGTATGTTGCACAACCTCCGGGATTCGTTGATTTAGAATATCCGAATCATGTTTATAAACTCAAGAAAGCACTCTATGGTCTTAAGCAAGCTCTTAAAGCTTGGTATGATAGACTGAAAGCTTTCTTGATTGAACATGAATACACCATGGGAAAGGTTGATAACACACTCTTCACAAAGAAAAGAGATTCACATCTCATCATTGTTCAAATATATGTCGACGACATTATATTCGGATCAACTTGTACAGAGATGTGCGATGATTTCTCTAAGATCATGCATGACGAGTTTGAAATGAGCATGATGGGCGAATTAAATTTCTTCCTTGGTCTACAAATTAAACAAATGGAAGATGGCATCTTCTTTAATCAAGCTAAGTATAGTAAAGAGATGTTTAAGAAGTTTAGTTTAGAAGAGCCTAAGCCTATGAAAACTCCCATGTCCACTGAAATAAAACTCACGAAAGATGAAGAAGGTGAGTCAGTGGATAGCACTAAGTATAGAGGTATGATAGGAAGTTTACTATACCTCACGGCAAGTAGGCCCGACATCATGTTTAGTGTCTGCCTTTGTGCTCGCTTCCAAGAGGATCCCAAAACCTCTCACCTTGAAGCGGTTAAGCGTATCTTCTGATACATTAAAGACACTATACACTTGGGATTATTCTATCCCAAGGGGACCGGTGTAGAAACTGTTGTCTATGCCGACCCTGATCATGCAGGAGATTATGTGGATCGAAAAAGTACGACTGGCGTTTGTACCTTCATGGGTTGTTGCATAACTTCTTGGTTCTCCAAGAAACAAACGGCTCTTGCTATCTTCACGACCGAAGCCGAGTACGTAAGCGCCGAAAAGGCATGTCAACAAACACTATGGATGAAACAAGCTCTTATAGACTATGACATCCATTTAGATGACGTCCCCATTATGTGTGATAATAAAGGTGCTATTGACTTGAGCAAAAACCCCGTTCAACATTCTCGTACTAAACACATTGAAATTCACCACCACTTTCTTCGCGATAATGTTCAGAAAGGAAATATTTCTATTGAGAAAGTTCCTTCTCAGGACAATATCGCAGACATCTTAACCAAACCTCTCAAACGAGAATCATTTAACTACCTCCGTCTAGGTCTAGGAATGATGGATCATATTCCATAAATCTCATGACTCTTGAAGTCATCTCGCGAGTCTCGTTTATTCTAGTTTAGGTTTCCTTAGTCAAAAGAATTTGTTAGGTAAAAATTCTTTCCTCGTGTCAATAGGTCTCACTAAAATAGCGAGACTTATTCGTCAAAAATCAAAATGGGACAGAAAACAGTCCCAGCAGATCACGGCTCCACTAAATGTGGCACGGCACCGTTAAATTTAACGGTACCGTGGAACCGTGCATCTGGTACATCACGTATTTCAGTCCCCTTTTCCCACATCACTTATTTCAAACATCATCAACCTCTGCAACTGCTGTTGTAACCTAACCTCACAATCCAAAACTCCACTGCACTTCTTCTAGATCATATTGAAGACATTGATTTTCAAGATTATCAATCACCTCTACCCTTTCAACATAAAGTGTAAGTTATCTTACTCTAATTTTCTTTAATTTTGAGTCTAGGGTTTACTCATAAATGAAAAATGAATTGGGGCTTTTCAAATAAACTTTCAAATTGAAGTCATCAACACTAAGACTTTTGAAAATCTTTGGTGTCAAAAACATTGAAGTCACCAAACACCCCAATTCTAGTATTTTCAAAATTTCACGAAATTAGGACCATGAAATGTTTTTCGTGCATTGTTGATGCAAACTAAAAACACATTTTCATGCATACATGATCTCACGAATACTGATCGAATTACATAATCAATATGTATTTTTCGACATATTTGTTTGAGCAAAAGTAAAATTAGGAGTGTTTGGGTAATCTCATTATTTTCTATCGAGTCGAGATCACCGCACCTCCACATAGTTTGCATATAGGCACACACTAGGCATGTGTTTAAAGCAACTATTCTTTTCACTAATTTTTCCTAAAAATTTCTTTTTATATAGGAAACAAAAATGTCTCATGAATATGATTTTGATCATCTCCTAACCAATACCTACACACCCGAAATCTCTCGTGAACCCACAACACCCGGTAACCACATTCGTGCCTATGTCAATCTTGAAACCCGTCGGTTTCATGAAGGCCGTGTCGTTGATCCGTCCTTAGTTTACCATCGGGACATCAACACTTCCTTTAGAGCTATAGGATTCGATTGTTTACTCCACATCAACGAGCACATTTGTCCTCGTTTTGTGTTGGAATTCTTTCGACAAGTTGAACTCGTACTTAACGAGGATCAATCATTGTCACTTTGGTTTTGGGTCCAAAATTTCAAATTCGTCCTAACTCTTGAGCAATTTGCTCAAATCCTCCGAATACCCAATCATGGGCAATGTGCCTATACTGAAGATTGGTGTCTTGAGTCTCTCTTTCACTATCGTGAGGAGAATAGTCCGTACTGTTCATACATACCCTCTCCAACCGAACTAACCAAACTCATCCGTACTTATAAGTACCCTTCTCACCCTAATCCAATGAAAATTCGTTTGGAAGAGGTTCGTCATGAACTACTTTCTTGGGCAGTCATCTTTCGAGAAAATGTTCTAAGTCTCACAGGAAATCGTGAGCAACTCCCGGCGTGTTGTGCTCATATGATTTACTGTCTCCTAACCCAACAACCGTACAATCTCGCTTACTTCTTCGCTAAGCGAATTGTTCATCTCAAGGGTAACAAGAATAAATTGATACCCTATGGGATGTTCCTAACCCGTCTCTATCACCATTTCATGAACCTACACCCTTACCTTAACGGCCCTTAATACTCACTTGTCAAACCTATCATGAAACCCATAAACGAGTCACATGTCTCATCAATCCTCATTTCCGAATCCTCCACCCATTATGCACCCTTTGATGTTCCAAATCATGACAATGAGACACACGCTCAAGACAAGAGTGTGCCAAGAATGGGGGAATGCTTAAGTCATAAGCAGTCTTGAAGAGATTTACATCTCTTAATAGGATTTATCTATGAATCAATGCTAATTGTTTTCTTTCATGCTTAACTATCTCTTTGCATAATTAATCTATGTGATATTTGGATGATAGCTTATTTTGTCTCTTATAATTGCATGCTTATGATTATCTTAGGAAACTACATGATAATCTTTATATGCTAGTTGTAGCATAATATGGGATATTTTAGGTAAATAAATACCTAGTGAGTTGAGGCACTGTCATTTCCAGGAACTAGTTCCCCTAGAAAACATCCCCCTAGCTGCCCAGAACTAGCCAGCACAGAAATTTTCATGAAAACAGTGTCACGGTACCACTAAATAGGGATGGTACCGTTAAATTTAATAGTACCGTGGGTCATTTAGAGGAACCGTGTCCCTTTTTGACGGATTTTTATTGTTCCTCCTAAAAACCTTGCAACCCTAACCTCAAACCTGCAAATTTTGCAACCTCACACACACCCTAAGATTCCCTTGCTACACCATAGGACACTCCCATCAACTTTAATTCAAATCTCACCCATCTTGCCTATATAAAGCCTCACCTTGCAAGCTTATCTTTCACTTCATCTTCAACCTCCCATCACACACATCCATGGCTTCCACCCAAGGATCCACCTCTCACATTTCCAAGAAACCTAGAATCACCGTGAAACCACCTTCAAAACCACTCTTTGTAGATCTTACAAAAGATGATGAAGCAATGACACCACCTTCCCAAGCCACTCCATACTCACCATCACCACCTAATGCACCCTCTAAAACATCCTCTTCCTACACAACATCTTCATCATCCTTCCACACCACATCATCAATGGAGTACACACTATCCCCCATAACTCCATTGGACTATGCCATGCCAACTCCATCTCCAACAAACTCACCACAATCACCCTCTCCTATCATGGCACAACCCATTCAACCTCATCCCTTTGATTTGCATAGTGCTAATTGCCTATGTTGTCTCCATAACCGTAATCTCATCTTCTTCTTAAGAGATGAGATTCATTTCATTTCTCCTTTATAGAACATCTCTTAACACCACCACCACCACCCCAAATGATGCCACAATCTCCACCACCTCCTAACCCAAACAACTAAACATTACTTTGTTTAGTGTCTCAACAATAACTCTTTAGGACCCTTCCGGGAAATGAAGCTTGCCTCTAGTCATTAGGGATTTATGCTTATCATTGTCTCTTTTATGTTTATCATGAAGTCATACCTATGTATGACATTTCTTTTCTTTTTATGAATGAATGGGCTTTTATGAGGGTTATCTCTTTTTATCTTTTATTTTTAGCTACTTAGTTTTTTTTTTTTTTTTTTTTTTCTACTTAGGTTTTTTTTTTTTTTTTTTTTATGGTTGGATATTTGTCAAAATGTGCTACTTGTTAGATATTGTACATGTGTTATCTAACTTTGTTTTGTAGCATACACCATTGCTCGATTCCTTGGTGTTCTCCAAATAAGGGGGAGTATACATCAAGGGGGAGCCTTTGTCACCTTTTTGATTCGACAAAAAAGGGGAGAAATGGGAGTAAACTCATTAAAAACTTGTTAAAACTAATCTTAACTTAAAATGAGTTTATATTTTGTCATCATCAAAAAGGGGGAGATTGTTGATGCAAATAATGTTCTAAAAACGTTATTTATATCTTTCGATTACTTCACGTTTTGAGGATGACGAAATGTGAAATCACGTTACGTTAAAATTAACGTAAACAAGTTTTTAATCGGAAGATCCCGTTTCAACGCAAATCACTCTAGAACAAATTTACAACTTGACAAATGATCAAAGAAGTGAATTTGTGTTTTAAGACTTCACATTTTAATGTGACAAAACATTTTTTTTTCAAAAATACACATGACAAATTATTTTTGAATTATTAAGAAATGTTTTAATTCAAAAATAAGTTAGAAAATCACAACAGCTAATTTTCCCCCCAAAGTCAGCTCCAAACTTCCCCAAATAAGTTTTCACCAGAAAAGACAAAATTTGGAGCGTCCTTGTCTGGGACGGCTCCACGGTTCCACTAAATTTAGTGGAGCCGTGGTGCATTTAGTGGAGCCGTCCGTACAAAATTTTCTGTAACGTTCAGATTTTTCTGGCCTATAAAAACCAACCCCATTCACATTTTTTAGGCATCCTTAAACACACAAAACTTTCTGAGTTGAATACTCTCTTCACACTTTCTTTCTTTGATCATTTAGATTAGTTTTTTCTTTTTTTCAAGAGTGATCCAATCTTCCTTCAAGTGATCCTCTTCATTCCTCTTTACTAGCAAGAGAAGAACACAAGTATCCAAGTTGATACAAGGTGTTATCATTCCTCTTCATTAGCAAGAGAAGAACTGAAAGTATTCAAGAAGATACAAGAGTTGTAGTTGTTAGGTTTTTGGTAACACTTGTTACATCCTTGTTTTATCTTAGCATGCATCAAGATTATCTTTCTTTTGTGAGAGTGTGAGTGAAGATCATTGTGATCTTAAGAGATAGTGAAGATCTCTAAAGCCATTGGGCTTGTGTGTGAGTGATCAAAGGATCTAGAGTAGTTAGATTGAGTAGAGTGAAGTGAGAGTTGATCTTTGTGATCGTGTTGAGATCTTGGTGATCTCTTGTAGCCATTGGGCTTGAGTGATTGGTCACGTGGTCCTTGGTAGATTGGTGCTAGCTAAGATTAGCACTCGACATCTAGCTTAGTGTCGGTAATAGGATAAGTGACGTGTACGGTTTTCTCCACCTGAAGGGAGGTTGTTGACATAGTGCTTGAAACTCTCGAGTGTGGTACTCGGGGAGTGGAGTAGGGTGAAGAAGAGCTTCGTAGCCAAACCACTATAAATCCTTTATCTTGGTTTGATCATTCCAACTCTACTCTTTACTTTTATTATTTAGTATTAGTTAGTTTAGTGTGTGGTTCATATTGGTGTTGATTGATTACACATAGAGTTCGAATCAAAGGTTCCAATATCTAACTTTTAAAACAAGATTTTTAAAAGAACTTAAAACCGGCAAACTATTCAACCCCCTTCTAGTTTCCCACACTGTTAGTGATTTGAAGATGTACATGGACCAACTACACCAGATCAACTACGTCTATCCTGAGAATGTATGTGTGAACCTAATCAACCGATCCTTGAACAAGGATTTTAAAGGTTTTGTTCAAAATTATAACATGCATTGCTCGGGGAAGACAGTCACGGAATTGCTCGCAATGCTCGTGGACTATGAGAAGGGTTTACCAAACAAGGCACCTACTCCTCAGGTATTCGCTATACAAGGAGGTAGGATCCAAAAGCCAAAACCACAGGCGAATAAGAAGGGTAAGGGTAAGGTTGAAAAGGGTAAGCAAGTTATGGCCTATCAACCTATGCCCAAGAAGAACAACCCTAAGAAGAACAAGGTGAATCCGAACAAGAAGGATCACGCTTGTCACCACTGCCATGAGATAGGACATTGAAAGTGGAACTGTTCACTCTATCTCGAGGAGTTGCGTGTGAAAAAGATGAAGGTTGAGGCTGGTAAACCCAGCACTTTAGGTAACTTTTTCATGATTGAATTATTTTCATTAACTCATAAAATAAATTCCTGGGTATACGATACTGGATGTGGTATTCATATATGCAATACACTGCAGGGGTTTAGAGTTGAAAGAAGACTGGCCTATGGGGAACAATATCAGCACGTGGGTAACGGAGCACATGTAGCTGTTGAAGCTATAGGCGTATTTAAATTAGTTTTGCCTTCGAGCTTAGTACTATTTTTAAATAATTGTCATTATGCACCTACTATTGTTAGAGGTGTGGTTTCCTTTTCGTGTTTATTGGATATTGATTTGCAACATACTGTTACAAGCAATGAAATTTTTGTTTCGTTATATAATGTTTTTTTTATTTTAATGCTATTGCTGTGAATGGCGTATTTGAAATTGATATGAATGAATGCAATAATTTTAATTCAATGTATAGCATCAATAATAAGAGAATCAAGAATGTCTTGGATTCATCTTATCTTTGGCATTGTCGACTTGCTCATATAGGCAAGACTCGTATGGAAAAGCTACAACGCGATGGGCTTATACAAGATATCAATGATGAATCATTTGATAAATGCGAATCATGTATATCTGGGAAGATGACAAAGAAACCTTTCAATAATTGTTTGGAAAGGGCTTATGATCTAACTGGTTTGATACATACTGATGTGTGTGGACCACTTAGACATCTGTCAAAGAGAGGTGCTAGCTACTTCTTAACCTTTACTGATGATTTCAGCCGTTATGGATATGTTTATTTACTTAAACATAAACATGAAGTATTTGAAACATTCAAGGTTTTCAAAGCAGAAGTAGAACTTCAACTTGAAAAGAACATTAAAGCTCTTCGATCCGATAGAGGTGGTGAATACCTGAGTCAAGAGTTTAAAGATTATTTAGCTGAGAATGGAATTGTAACAACCGTGATTTAGTTTTTATGTGGTGTGTATTATGTGCTTATATGTGCTTAGATGTGGTATATGTGTGGTTTGTGGGTAATAGGTACGTGAGTTTAGCATTAAATCCCTTGATGTGATATTTTCCTCATGAGTTGAGTAATGTTGAAAAATGCATTTTGATCGCCTTTGTGGTGTAGAAATGACTTATGTAATTTTGGTGTTTGTGATTTTGCGTAACGATTCTCCGTTCAATCATTTGAGCGTTAGTAAGTTACGTGGAGGTTATTTTTATGGAGTATATTAATGTTAAGTGTGAAAATTCTATTTTTGGAAACTTTATTTTGAAAATGATATTTTTTCCGGATTGTCGTAAAAACGAAGGTTTATCGCGCAAAGTGTTAATTTAAGAATAGGGTTTTTATAAAATACAAAGAGTACAAGGTTTTTAGTGTAATAATTAAATTTAATAAAAAAAATAAAAATAACTATATATATATATATATATATATATATATATATATATATATATATATATAAAATATATATATATATATATATATATATTAAAATTTCGGCCGAATAAGGGTTAGGAAAAAAAAAGGAAACCAAATTGTATCCTAATTGCAAAACTTGGAGGAAAAGATATCTAGAACCTTCCCTAGAGCATTATAAATACAAAACCAAAACCCTCATTCTCTCCTAATGAAATTTTCGGCCAAAACCTAAGGGAGAAGAGGAGAAGAATTTTTTTTAGGGTTTTCATCATACAATAATCAAGGTAAGTTTATAATATTTATACTTAATTAATTTTTATGATTCATGTAATACAAATTGTGATGGATTAGGGTTTATATTTAGGTCTGTAAATTAATGTTATAAAACATATTGGGATCATTAATTAGTAATATTATGGTGATTGGTGAAAAGATTAGGGTTTAAAACTTGATAGTTAATGAGTTAAGTTTCTTGCAGAATTATAAGGCTGTAAAGATTCGATTGTGTTTAAAAGATGGTAATGAGTTAGATCACGAATTTTATGTCTAAATTGTAGTTCAGTGAAAGATCTTTCCAAAAAGTCCGACCACAAGTGTTTTCTAGGTTGGGAAGTCAATCAAATGAATTTTGTGAGTTAAGGTGTCAAAACTGTTAAACCGGGACAGAATTAGGGTAAAAGTATTAAGGTCAATGGTGGCTTTTAAAGTGTAATTAGAGTTAGGCCTTCTGTGGGAATTGAGTTCTATATTATATTAGACATCCATGCGAAAATTACACGATAATAAGTTGTACGAGTAGGTCTACGAGGTCAAAACTTTTTCATGTCCGATCAGATCCGAATCTGGATAGTTGTCATGTTTGATTTTTCATTGGGTACTTGTGTGTGTTTTTAGTGCATGGTCTTCTGGGAAAAGCTTGTATGCTTATGAAGGATCATGGTGAATTTTTGGTGTGAGTTGTGAAGCTTTATTCGCTATGATTTTATGTGGGTGAAAGTACCCTACAAATCTGCGTTTTCTGAAGTTTTAATAAAGGGATTTAGTGAGTGTAAAGTATTGAGTGATGATTAGTATGGAGTCTAGGTAATCCATAGTGGGTTATATGAACCTTAGACATCCATCATATATATGTGTTACATGGACTATAGCTTTTGGCTTGGTCGCGTGTAATGTGATATTATTGTGTTGTATAGATTTGTGAGTTGCTTGTTTGGAAGCTGCGGAGTTGAGGTGAGTTCATAGTCCCATATTTTTACTTTGTTTTAAACTTGGGATGGAGATGATGCTTGTTAATATTGTTTTTGAGTTACTGTGATTATGTGTTGTTAAAATGCATGGACTTGTAATGGTTATTATATGTATACTGCATGTTATTGTGGTGTTTAATTGTGGTGATTATTTGAGTGGGAAAGTCCTAGTGGCTCTACTCATTATAATTATCTTGGATCGGTGGGCACGTTCCGTCCCAATGGTGGTGGTATTTGGATCGGCGGGCACGTTCCGTCCCAGTTTATTGGATTGGTGGGCACGTTCCGTCCCGTAAGCTATGATTGCATGTTAGTTGTATAATAACTATATTGTTGCTGTCCTGCTATGTTTTATAATCACAGTAAACTGATGATCAAGGTGTTTTGTGTGTCTTAAACCTATGAATCTCACCAACATTATGTTGACGTTTTTAAGCATCATTTTCAGGTGAGCATTCTAAGACTAAGATAGATGGGCGCGATTAGAAGAGACCTAGTTTGCATTTGAGGATGACTATCTTTGAGTTTTTATTTGATTAAGTTGGATTTGTTTTATGATACATTTAATGTCGTTCATTAATACTTTATGTTTTAATGGAGATACCTTGGAGTTTGTTTTTGGTTGTTTTATTTTGGTGTATCGTTACGACACTTTGTGTCTGTTCTTTACTCTTTATATTTGCATATAGTAATTCTCTATATAGACGCCAGGTGTTGTGATGATATCCATGATGTTGCACTCGCGTTTCCGCCATCGGTGAGGTGTGACAAATTGGTGTCAGAGACTTGGTTATAGAGAAGTAGTTGGTTGAACCTAGACTATAACCTAGGAGTCCCTCATATAGTTGCATTTAGGGATTATGTGTAAGTATGGTATTTTATATGTCTATTTTTCTTGAGTTTATTAGTAGTTTCGTCTAGTTTCGGACGCCGATTGAACCCCCATACTTAGTGTTGTATACGTAGATTATATTATGTCACCTCCCTCGCGTAAGAAGTTTCATTGGGCTATCATTTTGCTACCGGTTGTAAGGGAAGTGGTAGGATGAAGCGGACTAACCGCAGAATCCGAGTTCCCGCTAGCATAAATCTATGTTTGGACAAGAACGGGATGTATATGGAAAACATTGATGGAGAAGAAGTGGAGAGGTTTGCAACCACGCTGACTGCTGGAGATGGAGCCGTTACCAAGTACTCTGGGAAGTGTCCTCACTTCTTATATGAAGGAAAGGTGGTTCTGTTTAAACCTAGTGAGTTGTATGTACTTGTTGATCATGCGGTGTTGGAAGAGAGAAACAGGAATGGGTGGTTGAGCAAAAATGAAGGGGAGTTAGGATGGAATGATGTGGTATCGGATCTGGAGTCCGCAGCAGGTAGTAAGTTTTACCGATCTGAGTGGGGATAAAAGTGGAGTTTGAGCCATTGTGCGACGTCTTTTGTTTTGTGTCATGTTTTGGAATTCGTATATTGTCTTTTGCCGTCGGGAGCTATGTTGGAGCATGATTACTCCTGAATATTGGATCAGTTTTATCTATGTGATTTTGACTATAGAGTTAAGTGGTCATTGGAATTGTTCCATGATCGTTGGAATTGTTCCATGTGAGATGATTGTTTGCATGAAGTGTGGTCATAGGAGGAAGTACACTTGTGAAAGGGAGCATAGATAATTATGGTGGCCAACATAATTATGCATGCTTCACAACACAAGTGGACTTGCAAGTATGATAGCATGGATTGTGTTGTATATTAGGTGCTATGTGGTATATATGCGTTATCATTGAGATGTGTGGTTTTGGAAGCAAGTATGCGTGTGGAATAGGCCTTATAACTATGGTCGCGAACATAATTATAAGGGTATCACACACGTGAACTTGTGACCATGATTACATTGATTGATGTTTGTTGTTATATGTTGTGGTAGGTGTTATGTGATATCATGTTGATGATGGTTGTATGGTTAGAGATGTATTCTCTTAACCGTTTGGGAAATTGTTGTATGTGGGAGTGTGTGGGTGGTAGCATTCCATTCTACCTATCATATATTGATACCTCGATTGTCCGTTGGTACTAATGTTGTGATATTTAAGTTGGTTCGTTTGCTAGACTATTCAATGATAAGCCTAGTGAACTTAAACCTAGTATTGTGATTGAAATAGCTAGTGGTAAGGAGGTAGAGGTTTACAAGGTTATTCGTGGGTGTACTATAGTGCTAGAGAGTATCCCATTCACAATTGATTTGATACCTTTTGGGCATGGGAGTTTTGATGTGGTGATAGGGATGAGCTGGTTGTCTAAGCATAGGGCCGAGGTCATATGCCACGAAAAGGTAGTTCGTATACCTTTGGAGAGTGGTGGTGTCCTTCGGATACAAGGAGAGTGCTTAGGGAAGGAATTGAAAACCCTTAAGACTGCGAAGGCTAAAGAACGTAAGATAGAAGAGATTCTTGTGGTATGTGAGTTTCCTGGCGTTTTCCTGAGGACTTTTCCGGATTGCCTCCAATCCGTCAAGTTGAATTCCGTATCGAGTTGGTTCCTGGAGCGGCACCTGTGGCGAAATCCCCATATCGTTTAGCACCCTCTAAGATGCAGGAGTTGTCCGCACAGTTGCAAGAGCTTCAGGAGAAGGGGTTTATTCGACCTAGTCATTCTCCGTGGGGAGCACCTGTGTTATTTGTTAAGAAGAAGGATGGTTCGTTCCGGATGTGTATTGACTATCGGGAACTGAACAAGTTAACGGTTAAGAATCGATATCCTCTTCCTAGAATTAATGATCTGTTTGACCAACTACAAGGTGCTCGATTTTTCTAAAAGATAGATCTACATTCTGGGTATCATCAGTTGAGAGTGCATGAGAAGGATATTCCAAAGACTGCTTTTAGGACTCATTATGGACACTTTGAGTTCACGGTTATGCCATTTGGGTTGACAAATGCACCTGCGGTATTCATGGACTTGATGAATCGCGTTTGCAAGCCTTACTTGGATAAATTCGTGATTGTGTTCATAGACGACATTCTAATTTACTCTAAGTCAAAGGAGGAGCATGGAGAACATTTGAAGTTGATCCTTGGAGTGCTGGAGAAGGAGAAATTGTACGCCAAGTTCTCAAAATGCGAGTTTTGGCTTGAGGAGGTACATTTTCTTGGACATGTGGTGAATAGTGAAGGAATTCATGTAGATCCTAGTAAGATAGAAGCGGTCAAGAATTAGAAGGCTGCTACGACGCCGTCCGAGATACGCTCGTTCTTAGGATTGGCGGGTTATTACCGAAGATTTATAGCGAATTTTTCAAAGATTTCTAAACCCCTTACCTTGTTGACTCAGAAGAACAAGAAGTATGTTTGGGGAGAAGAGCAGGAGGTGGCTTTTCAGTCACTAAAGGATAGTTTGTGTAATGCACCTATTCTGACGTTACCTGATGGGCCAGATGATTTCGTTTTGTATTGTGATGCGTCGAATCAAGGATTTGGGTGTGTATTAATGCAAAGGGGTAAGGTGATAGCTTATGCATCCCGACAACTCAAGATTCATGAGAAGAATTATACCACTCATGATTTGGAGCTTGGTGCGATAGTATTTGCTCTTAAGAATTGGAGACATTATCTGTATGGCACCAAGAGTGTTGTTTATACAGATCATAGGAGTCTTCAGCATATTTTTAGTCAGAAGGAGCTGAATATGCGACAAAGAAGGTGGATTGAGTTATTTAGTGATTATGATTGCGAGATTCGCTACCATCCTGGAAAGGCGAATGTGGTAGCTGATGCTTTAAGTAGAAAGGAGCGGATTAAGCCTAAGCGTGTGCGAGCAATGTGTATGACGTTACAGTCGGGAATTAAGGGTAAGATATTGGCAGCACAAGAAGAAGCTCTTAAGGATGAGAATGCGACCTCTGAGATGCTGCGTGGCTTAGATCAACAAATGGAGAAAAAGGAGGATGGTGGACTGTATTTCTTAGATAGAATATGGGTTCCATCGGTAGGAGATATAAGGAAGTTGATAATGGATGAGGCTCATAAGTCGAGATACTCAATTCATCCAGGATCGGACAAGATGTATTATGACCTTAGAGATGCTTACTGGTGGCCGGGAATGAAGAGGGAAATAGCTGAATATGTTAGCCAATGCTTGACTTGTTTGAAAGTTAAGGCTGAGCATCAGAAACCCTCTGGATTGTTACAGCAGCCGCCGATTCCTAAGTGGAAATGGGAGAGAATAACAATGGATTTTATTACTAAGCTGCCTTGAACAAGTAATGGACATGACACGATATGGGTCATAGTGGATAGGCTGATGAAGTCTGCACATTTTTTTTGGCTATTCGTGAGGATTATAAGATGGAGAAGTTGGCGAGAATTTATATTAATGAGATTGTGGCGAGACATGGTGTGCCTGCGTCGATTATCTCTGATCGCGATAGTAGGTTTACTTTGCGGTTCTGGCAGTCGTTGGAAAAGGCGTTGGATACACGTTTGGATATGAGCACTGCTTATCATCTACAGACTGATGGGCAAAGTGAGCGAACGATTCAGACTTTGGAGGATTTACTTAGAGCGTGTGCTATTGATTTTGGAGGAAGCTGGGATACTCATTTGCCTTTGGCTGAGTTTTCCTATAACAACAGCTATCATTCCAGTATTAGATGTGCACCATTTGAGATGTTGTATGGAAGGAAGTGTAGATCACCTATTCTATGGGCAGAGGTTGGAACAAGCCAACTAATTGGTCCTGAACTAGTGCAAGAAACTACGGATAAGGTGTTTCAGATTAAGGAAAGACTTAAGGCAGCAAGAGATCGCCAAAAGAGTTAGCGGATAATCACCGTAAGCCCTTGGAATTTAGTGTGGGTGATTTTGTGATGTTGAAAGTGTCTCCTTGGAAAGGTGTTGTGCGTTTTGGTAAGAAAGGCAAGTTAGCACCAAGATATGTAGGACCGTTTGAGATTACGGAAAGAATCGGGCCGGTGGCATATCGGTTGAGATTGCCGGAAGAATTAAGTAGTGTGCATGATACGTTTCACGTATCTAATCTGAGGAAATGTTTGGCTGATGCTAGTTTGCATGTGCCATTGGATGAAATTAAGATTGACAAGACTCTTCATTTTGTTGAGGAACCTGTCGAAATTATGGACCGGGAAGTTAAGAGTATGAAACGTGGTAAGATAGCATTGGTGAAGGTACGTTGGAATTCAAAGCGTGGTCATGAGTTTACTTGGGAACGTGAGGATCAGATGAGATCCATGTATCCGAAGTTGTTTGCTGAGAAGGTTGATGAGACGAGCAGTTAAATCTCAGGAAGCGATTTCCCTAAGTGGGGGATGATGTAACAACCGTGATTTTAGCAGGTTAGTTGACTAATAGTCTCAACCTATTTAGTTTTTATGTGGTGTGTATTATGTGCTTATATGTGCTTAGATGTGGTATATGTGCGGTTTGTGGGTCATAGGTATGTGAGTTTAGCACTAAATCCCTTGATGTGATATTTTCCTCATGAGTTGAGTAATGTTGAAAAGTGCATTTTGATCGCCTTTGTGGTGTAGAAATGACTTGTGTAATTTTGGTGTATGTGATTTTGCGTAACGATTCTCCGTTCAATCATTTGAGCGTTAGTAAGTTACGTGGAGGTTATTTTTATGGAGTATATTAATGTTAAGTGTGAATATTCTATTTTTGGAAACTTTATTTTGAAAATGATATTTTTTCCGTATTGTCGTAAAAACGAAGGTTTATCGCGTAAAGTGTTAATTTAAGTATAGGGTTTTTATAAAATACAAAGAGTACAAGGTTTTTAGTGTAATAATTAAATTTAATAAAAAAAATAAAAATAAAAAAATATATATATTAAAATTTCGGCCGAATAAGGGTTAGGAAAAAAAAAGGAAACCAAATTGTATCCTAATTGCAAAACTTGGAGGAAAAGATATCTAGAACCTTCCCTAGAGCATTATAAATACAAAACCAAAACCCTCATTCTCTCCTAATGAAATTTTCGGCCAAAACCTAAGGGAGAAGTGGAGAAGAATTTTTTTTAGGGTTTTCATCATACAATAATCAAGGTAAGTTTATAATATTTATACTTAATTAACTTTTATGATTCATGTAATACAAATTGTGATGGATTAGGGTTTATATTTAGGTCTGTAAATTTATGTTATAAAACATATTGGGATCATTAATTAGTAATATTATGGTGATTGGTGAAAAGATTAGGGTTTAAAACTTGATAGTTAATGAGTTAAGTTTCTGGCAGAATTATAAGGCTGTAAAGATTCGATTGTGTTTAATAGATGGTGATGAGTTAGATCACGAATTTTATGTGTAAATTGTAGTTCAGTGAAAGAGCTTTCCAAAAAGTCTGACCACAAGTGTTTTCGAGGTTGTGAAGTCAATCAAACGAATTTTGTGAGTTAAGGTGTCAAAACTGTTAAACCGGGACAGAATTAGGGTAAAAGTATTAAGGTCAATGGTGGCTTTTAAAGTGTAATTAGGGTTAGCCCTTCTGTGGGAATTGATTTCTATATTATATTAGACTTCCACACGAAAATTAGGCGATAATAAGTTGTACGAGTAGGTCTACGAGGTCAAAATTTTTTGATGTCCAATCAGATCCGAATATGGATAGTTGTCATGTTTGATTTTTCATTGGGTACTTGTGTGTGTTTTTAGTGCATGGTATTCTGGGACAAGCTTGTATGTTTATGAAGGATCATGGTAAATTTTTGGTGTGAGTTTTGAAGCTTTATTCGCTGTGATTTTATGTGGGTGAATGTACCCTACAAATCTGCGTTTTCTGAAGTTTTAATAAAGGGATTTAGTGAGTGTAAAGTATTGAGTGATGATTAGTATGGAGTCTAGGTAATCAATAGTGGGTTATATGAACCTTAGACATCCATCATATATATGTGTTACATGGACTATAGCTTTTGGCTTGGTCGCGTGTAATGTGATATTATTGTGTTGTATAGATTTGTGAGTTGCTTGTTTGGAAGCTGCGGAGTTGAGGTGAGTTCATAGTCCCATATTTTTACTTTGTTTTAAACTTGGGATGGAGATGATGCTTGTTAATATTGTTTTTGAGTTACTGTGATTATGTGTTGTTAAAATGCATGGACTTGTAATGGTTATTATATGTATACTGCATGTTATTGTGGTGTTTAATTGTGGTGATTATTTGAGTGGGAAAGTCCTAGTGGCTCTACTCATTATAATTATCTTGGATCGGTGGGCACGTTCCGTCCCAATGGTGGTGGTATTTGGATCGGTGGGCACGTTCCGTCCCAGTTTATTGGATCGGTGGGCACGTTCCGTCTCGTAAGCTATGATTGCATGTTAGTTGTATAATAACTATATTGTTGCTGTCCTGCTATGTTTTATAATCACAGTAAACTGATGATCAAGGTGTTTTGTGTGTTTTAAACCTATGAATCTCACCAACATTATGTTGACGTTTTTAAGCATCATTTTCAGGTGAGCATTCTAAGACTAAGATAGATGGGCGCGATTAGAAGAGACCTAGTTTGCATTTGAGGATGACTATCTTTGAGTTTTTATTTGATTAAGTTGGATTTGTTTTATGATACATTTAATGTCGTTCATTAATACTTTATGTTTTAATGGAGATACCTTGGAGTTTGTTTTTGGTTGTTTTATTTTGGGGTATCGTTACGACACTTTGTGTCTGTTCTTTACTCTTTATATTTGCATATAGTAATTCTCTATATAGACGCCAGGTGTTGTGATGATATCCATGATGTTGCACTCGCGTTTCCGCCATCGGCGAGGTGTGACAGGATTGTCCAGCATCTCACATTTCCATATACTCCACAACAAAATGGTGTATCTAAGAGAAGAAATCGTACATTGTTAGACATGGTGCGATCAATGTTCCATCTTACAACTCTACCTTTATCCTTTTGGGATTATGCCTTGGAATCTGCTATTCGCATTCTGAATATGGTTCTGACCAAGAAGGTTGATAAGACACCTTATGAGTTATGGTTTGGGAAAACGCCTAACTTGTCTTATTTAAAGGTCTAGGGTTACGAGGCGTTTGTTAAACGTGAATCAGCAGATAAACTCCAACAGAGATCTGTAAAGTGTATCTTTGTAGGATACCCAAAGGAAATGATGGGTTACTACTTCTACTACCCACCTGAAAACAAAGTAATTGTTGTTAGGCATGGAGATTTTCTTGAAAATGATCTCATATCTCAAGAATTCAGTGGGAGGATATATGATATGGAAGATGATCAAGAAGATACATTACCTTCTGAAAACACTAGCGAACTTCCTGTGAAACCTAAAAATATGGGTCCTCCACCTGAAGTTGTTCCCATTTACCAGATCTGTAAGGACTGTGAAAGCACCTGAACGTCTATGTCTTAACGTAGAGGTTTAGGAGACTATATTAGGGGATCTTGGAGAACCTGCTAATTATAGAGCTGCCATGAATGATCCTGAAAAGGATAAATGGCAGATTGCTATGAATGGGGAAATGCAATCCATGAGAGATAATCAAGTCTGGATTGAAGTAGACCTTCCTCTCAATGCCAAGGTAGTTGGAAGTAAATGGCTCTTCAAGAAGAAAACTGACATGGAAAGCAATGTACACACCTACAAGGCCCGTTTGGTAGCTAAAGGCTTTACCCAAACATATGGTGTTGACTACGAGGAGGCCTTTTCTCCTGTAGCTGACATAAGGGCTATTAGGATTCTCATAGCCATAGCAGCGTACTATGATTATGAGATTTGGCAAATGGATGTCAAAACCGCCTTCTTAAATGGTCGCCTAGATGAAGACATCTATATGGCGCATCCTGAGGGGTTTGTGAATCCTTAATTTCCAAACCGGGTATGCAAACCTCATAGATCCATTTATGGATTGAAGCAAGCATCACGACAATGGAATAAGAGATTTGATGAAGAAATCAAAAGGTTTGGGGTCACTCAGAATCTGGATGAGCCATGTGTATATCACAAAGCTAGTGGGAGTGATGTTATTTTGCTGTCCTGTATGTTGATGACATATTAATCATGGGTAAAAATATTCCAAGATTGAAAGAGGTGAAAGCCTATCTTCGAAAATGGTTTTCCATGAAGGATTTAGGAGAAGCAGCATACATTATGGGAATCAAGATTTATAGAGATAGATCAAAGCGGTTGATTGGATTAAGCCAAAGTGCTTACATTGATAAAATATTGAAGAGATTCAATATGCAAAATTCCAAGAAGGGATATTTGCCAATGCAAGAGAATCTTGGCTTAAGTACCAAAGCATGTGCTTCAACACCTTAAGAGGTGGCACGCATGAAGAGAGTCCTTTATGCTTCGGCTGTGGGATTTATAATGTATGCGGTGAGATGCACAAGGCCTGATGTGGCATTTGCTAAAAATATAACTAGTCGATATCAACAGAATCCAGGTGAACTCCACTGGACTACTGTTAAACATATTCTCAAGTACTTGAGAGCTACGAGAGATGTGTTTTTAGTAGATGGGGGAAATCCAGAAGCAGAACTTGGTGTTACAGGTTACTGCGATGCTTTCGGGAAATGTGATAAATATGATACAAAGTCTCAGACGGGTAATATCTTCGTCATTAATGGAGGAGCTGTGGATTGGAAGAGCAAGAAGCAGAGTACCATAGCGATGTATGAAACAGAAAGTGAGTATATTGCTACTTCAGAAGCTGCAGTGGAAGCCGTCTGGGTTAGGAAGTTCGTTTCAGGGCTTGGAGTTGTGCCCTCAATCGAAAAACCTATAAAGATGTATTATGACAATTCAGCCGCAATTACATTTGCCAATGAACCTGGAATCATGAAAGGCACCAGACATTTCCCGATTAAATATCACTATGTTCGAGAACAAGTGGAGATAGGTGAAATCGAGTTACTCAAAGATCACAAAGATAATAATCTAGCTGATCCTTTATCGAAGGTTTTACCTGGTTGAAAGCTTAATCAACATGCTGAAGGCATAGGACTTCGTTTAAATAGTAGTTTCATGCCCATCTGTGATTAGTGTTTGGATAATGGGATTTTAAGAACAATTATTATTTTAATGAAATAAAATACTTGTTATGTTTGATTGTCATTTTCTTAATAATATATCCTGTATTTGCATGTTTAATCCTTGAATATATTGATTATTCTAAATTGTCTGTTGTCGCTTAATGATATGAGAATATCATTAAATTAAGAAAAATCTAAGTATTGGTAGAATATACTTGAAAGTATATTGATGCGTTGACATGCCAATTTCACATGATATTCAATGAATTGAATATAAGACTTATCCCGACTTCATGAGTTTACTTTACGGATCTTGTCATCAAGTAAATAATGTATATATAGTTATCCTCAGACTTGAGATACCAGATAACTGTCATGGATGTAGTGCATTTCTATGAAGCGATTTACCGCCATACGTTACTGGTAGTTATAAGGATTGTTTTCAGGAGTGTTGCAAAGTTCATGGGTTAGGCTCGTAGTCAAGAGAGAATTTGTTCCTTTAAATTTGTTTTAAAGTTTAATACTGCTGGGCCCCTCGTAGGGTTGACAAGATGTTTGTGTGGCCACACCCAAGATCTATCTGGAATACGTTCAGATGATTTGGTAATCTTGCTCAATCAGAAACAATGAGAAACAGAATGGTTAATAAAGAATGACTAAGATCTATATCTTTATTAACGTAGTTTTAGAAACAAAAGGATAAGTATGATGATGAATCATCGAATGGTTTTTCCAGGAGACCACCACCCGAGTTGTAATAGATGTCCAAGTGGGAGCTGTTAGTTTTGATGGACAAATATTAAACGTGTATGTCTAGAATCGAAATCAGGACCACGGGATTGCACACATTACGTATGAGGAATTAGTGTATAATAATTAATATATAAACCGCTATGTATTTAATTATTAAAACACAAAAATAACGACTAACGGATGTTTAGTAGTTAACGAGAATTGACTAACGACCGTTAGGGAATAAAGGAATGACTATAGATGAAATTAGAGGATCAAGAAGGTTCCGGAATCCCATGGGGATTACAAACCGATCGGCATAGGGTTTCGATAGCCCAACCCATTGCCAAACTTGTTCTCCAAGATTTCAAGTCTATAAATACAAGACCTAGGGTTATTGTTTCAATACTCTTGCACTCTTGCTATAACCCTAAAGTCTTTTCTTCTCTTCTTCTTGTCTTGGCCGATCGAATACATAAACCTTAGGGTTGATCGATCTAAGTTTTTCATAAACAAAAGTGTTTGGTTTAATTTGTGTTTACTTTACTAGCATAAACATTAATTCGGTTATAGTACGTGTGTACAAGATTGTGGTATCAACTCATTATTGTTGATATTCTTGGATTGAGATACAAAAAGGTAAGGGGTATCTCATTAATCTATTCTTGTCATTAAAGAAGAAGATTTGAAGTTTGATTCTTGTTCTTGCTAGAATCAAAAGGTATGTTTCTTTATTTTTCGGTTAATCTTTTATGTGTTAAAATAGATCCTACGCTTCCGCATATGTGTAAGATGTTTATTAGATTATTATATGAATGGTCATGATTAATAAATTCTATCAGTGACGTAAGTAACACAATGGTGCAAAGGAGCATGGCGGAATAGTATAAAGAAGTATAGCTCAATGATACAGAATCAGCATAACCTAATGAATATAGGCTTGTCTCAAAATATGTCACGCGGAAAGTAATCGATGCGTATGAGTTTCAAAAGACAGTGAGTTTTAGTTTTCGTGGAATATTTGTATCAATGTTTGTAAAATTTTTATTATCTCATTCGTGTGGTGGTTTGAGTGTTAAGACTCGATTGCACATACCAAAGTATAAAACATATAGCACAAGTATAAGAAGAAATAAACACGTAAGGATCAGATAGCAATCAAGTAAGAGATGACGCGTTCATTTATATAACTTCTAAGTTGTGTAGACTTGATTTAGAATGTGTGTTCTCAATACGTTATCAACTATTATAGTTTTTGTTCCGATAGTGTTAGTCCAATTCGTATATGCAATTTGATTCCAAAACAAGTAAGTTAGTCCAATAACCGTTATATAGTTTGTCCTTCACAATATGTTTAGCCCATTATAATATATGTGATTAGCTCATTAACTAGTTTTTAGTCCCAATAATATTTTACAAATATTAAGCCCAATGTTATAATAGATTTGATCAATTTTCGAAATTAAACATAGGTATGAGTATAGACAAGTTGTTTCATCCTAAGCATATATATATATATATATATATATATATATATATATATATATATATATAAGCTGAAATCCATAATAAGCAAGAAAATCACATAAGTCGAATCAAACAAACACTTCCCCATTTGAGTGGTTTGAGCCAAGAACAAACAAACACCCTATGTGGGCTGTTATACACAAAACCAAACACAACCTTTTTGTGCAGAAAATAAGCAACGAATCGCACCCTTTAGGGGCTGAAATCAGCAGCTCCAAATGCACCCTTCGTGCAGAAAAATAAACAAACAAAACGCACCCTTTAGGGGCTGAAATAAGAAAAACAAGCACACCTGTTGCGCAGAAAAATTCAGCAGCTAATGCGCCCTATTTTGTGCAGAAAAATCAGCATCAAACGCGACCTATGTAGGTTTTCTCTTTGACCAAGAACAAACCAACAACCCGAGTGGGACTGTGGTGTGAGCCGAGGTTCACAACCAACAAAAATAAACACTCTCTTGGGTGTGGCTGATACAAACAAGCCAAAACACAACCTTATGGGTTTCTTATTTGGATTTAATTCACATGTTAACCATTAACACTACGAGTACGCAACGGATAATGGATCTTGTTTAGCAATTATGTTTAACACATATAATAAATAAATAAACGTAAAAAGGAAACAAGAAAAACTAACCCTCGAAGCAACAACAAATGAAACTTAGTGATTAAAACAATCACCTCGAACGAATGCACGTACTACACGTCAAACGAGGCACGTTAGGATGCTAGTCCTTGTTTCACGTTAACAACCTAACAAACTTGTGTTCTTGTTGTAGCTTAAACACGATAGAATACCAGAGTGGTATATGTTCAATCGTGTATACTAGAAGAGGACAGTAGATGAAAAATAAAAACAAGAATTAGTATTCTTGTTGTAATTCCCACTGTACGAATCAAAACAAAACAAAACCTATATGGTTTATTTAATTTCAGCCGCAACTGTTGACCAAGGAAAAAGGAAAACAATTAAGTACGTAAAAGGGTATTAGGGTTTATTTGTGTGTCGTGTATAACAATTAGGGCAAGGGGTGTTTATATAGCACCCCAATTTGTCCAACAAGTCATTGTTATTTACCTCCTTTAGTTAGCCAAAACCGACACATAGCATCCCTCCTAGATCCTTCCATGACAAGCCACTTTGGAGGGAGGTCCGGGAGTTTTGTTTTCCAACATCCAAGTCCATCTCTTTTATATTTAACATATATTTGTTAGTTATTGCGTCTAACGGTAAACTAACAGTCGTTAAATAATTATTTCGTGAAGCATATTATACATTTAATAAATATAAAACATATACATATATATATATATATATATATATATATATATATATATATATATATATATATATATATATATATATATATATATATATATATATATTAAATATATAATAAACGTGTTCTTCGTGTATACGTGTGTGCCCCGATAGGCTCACACACCTTTAGTCTTATTAAGCTAATCAAACTCTCACATTCCAACAGCTCCTACTTGGGAGTTGGAGTAGCAGATAGCACAAATACCAACGACGGAAACATCTGGCAACGCTCTCACTCGCTATTTAAACTAAAGGTGTCTGAGATATAGTTTCATAAATCATTCTCAGTAGCATGGTTATTTATGTCTTGCTTTCATCATCCTTTGTTATAGATACCGTTAAACCACGGGTATGGATCCTAACTCATTTCATATAGTTTAACCATTTTGATTCTAGTTATTGAATTTAATTAGATATACCAAGTGTAATCAAGAATCATCTTGCATTACCCTTTGGGTTCGGTCAAACAATTATCTGATTAATTCTGGAGAGGGCCCATGGTATCTTTCTGCACATATCAAGTTGAGTAACAACTCCTTTGTTGACTACAAGTGTTGTGGATGCTGCTTCTCACTCCGAAACATAGCTTTTGTAACTACCTTATTCAGGACAACGTTTGGCCTATAATTACAAAACTGATATCCACACATAACAGAACTTCTTGTATCTCAAGTCTAAGGATGACTTAGCAAACCATTTCAACATTTTACTCATGACAAGGATCCAAAAGTAAATGTTTGAAAGTTGGGGTATCCAATATGCATCCCTTGTGAATACATATGAGTTTGGCTGGAACAATCCACATTCTCATAGAATATAACCAATACTCACATTTTCCTTGCATAACAATATTCCCATATTGTTAACCGACAATGGACATATTTAGAATGATAAATCATTTCATGGATTAAACTTGCAAATATGGAATAACAGGTTATATGAACAAAATAACAAATACCTCGTATCTTTATTTATCAGAAAATAAAACTGTCTTACAATTCTAAATTATTCAAATACTAATTAACACACAGATTTACATGAGACTACTAGCTGGTATCAAACCAATATTCCTAGTCAATTTAGAATCCTTAGGATATGCTAAAACCTTCGTAAAGGGATTAACTAGATTGTCATCTGTGTGAACTTTTAATATCTTTACGTCACCCATCTCAATGGTTTCTCGAAGATAATGAACTTTTACGTGGTAATGTCTAGCACCCTTGGTGATTCCACTTTCATTAGCTATAGTAATGGCTCTAGTATTATCACAATACATATTTATGGGTTTTTTAATTGTGGGAACAATGCCAAGCCCAGAAATGAATTTTTGAATCCATACCGCCTCTTTAGATGCATTATAAGCAGCTATATACTCAGATTCTGTAGATGAAGTCGCAGAAATACTCTGCTTTGTGCTTTTCTAGTCAACAACACCTCCATTTAAAATGAATACATATCCAGTCTGAGATTTCAGGTCATCAACATCTGTTAGATATCCAGCATCAGTGTAGCAAGAAACCCTGAGCTCTAGTTTCAGGTCATCAGCATCTGTTAGATATCCAGCATCAGTGTAGCAAGAAACCCTGAGCTCTAGTTTCATGTCACCTCCGTAAACCAGAAACATATCCTTAGTATTGCGTAAATAATTAAGAATATTCTTAACAGTAGTCCAGTGAAGTTCACTTGGATTTTGTTGAAAACGGCTTGTCATGTTCTGAGCGAACGCAACATCAGGACGAGTACATCTCACTGCATACATAATTGATCCTATAGCCGAGGCATAGGAAACTCTTTGCATGCGCTATTTTTCAGCAGGTGTCTCAGCACCTTGTGATTTACTTAATTTAGGCTCATCTTGCATTAGGATAGTTCCTCGTTTAGAATTCTCCATGAAATATCTTTTCAAGATTTTCTCAATGCAAGAACTTTGACATAAACCAATTAACCGTCTTGATCTATCTCTATAGATCTTGATTCCAAGAATATATGTAGCTTTTCCTATATCTTTTATGGCAAAACATTTTCCAAGATAGGATTTTACGTCTTGTAACATTGGAATGTTGTTTCCCATGAGTAATATGTCATTAACATATAGAATTAGGAAAGTGGTATAACTCCCACTAGCTTTCTGATATATACATAGCTCATCTTGATTCTGAGTGAAACTGAATTTCTTAATCTCATTATCAAAATGTTTATTCCATTGCCTAGATGCTTACTTAAGTCCATAAATGGAATGCTTGAGTTTGCATACTCGGTTAGGATATTTTGGATTAACAAAACCTTCAGGTTGCACCATATAGACTTCTTCAGAAAGATGTCCATTGAGGAAGGTGGTTTTGACATCCATTTGCCAAATCTCATAGTCATAGAATGCAACTATGGCTATGAGAATCCTTATAGCTCTAATGTCTGCAACAGGAGAAAAGGTCTCTTCATAATCAACCCCGTAGGTTTGAGTAAAGCCCTTTGCTACGAGACGAGCTTTAAAGGTGTGTACTGAACTATCCATGTCAGTCTTCTTTTTGAAGAGCCATTTGCTACCAACGGTTTTACCGTTCGGAGGAAGATCAACTAAGTCCCAGAATTCGTTGTCTTTCATGGAAGACTTTGTTGTCTTTCATGGATTGCATTTTCACATTCATCGCATCAAGCCATTTCTTGGATTCAGGATCCAACAATGCAGCTTGATGCGGTGCGATGTGTCGTTGCGGTTTAGCAGTATTAATGCCTACTCAAGTTTTAAATTTATATTTAGCCGACTTATCAATAACACACACACTTAACGAGCAGTGTACCCGGTCAGTATGAATATAATGGTAAGTAGAGTGTCGATCACTAAGAGTGGAACGTATTATCTAGTTATTCTAATCAATATTTTAATATATTAAGTTAGCTATACAACCTATTCTAACGCAAAGGGGTTCAGCCTGAGAGACTGGCACGATTTGGTTGCAATTAAATAATAAACTAAACCAATAGGCACGAATCAGCGAATAGCACACACGTACACAGATAAATACTCGAGACAATAAGAAGATCTGTCCTGATAGATAAGTAGTTTGTCACTTGTTTTATTGCTAGTTTTATATGAAGTGTATAGTTCGATGCAACGCATCGAGATTAAGTCCTTTCTCGTTGGTTCTAATCTTATCGGCGAGTAAACCCTTAATGATTACTTATGACTATCCTATTTATCTTTCTTCCTACTTTTCTACAGACGATAGAATGCATAGGCGATCTAATAAATAGGCGAGGGCAGAGGCATGGCGACCCGATCAACGCTCAGCTAGACACAGAGGTTATCAATGCACTAATAAAAGTCACCAAAGACATCAACATATAAACTTTAATTAATGAGAAAGCAGTTTTAAGGGAGTGCAATCTTTCCGTTGTCACATTACACAAGCCACCAATCTTGATGAATTAAAGTTTACTAACACAATAAAACAAAACTACTTAATGAATTAAACACATGCAGCACCTTCTTACAGCTCTTGTATCTTTGGTTGGGTGTGTCTTGTGCTGCCTATTCGTCTGAATTCGTCCTAGGTTTCTGTACTTCGGTCTTCTGTCGAACTTCGGAACTTTTTAACTCGTCTGGTCTTTGGGGTATTTATAGTTTCTGTCTGAGGGTAAGATGCGGCGCATCTAGTAAGTAGATGCGGCGCATTGACTTAACTTCGCGTGGGGTCCAAGATTAATATATTCAGGAATATTCGTACACCGCCAGAAGATGCGGCGTAACTCCATAAGTAGATGCGGCGCATGTCCTCTTGTATCTTGGATCGTATTTGGTGAAATCTGGATAGTGATGCGCCGTATGTAATAAGTGAGATGCGGCGCATCTGGAGCAGATTTGTCTTGATCTTGTACATTTCAGTAGACTCTTAACTTCTTGCATGTTTTGCTCCATAATTAGTCCAAAATCGCCAAGTTTCACCAAATGCTTGTTTTTACCTGAGAATTACAAAAGTAAATGATTAAGTATCAATCCTCATACATAATATAATAAAACAAGTCAAATTAATAGGATAAATGATAGTAATAAAATGTACTTATTTGAGTTCATCACAGCTTTATAGTTGTTGGGTTCACCAAGATCCCCCAACTAATGCTCCTCAGCATCGGCGTATAAACACAGTCGATCTAGGGCATGGCGTGTCCTAGTGGACTTACGAATGGGATTGATATCAATTTGAGGTTCAGTAATTTCTTGATCATCCTCATCATGACCTAAGCTAGTGTCTACAGAAGGATTTGTATCTTCTTCTTGAATAATTTCAAGATCTTCTAGACTCCCACTTGCTTCATGATCCTAGAGATTTTTCTCAAAGAATTCAGCATTCCCAGCAACAATTACTTTGTTCTCGGATGGAAGGTAGAAAGAATATCCCATTGTTTCCTTTGGGTATCCTACGAAGATACACTTAATAGATCTGGGTTCCAGTTTGTCATGTTTGGTAAGTGTATCACGCTTAACAAGTGCCTCACAACCCCAGACTTTTAAGTAAGACAACTTAGGGGCTTTCCCATGCCATACCTCTTATGGTGTTTTATCAACCTTCTTAGTTGGAACCATGTTGAGAATGCGTGCAGCAGACTCAAGGGCATAATCCCAAAAGGACTTTGGAAGAGTAGTTTGACTCATCATGGAGCGAACCATGTCTAGCAGTGTTCGATTTCTCCTCTTAGATACACCATTATGTTGTGGCGTGTAAGGAGGAGTGCGATGGGCAATAATCCCATGCTCCTTAAGATGATCCAAAAACTCTTGACTCATATATTCACCACCACGATTAGAACGTAGTGACTTAATGGTCTTCCCGAGTTATTTTCTACTACCTTTTAAAACACTTTAAATGTTTCAAACACTTCATGTTTATGTTTCAGCAGGTAAACATAACCATACAACCTATAGTCATCAGTAAAAGTGACGAAGTAGCTTGCTCCTTGTCTAGACACAGTTCTAAATGGGCCACATACATCGGTGTGTATTAGTCCAAGTAGATCCTTAGCCCTTTCTACTTGATGTGAATAGGGTTTTCTTGCCATCTTACCAGACATGCAGGAAACACACTTTTCAAATGACTTGATTTCAATTGAGTTGAGAAGTCCATCATGTTGCAACTTCTCCATGCGTTTCTTGCTAAGGTGTCCAAGACGACAATGCCACAAGAGAGTAGACTCCAAGGTGAGATTGGCTCTTTTATTGCTAACAGCAAACATAGAACTATCATTTGTTTTAGAACAAGACATATCAATTTCAAAAATACCACCCCTTGGGATAGCACTAAAATAAACAACATTATTCCAATAAACTGAAATTGTTTTATTCAATTCAAAGTGGTTAATAAAACCATTGTCAAATAAACGTGAAACTGAAATAATTCCTCTAGTAATAGAGGGAGCATAATGACAATTGTTCAAAACAACTATTAATCTACTAGGGAGACATAAATGATAACTTTCAATAGCATCAACTCCTGCACGTTGACCATTGCCCATGTACAGACTTAAAGCTCCTGACTTCAGCTTCCTACTTCCCCTGACACCCTGAGTAGTATTACAGATTCAAAGGATTTAGGTCAAGGAATTAACAATTTATACTCTCCAAAAGGGAATCACAACAGGTAAATAATGTGAAAACCCCGAAGTTCGTTGTCCCGATGAAGATTGAATGGAATTGAGATTTCGGGATCGTGATTTGTGTAGTGAATGGTGAATAAAAGTGAGAATTGAGATTATAAACTAAGATAATGAAATTACAACTGAAAATAATTAATAATGCAAGGGAAAATGCTATTCTAAGGCAACATATTATAAAAACGCAAAAGAAACCTAAATACGCATAAAACCCGGGCTAATCCCGAGTTCAAAAGTGAAATCTATGGAAAACTAACCCTAGGTACTGAAATGCATTTTTCCTTAGTTCTAAATTATAAAAGAAAATTTTGATAAAAAGAATTATATTTTTCTGATTAATATTTAATTTTCTATGAATTAAAAACTATTTTAAAGAAATTAAATGATTAAAAGTACTTAAACTAATGAGAAAAATCTGAAAATTTTTGTGAAATAACTTTGTGATAAAACAGTCCTAGGAAAAATAAGAAAATTGAAAATGCTTTTTGGAATAAGCAGAAAATAAGCAAACAGCCTAATTAAGCTAAATTGGAAAACTAATGGTTAAGAATTAAATGTTGCAATGTTATACTGAGAAAGTCCCTAGGGCAAGTGGTATGGTGTGTGTGTTGTGAGTTGAGAGACCCAGGTTCGAACCCCAGGTTTTGCCACTTTTCTTTTTATTTTCTTTTTTTGTTTTTCTTTTAAAACTTAATAAGCACTAGAAAATAAGCAATTTTGATAATTACAACTATTTTTAAAAGCTGATAATAAGCTCAGAAAAAGTCGAAAAGGAGATCAGTTTTGATTTAAAGCAAGAACATAACTTTTAGAAACAGAACAAGCTACTTAATAAGCTAAAAGCTGACACCTAGAATTTAAATAAGCTAAATGAATCTAAGGGGAATCTAAAGAAGCTATGGGAAGCAGAATAAGCTATTCTAGATAAGCAAATAAGCACTTAGGGGACAGAATAAGCAAGAGAGGCACTGATATGCAGGTTCAAAAAGTGGCTACTTACCTACTTTTGAAGCATTAAAAAGCTATCAAGACAAAAAGATATCCTACCATGACTTATAACAATTTAAGCTTATATCCTAAACTACTTATAAACCAAAATTCGTGCAAAAAGCTCTTATAAAAAATCAGATAATAAGCTGGACAGTTGAGCAAATGGGACAAGGTTGTGCTGATGCACAGGGTACTAAACAGCCCACTGAGGTGAGTTTAAGCTAAAAGAAAAGCTCTATAACTAAAAGCTATTCAACCAACAAATGAACATAAATGGCATTCATACATCAATAATCAGTGAGGGATAAAAAACAGACCTTAATTAGCTTAATTGGAGCTTATAAATAAGCTGAAAAGAGGCTAATCAAGCCAAGTCAATACTGATGTCTCAGTATGCACCTCAAGCTGATCTGCCAAACTTAACCTATGAAAACCTTCAACTTAGCTCAAATCCTCCTACTAGCAACTATTCTGAACTAATTTAAGCTCATTCAAACCTCAACCATTGTGCATATGAACAGTATATCACAAATTGACCCGTTTTAGACTAATTAGCAAATGTTGACTTAGGTTGACCTTTTGAGATTTTTAAGCAAAATTAAAACTGAAGCTAGCACTAACTGTCAAAACAACATCAATAGAACATAATGAATAAGTAAGCTATGAAAAGGGGAAATAAGCACTAGAGATAAGTAATAATTAGTTTGACCAAAAGTTGACTTTCATTAAAATACTTAATTTTGAGTACAAATTGAGAACTGAAAAGAAGAAATTACAAGTAAGCAGAACAATAAGCTATAACTATAATAAAAGCTACCTAAATTACCCTACTCCTAAATTATAACCTAAAAACCTAACCTAACTAACTAACGTCTCTGCTGTGAGTGAGGAGAGGCTATTTATAGCCACGAGCTAGGGTTTCTTGAAGCTTCCCAGCTCTTATCTTGGCTTTTGATCAATTCCCATCAATCATCATTCAATAACAGCCCTAGGATCAAACCGATGAGGTGTAGTACCCAATAACTGCGCTCCCTTTGGCCACGCTGGCAATCCTGGATGTGTCAGCTTGTCAGGGCTTCTAGAAGTGCGTGCGAAGTACCATTTGTACCCTTAATTGCTGTCAATTTGGATGGGGTAATTTAGGGTTCATGGGAATAGTAATAATCTAGGAAAAAGGGGGCGGGTAAATTGTTTTGGTTTGACTGGGAAAGAGTTAATTTAGGGGAGTCGGCCGGATCTTGTGGTTGGGCTGGGTTTGGATGGTTATTTTAGGTTAGTGTTATTTTTTTTTTGGATTTTTGGTTTTTAATTTTTAGGATTTTTAGTGTGATTTTAGGTAAAGTGAAGGGACCAAAATTGTAACTTCTGAATTTTCAAGGATCACTTCTGCCACTTCTCCAAAATAAATCCAAGGGCTTTTTTATGTAATACTTAGACTTTTCAAGGACCAAATCTGACATATGAGCATAAACTTTGATCATTTGCATCCCCGGCTTCAGCTTTTGACACATTTCCAAATCTCGTGCTCGGTTTCTCGATTTTTGCTTGATTTATGTTCATATTTCATGATATCCGCACCTGCATAGAAACAAACACAAAAATACAATATCTTTGGCATTTTGGTTAGTTTTTTGGGTCGTTTTGGTCTTAATTTGGTCAAGAAAAGGTATGTGTTTAAGCACATACCAAAATCCCCCCAGACTAAGATATTGCAGTGTCCTCACGCAATGTTATAAAAACACATTTTTGAAACCCAAAAATTTCCAATCTCTTTTTACTAACTTTGAAAAGTAGCAAAATATTCAAAACAGATTAAGAAATCCAAAGTTTTAAAAACTCCCCGTTTTTCCATTTTATTCTCTCTTATTCTATTTGTGTATTTTTATCATTTTAAGGCGACGGTTTGTTGACTTTCATTATCTCACGATAACTTTGAGGATCACGGAGTAGGAAACACGACTCATAAAGAAGTGACCATACCGATAAAATTCGTCATCCTTGATTTTTCACAAGTCCCCAAACTAAGCTTAAAAATAAAATCATTGTTATTTACAAGTTAGATGCCAACACTACCCATGGAAGTTACTTGTGTAATTACCTCTTGCTCCCATTTTTCTAATTTGCCTCTATTTATTTTATTTTTGGTGAGAAATGAATTACTTTATATTTTCTCGTTTTGATAGGTTTTAGTCCGATAAAGATACTAAATTAAGACGCTAAGTAGTTTTTAATCTTCTCTCGAGAATCGTTGCTTTGAAAATGAGGTCCACATCAAGGTTTTTATTTATGTTTTTGACTTTTGCATTTTTCTCTTTTTCATTCATCACTTTTTTTTTCATAACTTTTTACTTGCGTACCCTAAACGACGGAGCTTCACGGTTTAGTTCCAAGACCTTACACCTTCCGGAATTAAGGATCCAAGGGCCGTTACAACGGAGTGTTCCAAGACTCTAGACATTCCTGAAATGAGGATCCAAGGTGGTTAGACCAAGACCTCACACATTCCTGAACTAGAGGTCCAAGGGCCGGTGCAAGAGGGTAGCCAAGACTTGAACGCCTTCTGGAAATAAAGATCCAAGGCCCGATCTCGAATCCGTAGCTTAGAGCACTTAACTTATTATTATTAAATGTATTTATTAAGTAACCTTGATGTGTACCCAATTTTTAAAGCAAGGATTCTTTCAAGAAGACCAAGAACTAATCATCGGAAAAACCTAACATCTTTAATTATTCTTACATTTATATATGGTGAAACAATTTTGTGGGAGCAAAGGGCCCCAAGTAACTTCGATGAGCTATAAAGAGAACCAACTACTCCACGTTTAGCAATCTAACTTATAAACAACTCTATCATTTCTCGTTCTTCGCAAATTTAAAATCTTAAATAATAAGATCCGCGAATGCTTAGCCAAGAAATGTTAAGGAGACAAACTAGGGCTCAACACGCCCGATCAAGTCAGAATTTTATTCCTACTCTCACCAGCGGAAAGTCAACAAAATGTCAAAACTTTTATTATATTTTTGCACAAAATTTTTAAATTTTCTCATTTTTTTTTGATGTTTTCAATTTTTTTCAATTTTGGAGTAAAAACGAGGTTGCATGAGTAAACGGCAAAAAATGCAAGGCACAAATCAAATCGAAAGATCACCCCCCCCCCCAGATTAAAATGAGATATTGTCCTCAATGTCTTAAAGATAAGGGTTTTCCTAACTAAATCTAAGGCCGTTTATTAATTATGCCAAGGATAAACGTTAGACGATAAGATTTAGGATATCGGATGAGCAACGAATGATGAAACTCGAGTGGAGAGAAGCAAACCACGAGCACGAGAGTCTTCATTATTCGGTCAAATCCTGGACATACACAAACAACCACGAAACACGAAAAATGGAAGAGGTGGCCCTCCTCACTTTTACTAGGAAAATAAAAAGAAGATAGATGGATCAGCATGGGGTGCCTCCCACGAAGTGCTTGTTTTTTATCGAGTCGTGTAGCTTGACTCGCCCCGAATTTATTTGTCCTTGGAGGAGCATGTGGAAAAGAAAATCTCCATCGGACTTTCGTTCAAGATGTTTGGAAAAACATTGAAGCATACGAAAGTTCCACTCCGATGAGATACCCACGGCTTAAAAGAATGAGAGATGCCGGGGTCAAAGATGGTGTCTTCACTCCCGAAGGAGTGAATGAGAGGAGAAGTCACCGGATAGGTGAAGAAAAGAAGAAAGATCTTTATCATAATGGAAATCCATTCTTCATCAACAAAAACCTCGGGAGGGAGGGTCGGGATGATATCATTGATAAGCAAACTCTTAAGATAGAGTACATCTCCCCCCGGGTCAGGATCTTCCTCAAAAGCAAAATAATCATACTCCGGAGGAGGTATGATATGGCTCTTATGAAGTATGTCTTTGAGCTTGGGCTCAGGAAGGATATACGGAGGTGGGACATGTGCTGTACTTTGTATGCTATAAGTTTGCACCTCGTCCATTATTGTCTCCGTATCTGACTCATCACTCTCCTTGTTATGAATATCAAAGATTTGATTGTCTGAAATTAGAGTAAATTCAGAATCAAAATCAAACAAAGGATTAGTGATAGTCATACTGAAAGTTTGTGAAGTAGAATCAGAAAGATCGAAGGGTTCCTCGGATACCCTTGGGATTGGAACAAGGTCATCAACTTCCTTGTCCCCCATTAAAAAGGTATCTGAAGGGTCTTCAATAAGTGGATTGATCTCTGAATTCTCTTCTTCCTCCTCATCACTCTCCTCAGAGTATGACAAGTCAATGGGAGGATTTTGTTTTCTTCGAATCAACTCCTTAAGATTGTTTATTTCAGTTTGAATGTACATGTTGACTTCATTTTGAGCAATCATCTGTTTAGTAATCATTTCAACTTTCTGAGAAAATGTTAGAGGGGTGGTGTATTGTGAAGGTTGGTCAAAACCGGATGAGACATGATTGTCATAAGGAGTATGCTCATAGAGCATGTTCTAAGTTTGACAATCAGAACTATAATGGGGACCTCCACAATACTCACAACAGTGATATTGTTGTTGTGGTGAACTTGATGTATAATATGAAGATGTTTCAAATCCGGATGATGTCTGATTGTTATAAGGGTTCTGCTCAGAGACAAGCGTGTTTCCCGTTCGACAATCAAATTCCGGATGAGGACAACCTCCACAAAATTCACACAAGTATGTCTCCATCTAGTGTTGTGGGGGCTGGTTGAAAAAGTCAGTTGTTTCATGGTAAGAATAAGGATTTTGGTCATAGACAAACCCATTTCCCGGCCCGATTCCACCATGCTACAACCGGGATAATTCCCACCATAATGAGGACCCCCACACCATTGGCAAGAATACGGGTAAGATGAAGACATGAAGAAGAAGACATGAAGAAGAAGAATTAAACGGATAGAGGTATAAGGAGATAAGAATTAAACGAATAAGAGGTTTAAGAAGAATATTTTTGGATTTTTAAATTTTAGAAACATTGAAAATCACAAAAGAAAAAGGGAAAATAATTTGGAGAATAAAATCTTTTTGGGTTTTTAGATAAAAATATTTAAAAATGAAAACGATAACTCCACGAGGAAGGGTCTTCAAAACACGAATCGAAAAACGGAATCACGAACTCACTTCAACCTTCCCCGGCAGCGGCGCCAAAATTTGATTCAAAGGATTTAGTTCAAGGAATTAACAATTTATACACTCCAAAAAGGAATCACAAAAGGTAAATAATGTGAAAACCCCGAAGTTCGTTGTCCCGATGAAGATTGAATGGAATTGTGATTTCGGGATCATGATTTATGTCGTGAATGGTGAATAAAAGTGAGAATTGAGATTATAAACTAAGATAATGAAATTACAACTGAAAATAATTAATAATGCAAGTGAAAATGCTATTCTAAGGCAACGTATTATAAAAACGCAAAAGAAACCTAAATACGCATAAAACCCGGGCTAATCCGGAGTTCAAAAGTGAAATCTATGGAAAACTAACCCTAGGTACTGAAATGTATTTTTCCTAAGTTCTAAATTAAAAAAGAAAATTTTGATAAAAAGAATTATATTTTTCTGATTAATATTTAATTTTCTATGAATTAAAAACTATTTTAAAGAAATTAAATGATTAAAAGTACTTAAACTAATGAGAAAATTTTGAAAATTTTTGTGAAATAACTTTGTGATAAAACAGTCCTAGGAAAAATAAGAAAAGTGAAAATGCTTTTTGGAATAAGCAGAAAATAAGCAAACAACCTAATTAAGCTAAATTGGAAAACTAATGGTTAAGAATTAAATGTTGCAATGTTATACTGAGAAAGTCCCTAGGGCAAGTGGTATGGTGTGTGTGTTGTGAGTTGAGAGACCCAGGTTCGAACCCCAGGTTTTGCCACTTTTCTTTTTATTTTATTTATTTGTTTTTCTTTTAAAACTTAATAAGCACTAGAAAATAAGCAATTTTGATAATTACAACTATTTTTAAAAGCTGATAATAAGCTCAGAAAAAGTGGAAAAGGAGATCAGTTTTGATTTAAAGCAAGAACATAACTTTTAGAAACTGAACAAGCTACTTAATAAGCTAAAAGCGGACACCTAGAATTTAAATAAGCTAAATGAATCTAAGGGGAATCTAAAGAAGCTATGGGAAGCAGAATAAGCTATTCTAGATAAGCAAATAAGCACTTAGGGGACAGAATAAGCAAGAGAGGCACTGATATGCAGGTTCAAAAAGTGGCTACTTACCTACTTTTGAAGCATTAAAAAGCTATCAAGACTAAAAGATATCCTACCATGACTTATAACAATTTAAGCTTATATCCTAAACTACTTATAAACCAAAATTCGTGCAAAAAGCTCTTATAAAAAATCAGATAATAAGCTGGACAGTTGAGCAAATGGGACAAGGTTGTGCTGATGCACAGGGTACTAAACAGCCCACTGAGGTGGGTTTAAGCTAAAAGAAAAGCTCTATAACTAAAAGCTATTCAACCAACAAATGAACATAAATGGCATTCATACATCAATAATCAGTTAGGGATAAAAAATAGACCTTAATTAGCTTAATTGGAGCTTATAAATAAGCTGAAAAGAGGCTAATCAAGCCAAATCAATACTGATGTCTCAGTATGCACCTCAAGCTGATCTGCCAAACTTAACCTATGAAAACCTTCAACTTAGCTCAAATCCTCCTACTAGCAACTATTCTGAACTAATTTAAGCTCATTCAAACCTCAACCATTGTGCATATGAACAGTATATCACAAATTGACCCGTTTTAGACTAATAAGCAAATGTTGAATTAGGTTGACCTTTTGAGATTTTTAAGCAAAATTAAAACTGAAGCTAGCACTAACTGTCAAAACAACATCAATAGAACATAATGAATAAGTAAGCTATGAAAAGGGGAAATAAGCACTAGAAATAAGTAATAAGCAGTTTGACCAAAAGTTGACTTTCATTAAAATACTTAATTTTGAGTACAAATTGAGAACTGAAAAGAAGAAATTACAAATAAGCAGAACAATAAGCTATAACTATAATAAAAGCTACCTAAATTACCCTACTCCTAAATTATAACCTAAAAACCTAACCTAACTAACTAACGTCTCTGCTGTGAGTGAGGAGAGGCTATTTATAGCCACGAGCTAGGGTTTCTTGAAGCTTCTCAGCTCTTATCTTGGCCCTTGATCAATTCCCATCAATCATCATTCAATAACAGCCCTAGGATCAAACCGATGAGGTGTAGTACCCAATCACATCGCTCCCTTTGGCCACGCTGGCAATCCTGGATGTGTCAACTTGTCAGGGCTTCTAGAAGTGCGTGCGAAGTACCATTCGTACCCTTAATTGCTGTCAATTTGGACGGGGTAATTTAGGGTTCATGGGAATAGTAATAATCTGGGAAAAAGGGGGCGGGTAAATTGTTTTGGTTTGACTGGGAAAGAGTTAATTTAGGGGAGTGGGCCGGATCTTGTGGTTGGGCTGGGTTTGGATGGTTATTTTGGGTTAGTGTTATTTTTTTTTTGGATTTTTGGTTTTTAAGGTTTAGGATTTTTAGTGTGATTTTAGGTAAAGTGAAGGGACCAAAAGTGTAACCTCTGAATTTTCAAGGACCACTTCTGCCACTTCTCCAAAATAAATCCAAGGGCTTTTTCATGTAATACTTAGACTTTTCAAGGACCAAATCTGACATATGAGCATATACTTTGATCATTTGCATACCCGGCTTCGGCTTTTGACACATTTCCAAATCTCGTGCTCGGTTTCTCGGTTTTTGCTTGATTTATGTCCATATTTCATGATATTCGCACCTGCATAGAAACAAACACAAAAGTACAATATCTTTGGCATTTTGGTTAATTTTTTGGGTCGTTTTGGTCTTAATTTGGTCAAGAAAAGGTATGTGTTTAAGCACATACCAATTATAGATGTGAGTACCACAACCCGTGTCATAAACCCAAGATGTACTAGGAAAAGAATAGAGTTCTATGGTGAAAATACCTGAAGTGCTAGCTCCTTGAGACAACTTCTTTTTTTTTAGTAACTCGGCGAGATACACGGGACAGTTCCTTCTCCAATGACCTGTTTCACCACATTGGTGACAGGTTGCGTCCTTTGCAGGATTATCCTTCTTGGGTGGTGGAGGTTTCTTGGGCTTGGAAGCGTAAAATGGTTTATGCTCAGGAGCATAAGCCAACTTATACTTTCCATTCCCTTGTTTCCCCTTAGCAGCCTAGAACGGTTTTTTACCTTGGTGTTTTTGGACCTTTCCTACACGTATAGCATGAAATATTGGTGCAACATATTTCTGGGTAGCGTTTGCTCATGTTGTTTAAGCATAGCATGTAATTTATTCACAGTCTTCCCCATGCTGTGCATATTATAGTTCTGCACAAAGTTGTCATACTCCTTAGAGAGTCCAATCAAGATTAGGCTTACTCCAAGGTTCAAAGTGACGGGATGACCGAGACGCTCCAATTTGCCAATGTAGCTCTTCATCTTTAGAACATATGAGTTTATAGATTGACCTTTTTCTTGCTTGCACGAGTGAAATTCCCTCGCAGTTTGAAGAAGTTCCTGTTCTGCTTGTTGAGCAAACATACTTTTCAACTCCTGTAGCATGTTATATGCACCAAGGTGAGTTATATTTCATTGGATTTCTAAGTCCATGGTCATAAGCATGAATGCAGCAATGTCCTTTGATCCCTTGACCTAAGCAGTGTGAGCTGTCAAAACCTCAGGAGGGACTGGGTGTCCAGGAGTTGCAACAGGTGCAACAGGAATAGGATGCTCCAAGTAATTTTCCTTATCTTCAGCTGACTGGATAATGCGTAGCTGGCGATTCCATTCAATGAAGTTAGGTCCAGTGAGTTTTTTTTTCTCTCAAAGAAACTCCTGTATACCGAATTGTTTCCGACTGAGGTAGTCACCTACAATTATAAAGTTCAAATAATTAGTATTTTCAATAATTAAATTCTTAATAGAATTAACTACCCAATTAATTACTAATTAAGACTAAGATCCAACTTGACCTCCCACTTATTACCAAAGGTCTGACCAATGTGTAAACTAGTGGGGCAGGAGGTAGTTTATGCGGTAGAATGCTTATGTAATCATAAACACTCTAAGAGAATCTCTAACAATGAAACTTATGTTTATGCGGAAACTAAACACAAGAGTTGAAGAAGAATATAAATCATAATACTTTGATCCTCTATGGATCTTTTATTCGCTAATAAAGCTGTTATCAAAAGCGTATAATGATCATAGCCGTCTTGTTTCTTTTATACTATAAGAAACCCTAATTCGGCATTCACTAAAAAGGTGTAAAAGATATGCAATATCTATTCCTAATATATCTCATGCATATCCATACTATCTAATAATACGGGTTTAACTATTACTACTACCCGCAGGAACAAAACTAACAGCAGAAACAAATAATACTACCAGCAGGAACCAATACCTGTAGGAACTACATACCTGCCAGCAGGAACCATACGACTACCAGCAGTAATGAACTAAATATTATTTTAATAATTCCTAACAATCCTCCCCTAAACTTGAATTTGACTAGGTTAACTTCAAGTTTCTTGATAGATCTTTGATTTCCATAACCTGAGGATTGAACTTGATCTTCAGCAGCAACAATAAGCAACTAGCAGCAACAAGAATTCACCATTAAGAACAAGTTTCCAGCAGCAACTTCTATGTAACAGCAGCAAAAGGAAACCACAACATCATAATCTTGTCACCATCTGAGATACAATGCACTTGATCTTTACTGCAACCATGACTATTTGTACATCAAAACTTTTAAGTTTCATACTATTCTCATCACTTCCAGGTGTGTTAACTCCTGTGAGAGGTGAATCATTGAAAATTAATGGATTTGATGTCTCTTTACCAATAGCCATTAACTACTGGAGTAGCCAATGTTTTGGTGTGTAAGACCATGGTACATTGATAACCATATGATTTTTTAGTAAATCATCAACTATCAACGGATTTGCTTTGTCTTTACTTGTAGCCGTTTGCTCAGGACTAGCCAATTCTTAGGTTGCATAGAACACCTTGGTTAATTGAGTACCAAATATGGTTTTCCACTGCCTTTACCACAAGCCATACACTTGTGGGCTAGCCAATTCTTTGGAACCCCAAAGGGTAAGATCCATGGCGAATTGAAAACCATTTCAACTCTCAGTAATGAAACATGGGTGAGTTGAATACCCTATAGTTTTGAGCAAACTATTACATCTGTCAACGGATTTGATGATCACACCAGAGCCGTACCCTCATGGTGAGTCAACTCTTTCTTGTCTGTAAGACATGGTGAGTTGATTACCATTTGTTGTGTGGTAAGAAACCAACACTGTACCTGCATACAAGTTAGTAAACAATATACAATAATTTTTTTTTTAACTAATAAAATAAAATAAACTAAACATAAAGAAAAGAAACATGAAACAAAATGAAAAAGATGAAAAATGTACAACAATAAGCAAGAGATACCATCAATGAGCAGCAGAACCCTGAGCAGCAACAAGTTGGTTCAAACACTCACTATATGAGTCTCTTGGATTGGGCTTGCACTTTTTGTGCCAAATCAAAAAAATTTCTATACAATGTATTGGCCATATCTGATTCACTTTCAATCTCCATCTGTGTATACACCAATGTCAACAAAATAGCAGGCCTAAGTGAATAATCCTTTTCCACCAGCATATAGATCTCTATACCATCCTTTGTAGACACTCTGTGTACTCCACATGAATCAAAAAGTTTCCATGAGACATCACTAACCTGTGATTTAAATCTCCACATAGATTCCCCTCCCCATAATCGATCTACAGGAAAAAATGAAGGAGAAAAAAAAACCCCTAGCCTCCATAATTGTTTGTCATCAAGAACTCAAGATCAAGATTCGTTGTAATCACGTGAAGGTTTGCAGGAAAACCTAATATGACAATCTGAACAACAATCAGTATTGAAGATCTTATTGTGTGTGGTGACTTGTTCAAGAAGATCTTAAGGAAGCATTGAAGATTGTTTCATGGAGATAGTTTTGTAATATCAAATAGGGGAAGATTGTTGGGAATTAGATTTGATAATTACAAAACTACATATGCATAAATATGAAACAACAGGGACTTAATGTAATAATTAGTTAGCTTCCTGTGGAAGATAGGTTTTCTTGTAAAACCCTATATATAAAGGGTGTTAGGGCGGCAGTAATTGATACATAGAGAACAATAGAACTCTTCAATGAAAGTCTAATAGAAACGTATGTGTGTACACGTTAATTAGTATGTAGTAGTTAGTTTATTTATTAGTATTGAATAAAGATGAAGCTCGCTTGAATAAAAACATTGTTTAACATTATTGATGTTTGTTAATTCCGTTGTGCATATCAATGATGTTTATAAAACAAATCCTAGAATAGCCTTAAACGATCTCAACAGTAAGCGACGAGCGTTAATTGCATAAAATGCAACTCTTAGATTTATGAGACTGATCAAGACATTAGTAGGACAGTAATAATGTCATTAGCATGTTTAGTCTCATCTTATGCCTCGGGTCCAAGGTCTGACCAAGCATACTCGAAATAAGTCGACCAAGCAAGAACGTGCAAAAATTATCAAAAGTCTGACCAATTAACAAAATTCGCTGGTATTTGCTTATTCACATACCTTTATTAGACCAAAATCAGACCAAAATGACCAAAAACTAACCAAAATGCCAAAGATATTTGTGTTTTTGTGTTTGTGATTGTGCAGGCAACGGATATGTGAAAATTCGACAAAAATGAAGCAAAAAGACAAAACGAGCACGGGAATAGGAAGAAAATATTTAAAGCCTAAGCCGGGAAAGACATTCTTCATGTGGATTTAAGTTGAGCACAATATTTCAAATTCAACCCTTGGATAATTTTGACTTGACAAAATCAGTCCCTGGAAGAACTTCACCAAGTTTACACAATTGGTCCTTAAACTAAATCCTAAACTACTCTATTACTAACTACAACCGGATCCAACAAACCCATCCAACTAAACCCATCACCACCCCAGCCCACCAAAGCCCAAAGCCCATCACACCTTTAACTAAAAAACACGGGTCAAACCTAAAGTCAAACACACTATTTATCACCCCTAACCTCCATTTTCCCGCCTAATCCCCATTAACCTCTTCCCCGTCCCTTTCCTGCTCTCCAACTCACCACACCAGTCCAAGATAATCACATGACCTTGTCTCCCTCCCTCCATGCCACCTCATCAATCCAAGGTACAAGAATCCCATCAACGGCTGAGATGTATTGAAGTGGGCATCAAGAAATATCCAAGGGCTCAAGATGATTAGGAGCTGAGCTCTCTCACAAAAGAAACACAAGACACAGAGAAACCCTAATTTCTTAGTAGTATAAATACTTTAGTTTGTAGCCAATATAAGGCAATTAGGAATTAGCTTAATTTAGGTAATTTTAAATTCCTTTTCAGCTTTTTGTTATTTAATTTTTCCAGTATTGTAATTTCATCTTTGTTTTTATAAAATTTCAGCCTTTTAGTTTAAATCTTCAAAAATCCAAAATTAGTTCTTTTAGCTTATTGCTTATTTTAACTGCTTATTTACCTTCTCTTTCCTTATTTGTGCCCATTAGATCCTTATAATGTCACTCCTATACTTAGTATTAGGACCATTTTCATTTTGCTCTTAAACCCAAAAAAAAAAAAAAAAACAAAAAAAAAAAAAAAAAAAAAAAAAAAAAAACAAAAAAAATAGCTTATTAGTGATAGCTTATTCCAAGTGCTTAATTTCCATTGTTTTCTACTTTTCTAGACTTAATACAGCTTAATTAGTAATTGCCTTTCCAAAGCATAGCTTATTATGGTCTGTTCTAGTTAGAAAAGCCAAAACAGCCCACAGAAGGGGTGTTTGGAACAAGCTTATTTTAGGTCCAATTTAGCTAGGCACTGTTCATGTGCACTTAGAACACTTTTGATCTTGCTTATTGTAGTCCTTATTAGGTGTTAGTAGAAGCAATTAAGCTGATTTGAGAGGTTTTGAGGATCTAAGTTGAGAACTGCAAGTTATAGGGTATGCACTGGCCATTTTAGCTTATTATAGGGATAAGCTCATTTGATCCTTATTTTTGTCATTCTTGAGTCTATTTCAGTCTATATTTAATAGTTGATTTAGTGTCATAAGCCTTGGTTCATATATCAGTCTATAACAGTCCTCATCACCCATAGCAGACTGCATATGTTTTTGAGTTTTGCCATTTTCAGCTTTTATCTTTTATTTTTAATTCGTTCACTTTAAGTTAGAATTAGCTCAATTTTTGCTCAGAGATTATTGGGTTGCCTATCTTGTTATTCATATTCTTTTTTTTAATTTTTTAGAGTAGCTTTTACTAGCTTGTGAGCAGCTTGAAATGTCCCTTTTTTTTTTTACCCTACTCCAACAGTGCATCAGCAGACCATCAGTCCCTTGGCTTATTTTAGATGATCTCTGTGCTTATTTTTCTTTGTTCTTTGGCTTATTCTGGTGTTTATGGATCATTTAGATTAGTATTTGCTTAACTTAGCTTATTTCAGCTTATAGTTAGCTTATATTAGCCGTAGCAGTCCATTAGAATAGAGCTTAAGCTTATTTCCTTTTTTATACCAACTGTTCTAAATAGAAAGCTTCTTCTGAACTTATTAGAAGCTTTTAAAAATTGTTTTCTTTTTAAATATTGCTTATTTTGTTGAGTTATTTAAGTTTCAAAAAGAAAAAAGTAAAAAAATAAATAAATTTCAAAAAAGCCGAGGCAGGATTCGAACCTAAGACCTCAGCCTTTCAAAGTCTCACACACACCGAGCCAATACTATCTGCCCTTGGGACTTCTTCATTTATGATTCACATAATTTTATATTTAAACAAGTATTTTCTAGTTTAGCTTATTAACCTCCTTTAGCTTATTACAGCTTATTGTGATAAGCTACCACCCCCATTTTATTTTTCACACATTCATTTTAGCTTAGAGTACTTTTCTGCAAATTTTTAGATTTTTTCATTTTCATTTATTATTTTTAATTAATTTTTCTTTTAAAAGTAGTTTTTAATTCATAATAAAAAAATATAAAAGTCAAAAAAATATAATTTTTTTTTTTTTCAAAATTTTCTTTAAACATCTAGGACTTAGGAAAATTAAATTTGTATCCGTAGGGTTAATTTTTAAAGATTTTGATTTTTAGGCTCGTTTTTAGATTCCCGTTAGCGTTTTTAATGTAATTTGATTTTGCGTTATTCTCGTTACTTATTTACTTTCCTAGACTTAAAAACAAAAGTGAAAATCGTATTTCAAGCATTTTAATACCAAACCTCAAACGACATCCTCGATTCACGCCTCGTTGGGACACGACCCGGGTATTCCTTATCCGCATTATTTCAATCGAATCAATTTTTGGCGCCGCTGCCGTGGAGGTGTGTTGCGACAATATCGTTACGGTTTGACAATTAGTGACTTGAAGATCCTTCCTCGTGAAGTTACGTGTTTTTCTTACGAATAGTTTTTATCAAATAATCCAAAAAAATTAATAAAAAAAAAATTGGTTGAGAAAACCCAAAAATATTTTCCTTTTCTGAAAACTTTTCAAAAAAACCCAAAAAGATTTTCTTTTCAAATTTATTTTCCTTTTTCTTTTGTGTTTTTCAAATCTTTAAAAATCCAAAAATATTCTTCTCATTCATCTTATTCGTTTAATTCTTTATCTCTCACCCTCTATCCGTTTAATTCTTCTTCTTTATGTCTTCATGTTACCATTATGGTTGTGAATACTGTGGGGGTCCTCCAAATGGTGGAAATTTCCATGGTTGTAGCATTGTAAATTCGGGAAACGGGTTTGTCTATGACCAAAATCCCTACAATGAAACAACAAATTTCTTTAACCAACCCCCACACCATGAGATGGAGACATATTCTTGTGAGTACTGTGGAGGTCCTCACCAAAGTTTTAATTGTCAAGCATGGAACATGCTTGTCTATGAGCAAGTTCCATGTAATAATCAAAACTTTGGTTATGACCATTATCCATATAATTCACCGAATTAGTCACAACAAACGTATTGTTGTGAGTACTTTGGAGGTCCTTACTATAGCTCCGATTGTCGAACAATGAACCCGCTTGTCTATGAGTATGTCCCTTGTAACAATTATGACTATTCGTATCTTGACCAACCTCCACACTACCAATTGATTCAACCACAACCTCAACCACTTCCTCAAGAACTTCTCATTGATCTTCTAGATTTAATAAAAGATCTTAAGGATTTGACTAATAAACGTCCCCAAGAAGATCCTCATGAAAAATCTATGGGAGAATTACTAGCCAGAGAACGAGCAGCGCAAAGGCGTTCCATATTTCTCAAGGCTTCCATTCTCGATGATGATGATGAGGACACTATTCAAATTGGGGAGTTTTACAAAAATTCATCAGCTGCAATCACACCCGTCCAGAAAAATCAGGAAAACAAGGGTATTGTAGATTTGCTAGCAGAAGAGCAAATGGAACGTATAAAAGTTGTTTATGCTAGCAAAAATGATGAGAAAGACGACGAGGAGGGTGCTATTCCTTTAAATGATACCATTTCTCCCTCCCCATCCACTATCCCGCTGAGGATAGTGACTTTTTCTCGGTTAACTCTTCGAGTGGCAATCCCACTCCGACTTCTTAACCAATCATTTTCGACTCTTCGCCTTCTCTCACACCGGTTGAGGGAAGTGATTTCACTTTGTAAGAGATCGAGGTTTTTCTTGAGAATGATTCAATTTCATCGGAAATTGATACGGGTGGAGATATTCTTTTACTTGAGAAAATGTTGAACGATGAACCGTCACTTTCTCTCCCCCCGAAGGAAGTTAATGAAATTAAGCCGTCAGATCCTCCAGAGCTCGAGCTCAAGGATTCTTTACCCGATCTTGAGAATTTTATCTTTGATATGGCAAAAGAGAGTAGTGGCAGTCCCATTTCTCATCCTGATCTTTCTCTTTCGACTTATGAGTCATTTTGCTTTGATATCGATCATACTAAAGAGAGGAGTAGTGGCAGTACCACTTCTCATTCTCATATCTCTCTTCCCGAGTATGATTCGTTAATCTTTGAGGAGTTCTCCGGTGAACTCACTCACATCATATCTCCACCGGAGTATGATCACTTCTATTTTGATCTTAAGGAAGATCTTAGTCTGGGGGGAGGTTTACTTTCTCATAAGAAGTTGCTAATTGATGACTTCATCCCGACCCTCCCTCCCGAGGCTTTTGTTGCAAATGAACCTAAGAGCGAAAATGAAAAATTTGCTTTTGAGGATGAAGAATTGATCTTAATTGTTTTAAAAATCTTTCTCCTTTTCCTCACATATGATGTGACTTCTCCTCGCCTTCACTCGTTCGGGAGTGAAGACACCATCTTTGACCCCGGTATCACCGTTTATGGTTGTTATTCCTTTGATCTGTGGGTATCTCGTCAGTGTGGAACTTTCGTATGCTTCAATGTTTATCCAAACCTCTTGAACGAAATTCCGATGGGGATTATCTTTTCCAAATGCTTCCCCAAGAAAAATTAAATTCGGGGCGAGTCAAGCTATACGATTTGATAAAAAACAAGCGCTTCGTGGGAGGCACCCCATGCTTATCCATCTATCTTATTTCTATTTTCTATCTAATAAGTGTAACGTGAAGAGGGTCTCCTCTTCCATTTGTCGTGTTTCGTGGTTGTTTGTGATGTGTCCAGGATTTGCTCGAATTATGAAGCCTCTCGTGCTCGTGGTTTTGTCTTCTCTCCACTCGAGTTTCATCATTCGTTGCTCATCCAATATCATAATCTTAACGACTAACGTTTATCTTTTGGCATAATTAATAAACGGCCTTAGATTTATGTAAGAAAACCCTTACCATTAAGAAATTGGGGACAATGTCTCGTTTTAGTCTTGGGGGGGGGGTGATCTTTCAATTTAATTTTTGCCTTGCATTTTTTGCCGTTTACTCTTGCAACCCCGTTTTTCCTCCAAAAAATAAAAAAAATCCAAAAAAAATGAGAAAATTAAAAAAAAAAATTTGCAAAAATATAATAAATTTTGACACAATGTTGACTTTCCGATGGTGAGGTTAGGAATAAAATTTTGACTTGACCGGGCGTGTTGAGCCCTAGCTTGTCCCTTTTATAATCAATAAGCTTTTGCTAGTCTTTTATACAAGGAGCTATAAAATGCTAATTCTTTTTAAGAGTTTGCAAGTTCCCATAATTGACTTTATATATGCATGACTTGATTATTTGGCTAAGCATTCGCGGATCTTATTACTTAAGATTTTAAATTTGCGGAGAACGAGAAATGATAGAGTTGTTTATAAGTTCAATTGCTAAGCATGGAGTGGTTGGATCTCTTTAGAGCTCATCGAAGTTACTTGTGGCTTTTTACTCCTATCAGCTTGTTTCACCCTAATAATAGTAATCTAGGAATAATTAAAGGTGCACGGTTTTGGCGATAATTAGTTTTTAATCCTTCTTAAGAGAATCCTTGCTTATAAGAGTTGGGTACATATCAAGGTACTGCCAGCGTTACGGTGTAATAGGCAACTGATTCCTGATAGTACGTGCTATTGTTGCTATTGCTATAAAAGCCGTAGGACTCGGGGTTTGGCAACAAATATATAATTAATGATAATAATAATAATCCAAAGCCGATAAAAGTTTTCTGTTTCCTGACGGTTCGCTCCCGTTGACTCAGACTTCAAAAAGGCAGAGGAAAAATATCCAAGGTCAAAATAAGACTCCCGATTCTTGACGGTTCGCTGCCGTTGTCTAGGTTGTTTAAAAGGCCGAGGAATGATAATATGTGCTTAATAATGTTAAAAATGCCAAACTTCGACTCCGGGGATATCCTAATAAAAGCTTCTATCTCTGGACTCGTAGATGAGTTGTTTCGATCCTATATAAAAGGGATATCCTCAAAATCGTGTTAAATCAGAGACCTTGATGTGGACCTCATTTTTGTGGGCAACGGTTTTTTAGGGAAGGATTAGAAACTACTTAGCGTCTAAACTTGGTGCCTTTATCGGACTAAAAATTATCGAAACAAGAGTATGAAGAAATTCATTTCTCACCAAAAATAAAATAAATAGAGGAAAAATAGGATTTTGGGAGTAAGAAGTTATACACAATTAACTTCCATGGCTAGTGTTAGCAATCTAACTTGTAAATAACAATGATTTCGTTTTTAGGCTTAATTTGGGGACTTGTGAAAAATCAGGGACGATGAATTTTATCCGTATAGTTACTTCTTTATGCGTCGTGTTTCCTACTCCATGATCCTAAAAGTTATTGATAGATAATGATAGTCAACATCCCGTCACATGAAAAAGAGAAAAATATAAAAATATAAAAATAGTATAAGTGTGAATTAAATGGAAAAACGGGGCGTTTTTAAAACTTTTGATTTCTTAATCTCTTTTGAAAATTTTGCTACTTTTCAAAGTTAGTAAAAAGAGATTGGAAATTTTTAGTTTCAACAGCGTGTTGTCATGACATTACGTGAGGACTCGGCAATACCTTAGTCTGGGGGATTTTGGTATGTGCGTATTCACACACCTTTATTTGATCAAAATCAGACCAAAATGACCAAAAACTAACCAAAATGCCAAAGATATTTTTGTTTTTGTGTTTGTGATTGTGCAGGCAACGGATATGTGAAAATTGGACAAAAATCAAGCAAAAAGACAAAACGAGCACGGGAATTGGAAGAAAATATTTAAAGCCTAAGCCGGGAAAGACATTCTTCATGTGGATTTAAGTTGAGCTCAATATTTCAAATTCAGCCCTTGGATAATTTTGACTTGACAAAATCAGTCCCTGGAAGAACTTTACCAAGTTTACACAATTGGTCCCTAAACTAAATCCTAAACTACTCTATTACTAACTACAACCGGATCCAACAAACCCATCCCATTTTAACCCATCCAACTAAACCCATCACCACCCCAGCCCACCAAAGGCCAAAGCCCATCACACCTTTAACTAAAAAACACGGGTCAAACCTAAAGTTAGACACACTATTTATCACCCCTAACCTCCATTTTCCCGATTAATCCCCGTTAACCTCTTCCCCGTCCCTTTCCTGCTTTCCAACTCATCACACCAGTCCAAGATAATCACATGACCTTGTCTCCCCCCCCCCTCCATGCCACCTCATCAATCCAAGGTACAAGAATCCCATCAACGGCTGAGATGTATTGAAGTGGGCACCAAGAAATATCCAAGGGCTCAAGATGATTAGGAGCTGAGCTCTCTCACAAAAGAAACACAAGACACAGAGAAACCCTAATTTCTTAATAGTATAAATACTTTAGTTTGTAGCCAATATAAGGCAATTAGGACTTAACTTAATTTAGGTAATTTTAAATTCCTTTTCAGCTTTTTGTTATTTAATTTTTCCAGTATTGTAATTTCATCTTTGTTTTTATAAAATTTCAGCCTTTTAGTTTAAATCTTCAAAAATCCAAAATTAGTTCTTTTAGCTTATTGCTTATTTTAACTGCTTATTTACCTTCTCTTTGCTTATTTGTGCCCATTAGATCCTTATAATGTCACTCCTATACTTAGTATTACGACCATTTTCATTTTGCTCATAAAACCAAAAAAAAAAAAAAAAAAAGCCAAAAAAAGAGCTTATTATTGATAGCTTATTCCAAGTGCTTAATTTCCATTGTTTTCTACTTTTCTAGACTTAATATAGCTTAATTAGTAATTTCCTTTCCAAAGCATAGCTTATTATGGTCTGTTCTAGTTAGAAAAGCTAAAACAGCCCACAGAAGGGGTGTTTGGCACAAGCTTATTTTAGGTCCAATTTAGCTCGGCACTGTTCATGTGCACTTAGAACACTTTTGATCTTGCTTATTGTAGTCCTTATTAGGTGTTAGTAGAAGTAATTAAGCTGATTTGAGAGGTTTTGAGGATCTAAGTTGAGAACTGCAAGTTATAGGGTATGCACTGGCCAATTTAGCTTATTATAGGGATAAGCTCATTTGATCCTTATTTTTGTCATTCTTGAGTCTATTTCAGTCTATATTTAATAGTTGATTTAGTGTCATAAGCCTTGGTTCATATATCAGTCTATAACAGTCCTCATCACCCATAGCAGACTGCATATGTTTTTGAATTTTGCCATTTTCAGCTTTTATCTTTTATTTTTAATTCGTTCACTTTAAGTTAGAATTAGCTCAATTTTTGCTCAGAGATTATTGGGTTGCCTATCTTGTTATTCATATTCTTTTTTTTAATTTTTTAGAGTAGCTTTTACTAGCTTGTGAGCAGCTTGAAATGTCCCTTTTTTTTACCCTGCTCCAACAGTGCATCAGCAGACCATCAGTCCCTTAGCTTATTTTAGATGATCTCTGTGCTTATTTTTCTTTGTTCTTTGGCTTATTCTGGTGTTTATGGAAAAATTAGATTAGTATTTGCTTAACTTAGCTTATTTCAGCTTATAGTTAGCTTATAT